>CM031236.1:527311153-527949918 GCA_018340775.1 Taxus wallichiana var. yunnanensis
ATATTCCTATGAGTTATTGTTTTAAGTGGGAGTGTCTAATCCTTTGAATTTTATTATTAAAAAAATACTCTAAAGTTTTAATCCTTAGGAGGGTATGTGTCGGCTAACAGATTTTGAAGCTCATGGGCGTCATTGTCAAGTTCAACCAAAACTACTATACAAAAATCAGAAAACCATGAGGGGCCCACTTATATTAACTTTTCTGTCAGAGTTAGTGGCGGCGAGCTGACGGCAAAAATGGATCTGCGTTAATTAACGGCCGTGCAATTGTTATAGTCGCACTCGCACCGTATACAGTAACTACCGCATGTGCTTGAATCAGAGATTAAATGTGACGGCCGTTTAGGTTGGTGATTTTAGCCGTAAAATATTTGCAATAAAAGTCACACGTGATTTGCATATTTAAAATTTGAGTGTCATTTTTATACGCATTTATATTTAAATTATAGATGTACGTATAAATATATATTTAAGATAATTAAATAAATATAGAATAATTGTTATAAATAACATTGTTTTGTATTTTTGAAAGGTACTATTAAAAAATTACCTTCGACCAAAAATGTGTGACAAGCATAGGTGGCCGTCAAATTTAATCTCTGGCCCCACACGGTAGTATCCTGATGGGTTGACGGCTACAATATTTAACTAACTTTATAAAGATAAACATTTGGATAATCTACCACATTATTAATGACATTGGAGGTCCCCAGTGCCCATACTTCCTACTTTTGAACATTTAATATGAGGAAGCCATTGGTTTTTCTTTTTGTATTAGGTGGGAATCAGGATGGAATTTCAAATTATTTGTGCGTGTCAAATTAAATTTTTTTGACGCTTAGTTGTTCAAGGGGCTGTAAATTCTAATTTTTCTATATTTATTTTGATGGCCCACAACCTGTCAATTTCAGTGCCTGGTGGGAATAGATTTCTCTAGGCTTCTAGCTTTAGTTTTGATGGTTAATTGTAAAGATACTTTAGGGTACATCAATATCACATTTGTCTCCAACAATATGTTCTAAATACTATAGCAATTGCTTGCTTATCCATGAACATTCCCTCTAATTAGATATGGAGTGTCTATGTTTTTGTTTGCTTCCTTTAAATTGAAAATTATAGGAATATTATCTCTATAACATAAAATTATGGTTAGTATTGAAAGTAAGTGAAATCATTATGTTGGTAGAAAAATATGAGGATTTTTAGAGTTGTAAAAGTAATTTCAAGATATTCTAAAGAAGCATATATGAGTTGGGTTGTAAGGAACTAAATATTCTCATCTTACTGACCAATCAACCATTTTGTTAGTAAGAGGGCCACTTCCAATATGACTTGGCCCTTGTTGGCATAAGGATTGTGATATATTGGAGTTAGATGTTACCACGCACCAAACCAACAAACCAATACAAGATTTTTTTTTGATAAATGAGGATATTTCAAGTCATATAAACAATTCTAAGACGCATTGGTGAGACATATCTGGTTTGGGTAGTCAAACATGTATTTAGAGGTGAGCAAGCAAACATACTTATCTCACAACATTTTCTTTATTTATCTTAGTTGTGGGGAATTTCTTGATTTAATAAGAACCCCCAAAAAGAAAAGGTGGAGTGTTATTTTAGGGTTTCGAGTTATCTCGCACCTTCATAGAAGTGTGCCCACCACTTGGGATACAACCACTCATATTGTATACACACCATAAATGTTAATGATGTTGTAGAGGTATTGGTAGTGGTATTTTGAGCATTATATATAACAAACATTCACTAGCATTAAAAACATTTAACAAAGCTCCCACTCCTTATATTTTTTTAAGTAAGCGTTAATTACAATGAACAAAGAATTACATCCTTTTTGTCTTTATTGAGAAGTTGTAGAGAAGGTGATAATTTTAAGAGTGGTGGAAATAAGACTCGAACTCCTAACCACGTCTAAGTTTAAGACCATGTGTGTTTTTATGGAAACGATCTAGGAAAGAAGAAGAGTTATCAAACTACTATAGTATAACTCGTAGAGATAATGGTTAAAAAAATGAATAATATTAATAGAAAAATGAACAAAACTAGTTATTCAAATAACATCCAAAGTAGGCCTCCTCCATACATTTCACATATATATCTACTAGTGAAATTGCAACTATTGCATCTAACAAAAAGTCCCATTTCCATTATAATTTTCATATGTTCATACCATGCTTTAAAGCTCCAATTTTGGTATAGGATGAGAGCATGCTAAGCACGGTTGTGGAGTCTAGCTTTACACCTTCCAATTCTATTTTCTTCAAAGTTTTAAAGGCATTTTCAATAAGCCCATTTTTGTGCATACCTTGCCATCATAGTACTCCATGAGACCACATATCTTTGATGCATTATGTCAAATGGTTCTCGTGCCTCGAGTATAGGAATCATTCCATTCCATGAGATGACATTTCTCCGAGGCATTTTGTCAAATAGTTCATAAACATTGTATATATTTCCACATTTTCATTCATATAAACCAAGGCACTTAACTACATCATCTAACAAAAATAGTTTCTATTATACTTTGATGGATATCCATACCTTGTTCCAAAGGTCTTTTTTCCACACAATTGGATTATTCGAGAAAATGTGAGATGATCACTCCCACTCCTTGTATTTTATTCCAAATAAAGCATGAACCACCTCTAAATGAGGAGTTTTAATCCTCTTTTTGTTTCTATTGAGGAGTTATGGAGAAAGTGATAGTTTTGAGAGTGATGGAAGTATGACTCAAACACTTGACCGCGTCTATGTTCAAGACTATACATGCATTTTCTATGGAAACATTCCAATTAAGAATAAGAGCTATAAAACTATTGTATTAAAACTTGTAGATGAGTTGGTAAGAAGAAAAAACTAGATATATTAAAAGAAAATGAACAAAACCAATCATTCAAATAACATCTAAATCTTTTTCTCCATGCCCAGATTCTTTCCCCATTGTCTCTAATATTGTAGTGTAGCACAACATAAATATTTTATATTAAAGGAAGAACCCCACCCATTTTTCTTATTTTTCCTAGCCATCATTTGTTTTTGTAAAGTTTTAATAAATCTATTTTTTTGTCTTGTTTGCAAGCAATGGAATGATTTAATAAGGAGAGTACCCAAAATTTTTTTAAGGTGAAGTGTCATTTCCTTTTAGGCATTTCTTGGAAAGTCTTAAAGCCTCGTCAAGAACACCATTTTGTGCATATCCTACAACTTTAACAATCCATGAAACCACATTGTTTTGAGGTATTTTAAAAAATAGTTTTTATACCTTGTATATGCTTGCACATTTTATATACACATCCATAAGAGAATTTGTAGTTTTGACACCAAATGAGAAATTTCATGTTCATTATAATTTGTTGATTGTCCATACCCTTCTCTAAAGATCCCATTTTAACATAGCACCGAGTATGTTGGTAAAGGTCGTGGATTATGGATTTACACCCTATAATTGTATTTCCTTTAAAATTTCCAAGGCCTTTTCAATAAACACATTATTTGTATACCCTACCATCATAGCAGTTCGGACAACAATTTCTTTTAGGCATTTTTGTCAAATAGTTATCACACCTAGTGTATTGAAATCATTGCATTCCATGAGATGACATCTCTCTTAGGCATGTTGTCAACTAATTCATATAGCTTGTATATACTTCCACATTTTTCATTCATGTTAAATAGGGCACTTATAATTGCAACATCTATTTTTTTATTATGCTTTGATGGAAGTCCACACCTAAAGCTATAATTTTTCCATGGGTCATGTTGGACCTAGAAAATGTCTAAGTATGAGACATGTGCAAAGGCCGAAGAATGCACGTAAAGGGGCACGTGGAAGCATGAAAGAATTATTTTCAAATGTTTAAATAATGCGTGGAGGGACTTGCAAGAGGTATGGAGAAACACATGCAAAGGGTTACATGTAGGCACAATAGAGTCAACAGTTAGTCGGATTTCTAAGGAATCCTAAAAATAGGAAAACATCACAGGTTGATGTGATTATAAAGGCAAGCTAAAAATAGACAAATGCGTGGATAAAGCACAACCAAAACAAAATAAAGCACATGCAGGGCTAAGAATAGACAACACATACATAGATAATATAGCTTTCCGTAGGGTTAAAGCAAGGCTAATTATAATGCACAAACAAGAATAGATATTCTAGAAGGAAGTAGGCCGCTTAAGGATAACCACATGTTGGAGTCTATATATAGGAAACCTTTAGTTGGAAAAACATGTAAGCTATGTATAGGCAATCTATTTTTAGAGTTATGTGATGAAGGACAAGTTCCCACCCTATATATAGGTGTAGATATCTATATAAGAAGGGGGTACACGCAATCGGTGAGTACATGTGTAAGCATTAATAGAGTGCTAACGTTATTAGAGTCCATAGCGATTCCCGACTTGAGCATGAGTCTGTGTAGTGAAGGGATATGCCTTTGAATATTGTAAAACATCATGGTTATAATGGAAATATAACTCTTTCTTATCTATGATCAATTGTCTCTCAAGTGCATGTTAAAGTAGTTAATATTCTTCACTTGGTATATTTTTATGTTATGTAAGATATGAATACAATAAATACATCTTGGTAGTCAGACACAAGGAGGGACTTGGTAGAGTTGCGAGCCCTTTGGGTGAACACTTAGGATTTTCCTAGGTGATGTGCCAACATGCCCGACAAGGTTGTGCTAACCTAGACTATAGTGTGACATTTTGGTTAAGTTTCCAGGACCTTCTTTCACTTTGACTCTCAAGATGTGGTGCACACATGGCATTTCAAATATCTTTGGAGAACATTGAATGTTGGTTACATGAAGGTGAAGAAGCGTTTGCGTAAAGATACAATACCGGTGTTGATTTTACTTCACGTAAATGGGTTGAATAAAACATGTATGATCTGTTGTGACGAAACATTCTTCATTTTCTTTCCAAGGGAGTTACATGATTGGTTAGAAGCATACACAAATAACAACATGAGTTGATTGGGGCAGAGACAAGTATGAAACCAAAATAAGTATCAAACCCTTGCTGATTTGGTTAAGCCATGGAAATATGCAATATATCGTTGGTAGAAAGGTGTGTTGAACAACTACAAATTGGAATATGAGATCTCTACGTACTCGTTCGCATGAAAAGAATTTGAGTTCAAGTTTATTCATGAGCTTAGAGGATCGTAATTACGTGCACTTCTACTTGCTATCAAAATCTTGATGATTGAATCGGGATTTGAGAACCTACTGATGGATAGCTAAACACATACCATGTGCAACGATAGGCAAAGGGTTCGAAAGGATGGCATTGAGCTAGATGGAAGTAGAGAGAAGAAAGACTATGCAGATATAATAATGAGAAAGAAATGGAGATTGAGTAGGCATTGGGACATAGAGGAGTAGGGCCGAGAGGTAGTGTTGAGAATCCCGAGGAAAGTGAGGGCCCGTAGGACTATGTCACTATGATATTAGGAAAGTGTAGAAGGACCCCCTCAACATCCGGATAAATTTAGTCCAGTGAATATTTGGGAGCCATTAGCGTGCATCTGGACCACCCTAGAACCATAGCCCTTGTGTGTAGTACTCGGGATTAGGAAGTTTAGATAAAATGTTATCATAGTGAGGGAGAAGAATATGAGCGCAATCGAGGATTGCCACGTTGGGAAGATGACAAAGGTAGGAGTGTATTAGTGTCCAAACAAGAAGCACAACATATAAAAGTAACACACATGGTAGCGGATTTTTCTCGCAAGTAGGATTTGATATGAGGTCAGAAAAATTTATTTAAGAGTAGCAGACTGTAGGTGCAACACAAGGAAAAACCATTGGCACGTTACTCTTTGGAAGTAGTACCATTGACGTAACACAAAGATAGAGTGTTGGCCCGTAGATCAATTCTTCCTTAGGTGTGTATATGAGAGTTCATAAAATAGGAGGCTCGGGAGGTGCTAGTCCTCCCCGAGTGGAGGTAATACTAATGGATTTAGGAGTAGGTCACAATCAAGGAATGGTACTGGATAGGATCAAATGCATGAATAAAATTATATGTAGTAATAAGATCTGAAAAATACTTGAATGATGAAGAAGTAATACTTCTACAATAAGAACAAGTACATGAGCAATCTAACTCTTCATTAAGTGTTTAGCCTTCATTAACCAAAAAAGTACATAGGAAGGTACATTATATAGTGAGAAATTAGGTCACCCAAAAGGTAACTTCTCAATGAAGAAATAGAAAATGACTTAAAGTACATTTCCCTTTAATGACCTATTATGACCTAAGCAAGCTAAATTAGACCATGTAGGTAATGCCACAAGGTGGGTAAAATCCTACACCAACACCCCCTTTAAGCATATCTTAGGTGGGTAGAAGAATGGGTCCCAAACAAGGCTTGATGAGGTACTGTTATCCAAAATTCACCCCTCAAGGTAATTTTGATAACATGCATCAAATTCTTCAGTCCCAAGCAAGTAGATTGATTCAAGGCCCGAAATCATGTTTTGGGGCCCCTTCGGCTTCTCTCTAACTCTCCCATCCAAGAAAAAATCCCAACGAGTTAGAAAAAATGAAAAAATGCAAAAAATAAGGTTACAGGATTGTTTTAAAGCATTGTGGGTCTGAAGGGTGTGGATCGTACCAGTGCGGGTCGTACCGAGGTTCATCGTACCAAGTTCGCGGCTGAAATACAAAGAAAATTGGCTAAGTCAGACATTTTTTCCCAGGCGGTCTGCAGGACAGTTGGGACGTTGGTACACGCGGGACGCGAATCAGCCGATTTTCCGCAAGTCGATCCAATCATGGGCGGTGCGTAGATTTTCATCCGGGCGGCCAGACAAAAATACGCGCAGGGCGCAAAGGTGAAAAGGTCGCAAAGGGGGACAAGGAAGCCCGAATCGGCCGATGCGGAAGAATGTGTCCGGGACAGCCGGGACACGCGGACCCAATTTTGCCGCAATATCCGTAACTCAAAGGAAAAGTCAACATTTGACTCCCGAAACTTCAAACGGCCATAACTTTTGACTCCGAGCTCCGATTTTCATCAAATTGAACTTTTGGAACTTCAAAGGGTAGATATATTTAAATAAAAGAAACATATTCGGCTCCATTGGTTAATGCTCATTCCCGTCAAATGACGAGAAAATGCTCGCTGACCCAAAACAACCGCCCGCACTCGAAGGCCATAACTTTTGCATTTCTCAACGAAATTGCACAAAATTGGTACCGTTGGAATCGTGGCTCGAGCCCGACACAAATAAATAAATAAATTTTGGATTTTATGTGAAATTTCTGAGGTTTTTTATAAAACGTGGCCGGGTTTATAGCGATTTTGTTTGGTAGTTGGGAGTGCAATTAAGAGGCATGGCCATCATTCTTTCTTTGTTGCAGCACCTGGGACAATATGGGGAGCCTTTTTCAAGTAAAACACAATAATTTCACTCCATTTAATGCCTCTTACAAGTGGTTGAAGGATAGATTTTGGGATTTCCATTTTCCCCTTCTCTCTCTCTTCTCATTTTCTTATAAATTGGAGTGTTGGGCTCATTGTAAAAGGAGCAAGTAGTTTTGTAGCAAAGATCTGCCAAAATTGATTTGTGAAGCCAATGTGCTATAGGCCCTTGTTGTGGACTCCTTGCATGGTGATCCAGGCCCTTATCTTGTAACCGATTGAACTGTGCATATCAGGAGGCAATAAAATATAAGTTTGTGGATGCATCTTCCCCTGCTTTGTGTTTTCTTGCATTCTTCTTGCCCCTTCAACCTTGATTACAAGAATATTGTGTCTATTTTTATGTTCTTGCAGGGATCCATTATCATTGTGTATGTTTGAAATGTTGTTGTGAATGCATTTTGCTAGATTGTGGAGAACTGTCATCACCCCTTCTAGTGTGCACTTTACTTCTGTATCTCACGCATTGGAAGACTACTCTCACACCCTCCTTTTCTGGTGTATCACCACTTTAGTGTAGGCTTTATTTTATGCATTCTCTCTCCTTGGTCCCTTGGAAATTTATATTAGAACAGTTAGTTTACCCTGCATTAGAGTAGATTGTGGCAGGTAGTTTAGGAGCAAGAACCAACTTTCTCTGGAGGTCTATCTCAAGTAGCAAGTCCCACAACTTGGAGATAGTACCCATGTTATCCAATCACACCGTGAATTCAAGTATATGCATTTGTATAAACATAAGGGTGTTGTGATTCGGTGATAACAAAGACACCCAAGAACAAAGCAAATCTATCATAAAGTAGAGAAAATGAGAAAACCTAGTGGGAAACCCCCAAAGAGAGAGAGAGAGAGAGAGAGAGAGAGAGAGAGAGAGAGAGAGAGAGAGAGAGAGAGAGAGAGAGAGAGAAAGTCCCTTAGAAGATGATGTATGTGTACCACACCCTAAGAAGAGCTCGCAAGTAAAGAAGCTTTCTCTCAATGAAAGGTTTGGTGAAGATGTCAACAACCTGATATGATGTCTGAAAATATTGAAGATCAATGACCTTTCCATGAATCATCTCTTTGATGAAATGCATGTGAATCTCAATGTGCTTAGTTCGTTGATGCTGAACTAGATTCCTACAAATCTAGATGGTGCTCTGGTTATCACAAAAGATGACTGTGGGTTGCTTGTATTGAATACCAAACTCTATCAAAATCCCTTGAAGCTATATGGCCTCCGTAGTAGCATTTACAACTCCTCTGTATTCAGCCTCAGTAGAAGATAAGGCAATAACATTTTGATTTTTTCTTGACCAACTAATAGGACCATAACCTAGAGAGAAACTATAACTTGAAGTTGATTTACGATTCTAAACATCACCTGCCCAGTCTGAGTCTATATATCCAACCAAGTCAATGTCAACACCAACTCCATAGTGAATCCCAAATCTGTGTGTACCTTGAATGTAGTGGAGAATTATCTTAGCTACTTTCCAGTGCAGCTCATGAGGCTTCTGCATGAACTTGGAGACCAGGCCTACAACATATGAAATGTCAAGTCAAGTATGAGTCAAATAAATGAGACTTCCTACAAGTTGTTGATACAAAGTAGCATCAACCAATGGTGAAGTGCAATCAGCCTCAAGCTTGACTCCAGACAAGAAGGGAGTTGGATTTGGCTTACAATCAACCATGTGAAACCGAGAGAGAAGATCAAGAGCATACTTAGTTTGTGTGATGAATATCCCTGAGTCAGACTGTGAGATCTGAATCCCAAGGAAGTAGTGTAACAAACCTAAGTCTATCATGGAGAATCTATTATGGAGGGATTCTTTCACTATTGTAATGGACGATGAAGAGCTCCCTATGATCAAAATAAGTGAATCATATTTCCACAAAAGATAGACATTGGGATCTGAATGACATTGGGTGAAACCTGTAGAAAGAAGGAAAGAATCCATTTTGGCATACCAAGCCCAAGGGGCTTGTTTGAGACCATATAAGGATTTCCTAAGTCTACAAACCAAGGAAGAATCCTAAACAAAACCATGTGGTTGTTCCATGTAGATCTCCTCCTCTAGGTCACTCGTGAAGAAAGGCACTCTTCACATCCATTTGATGAACATCCCAGTGATTAGTGGTGGCAATGGAAAGAGTAAGTTTGATTGAGTTCATTTTAGTGACAGTGCAAAGGTCTTAGAATAGTCAATTCTAGCAACCTGAGAGAAACCTTTTGCAACTAATCATGCTTTGAACTTGTCAACAGACCCATCTGCTACATATTTGGTCTGATAGATCCATTTGCATCGAACCATATTTCTTCCCTTAGGAAGTGGTGTCAAATCCCAAGTGTGGTTGTTAATTAAGGAGTTGTACTCCTACATAGCAATGTCCCACTCAAGATTTCCAGAAGCCTCTCTAAATGTTTTTGGATCGGAGGAAGAGGCAAAGAAAGCATGAGGCCCATCCCTGAACTTTTATCGTGTAAATATGACATCTGTTGGATCCCCTACCTAAGTACTTGCACTCTGCAAAGTTTTTCTAGCCCAATGAGGACTAGTGGTGGGAGTGTTAGGAATAAGCTCATCATTTTCCAAGTCATGGCTAGATGTGGAAGGAGACAAAGCTCCATCACTATCTTTGGTGTTAGAACTGGAAGAGGAAGAGTCCTTGGTAACATGATAAAAACATGAACTTGCTCAAGCTCCTTTGAACTTTCGAAAGTCCAAGTGATGTTGATGGAAGTGAAGAAGAGTCAAGTGTGGAATCTGGTGGGCCTTCCTAAAATTTGACACTCCTTTCGATGAATAACTCATGTGTGGTTGGATGAAGAAGATGATACCCATTAACACCATCTGGGTATCCCACAAAGATACACAATCGACTCTGAGGTTCCATATCCTTCCATTTCTTCTTAGGGATACAATCCATAACTGGAGATCCAAAGACTCTAAAGTTATTAACTAATGGTTTTTGACCATGCCAAGCTTCAAAAGGAGTGTGTCTTCAATGCTTTATGAGGGACACAATTCTGTATGTAATTTTCACAGTTAATAGCTTCTGCCCAGTATTGTGGTGCCAAAGATTTGGAGTGGAGCATACAGTTAGCCATCTCTTTTAGAAACTTTTTGTTTCTTTCTGTAAATCCATTATGTGAAGAAATGTAGGTAACCATTTGTTGTAACTCAATCCCCTTTGTAGTGCATCATTACTCAAACCTGTTACTGACATATTCTCCACCATTGTCTGTTCATAGAATCTTGATGAATTTCCATGATTGTTTCTCTATAAGGGCCTTGAAGTCCCGAAATAAGTCATAAACATATGATTTTTGACGAAGGAAATAGACCCAAGTATATCATGAAAAATCATCAATGAAAGTGAGAATATACCGTGCCCTGGTGAAGGAAGGTTTGGGAAAAGGCCCGAGACATCACTATGAACCAACTCCAATACCTATGTAGCTCTCCAAGCTTTACCTTTGTCAAATCTCTCTTCTGGATGCTTTCCAAGGGTGTAACCCTCACAAAGACCTTTAGAGAAACTAACTTTAGGCAAGCCTTCAACCATTCCATGTTTACTCAATTGTTCCAAGTAGTGATAGTTAAGATGGCCAAATCGCTCATGCCATAATTTTCTAACCCCTTCTGAATGAGTCAGTAATGTAATTGGAGAAGAGTCTAGAGAAAAATGAGAGAAGGTATACAAGTGTTCTTGGTGGTCTACCCTTCCCTATGCAACTGTAGTGTCACTGTGTAGCTCTCTGATGATAATTGAATCTAGGTTAAATTTGACTCTCATGCCATTCCCAATGTGAGTGATCTGGTAAACTGACAACAAATTAGTGGAAAGTGTTGGAACACTTAGAACATTATTGAATGCTCTACCATCTACTTCTACTGATCCACACCCTACAACTACTACAGAGGTGTCATCACCCAGTGTGATAGAAGACATATTGCATGGTTTCACAAAAGAAAATTGAACCTATGAGGAACCCATGTGGTGTGAAGCACCAAAATCAATGACCCAAGATGAAGTTGGAGCCACTACTACCACTAAAGCCTTTCCCTTCTTCTTCTCTTTACTATTGTCTTTTGCCTTAGAATTTTCTTGGTTAGATGAATTCTTTTTGATAGATTCAGGGACCCCTATGTTGTTTTTCTCAAGAAGATGAGTAAGGTGGTCAATCTGATTTTCATACACTTGTGTTCATCATGGCCAAGTTTCTTGCAATAAGCACACTTTACCTTTTCCTTCTTAGGTTTAGCTTCGAGAGGAGGAGGATTCAATGTAAGATTTTGGTTGCGATGGTTTCTAATCCTTCTTCTATCCTTGATCCTTCTTCTCTTCTTTTTTATCCTTTAGGGAAAATTTTAGTGGCAAATATTCATTAATTCATGAATATTCCAGTTTTTGAAATTTGAAATTGGTGAATTTTTTGGGTACCAGCTAGGACCAATTCACCAAAAATTTTGGGGTACAAGTCAATTTTAGGGGTCGGTTTACCAAGGAGTTTACACCAATAGCTGATTGTTATCATTCAAATCACCCTTAGCACAAATTTAAAATATGCCAAATTCACCTCATATATATACTATTTAAGTATTTATAATTCATTATTCATAGTTCCAAACATCCAACTTCCTCACAAATTCGCAATTCCTTTCTGTTTATTGTCATCGATCGGTCACTGGATATTTCCTTCCTACTTTCAAGGTACTTTAATTTGTTCTGTAGCATTTTAGGTGCGTAATTTTGCTATTGGTTAGATGCATACTCTATGCGGGCATGACCGACATGATACAAAATGCTTCGACTCGATAGTATCATACTATATGTCGACTGCCGGTAGCATGCGGTATACCGATGACCGAAAATATGCAATATGTTTGCCATTAGGTAGCATGTTGCATCTTTGATTGGTCATTGGTATACTATATTATCGATCGGTAGCATACTACATGTTGTCAATCGATAGCATACTACATGCTACCTAATGACAACATCCTCCATGTTATCGGCCATTAACATACTACATGCTACCAACTTGTAGCATCCTTCATACTATCATTTGTGTAGCATACTGCATGTTATTGGTCGGTAACATAGTGCATGCTCCGGACGGTAAGCATCTTGAATGTTTCATGTCGATAGCATGTAGCATGCTCCCGATTGATATCATAATATTCATTCTAAATTTCATTTGGTTTGCAAATTTTAAAATACTATTTAGTTTTTGATTAAATTGATCTATTTTAAACTCTCATGGATAAGTACAATGGCCTCTCTGAACAATGAACAAAAGATAGATAAGATAAAAAAGAAAAAGTAGCATATTAATTTTTTTCAACCAACCAAAAAAATAAAGACCCAACATGCATTCACCGGAAACATTAACACAAGTTGGTAAATTGTAACAGATTACGATAACCTTTTCCCTCTTTTTGTCACTTCAGTTTAATTTTTAAAATATCTTTTTAGCTTGAGTTAAAACATTTTTCATTTTTCAATACAAAAACCATGCTATTAATTATATTCAACATGAAATAGTAAACCAAAACATAAACCCTAAAGAAACAATTATTTCATTAGATGAAGATATAATTGACCGGGACCTAGACATGCAGAGAGCTAGAAGATTGTCCCGATTGCCAAATGCATTCAATACATGAATGTTCAAAAGAAAAATTCTAGTAGAAGATGATATTGACATGAACACTTGAAAAAAATAAATCATGAGAAAGAAGAAAACATCCTGACAATAGGAAGGTCTTTTTAGGTAGATTGGGCAACAAAATACCCATTCATTGAACTTGTACAACCAGATAATGGTAGTGATACTCCCAAATAATGTAGATGTACTATTTGTAGTTGGAAATTGGGTAAAGAACATAGAATGCAACTTAAATTGGACACTATAGAGAAACATTGTGGCAAAGTATATTACACAGTCACTTGAAAATGATGGAAAAATAACGAAGACTCATAGATGGAAAATTGCAAAAGAGTGCATGCATGTAAAATATAAGGATTATGATAATAAAATTAAACACACTCAAAAACTTCAGGAGAAAGGAGGAACCATTAATGCAAATTTTGGAAAAATTGTAAATGAAAATCTGAAGGAAAAAACTACACAATTTTCAACCATATTCTTTATTCTTAAAATAGGCAGACCAATTTTAGATTTTTTAGAATATAATAAATTGTTCAAGTTCAATGGGTTTCCAAACCTTCCACATTCACATTGGTTAGAGAGCAGTGCTTGGGAGATGGTGAGATGTCTTACAATGATTGAACAAGAAGATTTGAAAGAAAACGTCAAGAATGCAAGTTTTGTCTCCCTTTCAATTGATGAGGTTACAATTGTTGACAAAACTTCTTGAGTTTGTATGCATGTATATACTTTCCAGAACCACATAAGGACACCTCATCTTATTTCTGTTCATAAAATGTAAGAAAATTGTAATGCTAAAAATCTTTGCAAATTGGTTATATCTAATTTGAAGGACATAATAGGAATGGATAATTATTCTATAGCTACAAATCTTATTTACGTTGGTGTTGATGGTGCATCAATGATGCAGGGTCATAGAAATGGTCTATGTGTGTGTCTCCAAACATTTGTTGCTCCTTATATGATTCCTATTCATTGCATGGCTCACAGGATGAATCTTGCATATAGGATAGTAAACACATTTGAATGTGTTGAAAAATTTGAAGAGCTTATCCATGAACTACATGCCTATATGTCAAGTCAATTCAAAAATATTTCTAGAGTTTCATAAGTTTTCACTTGGGGTCACAGATGGTAAGAAACTTCTTAAAGATGTTGATACTAGATGGATTTCTATGTATGAGCCCGCACACGAGTTTTGAGGAATATCCATCTTTAACTGGTTTCATGTTTAAGAATCGTAGGCAAGTTGACAAGGAAAAATATTTTCTTTACCACCTAACAGACTTGGAAACATTGTTTACACTTTACGGGATTCTTCCAATGTTGCATGAAATCAATTGCATAACAAATCTTTCTCAAGAACGATCCATCTATATAGCGGACTTCATTAGGTTCAAGAAAAGGGTGTGTCAGACTCTAGATATGTTATATAACTTTGATGAATGCTTTAAAGGACATGTATTCAATCACTAACAAGCTCTGACAGATTTAAAGGATCCTAACAACTACTTCAAATTCAATATATGTGGTCATCTTTGTATCTTTGTTAACGGGAAGGAGATTCAAATGCACACATTTGAAAAATGAGTGGATATTCTGGATTAGAGCTTGAAGAAGTTCCTATTACACATAATTTATATGATGCTATTATATCTAAAACAAGAAAAAAATTGCAGAAAATTTCACAATACTTATCCAATGAGATTAGAGATCGAGTTTTAAAAAGGTGAGATTCTTGAGGCCATGGGAGTGGTCAATCCTAACTTTTGGAATCTGTTGGAGGTGAATCAGAGCTGATTCATTTAAAAGACACATGGGTACTATCATAAATCATTTTGGACAATCAATTGAATGTAATGGTTTTTAGATTAATGGTGTTCTTCAAAAGGAATCACTTGCATTGTAATCAGTTGATTTCGCCAAGTAATGAGAGAACAATTTGAATTACTTGAGTGAGCCAACAAAAAGGAGCAATTACACTTCTATGGAAAAATTTGTATCCTAGTACCATCCTTCATGAAAGTATTAGTGAATATTTCCAATTGTATGAATTATGTCAAACAATGATATTGGGATCTATTGAAGACAAAAGATTTTTTAGCGCACTAACATTTATAAAATCAAAATATCGAAAAAAACTGGATAAAAATCTTGAGACTTGCTTGAGATTATATGTTTCACGATATGATGTGGATACATTTCCTTATGAATGGGTAATGGAAGTATGGAATTCTCTTGCAGAGAGGAGAGGGATCAATAATTCTAATACATGGACTGTAGATAACAACAAAACTGTGACTAGAAAATCACAACTGAAATATTAGATAACAATGTTGTGAACCAAAAGATATGTTTCAGTTTGATCTAGTTGATTTAGAGTAAAGAAGAATGAATGTACATTTTAATTCTAGAAAGAAAATCTCATATCAGAATATAAGTATGTATATTGTTATTTTTGTTATTCGCATGTTCATTATTGAATAATATTTTGAATGTTGCAATTTGTTTAGAGTTTTTAAATGAGAAATGTCATACTTATTTTTTTCTATTTTCTTTTAAATAATAATAATAGCATTCCATTTATGGTAGATTTTTTAGTCTTACGCATGAACATAGTAGTAGTACAAATACAAAAACATATAAGTTTTAAATTTAAGATGAAATAGTAATATAAAAAACAATTGAGAATAATAATAACATTAAGAATCCACATGAATAAACTATGCACTAAAATAACAAATTGAAAGTAAAACGCCACATCGATTGAAGTTTGAAACTTTCAATATTTTCATTAATAAGTATATATATTTATATGTTGAATTTGTAACAGTTTTACAAAAAGATTCTAAAACCAACAATTACAATTTCATAATTTGTTTTTACAACAATAGCATCATCATTGAGAAGATTCTTCTTTATGGGTTTCTATTTCTGTCTCCTTTGCAAGAGAACTTTCTTTTACAACACCCGACTGAACAAGATCCTTTGCTTTGCAGCTTCCATATTCATAAGAATTTCTCATTCTGGATTTGTTGCATCACCAACAGACAATAATGTTGGATCCTGTTACTTGCTTCTTCAACAGTATCTCTGGATCCATTCCATGTGCCTTTATGATCCTTCTCAAGGTATTATTCTGCTTGTTTAATATAACAAGCTTTTTGCTTCAATTCAATTGTTGCATTTAAAATTTTTCTAGCACTTTGTAAATGCACATCAAGCATTGTAGCTTCATTTTTCAATTTTTCGTACTTTGACTGCATTTCAAAACATAAAATTAATTAATAAAGTTTTAAAAATTGTAAAAATATTTGAAAATTTAGTAAGACTTACCAATGCCTTATCTTGTTCGCATTAGCAATAACTACAAGGCCCTTTTCTCTCAACCACATATTGTGGTAGGATTGTGCTTCTACATTTAAATTCTCAATTCTATTTAACATAATGTCCAACACTTCATCATCATAACTATTTTCAAAAGATACAAAACCAAACATAGCTTGATTCAACAAAATATCAAGCTTAGCTGGCTCGTTTTGAACTAAAGAATACAATATATGTCTTTGGTTGTGATTTTTAAATCATGAATTTATTTATTTAATAAGAACTTTAGCCCTAAACTCCCACAATTTTAATTGTTCAATATCCTTCATTATAACATCAACATTGGCTTCACAATTATCAACCAAAAGAGCATTAAGTGCAAAAGTAGTTTTTTGGTCATCAGTTAAGGTAGTATGTACTAGATAAGGTGGGCTCGATCCATCCACTCTGATTAGAGAAGCATGCCTTGCCCCATGAATCATATCTTGGGAATTAAAATTTCCATGGGCCTGAACCCCACTTTCAATCCCTAGATATTCCTCATCTAAATTAATATCGTTCAAAATAGAAACACCCCGTCCACTATGAACATTACCCAATAAAAATGTTGGAAACTTAGCTGTAAAATTAAGGGTGCCCCTGCTTGAAGCTGGAGGAACAAATGAAATGTTCTTGACACTCGTAGCTAGTCTGATACTTTTTAGTGGAGATGGAGCAAGCATATTCCTCTTCATAGTAGATGGATTTTGAATTGGATGAGGAGGAGGCCTTGCAACAATCAAATGTAATTTTGTAAATAACATAAGAAAAGTCAAATGAAAAACATAATAGGATAGAAATAATAATAAATGTAACATTATATCATATATGATTATAAATATTACTTTGTTGAAAGGATTCCATCTAAGGTGTAAATTGGGCCTCTTGCAGTTGATGTGGTTGTAGAGAAGTAGACTGAAATGTTTGGGAGTTGTACTGGTAGGTGTGTCCTAAAACATTATTAAGCATCAACGATTGATTGATGAGCTTGTCAAATTTTTGTTTAAAAAAATAAAATCAATAAAATACAAAAATGAAATTCATACCTGAGCCAAAGAGTGAGGTACGAAGATATTTCTACATCCTGTTGTGTTTGATCAAATTCAATATCACTTTTTTCTAGGCTACCATGAGGCCGACTACTATATAATCTTGTGCTGTTGGAGGTTTCTGCAGACAAAGCAATATAAGTTACAAGAAATATTGAAACATATACAAGTTATTAATAATTAATTACATTTATTTTCAAACATATTGAAACATATGTCATATATACATCATAAATAAAAATACCTGCTAATAATGCTGTGGTATGGTGGATGTGTCAATTTGAGGGTTTAAGGAACTCCTCATCCATTTGATAGATTGTGGAGTGGTGTCCTCCTCATGCTGATCATCTGATATAATAATTAAATCTCCTAAACCTGGTGGGAAATGTCCTTTGATAGCAACGTCCCTTCGCGATGTAGCCACTGAACTATTTTATGTTATAATTCAATAGTAAACTATTTATTAATCCTAAATAAAAAATATACTAGATATATATTACAAAAATGAATAAATTATAAATGAAATAATAAAAATTGGGACTCACCTCCTGCTCTTGAATTATTAAGGACAAATCCAATAGCTTTGCATTCATTGTTGTCAGTGGAGTGGTGCCATGTAAATTATAGAGGGATTCATAATATAAACCAAGAATAAAGTACATGTAGCTAATGGTAATATTGCCATTCAAATGAATGTTCACCAAATCACCTCTTATCTTGGAGGATAAGTAACTGCACTAGGCAATTCTTTTCCCACTTAGGGCGCAAACAATATAAGCCAAATACCACCATGGAATATATGTATATCGACCTTGCAATATAATTTTGTCTTAGAAGAACTGCACCATGGCCTTGAAGAAATGGGTGACTAAAATCCTTGAGTTGAATTCCTCTTTTTGAAGGGTTTTGGGAAGTTGTAAGTGTAAATACAAGGAGACATAGTTAATACTTTGAAATGAAATGTAAAATTGAAAATAATCAAAATGAAATGTAAAACTGAAAATAAACTTACAAGTAGTAGTAATTGCAATTGCATCAATAGATAATTGAAAATGAGACTCCAAATACTTGCAATCTTCATCTGATAAGACAACCTTGGTCGTGACAGGATCCACATCCTTGTGTGGTAGTCCTGTCAGACACTCAATGTCCTCGGGTGAAGTTCCAAATGACTGTGCATGAGATGGGAGTTGATAATGAAAGGTGAAAGTGGAAGTGTCATAGTTGAGTATTTTTAAGTGCATGCATCGACATTGGGAATATACACAAAACTCGTGAAATGGCGACCACTTTGATCCATTGGGAAAATGCATTAGGATCCTAAAGAAATGTGTATAGTTGAGGAAAGACAAGGATCTTGTATGAAAAATTCTTCATATTTACTGTTGATGCAGCTGGGCTCTTGGGTTGTGTGGAAATTGTCTTTCTTCTTGGAATTTTCGATCTGTTATAAAATTATTGGCACTTGCTTCCTATTTATAACTGTCATTTGACATTTTACTTTTTCCTTATGGATTTTGCAGATCACCTTGTTTTCTGAGGGTTTTTTCTCGTATGCTCTAGCTTCTTTCGTTTGTGTAGAGTGAAAATGAAATTACAAGTCCCCTTCATGTATATATAGGACTATTCAATATAGCCACCGAGCGGTTGTATATATAATGCAACCGGCGATTACATAAATATGGCATCCGACCAATAATATTCTATGTTACTAGCCAAAACATGTAGAATACTATTGATGACAACACGTGGAATGCTACTAGCGGTAGTATGCGAAAGCCAATGATGACAACATTATGTTTATTACCGAAGCGAGTAACATTATGCATGCTATCGATTGGTAGTATTATTTATGTGGCCAATTGGCAATAGACAAAATGCTATCATCTAATAGCAAGAATAATGCTATCAACCGGTAGTGACGGAATGGTACTAGGTGGGAGCATGAAGAATACTACCAATCGGTAACATGCGAGATGCAAATGACTAGTAACACCAAGAATGCTACCGATCAGTAGCATTATTCATCTTCTTATTTGGCAACATTATTTATGCTACCAGATGGGAGCATTATTCATGCTACCGGATGGTAGCATTCCGTCTGCTACCACTAGTAGCATAGAAAAATGTGATTCCTGTTCCTTCTATTGCACCTACCTTGCCCAAAATGATGTTAAAAAACCACCTTACACACAAACCAAATTTTCCTAAGATTCACCATACATGCGAATGTGGTTTTACCAATATTTGCTAAATATTTTCTAAGGATTTTTTTCGGAGGGACCCTTAAAATTTTCCCTATTCTCCTTGTTAGAAGCCTTAGGTTTCACATTTCCTACAATCAAGGCATGTGATTTGGAAGACCTCAAAGTGCCCATTTGTATCAACTTATCTTGTTCCCTAGTCAATTGACCAACAAACATGTCAAATGAAGGAATTTTCCATGATGCTCCAAGTGCATCCTTGGTGGCATGGAAGGTGGAGAAAAAAATTGAGTAATCCGGACCCAATTTAGAAAGGATAGAAAGAATGAGTTGAGATTCTTTTTTATCAATTCCACATTCCTTCAACTGCAATCTTACTAATTTGAACTTTGTGAAGAAGTCCTGGAGTGTGTCAAAGTTGGTGGGGCTCAAGCTAATGAGCTCATTTTCCAATTCATGTGCTCTCATTTCATCTGTTTTCCCAAAGAGACTTTACAATGTGGTTCCATGAATTCGTTCGGAGATATGGCATAATCAATATGAAAGAGAAGATCCAGAGACACTGATAGACACAAAAACCCAAAGGCTTCATCACAATGGTTAAACCATTTCACTTTATCTGAATATGAAGTTGGTTCTGTTTCAAGCCCCATTGTTATCCGATGTAGACCCTTACCCCTCAAAATGAGTTGTATTTTGGAATTCCATTCAAGATAGTTAAATGGTGTGAGTGGTGTCACAAAACTGATATCCATTATAAAACAATTATGTAGAAGATAGAAAGGAAATCACAAGCAAAAAAGAGCTCACGAATTACACCCCCTAAGCTTATAGAGGTTCAAATTTTCAAAGAATGAGGATACCTCCAATGTGAAGAGCACAAAAAAACATGAAATTTTAAAAAATGACACTTAAAATGGAGCAGTCAGGTTGAAATTTATGCCAAATCGAGTTTAGGTGATGTAAAGTAGGGGTCATAACTTGATAGGTGCAAAGAAGATGTTAGAATTGGACAAGTACAAAGTAGGTGTCGAAACTTGACAGTCTGGCGGTGTGTCGAACCCCACAAGTGTAAAGAAGGGGTCTAAACGTGGTAGGTTCAAAGCGGGGTTCACAACTCGACATGTACAAAGTAGGGTCGAGAAACGCGAGTGCAAAGAAGGTGTTGAAACTGACAAGTGTAAATTAGGGGTCAAAACCCGACGGCGGCAAAACAACTGTCGAAATCCGACGGATGTAAAGCGATTGTTGGAACCCAACGAGTGCAAAGTAAGTGTCATAACCCAACAAGTGCAAAGAAGGGTAACAAACCTAACACATTAAGGGTGGAGAATTTGACTTGCTGAACACACCTTAAAACCTGATTTGCACTTGGGCATATTTTTTGACTTTCTGCACAAAATCGAAAACCCAAAACACTATAAATGATAAAAATACAAAGAGACTCCATATCTAAGAAAATGATTAATTATTTGTACAAAATACCAAATACCCATTAAGTTATTTGAAAAACCCATAAAGGATTTTTCTATTTGAGCCCAAACTTGCACGGATTTTCTAAATTTGAAGAAAAAACTTTCAAACCCTAAAACATTCAGATCTGAGAAAACCTTAAGTTTCTCATACAAAATAACAAATACCCACCAAGTTATTTGAGAAACCTAGAAAAACCCAAAGGGATTTTTCTATTTGAGCACAAACTTGCATGAATTTGCTAATTTTGAAGTCAATGGCATTGTCAGTTTTCATGTAGAGACTCTAGAGGAATAGATCTGCATGGATTTTCTAGAAACCCCACCAAACCCTTGAAAACCAAAATCAATGAAAAAATGGAAAAAAGCTAGAATGCAAGATCTCACACAAAGGTTATGGCATTCGACTACCAAAATTTCTCGATACCATATAGGAGTAGGTCATAATCAAGGACTGGTATTGGATATGATCAAATGCACGAATAAACTTGTATGTAGCAATAAGATCTGAAAAATACTCGAATGATGAAGAAGCAATACTTCTACAACAAGAACAAGTACATGAGCAATCTAACTCTTCATTAAGTGTTTAGCCTTCATTAGCCAAAAAGTACATAGGAAGGTACATTATATAGTGAGAAATTAGGTCACCAAAAAAGGTAACTTCTCAATGAAGAAATAGAAAATGACTTAAAGTACATTTCCCTTTAATGACCTATTATGACCTAAGCAAGCTAAATTAGACCGTGTAGGTAATGCCATAAGGTGGGTAAAATCCTACACTAATAGTGGAGGCATAGGGTCGAGAACTTTCCTCTCGAAGAGGGAAAAATCTAAGAAGGAAATAACCCACCTCAATCACCTCGAGGTTTTTTTGTGTTTATCAACTAATTTTGACTTCGCAAAATTAATAAACGTGAAAATTTTAAATTTTTTCAAAAGTGTTCTTTTGCATGATTTATCACCCTCACCGCGATCGTCTTATTCTCGTGATCGTTTTGGTTTTCGTTTCATCCATTTCGAGTGAAAACTCCTCCCACCAGGTCACAAACCACGTAAATAATTTATTAATTAATATTTAATTAATTTATTACCCTTTTATTTAATAAAATTAATTTTATTAAATTTTGGGGTTTTTAATTAAATAAATATTTATTTAATATTTATTAAAAATCAATCAATTTTTTTATTATTGCTGGGGGAAATTAAAAATTCCGCCTCCAATTGTCGGGAATGCCAGATTGGCTTTGCTCCCATTTCCCTTCCTTGGAAAAAATGTCCCCACTTGTGGAAATTCTCCTGTTGATTGCCAACCCAACCGGATGGAAAACTGAAAAAGATCTCCCAATTTCCCACATGGGGAAATAAATGGGAATTTCCAGCTTGCTTTGCCATTGCCACGGGAAAACGATTGAGTTTTTTTCCCATATTTCCTTGGCAATTAATTCCCACTACTTAGAAGAAAGGGAAATTGGTTATTTCAATGGAAATAAATAAATAGTTATAGGGAAACTTCTTTAATCTTTGCAACAAATCCTCCATGAAATTCTTTGGAATAATTCGTGCGTAAGAAGTTGAGGCTCTTTATTTCTAACTTTTTTGTTATTTCCAAATTCTTCTTATTTCCCGAACATTTGCAGAGAAATATTTTTTCCAAAGATTCATATTCATCACAGGTTTTGAAGGAGAATAGTTTTCAAACACATTTCTCCACACATTGGAGGAAGTCCACGTTGAGGGAGGATTCCACGCATTTCTTTGTCGATTTTTAAACAGCCAAAACATGTTTCCATGCATTGGCCAATGGCAATAAGGTAGAAATAGCCACGGCCAACCGAAATAAGGGTTAGGAAAGGGTAGACCACGTAGTCACAAAGAGAAAGCCCACCGGTTGTAGGGAGAATTCAACGTGGAGGGGAAGGGAGAAGGCAAGAATAATCTCCATGCCTGGTTTGAAAATAATTTCCAATGCATTGCAGAGAAGGAAAAGTGCCAAGTTTTAGCAAAGAAGCAATATCCACGTAGGCCAAAGTTGTAGTTGAGATCCACGCCAAGCCAGTGAGAGAATCCACATTCTAGTAGGTAAAATCCACACCAAGGCAAAAGAGAAGGAAACCACGCATTGTAGAGGAGCAAGTATTCCACACAGAAGTTTGACAGAGAGTCTCCATTTTAGTAGCATAAATCAAATAAGCCCAAAACAATTTCCACGCAAAGGAGAGACCAACGTTGCAGGATTTTTCCAATTCTCAACACAGAGGTCAAGAGGTTTGAAAGAGAAACCACGTTGCCAAAGAAAAGAATCCATGCTGGCAAGAAATTATTCCATGTAAAAAGAGAGCACACATTGTAGAAGGAAAATCTACGTTCCCGAACAAACCAGGAAGTGCTCACGCAGAGGTTTTTGGTGAAGAAATTCCACGGAGAATTTAATTAAAAATAAATCATTTTCATCACGCATTGGTGAGAAGTATTTAGGAAAATATTTTAAAATTATTAGTTAAAAAATACATTTTTAAAAAATAATTATTCACACATTTTATAGCATCTTAAACCATGTTTGGTCATTTTATATGTGTTTGGTCATGTTTTGGTTCATAGTTTCATTAAATAATATCACGTTATTGCTTTGACCCATTGGTGAAGTATTTAAGAAAAATTACAAGTAATTATTCAAAGTATTTGTTAAATAATATCACGTATTCAAGATTAGAAAAATTACAAGTAGTTCTTGTCGGAAGATTAGAGTAGTTCTCATGCCGAAGCAACTTGAATCAGAAAGGTGAAGAAATAGTGAATTAAAAATATTAAAATTGATCATGTGCGAAGCCATTATAATCGGGAGGATTTAATTAAAAGAAAAATTATTATTGTTGCCCGATTTGGAACTCGAGCTTAGTCTCAATATTTTGCTTGTATTAATATTTTAAAAATTTGTAATTCAGGATCAATTATTATTATTATTTTTAAAATAATAATAATAATTAAATGAGCCATATTTTTCTTGTGTTGATGGTGGTTCGGAGACTAAGACCTAACACCGTTTACATCATTTTACGTGCCTGAGTCATTTTTTTGTAAAATTCATAATGGCCGAAAAATCCAATAAATTTACAGAAAATCGAGGAAGCCAATGGAGAAATCAAATAAGTCCATGCTCAAGTATGAATTCCAAGGAATCATTCCTCCCACTTCCATCTAGTCTGCATATGACAATATCATTAACACAAATCTTGTCCACATCAACATGCAACAATTTTGTGATCGGGTGAAAGCTGAAGGCAAAACCATATTTTTGGATAGGCTCTACCATAATGGTCTACCCCAAGCAGTAACATTTCCTATCTTGGTGTAATTCCCAGAGCTGGTCATCGCCTGCGTAGAGCATTATGATCTCGAGAGGCGAGGAATTTATAAAGATAATCGCGAGCCATTCCTCTTGATCACACCAAAACATATTGAAGAATTGCTCAACATACCTAACTTCCCTAAGAATGTTGACATCACTAGAAAGTCATCACAAGATTTTTGGGATGAAGAACCCCTTAGGTGGAGTAAGATGGTCAATAACAACTGGTTAGTGACCAAGAGGCCTCGTGTTGACCGAATTCCCAAATAATTGTACCACGTTGAGTTCATGGAGGAAATCGGTGACATGATCACTCTCCTGACCCAAGTCTTCAGTCTACCCTCTACCAGGATCTTCCACCCATGGATGTATCATTTTATCTGTATAATTCTTTCCAAGAGAGAGTTTGTGGATTGGGCCACCACCATCAGTGATACTCTTCACAAATAATTGATCGAAGTGAAGATGATTGGATGTTTCTACATGACATCATACCTGATTTATGCAGTGGCTAGAAGGAAGCTATTTTCGGGGCTAGAAACAAAAGGAGTCATGGGTCCATCAAATAATTTCTTCCATCATTATCCATAGTTAAGTTTCAAAAATATCTCTCATCATTTCAAGAGAGTTAACGATGCATTCACCTTCCACATGATTCGAAACTAGAATAGGAATATGAAGGAAATATTCTCTAAAGATGCCATGGATTTCATTTCCCAGTGGGGAACATGGTTTATTCAATTTCCATCCTTTTCCTACATTTGTGTGAGCGGCTTTACAGGTACTCCATGGAAGCTTCCTAAGTATGTCAGTGACAAGTGGGCGTTGATGGAGCTTGCATGACAACTATTCCAAGTTCATTGTCTCCTCAATGAAAAGCATCATTCAGGCATTCATTTCCCAATCCAAATTGGGGAATACCAATGTCTAAATCTCTTTAGTGCGCAACTCATGGAGAAAGAGTTTTCTCTCATCACTATTCATCCATATGTGAAGAGATTCTAGTTTGATATCAACGGATATATGCAGAAGATTATTGGAACAAAGTATCAACACAATCCTACCACGGAAGATTTTTTGGGCTGCTGTTCAAATGAACATGGAGTGAGAAGGTGAGATTTCATGCCTAACCCTTGCTCGAGATAAAGTCCTTTCGCATTAGAAACCCTCCAAATTCATTGGTGGATGATGACGAAGATGTTATTAATCCCTCATAT
This sequence comes from Taxus wallichiana var. yunnanensis, assembly GCA_018340775.1. Taxonomy (NCBI): domain Eukaryota; kingdom Viridiplantae; phylum Streptophyta; class Pinopsida; order Cupressales; family Taxaceae; genus Taxus; species Taxus wallichiana. The sequence goes on from CM031236.1 coordinate 527,336,928, forward strand.
GATGTCGTTTCTTTACTCCATTGCCACCAATTGATTGGACCAAAAGAGATGAATTTTCTCTTGATAAGAAGAATCGACCGATCCTCTGAAAAAAGCTAATCCTGGTATGAAAGAGAACTTGCAAAGTTACCATCAATCCAAGTTCATACCTCAGGATTACAAAAATTTCCAACTCGAGGAGGTCTCTAGCCGACCAAAGCTTCTTCTTAGTCAACCTCTATTCCATCTACCCATATGCATCAAGAAAGAAAGGAGTGGTTGCCAAAATCCACTTCACCAAAGAAGGTGTCGCGAGGTGAAACATCCAAGGGTCCTAGACCTAGTGAATGAAGAGAGTGTGTATCAGGAATTTGCACTTCAAGTAGAGATTCTTATACTCACATTGCTAATAGTTTGAGGAAGCTCATAACAAACACTCCTCAACCATGTCTTAGACAAGAGTCTACTCAAGTGCAAGTGGTCTAGATATCAAATGATTTTGAACCTACAGTTCATGAAGAGATTTCTCAAGGTCTCCCTAATGTTCGAGAGGTTGATATCGAGGTTATTTCTCTATAGATTGAAGTTGTGGAAAGGATTCTCATAGAATCTAATAATATTGAGAACAATGTGAATGTTTCTTCAGACTTTAGGCTTCTATATACGGAATTGGTGAAGGATACTCCATTTTGGATTAATTGTGAGATCAAGAAAAGGAATAGGGTTGTCAAGGAAATTGACATTGACTTTGATTCCCTTTTCAAGCTTTTGAATGATGTCATTCCCAAGAATCCTAAAGTTCTCTATTGGATAATGGTGGATGATGACAGAAACAGATTTGTGGATCTTACCATCCCATAAGCTGACAAAGCAACGTAATGCCGTGACACCCGCTGATTATGAAGTTTCTATAATTGGACTTGGGAAGTCCACATTGGAAAGTGACATGGAAATGGCTCGAGATTCAATGGATATTATGCTAAAGAGGCTTGAGAAATATAAATCTCAGAACTCTCATCTCAAGGCTGAAAAGAATCAATTGGTGGATTATGTTCAACATCTGATAAATCCCATATCATCCACTTTCCCAATACCCGATGCAGTGGCTGCCCCTGATGAAGAAACTCTCAATTTGTCAAAATAAATAAACACATTGGTCCATGTCACTAAATCTTGGCTTTTAGAGATTCTTGTTTTTGGTGGAGAGATGATCAAAGTGGCCATTAAGCTTGATGAGGATATTAGTGCATAGCTAGATCCAATCATTTCTTTTAAGGAAGCTTTTATTTCTAACATATCAAATTTGGATGAGGTATTGCCAAGTCTATAGGAGATGAAAAGTATGGAATCTTAAACTTTAGCCATTGAAGAAATTATTGAATTCAAATGTCGAGGGGCATACTTTATTTGGTGTCTACATATCAAATCAAGAAAGACACTTCTTGAGGATTATATGATCCATTACGAGAGCGTATGCAATGAAGCCTTCAATTCACTTGCCTCGATTAAGTAGTTCATAGATGAGATCCCTTGTGATCTTGTAAATGATAAAAATCGAGGCATTCATCAGAACATGTTGAGGAATAATTTTCACAATTGTTCAAAGGCATGTACATTCCTGCCATCAATTTCTCTTCAGCTTCAATGGAACGTTGCATCAAATTAAGGAACTTGTTTGAAAATGTTCAATCAAAGATGGTCAATCTAAATGATATGCCAGGTAGGATCTTGGAATTGTAGGTGTTTTGTGAGGTTGTGCTTTGACCGAGTGAACCTCCTGAGGAAGAAAATATGTTCGAAACATTGGGAAGGTTCAAATCCTTTCAATTGGTGAAGGCGATAGATCCTAATTTCACTGATGGGATGAGGAGATAGATTTTCTGGTATCTAATGAAGTGGGAGAGTCCATTTCTCATACGTTTGAGATAGGTGGACCCCACTTTAATGGATAAGGCACTAGTTTTTGTCATATGTTAAATGGTATTTTAAGTGGGTTATTGTTAAACTCACTTTTGGAAAACTTTGGATAACTTAAGTGATTTCTATTTTTAGTTGCTTTTTATAAGTTGGTTGAAAAATTCAAAGTCATTTAAGATGCCCTATTTAATGTTCATGTAAACCCTAACTAATTTGTAACCAAATTTTGGGTTATAAAAGGAAGTTAGAGGCTCATTTGTAAGGGTGAATTTGAGAGAGGAGAAGAAAATAATTTTGTGTGCAAGCTTTGTTTTAGGAAAGAAACTTTGTGTTCTTTTGTGAAGACATTTTGGAGTTAATGAAATATGAACTTTGTGTCCCATTCATTGTCTCTTGTAACATTTTGTGTTCTTATGTTCATCGATGTTAGTGTTTGAATCTTGCATGCAAATATTGTCTTGCATCTTATTATCAACTATATTAATACGTTGTTCTAGTTCACAATGATCAAGCTTTGATTATCTACTTGCTCATGTGTGTTCCCTTTTACTCATTCTTGTTTATCTAACTCAAAATCTGTTTAATTTGTTTTAGTTATTCATTGTTCTTATTCATGTAATATTAGGCTATGATTTTACCTATCTCTTGCATGTTCCTGCCATTCATTCCTTTCCATTCCTTTCCTTCATTCCATTCCATCTCCCTCATTCACTTTTCTTTCCATTGATGTTCCAAAACACCCCCACATGCAATTTTTAATGTACATATGTAATTACTGTTTTGGTTTTCAATAAAGGCAGCCTCACCTTCATTGAGGAGGGAATTCATTCCCTTCTGTTGCATTTCATTTGCATACATGAAAATCCATATGTTAACATTATGAAATTTCACTTCACTTACCTAAATACAATGGGTAGAGGATGTTATTAAACATGTGCAAAAATTTGAGCTCTTATAGAGAGCCAAGGGATCACCGCATTAAATAGAAAGGTGAACCAATTTGTGACCAAATTACAAGGATGTGCGCACAATTAGTATAGGAACTATGATCCACATCAGATGATAGTGGATTATGTTTCTTTGCACTCCACCTTCCTAGTCGAGTTTCATATTCCTTAGTTCAAGCAACATAGTATCAACGCACTCATGAAAATTAAACAAGGAATATCTTAGAGTGTCCGTGAATATGATGCATTGTTAAAGACCTTATTATCCAAGCTATCATATGATACTCATAAAATTCAACATGTGTAATGGTTTATGGGTGGATTGTTGATGCATTTCAGAAGGACACTGTCACATAAGAAATTCAAATCCACCCGAGGCTTTGTAGGAAGCACTACGCACCGAAGCGGTTGGAAGTGTAGATATTGAGTAAGTCCATTTCTTGAAGCATAGATTGTAGCTATGACCATGCATTTGGAAAATCAATCTACTAGTTTGGCACATGACACTCGAAGTGGTATTTGGTGCACAAATTGTGAAGTAGAGGGACATATAAAGAATAATTTTCTTCATGAGAATGTGTGCACTCTATTAGCATCTTATGAGGTTTTCCATAAGGAACATGATGTCAGAGACTGTCCACTTCTCTAGTGCGCTACAATGAAGAATGTGTCACTCTACTATAAGATTTGTGATGTGTATATACATGATACAACTCATTACTAGTTGATTGATCACATCCATGTAACCTATGAGATAGGGTTACGCTAGAATAATGTAAAGTGTATTTCATAGGAATGTGAAGGGTAAAATAATAGAGCTGGATAAAATGGAAATGGAGGTTTTAAGGGAGGATATCGAGGAAGAGGCTGTGGTATTCATAGAGGTAGGTTCAGGTTGGGGTACTTGATACACTTGTGGATCTCCTAATCATTATTAGTGAGAGTTCCCCAAGAACATGTCTTGCACATATTGTGGAAAAGGGCATAAGGTAGAAGAGTTTGTAGATTTATATGCTCATATGTGAAAGAATACAAAGGAACTAATTAACTAATATGCGGATTCATCTAAGTTAATCTAAATAGAAACAAATACTAGAAATAACTAATATATGATGAAATAGAGATGTTAAATATTTTATTTTGGTATTTAAATGAATAGACTAAATGAAATAGGATTGATAAGATACTAACTTGAATATAACATACCTTGTAGTATGTTGGACTCGAATAGATTGATGTGTGGACGGAAAAAAATGTGAAAATGCCACCCCGATGATTGCAATAGCTAGAGATCTAGCTGGATTGGGGTGCCTAAGAGAGGACCGAGGCACCTATGGGCGCCCTTGTATGTATTATGAGTGCTTTGGTTTGTAGAAAATCTCGGGATCGAATATGAAAGTGTCGCAAGGTGTTCGCATTTTCTTTATCTTTGTCACAATATATTTTCCTATGTTATCATGAATACGATGTTAAGATATACTTGGAAAACCCCATACAAAGCATCAAACTCCTAAAAAAAGAAATATGTATATGAAGGGATCAGATTAACCTTAATTGCCACAAGGGTGGACTTATACCTATGCACTGCACTACATTCTAGACCTAATGTAGTTTGCGTGTGTGTGTGTGTAATTATGTGCCTAAGGTTCCCTAGTGCTAATGACACGTAGGGGGCAATAACTAGGTGTAAAGATGCAAATGGTGGATGGAATAGAATGGATATGACCCTTTCCCCTATGCTTGTGTGATGCAAATGTAAAAGATGCCCAAACATATTCTATTTCCTTAGTAGATAGCTAACCTTGATAGATGATATTCCTCCCATAATTTAGTGAGTACAATATGTTTATATATGGATCTCTTGTTGAAATTTTGACACTAATGACCTAACATGTCGACTAGTACCTAGGGGAAAAAATGGGAAAATGACAAAGACCGAACTCAAATAGATAAATTAGACCCAAGTGTTATGGGGAACAGGGCACCTAAAATCACGGACCGGGTACCCATGGGTGCCCCAACACTACCCTAGGCACCCCAATCAAGGACTGGAGATGAAAATCAAGAAAATTACGACACCTAAGACTCCCTAAGAGATGAGAAAAAGCGTATAGAAAAACTCGACGACCGTATGCCGGGTAATTGACAATGATGACCAACTAACTAATGAAAGGACTAAGGGATGGGTCATTAGTGAATACTTTTATTATGCAAGATACATATATGAAATAACATACTTGGTGGTATAAATGTAATAGTAAGTGCATGATTTTGTGACTACATTTTCCCCCACTTTATGTTGGTGAGAAGAATGCTCGGTAACATAAAGTAGATAGAGATGCGTACTGAGAAAAGTCGAGAGAATCCCATGCTTTGTGGTAGAATGCACATATTATAGTAGAATCATGCCGAAAGAACCATGTAGCGTTCCAAACCATGGATCAATGGGTTGATACATGCAACATAGCAAAAAAAAAAAGGTGTAAATGTCAAAGATGAAGTGCACTAAATGAAAGTGATGATTAATATGTAAAATTATTTCTTAACATTTATGATGATGATGAGGTGGGGTAGGGAGTGATTAGTTCCCAATTTGCATACTTATATATGACTGAATAGCTAGAGGATTTTGGTGTCCCGCCGCTAGAGGAAGAGTGTAGGAAGAAAAGTGTGTTATTCTCCAATCTCTAACTACATTCTTAAAATCTAGCCACTGCAGATGGACTCAAATCAAATTTTATGGTTTTTGGATCTAAATAATTTTGATCAAAAAATTGACCCATATATGAGTGATATTGGGAAGGGATTCTTTCCCCTACTCCACGGGTGTCACTGCAATATAATGGCTTTGAAGTTAGGTCATCTAGAAGAAAACGTGAAATGCATGAAGGCTTCAAAATTAGGTCATCTAGAAGCAAGCACTAAATGTAGAATAACTTCCCAAGTTAGGTCATCTGGGAAAAGTGATGAATATAATCTCCCAAGTTAGATCATCTAGTAGGCCATGCATAACTCCCAAGTTAGATCATCTAGTAGGCCATGCATAACTCCCAAGTTAGGTCATGAGGGAAGTGAATTGTGTTGAACTTGTATTGATTGAATGATTTCAATATGTTAGAAATTTTAAACATGTTGATTAATTGATTGATTGGTTGATTTTTGATTGGTTACTTGTGGAGAGATTTTACGTAAGTTTCCCCTAGGTTAGGTCATTAGGGGAAAATTGATAGAAATTGGTGAATAATAACATGAATTTTTTTAATTGCTTGTTGCCCCCAAGTTAGGTCATTAGGGGGAAGTGTTGAAATATCGCACGGAAAAATTATATGTTTGTTGCCCTCCATATTAGGTTGTTAGGGGGAATTAATGATGAAATGTTACACGATGAATTAGTAATCGATGAATTAGTACTATTTACATGCATGGTGATGTAAAGGGAATTATAGGTTGACCCCAATGATATTCCCCCTTTTGGCGAAAGGGCCGATGATGAAAATAATGAACGTTAAGTGAAAGTAAGCACAAAATAGACAGAAAGTGGTAAAAATCAAAAAAATGTGTATAAATTGAATGGAAGACAATGTCAAGAAGAGATAAAAGGTCAAAAGGTGTTTAGTATGGTGGTAGGTGGAATTCTACAAATAAATCCCCAAATGGGGTGTAAATCAGAGTAAAGCTCAAGATATGGAAAAAATGATGTATTGTATATTAGTTGCCAAAGTAAGGGTGAGATGGTGACTATAATAAGGTAGGTGAAGACAAGTAACAATAAATAGTAAAGTGAACATGTGTTTAGTTACTCCATTTGTTGTTTACGCGATTATGAGGGTGTGCACGAAGTAAGGGAAAAATGATGCGAGGTGAGAGAAGTGTTTTTAGTAGGTAGGAAGATGGACACAAATACCTACAGTGAACTAATAGATAGGATGGGGCTCGAGGTGGTGATATGGAGGCCATACCATGACTATGGGGATGGCCCGAGGATGCTTCTGAGTTGTGATGTATTCGAGAAGATGATGAGGTTAAAGGACCGCTTTCGGTATGGCGAGAGATTTTTCGAGTTGAGCGAGTATCACGTTAGTTTGGAATGGTTCGGACGACGTGACCCAAATCTGTACATATGGTTTTGATCTATTAGAGCTCTTATGAGGCCCATAGCTGGGCCAAGGCCCACAAAAAGCATTTAGTACCATCGAGGCTAGGTGATGTTGATGCAACGATAGAGCTTGGTGATGGAGATGATGTAGGTTGTACATAGGAGTACCGTGCATGGTGGGAAGCTCACTGGTGGGTATTGTCGTGCACTCATATTCATAGCTCCAATGGAGTTACCCTTTGGATGAGGAGGAGAGGGGAAGTACATGGTCCCGATCCCATAACAAATGGCCATAGTGAAGCGTAAGTACTTATATGTGCACATTGTGGACTTCATGGCTTTCCTATATTGTTACTGTATGGATGTCTAACGTGTTGAAATTTGTGTTTGTAAGTGATGTGTATTGGTCATTAATCATGGACACATCCATCTACACATTTATGTGGAATGTGCCAACCAATGTGTTTGGTGGAGGTATACTCAAGTGTGTGGATGATATTGTGGGCTAGCATGCCCATCTATTTGATCTAGTATCTGTGGAAACGAAGATGTGTACAATGATGCTAAGTGAGAGGGACGAGGCATGTGAGGAGACTTGAAAAAAGGGAGGTGGTAGGTGGTGTTCCCATAACATAGGAAGTGTTTGCATGATATGTGGATTTGTAATGTCGGTTCTCAAAGTAGGCTATGAAGATTACTTTATTGCGGAGGTAGGTCGAGTGGTATCGGGGCTGCAAAAACAATGGTGTTGCATTGGTGGAGAGGCATCTAGTTCTAGGGCTCTCGTAGTACACGAGATTGATAGTGATGATGAGGTCCGAGTTGTAGTATTGTATATGATTTTAAGGGGTGGGTGTTTCTCCTAGTGATGAGACATCCGTTGTAATGATGATTGTACTTGCTATATATATATGGACACATGTTTTTGATGTATGATAAACTAAGTTGTAGTGTTTTGATGTCACGATTTTATTGACGATATATGATTCTATGGTTATTGTCCTAGTATATATAATGTGTTGTGTATTGTTTGTGTTTGATTAATGTAGATTCACATTATAATGTTGGTAATGGTAGACAAAATGGTGAATGGTGATAACAAATAAAAATACAATTTGATTGAAGAAATGTTTATTGGATGGAATGTATGACACATAGTTAATGTAATGATGATAGTAGAATAAATGTAAAAATAGATAAATGTATGATAGTAAAATGAACATATCATAATGAATGTGTGAAAATATAATATAGTCGAAGCACGTTAGTGTAATGAAAATAGGAGGGGGAAGATTAGCAATGGCCCCCAACTTGTAAATGAATAGGCTCATTTAGTTAAGACCCCTTAGAAGTCAAGGATGAGCCGCATAAGTAAGAGTGCATCATCAATAAATGATTGAGTGCTACTGGATGAAATGATGAAGCCCATGATGAAATTATCTTAGAACAAATATCTCAATATTCGTGTAAGAACCGTATGAACATAAGTGCATCATCTAGGGGTAAGGTGATAACAATCACCTACTAAAGACCAAGGCGGCGTGAAGAAGTGGAAGCATGTGGGATGGATGCAACATGAGTGTATGAACTGAATTGAATGTAATATGGAGCATACTTAGGATATACATAAGGTGGAGGAGCCCATGTGACATAGCAGCATGAAGAAGTGGATAGTGTGGATGCGGTCGATGTAATGGATGCGGTGAATGTGACAGGTGGTAGAAGTGGAGGAGGTGGAGAACACACATATAATGACAATGAATGACCTATAAAATGAACACTTGATGGAGAAGACTCAAGTGGAGTAGGCATTTATTGACATGGTAGAGGATACAAGGACCGCTCACAAGAGCCGAAGGAGATAATACCTGTATCCATTAGTTGTTGTAATCTATCATGAAGGGTGAGACAATCATCAACCCTATGGCCATTTATGCAATGGTAATTACAATAATGTTGGTCGGGGATGACACTTTAAGTGGTGTTGTGGATGATCCTGGTTAGAGGGTAAGTGAATTAATTTCCCATTAAGTAACACATGTAGCACATCATGTGTTCAAGTGTGAGGAGAGAAAAGTAAAGGCTCACACGACCTAGGTGAAGTGGTAGGAGTAGTAGCTTGTTGTGGAGACATAGAAGAAGTACGCTTTATTGGTAGAGTGGGTCGAGCTTGTTTGCTTTATATGCGAGGCAAAGGTGGAGATTTTTTGGATCTTTGACCAAATGCGCATGCGAATACTAGATGAAGCAATGGCCGAAGAAATATGTGTAGGCTCTATGACATGTGATGATAGAAGATATTTTTCTAGGTCAATAACTTTATAACATAGGAGAATGAATGACTCACATGTATCATATTGTAATATTTTCTTGAGTGGAGGAATTAGGCCATGACAAAAATAAATTACTTTTCTAAGTCAATAGGTTGGAAGATGAGCTGATGTATACATGCATTGAATCGTAAGATATAATCCTTGATAGGTTCGAGGAGCCCTGATGTAAAGTAGGTATGCGATCATAAGTGACTTTAGGGCCATTATTGAGGATGAAACGATGGAGGAAAGCATCCTCCATGTCATAAAAAGTACTAATGGACCCAAAGGGGAGATGAGTGTACCATTGTAATGCCTCATCAATAAGACTATATCGAAAGGCCTTAAGTAACAATCTATCATTGGAATAAGAGGCCATAAGTGAGTGGTAATGTAGAAGATGAGTGTGAGGGTCACCAGTACCATCAAAACATGTGAAAGTAGGCATGACAAAATCTTGAGGAAATGTAAAGTTATGAATCTTTTTAGGGATCAGATTACCATGTAATGAATTGTTGTCAATGGACGCATAATAGGCTCTACTTTCTAAAGTGAGGGAGTGAACCTGAGATTGGAGTTGACCTATGGCATGCATGAGAGAGATGATGTCGTGTGAAGGAATGGTGGAAGATGGAAACAAAGTATTAAGTGGTTGTAGCTTGCCATTATGAGTAATCATAGGAATATCAAGAGGTGACAAAGGAGATTCTGATGCTAATGGCACACTAGGAGTAGGTGCCAAGGAAGATATATTAGGTGAGATAGATGAAGTATCCATAGCTATGGTGGGACTAGCATCAGAAACAACCTTAATAGATGAGGTGACCGATGGAGACACATCTATAGGAGAGGATGGACTAAGAGTTGTAGATGATGTAATAATAGGAGAAGAATAAGTGATAGATGACAGTGAATCATGCATAGTAGTAGATGCAATGTTAGGAGAAGGTAACAATGGAGCAGGAGAGTCAAATTTAGCAGTGTAGAAAGAAGGAGAACCATGACTATCATCTGCCTCACTAGTATCGATAAAGCCTCAGTAGTGATAATGTTGCTAAGGAGGCTATCAATAGGATCATCAACATAATGTGAAGGAACATGCAAACTAGTAGGAGATGTAGTAGGAGAAGAAATTTCAGAAATGGTAGAGTCGTGAGAAGGATCTATATCAGTGGTGAAGTAATAGAAGAATCATTATGGACTTATGAATGATTGTTAATTCCTAGCAAGTAATCAATAAGAGAATCATCTAAAGTTTCTTATGAAATATCAAAAGAAGGATCACAAGTGACATATGACATGGTGTACAACGAGTAAATGTGATAGGATCCTCAACAATGCTAATGCCTATAGGAGAATTTGCAAAACTAGTAGTCACATACTACTGGCCATATATGAGTTTTTGTTGAATATGATCGGGTGTGGCAAGTGAAACACTATATAGAGATTTGAGCTCAACTATGAAAAACTCATCATAAATAGGGTTAACGCTAAAGTGAGACATGATGGGCGAAGAATATGAGTGATCTTTAGTCATTAGGGTTTGATTGGATCTTAGGGAAAAACTATAAAAAAGACGGGTTCACCAAAATGACTAAATAATATGTGGATTTATCTAAGTTAATATAAATAGAAACAAATGCTAGAAATAGATAATATATGATGAAATATATATGCTAAATATTTTATTTTGGTATTTAAATGAAATAGACTAAATGAAATAGGATGGATAAGACACTAACCCGAATATAAATTACCTCATAGTATGCTGAGACTTGAGCAGACTGATGTGCGAACAGAACAAAATGTGAAAATGCCACCCGAGGATTACAACAATCGAAGATCTCGGCTGATGGGGCACAGGGGAGAGGACTGAGGTATTTATGGGTGCCTTGGTCTATATTATGGGTGCTATGGTCTGCAAAAAAGCTCAAGATTTGAATCTGAAAGTGTCAAAAGGTCTTTGCAATGTCTTTATCTTTGTCACATGGTTGTCACAATATATTCGCCTATGTTTCCATGAATATGAAGTGAATATCTACTTGAAAAAACCCACACAAATCATCAAAATCCTAAAAAATGAAAGATGCATATGAAGGGGTGGATTGACCTTAGTTGCCACAATGGTGGACTTACAAGTAAACACTGCACTACATTCCATACCCAATGTAGTTCTATGTGTGTGTGTGTAAAATTATGTGCCTAATATTCCCTAATGACAATGACGTAGAAGTATGGGGCAATAACTAGATGTAAAGATGCAAATGGTGGATGGAATAGAATGAATACAACCCTTTCCCCCTATGCTTGTGTGATGCAAATGTAGAAGATTCCCAAATGCAGTCCCTTGCCTTAGTAGATAGCTAGCCCTTGATAGATGATAGTTTTCCCATAATGTAGTGAGTATACTATGTTTATATAGGGATATCTTGTTCAAATTTCAACACTAATGAGCCGACATGCCGACTACTACCTACAGGAATGAACGCAGAAAATTACAAACACTAAACTCAAATACATAAATTAGACCCAAGTGTTACAGGGACCAAGGTGCCTAAAATCATGGAATAGGGTGCCCCAATGCTACCCTAGGTACCTCGTCAAGGACTGGAGATGATAATCAAGAAAATTAGGACACCTAAGACTTCCTAAGAGATGACCAAAACTATATAGACAACCGACGATTTACAACATAAATGAAAATGACGACCAAATAACTAATGACCTGGACTTAGGGATGGGTCATTAGTGAATAATTTTACTATGCAAGATTGATATATATATTAACATACTTTGTGGTATAAATGTAATATTAAGTGTGTCATTTTGTGACTACATGGACTATGTGCAACAATGATACATGTTACCTAAGGGTAATGGAAGTCAAAGTAGATGGAAGTTTTAAAGAATAAATATTTGTTGGTTACCACACACAAATAATATTCACAAGTGTGAGAGTAGGTTCAAATTAAATCACTCATTAGATGCGAGAAAGTTGGATATACCAATAAGTATCCAAATGCAATGAAACATAAGGAAGTGATCCAGAAACCATGAGCTTGATTAGAAACTTACGAGGGGAGATACTTTATCTGAAATAACAAGTGTGGGATAGGGAGAATGTGAGACATATGATATTACTTAACAAGCAAATTGGTGAAATTAGGGATGTATGTCAAATACTAAGACACGATAATATCATACCCCTTACTCGGTGAATGGTTACGAGAGAAGGTTATGTGCATGGATAGCGAGATATAAAACCGATATTACATGTAAATATGCCACCACAACACCATGAATATGGTAAGGAAATCAACTTAGATGTAGTTATTTATGGATGGATGGTGAGAATAATCCTTATTAACAATGATGCGATAAAAATTCTTACCTTGGATGTATGGAATAGGATGGGAGGCCACCACTATAACCTTCTTATAGTGTGTTGTATATGGAAAATAAAACTAGGGAAATTCCCATTAAAGTTTTGAAGGATGCAATTTTCACTATACAAGGGGTAAAATTAAAGGGTGATTTTGAGGTTCTGGAGTTAGTAGAGGCCAATAATTTTCCTGCATTACTTGGCCATCCATGTGTTAGGGTATCTTAATTAGTGTTCATGTTATGGAGTGTACATGTTTAAGATAATTTGTAATATGAAGTTATTTTGACAACTTCATGTATTTAATTTTTATTTGTAGAGTTGTTTAAACAACTCACGTACATAGGAGATTTGTTTAAACAACCTCCTTGATTATAGGAAAATACTTTCCTATATATGTGTAAGATCTCATATGGTAGATTCAATAGAACATTATTATTATTATTATTGTGCAGAAAAGTCGTGCCAAATTCAAGACCATGGTGTTATGAAAGCCACACCAAATTGTGATTTCATAGTCTCTATATTACTTTTGAGAATGAAGATGAGTGTGTAGTGATTCCTATGGATGGTACAAGGATTGCACCCTACACATATCCCTTTAGCAAGTAATACCTAAATAAAATCTATGCACAAACTATGCATGATCCAGTGTTTTAAGTTGTTAAAGGAGGGAGTGCTCAAATGAGGAGATGTACATTCAATCAGTGATACCAAAAGAATTTCTTGTGATAACTAGGCCCATGGAACATATGAAATTTTTGGTAAAAAGTATCAGGGTGTGTAGCAAGAATGATCGATTTACGAAGGACAATTATGCAGTTGGGAAGAACTGCACTACCAAGGTATATATGGGAAGAAAAAAATAATCATTCTTGCGTACCATGAAAGAGCAGCTACGCAATGAGGGAGACAAAAGGAATAGGTTGCTATACTCATTGAGAGAAAAAACATGATGGTGTGTTGTACATAGCGATAATCTACTCGAGATGACATGAAATAAAAATTTATTTCTTGACGTAGTTTAGTAGAAAAAACCTTCCTTCAAAGATACCAACATATAATGGAAAAAAGTCTCCCAAGACTCACCTACATGCTTGTGAGAAGAATTGGTTGGAAGGACTAGACAAACTACCACCATTTTTATGGGTGCATAAGTTTTATCCAACGTTATGCGGTGTGCGTGCGTGTGGTACATATATGCTTTGAGTTGAATTAGGAGACCACAATTGAAAGACTTAACATCATGTATGGTGCACACTTTCAATTACTTTTCATCTAACCCTCCAATGCATAAGGCCATGTAGTTGATGAATCACATTACTATGAGAGATAACACAAAATCAAAAGATCTTTTGGCTCAAGTGTATGAGGACACAAGTATGGATGGGTGTGCTAACAAGTGCACATGGTTGGAAACTAAATAGGATCTCCTATAATGCACTTGGAAGGAGAAGGAAAACGACAAGATGGTATATCTAATAGGTGATGAAGAATTTTAATATTTTAACGTAGGACATATAGAGCGTGAGTGCGAGGTCCCGATAAGGAAGATGAGTAAGTACGCACATACTACTTACCACCGAAGACAAAGTAGGTGAATATTGGAATTAGTGGCATGCCTAAGGAGGATATCATTGGTGAATATTGGTCGAATCAGAATTTGTAAAGATATTTTAATTTTTGTGTTACTTCCTAGATCTCTTTCGTAGGGGATACCATGAGTTGAAGGGTTTCCATCCATCACTAGGAGATATGAAGATAAAGCTCAAAGAAGACACTTGAATAGTTTGTAAAAGAACTAATAAAATGAATCGAAATTTGTGTGTAAAAGTAAAGGATGAGATTGACAATATGTTAAAAGGTAAATATCATTAAGAAATTGAAGAATAAGAATGAATCAACCCCATGGTCATAAGTATGAATAAATATGGAACGATCAGGATATGTGTGGATTATAGAGTGTTAAATGCATCTTGTGTAATTGATACGTTCCCTACACCCATTTATCGAGGAAAATTTTGAGGGTATAATAGGGTGCGAGATTTATTCATTCACAAATGGTTTCTCTAGATATCATCAAGTTCAAGTTACTGAGGAGGAGTAGGCCAAGACTACCTTTTCCACAAAATGGGGTTATTTTACATATACGATTATTCTGTTGGTCTAATTAATGTGCAATCAATATTTTCACCTATTTTTGTGAAAATGTCTTACGACTTCATCCATAACTTTCTCCAAGTGTATTTGGATAATTAAATAGTGTATGGGTTAGTAAAGGTTCACTATGACCGTTGAATACTATTGTTTAAGAGATGCGAGACAACTTTGTAAATCCCTAAACATAAAAAGTACATTTTCACTACACTAGTTGGCACTTTGTCGGGCCATATAATATGCAAGGGCAGCCTTCTCGTTGATCCAAAAAGATAGTCATTATATTATGGTTATAAGAGCCAACAAACCAAAGTGAAGTACAAAATTTCTTGGGAATACGGATATTACGAAAATTCATCAAGGGTTATGCTAAGATAGCTACGCCACTAGAAGAGTTGTTGAAGGACAAAGGAAAATTTTATTGGAAGGATGCACAATACGAAGGTTTTGAAAATTTGAAGAAAAAATTGATCTTTATGCCCATCCTTTGCTTCCTGACATGGATTTTTCCTTTTCATGTTCATGTGGATGCATCAAGCACGTAATTAGAGCCGTGATAACCTATCCTAGAGATGGAAAAATTGACTATCCCATTTGTTTTGCAAGCAAGAAGCTAACACTTGCAAAACAAAATTATATAAATACTAAGTGTGATTCCTTTTCTATGGTGTACGTGCTTCATAAATTCAGGAAGTATCTTCTTGTAACTCCTTTCATATTCTTTACTTGATCTTATAGATCTCAAGTACTTGGTAAATAATCCTGTACTATAAGGGCCCATTTGTAGATGGATTATCTTGTTCTAGGAATTTGAATTTTTGGTGATTGTGAATCCATGAAAGAGTAACCTAGGACCAGACCATCTTTCGCACATCAATTCTAGTGAGGACAAGCATAGTATAAAAGGTACAATACCAAATGTTCAGATTATTCATGTTACATCGAGCAATCGATAAACATTGAGGATATATCCATGTTTTTGCGCACATGTATTACACCAGAGGAAATGAAGACTTTGGAAAAGAAACATCTAACTATATATGTTGCACGTTACTAGTTGGTTGGTGGAGATCTTTATAAAATGGGTAGAGATGAGATATTACAAAGATGCATGTTGGAACATGAGCACCAAGAAATTATGGAAGAAGCACATGGTGTAATTTTTGGCGGACATTATCCTGGAGAAGCCACCATGTGCAAGATACTCCTCGCAAGACTACGGTGGTAAAAATTCACAAAGGTACAAATTAATTTGTCAAGGCTTGTGACCATTTTCAAAGGATTGGAAAGCTAGGAAAAAGGATGAAATTCTTTTATGCTTAATAGAATTTATAACACCTTTTTAAAAATGGGCCATAAACTTTGTTGGACCAATTATGCTAGCAACACGATGAACAGGAAAATGGTACATTATTACTCGAACTAATTACTTAAGAAGTATTAAAGAAGTTGTGCCTACCAAGAGACCATACCACTACCACGGATGCATGCTTATTATGGGAGAACATTATTAACATGTATGGTTACCCATTGAGCCTTACAAGTGATAGGGGAACTCATTTTCTTAACAAAAAATTACAATATTGTTAGCAGAATTCATGGTAGCTCATCACAAGATAACTCCCTATCACCCATAGGCTAATGGCACAACAAAAGTGTTTTAAAAAATCTTGAGCCAGACCTTAACCAAAATTTATGACATTAAAAGAAAGGATTCAGATGATAAAGTATCAACTATACTTTGGGCGTAAAAAACTACATACAAGATGTTGAAAAAATCCACACCCTTTCGATTGGTGTTTAGCAAAATGTAATATTACGTATTGAGCTCATGTTACCATCCTTGCGTATTGTGCATGTAGGAGGACTTGTAGATGATTAAGAATTAGGGGATCACATTGACAAGTTAATGCAATTAGATGAACGATGGACAATTGATCTTTGGAGCCAGAAGACAAAGAAGACATATTAGGTTAGGGCATTGGTGATTTGCAATTTTATATGATTCCAAGTTTGCGTGTCACCCAAGAAATTTGAAAGTGCATTGGGTAGGGCCATTCAAAGTAACCAAGATCCAGGAGACATGCACATGTCAATTACATGTACTTGATGGCACCATGTTTCTTGGTTACTTCAATAGGAGTAGGTTGAAGACCTACTATACATAAGCTTCTGTTTAATTATGTTTGTAATAAGCCATCCTTTCCATTTAGATTAGATTTATCTTTCAAAAAAATTCTTTTATTTTGTAATAAGCGCATTCACGTGCAAGATTTAATATATTTATTGAAGCATGGTATGCAGAGGACTACACATAATTTTAGTGTATGGTATTAGTAGATAAAATAAATGATAGATCCTTTATGACGATGAATGAAAGGATGGTGCTGGATTTTCTTGCTTATTGGTGTATAAGGAAACTTGGTTGAGATGATAACACATCAAATAACGGTCCGGATAATGTGAGGTAGGAAGCATATGAAGAAAAAATATGTAGTATGTAGTGTAGAGAAAGGAAAGGTGTGGCATAGGAAGGCACACACACAAGGATATGTGTGCTAGGAAATTATTTATGCATGCATGAAGGTGCACACACTAGATGTTTTTCCACTAAGGAAGTAGTGTGCACTAGAAGGTTATACATGTCATGTGCGGAAGGAAAATTTTCAAGGTCTTAACTTAGTGGAAAAGAGTGTGAAACAAAAAAGAGTCAGAAAAAGCTCACCTACAACCACCTACCATATTAAATTCTCAAAAAATTAGAAACCTATAAACAGGTTTGAGCAATAGTTGAAAACATACCTTGTGAATTGAAGCTCTTGTGAACCAGTGTGATTTGGAGTAAATTTGTGAACAAAAATGAAAGCTAAGAAACTGTTTCAACTAGTGACCAAAGAGCTCCTTGTATTTGGAAGAGTGGAGTCTAGATAGTAGAGTGGTAGTTGAGATGAAGTTGGAGATTTGACAGTAAATATTGGGTTGCGGGATTGTTCATGGTGGATTAAGTTGCAAGATATTTTTAAAGTGACATAGATAGGGAAAATAAGGTTTGAGCTACATTATCAATAGGAAGATAAAAATAACCGAGAGCACATAACAAGTAGTTGGAGAAGATAAGGATTTAGTTTTAGGATACACGTCTCTTTAGCATTTAAAGTTTATGATTTTCTGTGTTTCATTTTTTAAACAATGGCACCAGTGAAGAGAGCACCTAAGGGAAAGAAGATGGTGGAGGATTACCTAGATGAATGATTTTCAAAGATGAAATATCCATAGGAGGTCATTGTTGGGAAGGTCAGGGCATCACAGATCTAGAGGTGTAAGATCAGTGAGTAAAAAGACCATGCAATAGGCCATGAGTATGACATAAGGGCCGACACCTTAGTAGGAATATGATAATGCACTGAAGAGGGACAAATTGTGTTGGATGCTTGATGCATAAGACTTTAGAAAGTGGAAAAGTATTGTAGTTATATGAATTTCCATTATTTGGAAAACCCGTGTAATTATTTCAAAGGTTGATGTCATGTGTCCATGAGAATTATTTCTACTTTGCGGGAAGAAGGATGCACATCACCATGTAACTAATTAGAAAGGTGACAGGAGGGTAGGATAGAGGAGAAGAGATTATGTTGGATATGCATGACAAAAGAATGGTGGAAGGAATAGGCACCAAGTTGCTCTATGAAAGGGGTGACCGTATATTTAATGTAATAAACATCATTGACCCTAGCACCGCAGCGACCACATGCTTGGTAACCCGTAAGTTGGGATCTTCTGAGAGGTGGAATGAAGTGAACAAAAAGTTCCTTCACATTGCACATAAGATGGTGCAAGGGAAAAAATACAATATTACTTTGTACATCATGGAGAGCATTGTAAAGGAAGCCAAGACCCAAGAAGAGAAGGGATAGAAAATAGCATGGGGTTAAATTTTGTTGTTGACTATATTTTGGGAGATTGGAGTCCCAGATGTGACGACATGAAGAGAATGTGAGCATCTCGTTGAGAAGTGGTCTTTGACAAAGAGATCCACAAAGTACACATGTGATGGCATAATAACAAATGTACATAAGGTGTTCCTAGACATGTGGTAAAAGAGGATACATGACACCTTCAAAAATGAATGGGGCGTACCAAGGAGTTGCCCAGTAACTAGAAGGAAAAAGCAGACTTTGTTGTCACATAGCACTTCTTCCTTGTGCAATTTTTGTTATGAAGTGAAGAGAAGGAGCCTTAGTGAAAACTACATTTTGCATTCACATTAAGATACTTCAGCAATTGCTATAAATAGGATTAAGGACACATAACCATTGAAATTCAATGCTAAAAGGAAGAAGTGGAGTACCAAACTATGCACAAGACCCATGACTACATGACAAAACAACCTTATGTGGAGACCATGGAGTAAGATGGAATGAACTTGAATCTAATTAATAAAATATATGATTTTATAGATGCCTAAATATAATATGATGTAATAGGTAATGAATGAGAAATTAAGTACAAAATAGACAAGAAAATAAGAAATTAAATATTTAAACCCTATTTGCAAAAGAGAGATAAAGAGACTTATCTTATTTGTAAATAATCCCGGATTGTGCCAAAGTGACAAACTAATGAACAAAGAGGGAAAATTATTGCACCGATCTTCAAAAAAATGCAAGAGTGCTAGAATATGCTAGATTGGGGTGCCTATGGAGGGCCAGGGGCACCTAAGGCACCCTAGACCTATTGTGGGTGCCTATAACTAATTAGATGCACTTACCTTCGCTTATTATAACTAGTATGTCGCACCAAGTCCACAAATTTCGTTGGTAACATGCAATGAAGAAATGACCTGTAAAAGCCTCAAAAGAAAATAATGTAAATGAGGGGTCATACTATCCTCAATTATCAAATGAATGATCATATGACTAAGCATTGCACCGCATTTCAAAACCAATGTAGTTCTATGTGTATGTGTGTGTGTGTGTGTAGAATCGTGCCCTAGGCGGATCTTGTGTGTGTCACACTTGATAGCGAGTAAGTAGTTATATGTAAACAATGTAAGTAGATGTGTGCATGAAAGAATGAACTTCCCCTCCTATGTGTGTATGCAAAAGAATTAGTCCCTTGCCCTTGTGTGTGGATGCTAGATGGATGCTTAAATGCTCTTGATAATGGAATTTGAATGCAACCTTAGGTGGTGATAGCTAATGCTTAGTGCTTGGTCCTTTATTATGATCACATAAATTTATATTTATATGATTCCTTTGCTTGAATTTTGTAATTAACCCCAAAAAGGTTGACTACCAAAAAGATAAGATGCCCAAATGGATAGAAAGGACCCAAAAGATGTGAACAAAGTATAAAGAGGTCAGGGGCACCCAGAGGGGACGAAGGCACACAGTGCTGGAATCTTGGCTTGACGTTAGTGTTCATGATGAGAAATCCCAAGTATAAAAAGACAGACTGGATGAGAAAGAGTGTAAGATCAACAATAGAATTATAAAAAAAGAAAAGAAGACAAAAAGCATGGGTTAAATAGTACTTTTCTTACTTAGGAATCATATGAATAATAGTATGCAATCAAGACTAGATAGATACCTGAAGTGCGTGATTTAGTGTCTATATTTCCCCCACTTTATGTTGTTGAGTAGAGATAATTTTAAGAGACCTCTGAAAATTGGAGGTGGAATATCTCTAGAAAATATCCTTGAAACCACTTTCTCGAAAAGGAAAATTTCCCAGGGTTTACGAATACAATATTTGAAAGGAATAATTGTCCTCGTCACACAAAAACACTTCTCCTATCGTGCGATAGGAAATTTTTGTCATTAGCATAAATATTCTTTTCATGCGATGATAAATGCCTCGTTGCGTGACAAAAATCGCTTATCATGTGACGAAAAAGGTCATGTCGCGTGACAGGGCATTTGTTGTCACGTGATAGGACATTTACATCTTTATTTCTTACTTGTTGCACTCCTTGATATTTTTCACACAACCGTACTTATTTTCATGCATCTCTCTTTGCACTCATTTTTACTTATTCAGATGGTACTTGATTATACTTTGTTGTTCCAGGTGGTACCTTATTAGTATACTACATGGCAAATTACCTATGTTTATATAGGAGCAGTTTTCAATAGTTGGTGAAGTGACCCTCTAAAAATTTTATCTTTGGAAAATTTAGGCAAAAGATACACTTTCGTACTCTAAAAATTCACCTTTTCAAATTTTCCAAATTATGAATATTCACCACTAAAATTTTCCTTGTTGTTGAGAAAATGATGATAAAATAAAGTAGATAAGAGATGTGTACACGATAACCATGTAGATCTATGGTGAAAATCGTGTCGAGAGGCAAGGAAAAGCGTGGAGTGATAAAAATGTGAAGTGTGTAAACTAAAGAAGAGGAAGTGCAAAAAGTGATGATGATGATGACCCTAGGAGAGAGTGCATGTGGAGATGTCATGATTTTTCCTATTGTTGATGTCGATACTCGATGTGACTACTTGCTTCCCATAAGGATGGACTTATAAAAGAGAAGAATGACCAACTAGTCAAATACGTGAGTATATGATCAAAACAAGTAAACAATATGTGAGAAATATGTGAAATAACAAAAATGAACATGTGCACATGATGTGTGATGAGAAAAAATTGTAGAAAGGATCCTGTAAATGATGTAGAAGAACAAGTTTTTCAAGTGATCTCACACCAGTTGCGCTCTGTGTGAGTTTTTTGGGTGATCTCACACTAAGACATGGAAGAAGTGTAGGGAGAAAATTATGGTGTCATTCTCCAAATATTTGACTATTTCCCAAAGTATGAACACCACTACAGATGGTGTGTAAAAATCCAATCCGTTTCAATCCAACACAAAAGTAGAAAATATTGTGTAGTACATACATGCTTTGAGTGCTAAGGACTTTGTGTGCTGTGTAAAAGCCATTGTGTGAAGTGTTGTAGACTGTGATGAACTGAAAAATGTTGTGTAACTTCCCCCTGGTCGTAGGTGTACAAGAAGGGCTAGGGGCACCTAGGCACTACTATTTTGGTCAAGGTAATGGTGATTGTGTTGTTGTAAGGATCCATGTCAAGATCTGGTCCGTTGATGAGACCGATGACTATTTTGTACTATACTAAACTGTTCTATGTGATGATTATGAACTACTATGTGGGGTGACTAACTCACCCAAATGATTCCCCCTCATTTGGGGTGTATGTGATGTTGCTAAGGAGTGTGCGGACCAAAGGAGGACCGATCGCTGTGTTGAAACCGATGCCAGTAGGGGAGGGAGTGTACTTGGTAGAAACAAAAGCACACACAAAAAGTGGCTAGGAGACAAGCGTTAGTATAAGAAAGATAAACATGCATGTAAAAGACAATGTGTAAGCTAAGCATACAAAAAGACAGTGTAAATACAAAAGAAGACATAGTAGACCACAAAAGTGGGTTTTGAAACATGTGACATCACTCACGATGTCACAAGATAATCAAGGCCATTGTGGCCACAAGCATACAAAGACAAATGCAAAGAGTAGAAATCGAGAGAATCAAACAATTATGAAAGTAAATAGACTGTAATATAAATGTTACACATGAAGCACCTGCTAGCATGTTAGAAAGATATAAAGTATGTAAACGCGTGTATAATCGATGTATTAGTGTTCTATATAAAATGAAGCAATAACATCTATAGTGTACAAAAGTGTATGCCCCCAAGAGCCGTTGTGGGACTAGTAAGATTTACTGCACCAAACATCCATGCTACATGTGTGGATATGCATAATATGTGATCATAACTAGAAAGTAAGTGATCACGCATGTGTATATGATAAGATAACGACATACAAAATATTTGTCTAGCATGTGTAAAAAGGGAACACATAACCATAAGTAAGGAAGACTAAGTGCGACCAAGATATGCACTATGTTGTGGATGAGATGTAATGGAATACAATGTAAGTGTGATAGGAGCCACATGACCCCGAGTGTATGTGAATGAGTGTGTATGAGATGAGGTTCATTTATACATGGCTCATCAACAATCAATAATGAGCCGTAGAACAAGAGTACATCATCAGGAAATGGTTTGAATGGTGTGTGCTAGAAAGATGTGATTGATAAAGTATAGAGCGTAAAGAGTGCATGAGTGAGTGAGTGTGTGAGAAAGCATGTGAGTGTGGTGAGGTTCATTTGAGATGTAGAATCTCAATAGTCAAGTATGGACCGTGGAACTAGATTGTGGCATAGGGTAATGACCGCAATGTTTGGAAGAAGATGCAAGAAAGATTTGTCGTTAATGTGTAGAGTAGATGATGTGTGTAGAAGAGATGAATGTGTGAAATGTGAAGTGTGAAGTGAGTAATGTGTAGTGTACAATGTTTATTGTAGTGGAGTGTATAGTGTAGTGTAGTGTGTAGTGCGTGAGGTTCATGTGTATAAGATTCCCTCAACAGTCAAGTGTGAACCATAACATGAGAGTGCATCATCAGTAATGACGATACATGAGTGTATCGGAATATGCATGATGTGTGTAAAATATTATATTCGAGTTGTTAGAGACACATAGTGATGTTAGGTAAAATGGGGGAGGGGGGGGGAATAAGTATGATTCCCCCCAAGTGTGTAATGGTGAGAGTGATCACGTAATGTCATCTAAGAGGTAGTATTTTCATGATCAAAACCGAATGGAGAAGCATCGATACTTGGTAGAGAAATTGTATCAAGTTGAGCAAGAAAATATCCATTGAGGTGTATACATTCTCATAGCATATTATTTATCAGTGAAAGGAGGTAGTGGAAACGATGCACATACCAATGAGTAAGATTTGGAAAATAGCCGAGAAATGAGTCATTGCAAATGAAAATTTGGCCAAATGGCATAGGGAATGAAATATAACTATGATCGGGGTCTAATATTCCCCCTATGTAATCAAGCCAAGACCTGCAAGTGTAAGTGGAGAAGTGTGACATATGCATATACGAAATAATGTGAGATAAACAACGTGAAGACCATAAACAACAATAACATAGATAAATCTCTGATAAATATGAGGAGCATGAGGTGGGGGTAAGATATCGTGTACTACAAATCATAACCGAGTCAATCCATCATGAGTGCATATAGTGTCGAGAGAAAGTAAGATTGAATGGAATGTCTTCTTAATAAGGGTCATTCATGAAAAGTGTGCATGTAAATGGAGGGCACACTAATGGAGGTTGTGCATGAGAAAGTGATGTAGATGAAATAACATCCAATGTTTGGACATGCCCCTAATGAAGTGCCATAGCATTAGTAAAAGCAGGGGGGCTCGGAAGCAGATGGAATAACATCTAACATGCAAACGGTTCCCTCAAGTGGAGGTAAATTATTTGGATAATTTTTAGGACGTGGATTAGGAGACAGATGCATAGCATCAAAAGTAGGAACATGTAGTGGACTATTACGATTGACATTTCAATATTGGAATGGTGTACGATCAATGGGGATCTCATATTCAAAGCCCTCATGCAAGAATCTAACACATCGGTGGACCATAGAAGACACTACTTACATTTGATGAAGCCATGGTCTACCAAGTAAGCAATTATATGAAAGTGGGAGATCAATGACAAAAAATGGAATGGGAATAGTCTTTGACCCATTAAGTTCAGATCCAATGTTGACTAAAATGCATTTGATGCCTAAGTTGTTGATACATAATTATATACAAAGAGGAGGATCATTACCATAAATAACAAGATTTCCATCTATAGCCGATGGAAAATTAATTTGTTGAGAGAATACATTGAAAAATATTTGACGGATGACATCCGGATCAGTAGTAGCAAGAATCTGAGTAGTTTCCAAAAGATTTATGATTTTAGTGTGACACTCAGGATGGGCGAGAAAGAAATAATTGATAGAAAGAGCAATGATGATATGATCCTAGGAAGATAAAAGCAATAAAAGTATGAGGACCCTAGGAATGTTTGAGTGACAGGTTCACTAAATGATTAAATAAATATAGGATTTTATAGATGCCTAAATCTAATGCAATGTAGCCATAAATTAATGAGAAATTAAGTAAAAAATAGACCTAAGCAAATAAGTAATCAAATACTGAAACACCAGTTGCAAAAGAGAGATAAAGAGAATTAGGTAATTAAAAAAATATTGGTTTGTGATGAAGTGACAAAATAATGAACAAAGAGGGAAAAATGTCGCAACGAGCCTCGAGAAATATATGAGTTTTGGAATATGCTAAACCTGGGCACCCAGGAGGGTCAGGGCACCTAGGGCACCCTAGATCTACTTTGGGAACACCATGAATCGCTCGAGATGGTAAAAACCCTATTTTGCATGGGTGTATGATTTTCAATTCCCTTTTCTTATTGTCTCTAGTATGTCACACCAAGACCGTAGATGTTGCTGGTAACCTACAATGATGACATGACCAGCAAAACCCTCAAAAGTGCATCAAAACCTAAAAAGAAAATAATGCAAATGAGGGGTTGGAATTTCCACAATTTTGTCAAAATGAGTGATATTACTATTGAGCGTTGCACTACATTTCAGACCCAATGTAGCTATATGTGTGTGTGTAGAATCATGCCATAGGTGGCTCTTATGCTTGTCACACTTGATAGCGAGTAAATAGCTAGATGTAAGCAATGTAAGTAGATGTGTGCATGAAATAATGAACTTCCCCTCCTATGCGTGTATGTAGAAGAATTAGTCCCTTTCCCTTGTGTGTGGATAGTAGATGGATGCTTGAAGGCTCTTGATAATGGCCTTTGAATTTAACCTTAGGTATTGATAGCTAATGCTTAGTGCTTAGTCCTTTATTATAATCACATAAATTTATTTTTATATGATTCATTTTCTTGAATTTTGTAATTAACGATGAAAATGTTGACTACCAAAAAGATAAGATTCCTAAATGACTAGAAAGGACCCAAAAGATGTGAAAAAAGTATAAATAGGTTAGAGGCACTTAGAGGGGACTGGGGTGCATGACGTTGGTGTCTTGGCTGGTCGTTGGTGTCTAGGATGAGAAATGTTAAAGTATAAAAAGATAAACTAGGATAGAAAGAGTGTAAGATTAGTAATAGAATTAGAAAGAAAGAAAATATGGCCAAAAGCATGGGTTAATTAGTAATTTTCTTACTTAGGAATCATATGAATAGTAGTTTGTGATCAGGACTAGATAGATACCCAAAGTGTGTGATTTAGTGTCTACGAGAATCCCATCGTGACTTTGCAATTGGAAAGGAAGTATGCCGAGTGTATGACTATCTCCGAATAGAGTTGAAGGATGGTAACATGGTTGAAATGTGTGATATAACTTACACCACCAACATTAGGGAGAACAAATACAAGGAAAAAAAAAGAAGAATCAAGAGCCAACTCAAGAAGAAGATGAAGAAGAAGAGACAAAGGGTCATCTAGACCACAATTTTAGAAAGAGTGGGTGGATGGAACATGGATAATATTTGATGCACACCCCTCCAAGAGCACCTCCAGTAAGCTCGCTTGAGACTACACACACACCTAGTTGAGAAGAAGAGGGGTAAGATGAAGAAACATGAAGGAAAGAAGCGTACTTAGTGTTAGGAAATAAGAGATAAAATATGTGGAATAATCCCTTACAAAATCACAACAGTAGAAACTAATATGCAAAAAATATTACAAATCTCAAATAAAAGTGCAGAATAAATAACACAACACAGAGAGACAATATTTAACATGGTTCACCCAATATGGGCTACGTCCACCAAGAATCACTTGCTCAGATTTTATTACAAGCCTCCACTCTCTCAATACAATACCCAGATCCGTTTGGAGCTATGCTCAACAAACTCTACAAAATTCACACCCGAATTCAAAACACATCTGCAATACATTTGCTTGTCTATGTATCATATGCATAAGACCATATAAATAGACAATTGCTTAAGCAATTTGATACAAAACCATGGGTATCAAAACCATGGGCAAAAAACCATGGGTATCAAAACAATGGGTACCGAAAAACCATGGGCCCAAAAACAGCCCATAACGGTTACCCATTACCCATGGGTTAATAAACCACCCATGAAAATTTTGCTTGAGGGCTTCGCCACAGAACCCCCTAACCTACTCACTGGCGAGTGGGACCACCGTAAAAATACCTGAGTGGAACACATAGAAGGTATACCACACTCTAACATGAAAATAGGCTCCACAAACATAACAATCTCCCACTTGGAGACTAATTTCCACTGAGCAAGCTTCTCAACCCTTCACTATCATCCGCGAAGGCCAACCAAAGCTGAACATAGCTTTAGTTTATCCCTTGTGACCACCTTGGTCATCATGTCTGTAGGATTCTGACTGGTATGAATCTTCTCCAACTTCAACTTATCTTCCTCCAAATTTGTCCTGATGAAGTGATATCTCAACTATATATGCTTCATCCTGGAGTGGAAAGTAGAGTTCTTAGCTAGGTGTATAGCACTCTGACTATCACTATGCATCTTACATTCCTCTTGCTTATGCCCCAACTCCTCAAACAATTGTTGTAAGCAAATAATCTCTTTTCTTACCTTTGTGGCAGCAACATAGTTAGCCTCTCAGTGGTTGACAAAGCCACCAGCTCTGTATTTGTGAAATCCACTCACTGCTGTCCCACCTATAGTGTAAATATAACTCATGCTCCTCCTATTGTCTACATCTCCAGCCATGTTTGAATCTACATAACCACGAAAAGTGGTGTCTAATCCAATGTAGCACAAAATGTCCCCATGGTCCCTCTCAAATACTGAAGGATCCACTTTCTTGCTTGCACATGCTCTTTACCTGGATCACTCATAAATCTACTCACAGCTCCCACTTTGCATGGGCAATATTAGGCCTAGTGCACACCATAGCATACATCAAACTACCAACCACTGATGAGTAAGGTACCATGGACATCTGGTTTCTTTCTGCTCTGTCTTAGGACACTTTGCTCCTTTGATAACTTAAAATGGCACGCTTGGAGTCCCAACCGGTTTAGCATCCTGCATGTTAAACCTATCCAATACCTTCTTAATGTACTCTTCCCGAGATAAAGTCAAAACTTCTGCTTCCTTCCTATCCCGAGTTATCCTCATACCAAGGATTTTTCTCGCTAGCTGCCGAAATCCTTCATATCAAAGGATTCACTTAGTTGTTTCTTGAGTACTTTTATTTCCTGCATGTTTTTACCTACAACTAACATGTCATCCACATACAAACACAAGATAATATAACTTCCATCCTCAAATTTCTTTGTATACATGCAATGGTCAAAATGACATATAATATAACCTTGCTCCATCATGAAGCTATCAAATTTCTTATACCATTGACGTGGAGCTTGTTTGTGCCATACAAGCTCTTCTTTAGTTTGCACACCATCTCCTCTTTACCTTTGACTTCATATCCTTCAGTTCTGCTGCATATATAGCTCCTCCTCCAAATCACCATGGAGAAATGCGGTCTTTACATCTAACTGTTCTAAGTGTAAGTCTTCTCTGCCACTATTTCAAGAACAGTTCCGATAGAAATCATTTTACCACGGGAGAAAAAATCTCATCAAAATCTATACCTTGTTTCTGCAAAAAACCCCTTGAACACCAACCGGGCCTTATATCTTTTCTTTCCTCCTTCTTCGTCTTTAACTCTTTACACCCATTTGTTCTGCAATGCTCTTTTTCCTTCCTCGTAGCTTCACCAAATCCCAAGTCAGTTAGTTCGCCATGAGAGACTTATGGTCCTCATCCATGGCTTGCTCCCACTTCTTCTTAGCATCTACCCGCATTGCTTCATCAAAATCTCGGCTCTCCACTAATAGTGAGTAATAAATAATAAAGAAAAGGATAAAAACATTCAGAGTTCTCTTCTTACCCTAGAAGACCTCCTCAATATAGGAGTTTAGGGTTCTGTTGAGGGGGTTCTGAACCCGATTCATGTGTTACTTTCCCATCTGGAATATCCTCTACCGCTACATATTCTTTCTTGGATTCTTCCTGTTTTCCTACTAATTTGCTTATACATGACTTTCTCATTAAAGACCACATCCCTAGATCGAATGATTTTCTTGTCCTTAATACTCCAAAATTTATATCCAAAGTCATCACCACCATAACCAATGAAAGTACATTTTTATGATTTAGCCTCTAGCTTGGTCTTATCATCCTTGTCTATATGAACAAATACCTCACATCCAAAGACTCTAAGAAATGAATAATCAAATTTCTTACCATACCAAGCCTCCTCGGGTATGCCTCCATCCAATGCACTGAGGGTCCTCTGTTTATCAAGTACACAAACAGTGTGCTCACCGCTTCGCCCAACAAGAAAGAGGCGATCCTGCATGCATCCTCATGCTCCTAGCATGTTCCATTATTGTTCTATTCATCCTTTCTGATACTCCATTCTGCTGCGGAGTTCCTGGAACTATCTTTTGCCTGCATTCCATTCTTAGAACAATAATCATTAAATTCATTGCTGCAATACTCCCCTCCATTATCTGACCTGAGAAATTTTAACTTAAGACCTGTTTCATTCTCTACCAAGGCTTTCCATTTTAAAAAAGTATCAAATACATCAGATTTGTTTCTAATACAATAAACCCAAACTTTCCTTGTTGCATCATCAATAAAAGTAACATAATAACTTGAACCCCCAAGAGATGATACAGTGGCGGGCCACACATCAGAATGTACCAACTCTAACTTACTCTCTTTCTTCGTAGGTCCAACCTTGAGAAACCTTACTCGCTTTTGTTTCCCATATATGCAGTTCTCACAAAAATCCAAACTTGTTTCTGTATATCCAAGAAAATTCTTCTTCATGATGTCCATGCCCTTATGGCTCATATGACCGAGCCTATAGTGCCATAATGTTGTATCATATCTGAAGCCATAAGATTAAAATTATTAGTACTATCGGTGGATAAATACAAGGTTCCAACCTTCTTACCTCTTGCCACCACAAGAGCACCCTTAGTAACCTTCCAAGAGTTAGGTGTAAATATTACGATCAACCATCACTTCCTAATTGCCCGCCAATATCAAATTTCTCCTTAATGTAGGCACATGTCCGACATCCTTCAATAGCCATGTATTCCCATTCGTATCTTAACTACAGGCAGAACCTTTTCCAACTATCTTTGCAAGGCTCATCATCACCAAGAAAAACATGCCCAAAATCCCCTTGAACATAATCAACAAAATAATGCCTATGTGAGTAGCATGAAAAGAAGCCCTGAATCTAAAACCTAAGATTCATAATATTATGCAAAGAAAGAATCAAAGCATCCTGACATACATTACCCAATGCCACATTTGCCTCCTTGTTTTCTTCTTGTTGTTTCTTCTTGTCTCAAAGCTCCCAACAGTCCTTCTTTGCATGCCCAGACTTTCCACAATTCCAACATACAATCTTGCTCTTGGATTTTGACCTTTCCTGATCTTTCGATTTTCCACGATTTTCTCTATTCTTATGTCTCCCTCTAGTTTCCACTTTGTCAAGCATTCCCTGAAGTAGAAGATTCCCTTGGAAATTTTTCTTCGCATTTCCTCGCTTAGAATCACCCCTACAACATCCTCAAACTTCAACTTCAAGTTAGCTGGAACCGAGTTGCTTACCGCCATTACCAGGCTATTCCAACTTTCAGGTAAAGAGCACAGAATTAATAAAGCCCTAACTTCTTCATCAAATTCTATTGTAACCGAAGCTAGCATATTCACAACCGTATTGAAATCATTTAAATGATCTGCTACTGAACTATTCTCAGACATCTTCATATTAAACAACTTTTTCATTAAAAATATCTTGTTAGAGGCAGAGGGTTTTCATACAACTTCCTAATGCATCCATTAGATCTTTTGTAGTCTTTTCCTTTGAAACATTAAATAATATCGAAGATGCAAGACATAGCCGGATCGTTCCAAGTGCCTTCCAATCCAACAAATCCCATTCCGCATCTGTCATACTCGAGGGTTTGTTCACCTTCTCAGACAGTAGAGTATAAAGATCCTTCTGATAAAGGTAATCTTCCATCTGCATCTTCCAAAGACTCAAATTCTTCCCGTTGAATTTATCAACCCTAGGTCTTCCATCATCTGCCATAGCTCCCACTCAAGCTAAAATCTTTCCTTGCGATTCAACACTTCAACAAACCAAACCAGGCTCTGATACCAATTGGTAGGAAATAAGAGATAAAATATACGGAATAATCCCTTACAGAATCACAACAGTAGAAACTAATATGCAAAAATATTACAAATCTCAAATAAAAGTGTAGAATAAATAACACAACACAGAGAGACAATATTTAACGTGGTTCACCCAATATGGGCTACATCCACCAAGAATCACTTGCTCAGATTTTATTACAAGCCTCCACTCTCTCAATACAATACCCAGATTCGTTTGGAGCTATACTCAACAAACTCTATAGAATTCACACCCGAATTCAAAACATATCTGTAATACATTTGCTTGTCTATATATCATATGCATAAGATCATATAAATAGACAATTGCTTAAGCAGTTTGATACAAAACCATGGGTATCAAAACCATGGGAAAAAAACCGTGGGTATCAAAACAATGGGTACCGAAAAAACCATGGGCCCAAAAATAGCCCATAATGGTTACCCATTACCGATGGGTTAATAAACCAACCATGAAAAATTTGCTTGAGGCTTCGCCCCGAACCCCCGACCCGCTCACCGCGAGGCGGGACCGCCGTAAAAATACCCGAGTGTAACACATAGAAGGTGTACCACACTCTAATATGAAAATGGGCTTCACAAACATAACACTTAAAGGGAGAAAGAAGACCTCATGTTATATATATTTAGGAAGAGGAAGAGATTGAATAATTTGAGCATGAACATGGAGGGCATGAGTAGGAAGAATATTAGGAACAAGAAAAATAGTAGTAGGATTAGGAGAAGCAAAAGGAATAATACCAAGGCATGGGAGTAGACACCGGTCTCGGACACTTTGATATGGTGCATGGATCACTTTGTTTTGCGGTGGGACCAAGACCTAAATCCTTAACAATAATAAGGGGATGCTCACCTCCTTGGCCTTGCATGGAATACATAGATGACACATCAAAATTCATCGGGAAATGTTTCAAAGTTGTTTAGATGTAGAAGAGTTATATTCTTGGGACATGTTAGATAAATAATAAGCCCATGTTAGGATGCACAAAATGTTATCCTTTGCAATGCAAGTCTCACATGGAGGAGTCGGAGTTTGAATTAAGTAGAGAGCATGGATGATTTGTAAGGGATAAAAGACCCATCATAATCCCTCCCAATTTCGGTTTCTACACAATTATCAAACACACGGCTAATTAATGCCTTAGTAAATGTTTCCAATGAGGTTACATATAGAAATATAAATAAAGGATCCACAACTGCGTGATGCACAAGAAAATTTTGAGGACATTAGTAGAAAAAATAAGTAGTTGGCTGATGTGAATAAGGTGGGTGAACTAATGAGCCACATCACACATGCATGCCACTGAAGTACTTGTAAATTCCAAACTTGATAAAAATAGGGCATTTTAAAATTTGGAAGAGTTGATCAACCTATTACTAATAAGGTTGAATAAAGGACATGAACATACAATGGAGGAACTAACGAAGGAGAATTAGGAAAATATTGATATAAGAATAAAGGAGTATGAAGATCTTGGCGTGGAAGTGAAGAAATATTTGCAGAAGGTTGAAAAAATGTTCATCAGATCTAAGAATGCCTTAGTCATAGATGCGTGCCTCATAGAGGAAAATACATACGAGATCCGCCTCAAGGCCTATTTATATATAGGATACAAGGCAATGCACATAAATTTTTGTAAGAGATAAGTGAAAATATTAAATATAAGTACGAGAAATTGGAGGTGAGAATAAGTGAGTTTTTGGCTATGGTGATGAAAGGAATAAATGTCTTAGAAGAATTGGCTTCCAAATGGAACATATTTTTCAAGGAATTGTGAGAGAAGGTTGGTTGAATGACCTGAAGAGTATACCAAACATTCTGGATTCATTACCAAGAAGGTCAAATAGAGAACTTGAGGAATGAAAAGGATTAGAAGAAGATATCAACGCAAAATTCCTAGAACTCCTATAAACACCATAAGACTAATTTTGGTCGGCGAGGCATACATTTTTAGAATTTTTCCACATTGTTTATTCATCCTTTATTCAATATTCTTTGGGGTATTTCCCACATTCTTTCAACTAGGATTCTTTATTGTTTCATTGATTCATATATTGTTGAGGACCAATAATATACCTAGTGCGGGGTAATGTTGGACCAAGAAAATGTCGAAGTATGAGATGTGCACGAAGGTCGAAGGACACACATAAATGGGATGATGGGAAGCAAGAAATAAGTATTTTTAAAGGTTTAAATAGTGTGCGAGAGAAGTGTGGAAATTATGGAGAAGAACACATATAGTGTTGAACGTAAGCATAATAGAGTTAACAAATTAGTCAAATTTCCAAGGTAGGCTAAAAATAGGAAAAACATGGTTTGACGTGATTGTCATGGAAAGCTTAAAATAGATAAAAACATGGATAAAGCATTACTAGAAAAATATAAAGCACATGCGGGCTAAGAATAGAAAACAAATTTAGAGCTAAATAGAGCATGGCATAGGGTTAAAGGCTAATTATAACACTCAAACATGAATATATATTCTAGAAGGAAACAAACCGCTTATAGAGAACTCGTGAGTTGGAGTCTATATATAGGAAACCTTTAGTTAGAAAATCATGCAAGCTATGTATAGGCAATCTATTTTTAGAGGCATGCGGTGAAGGAGAAACTCCCACCCTATATATAGGTGTAGATATCCATATAAGAAGGGGTACATGCAATTTGTGAGTACGTGTGCAAGCATTGATAGAATTATAATGATGTTAGAATCCATAGCGAGTCCTTCCTTGAGGATGAGTCTATGTAGTGAAGGATGTGCCTCTGAATATTATAAAGAATCATGATCATAATGGAAATACAAATCTTTCTTGGCTATGATAAATTGTCTATGTGCATGCTATAATAGTTAATATTATTCACATGGTATATTTGAATGTTAAGTTATCCTTGAATTTAAGAAATACACCTTGGCAGTCAAACACAAGGAGGGACTTGGTAGAGTTGTGTGTACTTCGGTTGAGCACTTAGGATTTTCTTGGGTGATGTGCTATCACACTTGACAAGGTTGTGTTGAGCCTAGAATACAATGCGACACGTCGAGTATGCTAGTAAACGTGAGTCATCAGGTTAGATTATTTTGTAAAATTATATGTGTAGAGAATACAAATCCCATAGAAGGTTAAAGCATATAAGTGTGTCCCACTTTATGGCAAAAAATATTTTAAAATTTGACTGAAAATAAATATTTAACAATACTATAAAAACTTTAAAAAATCATGTAAAATTTGGATGCCCCACACCATGGTATTTATAATCTCTTAAAAACACATGTTTGGTCATTTAAAATGTGTTTATTCATGTTTTGGTTTTCGTATATATTTTTTTGAAAGTACAAAAGCTGCAAAAAATTAGGACACAATTATATGCTTTGAAACTCTCTGAAAGATTATATATGTTTATCCCGAGAAACATTTTCTTGGTGACATAGATTTGCAACAATCACAAAAATTAGAACAATTTATAGAGGGTATTTATGTAGTAGGTATATTTTTAACACCTCCTTCAATTTACCCACTTTACATAATGTTAAGAGATTGAGATTGGTAGTGGATGGAAATAACATTTACATTGTATGATTATAATCGTGGTGGTAGCATCTACTTTGCATTCCTACACATTTTTATATAAAACACCCATATAAATCAAAACCTAAATCCCAAAATGCTTTAGATTGAACTTAATGGCCCTCAAAATGTCAAATACTCGAAAACATGAAACTTGAAATCCAAAAATTTAAAAATTCAAATTCAAATCCAAAATATGGAAACCCAAAAATTTGATACCTAAAAACCCTAAATATAAAAACATAAATAGTTAATTAATATAAAATTCCCTTAAACCTCAAAACTCGAAAGCGAAGTTGGGAAAATTAAAATTTATGGAATTCAAAACAAGAAAAATCTAAAAAAATTTAAATCCCCAAACCTAAAAACCACAAAAATTTTGAATCTCTAAGCTAAAAACATGGAACTTAAAAAAATTGGATCTTGAAGACCTCAAACCCAAATATTATGAGCCTAAAAATCTTGAAATACAAGAAGTTGATTGATATAAAGTGCACTAAAACCTAAAACACAATTCATTGAAACACGAAGACCCCAAATTCAAAAAATAAACCACAAATTCTAAAATATTTGAAACTAATAATCTAAATAACTTTGAAACATAAAATATCCTAATGAGGGAACCACAGAACACACACTAATGCCTAAAAATCCCAAACTTGAAACCCTAGAAACAATAAAAATGATTGATATTAAGCACAATAAAAACTTGAAAGATAAAAATAGAAACCCAAAAATGGAATAGCTAAACCTAAAAAACACAAAAAAACTAAAAATATTTAAAACCTAAATCTCAAAACCCCTAGCCTTAAAACCATAAAATCTTGAACTTGAATAACAAGACCTTGATACCAAAAATACCAAAATTGGAAACCCAAAACTTGAAAACATT
Organism: Taxus wallichiana var. yunnanensis; assembly: GCA_018340775.1. NCBI lineage: Eukaryota > Viridiplantae > Streptophyta > Pinopsida > Cupressales > Taxaceae > Taxus > Taxus wallichiana. Next base: position 527,372,399 of record CM031236.1, read on the forward strand.
GAACTCAAAAACCATAATAATAAAAAAATATGATTGATATAAAACAAACCCAAAACCAAAATATAAAATTGAATACCCAAAATCCAAACAATTGGATATGGACACTCAATTATCCTAAAAGCAAAAAAAAAAAATCTTGAACCCCAAAATATTGGAACCTATAAACCATAAAAAATTGAAATCTAAAAAAACCTCAACAAGGAAACCCCAAAGACACGAAGATTTAAAATGATATAATATGTCCTAAAAGAATGAAATACCGAAACATGAAAATCCCTAAAACCATAAGAAAAAGAACTCTAAAATTTGAAACTCAACTAGGAAACTAGAATCTAAAAAATTAGAGCCCGAGAATACCCAAACTCAAAAACCCTTAAAAACCAAAATTGTTTATAAAACACCTATGAAATATGAATTCTAAATTATGGAACCCAAACAATTGAAACTTGAATATTTCGATATAAAAACCTAAAACCCAAAATATTCAAACATAACGACCTTTAAAATACAAAACCTAAAAACTCAAACATGGGAATCCTAAAAGAAAATTGATCCATACCTACAACTCTAAAAATATTAATATGGAAACCCCAGAGAAACCAAATGTTGATTTATATAAAATTATTTAAAATGAAAAGAAGAAACTAAAAAAATGGATAACCCAAACTTGAAAAACCATAAAACATGAAAAAATAGAATGTTCTTAACCTTGGATGTGAAAAACTTCAAATGTAAACACTTCTAAAACCTCAAAAGTTAAAAACTCCAAAACCCAAAACTTGAATACCATTGACGCATAATTCCAAAACCTAAAAACCTTAAAACCTTAAAAACACTAAAAGCTGATTTATATATAACACCCCTAATTCCAAAAACCATAAACCTAAAAACCAAAAAAATTGGAAACCTAAACTTGAAAGATTCAAACCTACAAACTCTAAAAGTTACGAAAAATTAAAGCCTCCCAAGAAGAAACTTTGAAAATATGAAAAATTACATTGATATAAAACACCCTAGAACCCAAAACATGAAAAATGAAATATATGAATATGAAAAACCCAAAACATCTTGAAACTAGAAAACCCTAAAACTAAAAACATGAAAGCCCCAAACATTGAAATTTTAAATATCATAACTTATAATACCTAAACCATGAATCTAATAATCACAAGAAAAAAAGTAAGTTATACAAAGTGCCCCTAACACCTAAAGCCTAAAATAAAAAATAAAAAATTGAAACCTAAAGACATTTGAAACCCAAAGCTTAATGCTGAAAATATGAAAACATCAAAAATATAAAATATCAAAATTATATCTTATCTACAAAATGATGAAAGTGTAAAGATATAAATTTGGTATTTAACACTTGACAACATCGCTTTACACTCACTAATACACTTAGAAAATCCACAATGAAAACCACATTGATGTCAACACCATAGGATGAGTTTATTTTTTGATTAGGTTTTAGAATAATGAGGTGTAATGTGACTATTTTTAGTAGATGGTCAATAGTCTTCAAGTAGATGAGTTATTAGTTATTAGGTTGTGTTATTTTATGTGTACAATATGTAATTTTATGTGAGTCATATAGTATTTTTAAGGTCTTGAGCTAAGTTATAAAGTCTCTTATTATATTTTTTGTCAATTTACAAGTTAAAATTTAATTTTGTTCTATAGTATATAATTTTTTTCATTAAAATAAGTCAATCAACGTTTTCCATTTGTTAATAAGAATTTGTGATTAATTTTAATTTTTTTAGTGTCATGTGTCCATATAGTTTCTTTGTATCATAATTTAACAACAACAAAAACATTCTTGTAGGTGGATGCATTTATAATCAACACTAACATCCATATCATATTTTACATTTTAAGGCAAGAATATGAATGCAATTTAAAAATGGTTGAGCTTTAAGATGCATCTTACCAAGTTATAAGTATTCGTAAAGGTGGAAGGAAATAAGGAATGAGGCCCATCAATAGCCTCGAGTTTGCTACTAATTTAGAGGCTATATATCGTAGTAGTGGTGATATAGAATGAGACCAAAAGACTATATCTGAAGTGTTGTTACTATTCACCAATTATGATGATGTAATCTAGATATAAATGATCGAGTGAAATGTACACCAAAAATACTAAAGAAAACAATTATGTTTACTCGAAGTGGAGACCTCTTCTTTTTTTTCATGATAAAGTGGAAAAAATCACCTACAACTACTACAAATGTGAGTTTAGTGACATTGATAGTACCCAATGAATGCATAATAAGGGCCTAGTACAACTATCTTGCTATGTACGTACTCGGTAATGCCAAATAAAGTAGAGGAGAAAATTGAGGAAGAATAGTGGAAGCTCATGCCACATTTGTAGTGAAGAGTAGTATGTATGTTGTGAAGGTTAGTAACGGTCAATCAAACTAATCTCGTCATGAAAAATTATGACATTTCACGATTACTGGATAAATTTTATGTTCTTTATCGAGTTTTAGAGATTCCAATCCCACCATCTTGTTGGCATGTGTCATATTCACACTTGTTATGAATTCCACTTTAGGTAGTGTTGTTACCAAGGTAAGATTTATTATGTACACAACATTGGTAAATACACCTTTAAGTGATAGTTATCCTCACATATGTGAGAAGTGTGAGGTATAACTTGGGAATGATCATAAACCACCTTTCACTTAACCTCTTACTATATAAGGAACATTTGTGTCCACATAGAAAGAAAGATTGTATCTTAGAGTTATCTCCAAAGTTGGTGGAGATGCAATCTCTTAGAGAGCTTTTTTCTAGTGAAATAATTGTTGGTTGATACACATATGCATCATATATATCATTTTATATTAATATAATGTGCTTTTATTAGATAATATCTTCCTCTCATCTGAATTCTTTTTGTGGATTATTGCATTATTACGTTTTCCTCAACCCTCATAAGTTCCCATAGAGTATATGAGCATCTATTATATGGTATCAAAGAATTTCCTATTTGGTATCACAACTCCTATATAATATTTAATCCATATCTACAATCTACATCCTGTAATTTTCTTAGATGTATTTTTATTTAGATTTAATTGTATTATTAATTATATATTTACAAAAATATTTTTGAAGAGATATGTAGCTTTTTCCATTTTGAGTGTTTTTGGTGGATCTCAAATTCCATTTAGAGGCATTTTGAGATGTGTATTTATGCAACTTAATTAGATCTAGAATTACCATGCTTCTTCCCAAGCCCTAAGATTTTTTGAGCCAATCACGTTGTGGGTTTTCAAAATTTCCCAATGGGTATTTTTGTTTGAGCCAAAATTACTTTTATAGGGTCATTTTTGGGGGTTTTAGTTTTTGGATAATATATAAATTAAATATATGATCCAATATTTTTCTAAACTCTACTCGAGAAAAATAAAAATAAAAATTATATTTTTATGAGCATCTAGAATATTTCAATGATTTTTCGAAAGTTTAGATCTACAGGGAAAACAAGGAGCTACAGAGAAGACAAACAATGTTTTTGTATTTTTCTACAAACCATGGGCTAAAAGTATATGTTTTAGATTCATATCTTCAATATATTTCTTGAAAATATTGGGTTTTAAAAAATGGAGTGTTGAGGCACCTGTGGCATGCATTTGAAGTTTCAACATAATTTTAGTGCATTTTCATGCTCGACATCATTGGTGCATTTTGTTTGTTGTGCACAATCAGCACTTGCCACTCATACGACCACCACTAGCCCTTACAACCTGCACTTAGCCCCCTAGCCCACCAAACGACCACCTACTAGGTGTTTTAGCCCAAGAGGGCTAGACTTTCACCATTGAGCCCTTTTTTGGAGTACATTTATTTTTAGGCTCATAACTTTTGATTCTTGAAGGTTGGGAAGATGAATTTTTTCACCTTTCCTATGTTTCCATGATCTATATAATGGTTATTTTAATTAATACATTTTTATTATCGAAATTTTTAGAATTAACAACTTTTGGCTTGTTTAGCTAACAAGATCCTGTATTTTGGACGTTTATGAGGCCATAAATTTTGATTCATACTTCAAATTTTCATATTTATTTTTTTGAAAGTGTGTATTTTTTCACACTCTTTGTATTTAAAGTATCTATATATCATAATTTTAACTTAGATTTAAAAAATTTCAGCTTAATGACCTATTTTATAAATTATAAATCATATTAGGTGAGTTTTTAGATGTATTTATACTCGCATTGATTTATAATGTGTCATGTGTTAGAGTAGGTATTTACCTTAACTCATGTTCACCTAGGTACTTTATTTACCTTTATTGTATTTATCCTCACCCACTTATGTGTGTGGATATTTCTTTTATCTTATTTAGATATTAGGAGATATTATCTAGTTGTTAGGTATAGTTCTTTCCTTGATCTATGGTATTGACTAGATCCTTGATGTCTAGTTCTCTCCTAAATCTATGGTCTTGACTAGTTCTTTGATGACTAGTTATTTCCTTGATTTATGGCTTGATCTACGACCTTGACTGGTTCTTAGATTGTTATTCCTTGCCTATTTAAGCAAGACCCATTCTCAATGTATTGCATTGAGTTCCATAATAATATATGATATTGTTGCTCATTTGTTTGCAAAGGTTTATGTAAAGTTATTATGGCGAATTACTTTCATCTTATTGATCATGGTGTTTGATTAGCATCTGAGTTCTTGGCTTGGTACAATCTGGTTATCGTTCCTTTCATCATGGGAATGCTTATTTCACTAAATTGGGACTTATTCTAGTCCCAACAGCTAAAAAATATACTCAATATTGGAATCCAATATAGCTATTTTTGGATTCCTAAATGTCAAATATTGGAATTATCTGCACTCCAAAATTGCTCATATTGGATTCCAAAATCACACATATTGGATTCCAAAATTGCATATATTGGAATCCAGAATCACATATATCGGAATCCAAAATCACATATATTGGAATTAACTGTACTCCAAAATCACATATATTGGAATCGAAAATCAAAATATTGGAATCCATTAATTCTCCTTCCAAGTCCAATATATCTAGTCACGATTTAAATTTATGAATCTGTGAAATAACATTTAATGATTTCGGAATCCAACATTGATATGAGAAATAATGCCTAGCGGCCACTAGCCCGTATAGAACAGATACATGTTCGATTTATAAGGGCTAGCGGCAGCTAGGCTTAAGCTTTGGAATAATGCTCTTATCAGTTTTAATATTTTTTAAGATTAAACTATATAAATTTGAATATTTCAAATGCCATTAAGCAAACAACCGCAAGGCTAATGAAATTCATGAGATGTGAGACACTTCCACATTTAATTACTATGGTTCAATTGAACCTTGGGGCAACCAGAGAATTACCTTATGGGTTAAATTTGGTGGCCACCTATGCCTGTCAAACAATTTTTAGTTGAAGGAAATTTTCAAATTTTTCCCTTCGAAAATGTAAAATAGTGTTATTTTATACTATTAATAAGATTTATAAAAGATTATATTATATGTATTTCACTCTTTCTAATATATATTTGTATAGTTTACTAATAAATCTATATAAAAATGACGGTTATACTTACAATTTACAAGTTGCATGTGACGGTTTTTTCAAATATCTACAAGTATTTTATGGCTAAAATCGTATAAAACGTCTAAATGGCCGTCAAATTTAACCCCTATAAATATGAAGAAACTTAAAGAGGGCGACGATTCAATTTAGGAGAATGTAATTAACTATAAAACCATTCCAGATATATTTTCATATTTAAAGTTAGAGCTCATATTTACTTCATTTATAATGGTGTGATTGAACTTGACATAAGTAGAGAATTTACGAAGATGTTATGAAGAAATTAGCAGAGAGGACGATGATCCAACGTAGGAGAATGTAATTAATTATAAATCCATACTAGATATATTTTCATATTTAAATGTAGATATAAAATCAACTATATGAGACATGGCATAAAAAAATTTCATATTCAAACATGGATATGAAATTATTTAAAATTAACGATAAAATTTTCATATTTAAAGTTAGAGCTCATATTTACTTCATTTATAATGGTGTGATTTAACTTCAAAGCATAAGTAGAGAATTTCTGAAGATGTTATGAAGAAATTAGCAGAGGACGATGATCCAACGTAGGAGAATGTAATTAATTATAAAACCATACTAGATATATTTTCATATTTAAATGTAGATATAAAATCAACTATATGAGACACGGCATAACAAATTTCATATTCAAACATGGATATGAAATTATTTAAAATTAATAAAAGTATCCCATATATATTTTAATATTTAAATATAGCTATGAAATAAATTGAAATTCCTTTAGTAAAGGTATGTAGAATTATAGTAAAACATTTGATGAATAACTTGAAATTATAATGTAACATTATTCCCGAAGTTGGGCTTCCAAATCAACAATCCAAATCATAGTAAAGCTCCAATAAAAAAATCCCTAAAATTGTTTTAGTGATCTAATAGAATCCTGAACATCTTCGATGTCCTTCAATGGTTGCAAAAAATGCCACAACACATCTAATAAGTATGTGTCTTCTGACTTAGAATCTATATTAAATGTTTAAGCAATTATGTAGTTCACATCATCATTGAACTTGTTTTTCTCTAAAGAGTCATCTACAAGCACTTTGTATTTTTATAATTGTACGATGCATTAAACCACAACCAAATGGAGTTAATATTCTTGAGATATAATTTGGGATTCTCAAAAATTCATAATAAGAGAATTTGGTCTCGACGCAATCTTCTTGTGTAAATATGAACTTGAATCTTACAACCTCCAAGCCGATGTTTTGAAGGAATGAAGGTATCATGTCATCAACATTTGACTTTCTCGCTGATGTCCACATTGCTATGTTGAATTTTTTTGCACCGTTACAAGAAATCTTTCACATTAGGTCTAAGATTTTGATTTTGAGCTCAATGCCACCAATTTTTTTGAACTTTTTAAATGCCGAAGATGCCTTGTGAAGGGTGTGTGCCAAAACACTATTTATATCAAATATGATCAGTTTCATGTTACATGTGTTCGTATCTACAAATGAAAAAAAAAAACAAAATCAAATGGTTGAGGGCGGTGAATCAATTAAAAAATAAAAAAAAGTCCCTTTTGATATTGTTATATCAAAAATCAAATGGTTATAGGTGGTGACAAAGGTTAAATCTAAGGGTGTTCCTCATTTCTTATTGTTATAATAGGAATATTTTTGTGAAGAATTTATTTGAATAGATTGTAATGTTTCAGTGCGATGAGTCTTTACATACCATATTGTAGTTATTTCATTGCATTGGAAATTGGTATATGTTTTCTCGATATCAAAGCAAAAAATAGTATTTAAGCATGCTCACAATTAATGTAGGAATACGTATTTCATTAATAAAAACTACTCAAAGATTCATGACATTAAATATTTTCTATTAATTCACATTTGTAACTTATACACTCACACTCTAAACTTATAATCAGGGAAGATTTAAATTATCCCAACTGATAATTGTACAATCGTAATTTAAATAGTTATGTAGAACCATCACTAAAACATATGAATGTATTTTATTTACAATGTTAAGTTGTATCATCACAATAACATTTTGAAATGTTAACTTTTTATTTAGCATTTACTCGCTCCAAATATTTGATGCCCTCTACCACATTCAATCCCTTTGACACTATTAGTGATAAGTCTTTGTGCAAATCGGTCATCAACCACATATCTTTTGAGCAATTTTCTCCTCTACTTTTCATCCCAACCATAAAATTTGTTGGAGGGTTTCCCTTTGCACCTAATGTAATACACATTGTGTATTCATAATTTTAGGGGACATCGTTTCTACTCCAAACATTTTCTATATCTTTTATTGCAATTCCATCAACCATATTGCAATGTTCTTTTCCCCAGTTGATTAATGGATTCAAGCTAGACGATAATTTTTTATTGAAGGCCTTTGTCAGCTTTTCAACATCAGATAAACTAAGTTTTTCTGACCAGAATCCCATTTCAAATTTTTTTGATAATGACTTTATAAACTCTTTTAGGCCACCTTGTATGCTCATTATCTCCCTGTGTAACTTGAATGTGATGTCCCTAGAGGGTGATTGGTTTTTCTCATACAACAAGCCCTCCAAATCTAAAATAAGAAAATATTTCTTGTGGCTAACTACAAGGAAGTAAATATATATATTTTAATTGGTCTCATATCAATTCTAACCAATGGAAAAAATCAACATTTTAGCTTGTGGCTACCACTTACCGTGGGCTTGGTGTGTAGGATTGCATATTCTTTACCTCGTTGCTAGATCCTTTGATGAAAGATATGTTTCAAACAATATTAATATTATTAATATAGCTATTTCTATGGAAAATGAAAGTGTATTTGAAAAAACATACTAAACTACTTGGTAAAATGGTAAATTCAATATTAGCACTTTAGGTAGCTAGCACTTACCGACCGAGCTTTGGATTGGCTTACACAAAACTTACTAGTTACTAGTTTTTTTATGTAATTTGTGTTACAAACAACAATAGTAAATTCAAAATCAATTTCATGTTATCGAAAATGAAATCCTAATTGAAAAACATAATGGTCTTCGTGGTAATATGGTAAGTACAAATCAAAATGTTCTGTCTTCTGAATGAATTTTAGCATCTGCTAGGGTTTGTTTATATCCGTTGAACCACCCATTTGTAGACAACACTTTTTAGATATTGATGTGGATTAGCGATCACTAGGTTATGCCATCATTGGCTGGAATAAGAGAAGATTCTAATGTCTGTATCATTATGTCGATATCAATGGTTTATATAGACAATAAACAACTTGGAAACTAAAAACTATGTAGCATTGGATGCCACCAAGAAATTTTGAAATAGGTTATTTGGTAATTCATTCTTTGAAAATGGTTTTGCTTCTAGAATTAGCTGAAATATTTTTCTATAACTATGTGAGCCTTAGAAATGGTTATGTTTAAAAATACGCATGGCTAACATACATAGTTCTATCTGCATATTCGTGTTGGCTACCACCGTGCACTCCACTATTACTTTCTCCGAGTGTTGGTGGTCTGCATAAGCCATTAATTTTTCTTATAAATTTGTGGGGCTTAGTAGCGGTTCTTATTTATAAATACACGTGAATAACATACCAATATTTTCTTGCATATTCATGGATGATGTGGCTGAGTTCTCCTCATATGTGGTTAGATAGAGTATTATCAAAAATAAGAACAAAAACAATTGAAAACAAATCTCATTAAACATATTTATAAAGCGATTGAAGTTCAATCACCATGATGAGTTGGTTGTGTAACGTCAAGTTGAGAGGTTTGTACATTGATTCCTATTGTTCTTGGGTTGTCTACGTAAATAAGGAATGTGTAAGTAGATTTTTTTGGTTGAAATAATTTTAACATAATCACATGTTTGAGTTGTATTCGGTTCAAACCTTTCTTCATATGAGAATAGTAATGTTTCAAAAACATTTCTTGACTATGTGTCTCAACAATAAAAACAACAAATTAATTGGATTCAAATAATGCACGCAACACGACACTGCCATCATGTAGCACTAATACTATATAATCTTGGAAATAGCATCAAACGAACATCTTAGACCAGAACTCATATGATCGCTCAAAAGGAAAAGGGTGTTTAGTTCCTTTTAGGCCAATTTCACTTACAATTATCAATTGTTGTGGCATTTTTTCCATCCAATTCTTAGTGACTTCTTCTCTTTCATAATTTTTTTTTGTAGTTGTGCACTCTAGTTATTGTGTACATAAGACACAAACTTTTAAATTTCCTACTAATATCATAGAGTTTGTAGCATCCATCCAGAATTGATTCTTCATTATCTTTAAACTTTTCCATGTATCTTTTTACTGTTCTCTCAACATTTTTGAATATTCAATTGGTATAAGAACAATAATACTACATTCTAGCACACTGGTTCTAATAACTGTTAGCAACTCCATTATTTCTTCAGAAGAAATATCACTAGACAAATTGCAAAAATCAGCAACAACACATTATGCATTGAAATGATTGGTAGCGAGAATAATCGATAGAGTTGACGAAAGTGAGCGGGTATGCACATTGACAAGTAAATTATTTTGTGTCCTCCATCCTTGCTGGTGTATTATCTTCCATTAACACCACATATTTTTCTAATATTGTCTCGAGCCTTGACAAGAAGATCATATTCCGCCACCTGGTCCTTTTGCGTTTAGATTTTAATCAAATTTTCTCTTTCCTTTCCTCTCTTCACCCAATAGTACAAAGAATTGGTGGTAGTGTGATTCATAAAATTTAACTTTTTTAATTACATACGATTCACTAAAGGATGTCAATAGATCAAAATCTAGATGTTTGTCTTTAAAATATTGTAGAACTTTTGATCTCATTTTTATGTCTCCTTTTACTCTTCAGAAGTAAGAATAAAATGTCTCTAATATTACGCATGCCCGAAAAAGGCTAATTAACCAGACATCCCCTAATTGTACTTTATTTTCTAGTACTGATAGTTCTTCGTCATTCATTCCTCTAGTTTCCCTGAATGAACTAGTTTGTGAATCTTGCCAATGAACTAGGCTGCAATTTATCTTGATTATCTTTAATAGGTGAACAAACAAGGCCACCAGATCTAAACAACTCAAATGTTGTAGTCTATTTAGTCCATATATCATCCAAAATAATATAAAATTCCATTTATCAAATAGATTGATGGTTGAGTCATTTTGAAAATCAAAATTCATTGACTCTCGAAGTTCTACATTTAGAAGACATTTATATGTTTATTATTTTTATATAAGGAAGAAAAAAGTTAATAGAAAATGCAATAAAAATAAATTACATTACCTTCCACTCCTTTGTTTTGTTTTTCCAATCTGAGATGTTGAGGACATCCAAGCGATTTCCAAACCGATATAGCTTTGTACAAAAATCAATAAACATGGTTTCTATCCAAGTTTTGTTCACTTCATTCTGTTGTTTGCAAATATTAGTAATGGATTTGTTAGTCACATTTGCAAAAAGAATTCGATCCCTTTGAAATCGTAGCCTCGATGTAAATAATTGTAAGTATTTAATCCCAAAATATTTTTGTGCATATATTGTATGTTGGTTATCAAGTATATAAAATTTAACATCATCCCTTTCCAAGTCTTTCGGATCTTTGAGCACCACAACCTTATTCGTAGACTCCAAGAAGGGAAGAAGAATTATGTCCCTCTATGTAGGAATAACATTTATCAACATGGAGTGCACAAGAAGGTCAACATTCTCGTCATCAACAAGATGATACTTGATACTCTGGAGGTGCTACATGGCACCAGAAACATCAATTGAAAATACTTCACCATTGAACAAAAGTAGTCAAACTGTTGCTTACTTGAAGGTTCTATTTTCGTGAATATAGTGGTTGTTTTCTTCAGCAATGCAGCTGATTTAGTATTCTTTTTCAAACCATGGAACTTTGATCTGGATTTAGCCAAATATGTTCTCCTCAACATAGTAAACAACTTGGCATGTTTAGGCGGTGAAAGTGAACCTTTTCTATTCAAAAAATGACAAACGGAAGAGGTTGTATCACCTCTATACAATTTTCTAAGTACTGCAAGCATGCCATTATGAATTTATTGTGCATTTGAACAACTAGTTTTGTCTTCATCTACTAACAACCCCAAATCCCATCCATGTGTTGAACATGGACATTGTATTTTGTCTTCTAAGGATTGCATTTCTCGTTTCTGAATAAAGAAACAACCAACTCCATATCCACAATAAGACACTTATTATTTTCATTGTCAATGCATTCGACCTAAACACGTAGTGTACTCGAATCAACAACTTCAGAGGATATAATCATTCTAATTTCCTCATGTTCATCATCTACAAAAAAACAACCACAGGTCCTTGTAGTAGTTGTCAGGGCCAAGGACTTCAACAAACTAGTAAATCGTCTCTTTTCTTTTAGCTATCAATGCCTTGATGAATGGAATTTCCAAGAATGGATTTCGATTAATGGAAGAGATTGTATCTACAATTGGAGTAGAATATATTAAATATTACTTCACATATGGATTAATTTTTGTTCTCACCATATGTTAATGAATGCAAATATTAGCCTTTGCCATCGCCAATCTCTATAGTACTTTCCATTTTTTTATCATTGGTGAACAATCGAAGTAAACATTAGCTACCATTATGCTTCGACCGAATATGACATCTAACCTTCAACTGGTTACTGTAAATCATATTTTGTGGATCACAACATTAATACCAAAAACCATGCAAAATTGTTCTTGAAAATTAACTTGTAACATATTTTGGAAGGATTATCCACTGTCTGACAACCATCCACTTTGTGTCAATTGCATGAAAGTAAAAATTTGAAAACATAGTTGTTAACGAGAGAGAGGATTTAAGTCGACATATGAATACAAATTTTTTAACATTACTTGTTGGTAATTTATGCCAATTGAATGAACTAGCTTAAAGGCCATTAAGTTTCAATCTCCATAACTAGTAGAAAAGAATATTGTAGTGGCTGCTAGGCTCAAGAATGTATTTATTTGAAAATAGCTATATGGTAATAAAACATGGTCAAGCTTAGTGGCCACTACGATCCTCTCGATTAACGATTCTCATTATAAGCACAATATGTTCAATGTGGACCGATATTATTTTTCAATGATAGTTTTTATATCGTATTGGCTAGAATTCACATGTCCAACCCAATTGCAGCACTACATTTCAACAAGATGGATAAAGACTTATGTATTTTGCCTAAAATATATCTCTGTAAATTAAAATCCATATTCATTCGTATTAAATAAAAATACTAATGACTGTTGTAAGTTATTTATTTTAAAATAACTATTGAATAAAAAATCATGGTCTAGCTTAGAGGCCGCTACCATACTTTCATTACCTATAGTCATAACAATCAATAAAAGTACAACTTTAGAACAATTGTTATTCAATGACTATAATTGTATCAAATTAGTCACACGTTACTAAGTGGAGAAAATTGCTGCAATACTTTCCATCTAGAGGGATGCAAATGATAGGCACAAAAATTCTAAATTTGAGAATGTATATAATAAAAACAATGGTAAAGCTTAGCGACCACTTTGGCTCCTATCATTACCATTTTCCATTGTAATCACTATCTGTTCAACTTTGGATGGTTAGAGTAAAAGGGTATCAACCGCTATGCTTAAGCATTTCTTAATTCCAAAATAGTTATTGAATAAAAAATCATGGAATGGCTTAGCGGCTGCTATGACCATATCATTACCTCTTGTCATAGCTATCACTATCTATACAGATTTAGATCGATTGTAATTGTAAATGATTAAAATGTTAACAAATTGTCTGTATGCGTTACCTTGTGAAGCCAATTCCTACAATTCTTTCCATTGAGAGGGATCAAGACTTTCTATTCTTATCAAAGAAAATGCTTAGCAACCGCCAGCCTTCATTACTCATTGAAAGTAATAACGTAGCGACCACTAGGTTCAAGAGTTTAATTTTGAGAGGATGTAAGACTTATTTATTTATCCTAAGATATATCTTTGTAAATTATAATCCATATTCATTCGTATCAAGGAAAAATCCTAGCGTCGCTAGGCTTAACAATTTCTCAATTTCCATTTCAGCTATTGATTAACAACTCGTGATATAGCTTAGAGGCCATCAGGATCCTTTCATTACCTCTTGTCGTAGTAATCACTATCTTTACATCTTTAGATTGATTGTAATTACAAATTATTGTAATAGTTTCTAATCAGCTACACATTACCTAGTGGAGCCAATTTTTGCACTACGTTCCGTTGAGATGGATTATGACTGTCAGTTTGTATAAAAGAAAAGGTTTTTCTACCTCTAAGATCGATTACTAGTTGAATGGAATAATGTATCAGCCACTAGGCTCAAAAATTTCTAATTTGTGAATAAATATATTATAACAAACAATGGCCATGCTTAGTAGCCGCTAGGATCCTATCATTATCACTTGTCATTGTAATTGTATCATTTTGGGTGGACTTTACATGGCAGCCCTAATTGATTCACTACATATTTATCCTAGTGGCCACTAGCTATATACCTTCTCGGATTTGAGAATAGCCTAGCGATCGTCAGGAAAAATCACAACACCCCCAAATGAGTTCTACATATATGCTTTTACGAGGAAGAGTCGTTTGGTGTGATTACATAACATTGAACTTTCCTAAGGTGTGGGACCTTGCAAAATGGAAAATATCTCTAGATTAAAGGCTGGTTCCTATTCCTAAACTACCTACCACGAGCTACTCCGGTGAAGGAAAACTAAATCTAACCTAAACTAACCATTCAAAGGAACCAAGGAGAGAGAAAGAGAAAGAATAGAGCCTACACTAAAGCGGTGATGCACCGGTAAAGGAAGTGAGATATTCTATGGAGGGAGAAAGAAACAAATAAAATGGAGACGAGGGAGGTCGACGTAGTGACACGGCCCATTTTCAAATCCGTCATTAAAATCCATGAAACACAACACCTTACACTGCAAATGTGAAATATATGCACACAAAATACAATTATAGAAGGGAGAAGCACGGAGAAACAAAAAAGCGATGCAAAGGGTTGAAGAACACCACAAAAACACGTTTTATTGCTCACGAAAGGTGCACTGACCATTACGTTTATGTAATAGAGGCACGAATGCATTTCCTAGGCATAGGAGAAGGTTCGTTGCTCAAAAATGGTGTCGAGAAACAAATTTGACAAAGTTTCTCTATGCCCAGAATGTCTCCCCCTTTTTAAAAAATGAGAAGTGTTACAATATATAGAAAGAATAAGAGAGAGAGAAGAGGGAAAAGTTGAATCTTGCTCCAACCACCATGAGACACACATCGAATCCTGCTTTGAAAGTTCAACCACTGAATATCAATGCCTTTTGCAAATCCACCCACAATATGTCACTTCTGGTTCCCCAGCGGATCAAATCGAATCAGATCTAGTAATTGAAGAGATTGGATTCTGCATTAATGGCTTGGAAGAATTTTCTTCATTTTTTACCTACCAGGGCCTATAAAAAATGGTTTTTTATGTTTACATGGTGTAGAGGACATCGAGACGCTTCCAACAAGATGTCAGTTTGCAATATTTTTAGCCCCAGTCGAAAGATATGCCCCTTCAAAGTTTGTATAAAGTCCGTACGAATGGGGGGGGAAGTTTGAAAAATGGGTCCCCTTTTGAGATGGGACACGTGACACCTTTTTAGAGAAAATCAGGCTTACAAGTCTACAATTTATCTTTTCCCTTTTCCACAAAACTCAAAAAACCCCTGCAGCCCCGAAGCCTTGCCTGGACACGTGGCACCCTTTGGTTGGCTAGGGGATGCGCTTCCATCTTTATATTTGTGCCTTTTTGACAAAAGGCAATTTTTCACTTTTTTCTCTAACTCCCCACTTTGGCCCTTATTCGGGCTCAAACGCTAACTTTTTCCCTTTGGGTGGAGTTGCGGCCCATTTTGTGACTTTTATCCTTTTGGGATGACAAAGGGTGAAAAACCAAATTTCCCCCAACGGCCACTTTCATTGACTCGGGCCCAAATGCTGACTTTTTCCCTTGGGCGGAGTTGTAGCCCATTTTGTGTTTTTGGCTAAGTATTTTGCTTGGTGGGGCATATCTCTTGACCTAGGACACGTGGCAGTCTTGCGCCCATTTGGGAACCTTCTCTCTCTTCAATCCTTGAATCAACACCATTTAGACACTTGGTAGCCTCCGCCGGCTTTGCCCCATGCATTGACTATTCAACTGACTCTATCCCTTTTTGAGATTGGACACGTGGAGGCACCACGCTTACTTGAAAGTCGGCTCAAAGTTTGCCTTTGGAGGAGTGTTGAGTTGACACTTGTTAGCCTCCGTAGAGTGTGGACTTTTCAACGGTCCCTCTTACCCCTTTTGGACTTTGAGCTATGTGGTGAGCTCACACTCATTTGGGCTTCCGCCTTTGGACTAACCTTTGGAGATGCACCACACTAACACTTGGCATTCTCTACTTACACTTTTATACTTAGCCAATTTCAAGGCCCTGCTCTGTGCATCTTTTGACTTTGTTTGACCATTTGCTACATGGAGGGCTGGCACAAGTTTGAGTCTCTGCCTTGGGCTCCCATTTCAGATTTACGTCGAGCCAACACCTGACATTCTCTTTCTTGGTTGAAGACTTTTCAATGGCCCTACAACCTTTTGAGGTTCTAGACGCATGGAAGCTTGGTGCTCATTTGGATTCCTTTTTGGATTTAACTTTAGAGAAGCGATGCGTATACACATGGTTCTCTCCACTGCCTCCTCCATACTTAGTCATTTTTGGGCTCTTTTACGAATCGCTATGAGCCCAAAGACTTCAATCTTTGCCACTTCTTCTCCTTGAGCCTTTAGTTCTTCTAAAATTATTCGGCCTCCTTCCCTGACCCTTCCTTTTTCATTTTAGAGCCTATCCAAGTCTTTCAAATAGATTTAAGACACGGATTTGCACAACAGAGCCATTTCTACTCTTTCTTCTTGCACATGGTCAATTAAACTTTCGCGAGGTCCGCCGTTCCATTGTAGAGTCCATCTGCACCAATTTGGAAAGATTTAAACGTGTTTTATCTCGATCATTTTTGTGTGGGGTCATGTCCGATCCAATATTTTTCTTGGGGAAATATGGATAACAATTTGGCGACTTACGGGGACATCTTCTGCTAGATGAAGAGACCCGGTGGCCTTGAAGCGTCTATTAGGCATGAAGTCTACACCGATAAAAATGAAACTGTCTCAAAAATTTTGAAGATCGATCCCGAGCCACTCGAGCCTAACTATATGCCTTTTCTATGTTTTGTCTTACCCTGAGTCTGTACTCTCAATTTTCATAAGAAAATCTTGGAAATGGAATTTCTAAGAGTAGAAAATTGTTTTAACTTTGGGGCTTTCATCTATCCCTAAAATGGATTGTTTTGAAACAACTTTAGTTGCTCTACATTTTTTTTTTTGAAGATGGAAACTATTATAGGTAACTATGAGTTTCCCTGCTATGAGTATTGAAGAGCCTGGCTTTATGCACCTTTGGAGCAATGTGAACAAAACTTATATACAGAGACCAAATCATACATGCCTCAAATGAGACATGCAGAGTGTGCATAAGCACTTATTGTTTTGAAAGAAAAATCTACTCCTACTCCTAAACTAACTAGAGAGAAAGAATGTTAAACAAAGCTTGCAACTGGAAAAGAGAAATAACTTCCTTTTCTCGAGAGATGAAGCCATGTAAATGATTTGACACTAAATATAGCTACCAATATGAGTGGAAAACCGACTCTAACCTTGTCTTCCACCCAAATAATCAAGGGATCATTATTAATGGGAAATACATCCTCAAGCTGACTTGCATTAGACTTCTAGAGGTGTTAATGATGACCCTTGTTACTTTGATGCTCATTCTCATGCCCCTGGAGTAGGCATGATTGGTTTTGCTTCTCCTTGGCTCTAACGAAGCCAAGTGCACGATTGGGTGAGGTCGATCCTTTGGATGTGCCCATAACTCAATTTCTACTCCAAGAATGGAGTCTTCTTGAAGATCTTCTTGAATGGATGGTGTGGAAGCAATGGTGGGAATTTTCTACCCTTTCTCCTCTTTTGAATTTGGAGCAGCTTTTCTTTTCTCTGCTGCTTGAAGAAAATCTTGTCCTTGAGTGACCTCTTCCTCTAGCATGGAGATTGATAAGTCAAACTCTTTAATCTGTTGCTCTAGAGGACTAGTTGGGACTGCAAGATCTCTTTTAGATTTTTCCTCCATGATGGATTCATCAACCAAATCAGGCCCTTCGAATGAAAGCAAGGAATATCCAATGATGCTTTCTTCTTCTACTACTACAAAATCTGATTTGATTTCTTCCATCTGCTCCTCTTCAATGGGACTTAGATTTGATTGTTCATCTTCTTCCATGGCTGATTGTGCAACTTGAATTAGATCAGTACTTTCTTCAAATAAAGTGCCAACATGGACACTACATTCTAAGAAAACTAATGACTAATCTTCTTTCTCTCTTCTCTTCTCCTAATGCAAACTCAGCCTTAGCCACCATTGGCTCTTCAACCTTGACCTCCTCTATTAATTTGACCAACAAAGGGATCTTTGTGAGAACAAATTTGGCAGCCCAACCCTTGATTGTCTATCATTTCTTCTCTATTGGGATCCTCTTCTTGTTTTTCTTTTTATTAGACTCTTGAGTCTTTTCCAAACATGGACTTGGGAGAGCAAAAGGAGTGGCGGTTAGGGTTCAACCAGTTTTACAATTATTTTTGGTGTGGAGGGAGAAGGTGAAACTTCTTGATTCTTCGGAGGAATAACTCGCTTGGGAAAGGAAAGGGAGAAGAATTAAAATGGGGTGGAGGACTAGGGAATGAAGAAATGGAATCGATGCTTGGGGCGGCATCTAGGAAGCCTAGAAATTGGAGCTTGGGTTGAGATAGTGTTGCTTGAGAAAGAGAAAAAGAAACGCTATGAGATGTTGGACTTACCCATTGACGAGGTTGTCTTGACTCCAACTCATAAGCCCTGATCTCCTCAGTCCATTGTGCAAGTTGGGGCAACATTTTAATCATGAAGTCAAGCTTCTCCTTAGGGGTGCAATGTCTTGGAAAAGAGCCTTCCCATGGATAAGGTTCCCTGCAACCAATCTTGAAATCCTTCATTTGTGTTATGCCCCTTGACTGAACCATGTTAGCCTCCATTTCTTGGATCTTCTCCAGCAAACAAACATTCTCCACATAGTTGTCACCATTTTATGTGCCTCCTTGTTCTTGATAAGCTCCATGGCCAAACTGAACTTGACTCTGCTCAAATGGGTAAGCATAATGGTCCTGGATTTGATTATAATGTTGATTTGAAGAAGTTCATAAATGCATTGGGAGTGGATTGCATTGCTATAAGTGTGAGTTCCATGAAGCGAATGAAGTCATGATTGCACAACCTCATGGAATGGGAGAAAATGAAAGAGATGAAAGAAGAAAATGGATGAAAATGAGTGGAAATGGATAGAAAAGGTTTGCAACTCAGAGAATGGATTTTTGACCAGAAGGAGTCACCAGATGTGCTTACATGTGCCTCAAAAGGCTGAATCCCACCAAGTACACATCAAATTAATGAAATAACGTGAAGACCTCTGGTCCCACTTTGGGTGTGAAGCTGTTAGGGTGAAATCACGGCCCCCGAATGAGTTCTACATATCTACTTTTCTAAAGCGAGTCATTTGGTGTGATTGCATAACATTGAACTTTCCCAAGGTGTGGGACCTTGCAAAATGGAAAAGCTCTCAGTTAAAGGTTGGTTCCTATTCCTAAACTATTTGCCATGAGCTACTCCAGTGCAAGAAAACTAAATCTAACCTAATCTAGCCATTCCAAGGAACCAAGGAGAGAGAAAGAGAGAAAGAACAGAGCCTACACTAAAGTGGTGTTGCACCAATAAAAGAAGTGAAATATTCTATGGAGAGAGAAAGAAACAGAGAAAATGGAGATGGGGGAGTTGACTCAAGTATCAAAAACATTTTCCAGACAGAAGTGAACATGCACAAAAAAAAATATGGAAGGGAGAGGAACGGAGAAACAACAAAACGATGAAAAGGGTTTAAGAACACCACAAAAACATGTTTTTTATTGCTCTGAAAGGTGTACGAGACCATTACATTTATGGAATAGAGACACAAATGCATTTGACAGGCGTAGGAGAAGGTTCGTTTCTCAAAAATGGTGTCAAAAAATAAATTTGACAAAGTTTCTCTATGCCCGAATGTCTCCCTCTTTTAAAAAATGAGAAGTGTTACATATATAGAAAGAATAAGAGAGAGAGAAGAGGGAAATTTTAAATCTTTCTCTAACCACCATGAGACACGCATCAAATCCCACTTTAAAATTTCAACCACTGAATATCAATGCCTTCTACAAATCCACCCATAATATGTAAGCCTGGTTCCACAAATGGATCGAATTGAATCGATCACGGTAGTTGAAGAGATTGGATTACTGCATTAATGTCTTGGAAGATGTTTCTTTATTTTTTTACCTACCGGGGCACTGTAAAAATGGTTTTTTATGTTTCCATGGCATAGAGGACGTTAAGATGCTTCCAACGGTGTCATATTTGTAATATTTTTAGCCCTGAGTTGAAAGATATGCCCCTTCAAAGTTTTTATCAAGTCCGTACAAATGGGTGGGAAAACAGTTTGAAAAATGGGTCCCCTTTTTGAGATGGGACGGGTAGTTCCCTTTTGGAGAAAAATTGGGCTTACAGGTCCATAATTTATCTTTTCCCTTTTCGCCAAAACTCGAAAAAAACCCCATGGCCTCAAAGCCCCGCTTGGACACATGGCACCCTTTGGTTGGCTAGGGGAGCGCTCCCATCTTTATCTTTGTGCCTTTTTGAAAAAGGCAAATTTTCACTTTTTTCTCCAACTCCCCGCTTTGGGCTTGATGTGGGATCGAATGTTGAATTTTTCCCTTTAGGTGAAGTTGCATGACCCATTTTGTGACTTTTATCCTTGTGGGATGACAAAGGGCGAAAAACCAACTTTCCCTTGACGACTGCTTCATTACATTGAATCGGGCCCAAATGCGACTTTTTCCCTTAGGCGAGTTGTGGCCCATTTTTTGTTTTTGGCTAATTCTTTTGCTTGGCAAGGAATATCTCTTAATTTGGGACACGCGGCATCCTGGCACCCATTTAGGAACCTTCTCTCTCTTGATACTTGAATCAGCACCATTTAAACACTTAGCGACCTCCGCCGACGCACCTGCCCCATACATTGACTATTCAAGCGACTCTGTCCCTTTATGAGATTGGACACGTGGACGCACCACGCTTACTTGAAAGTCCAACTCAAAGTTTTCCTTTGGATGAGTGTTGAGTGACACTTGTTAGCCTCTGCAGTCTCTCGTGGACTTTTCAACGGTCCCTCTTACCCCTTTAGGACTTTGAACTACATGGTGAGCTCGTGCTCATTTGGGCTTTTGCCTTTGGGTGACCTTTGGAGATGCACCACACCGACACTTGGAATTATCTGCTTACACTTTTATACTTTGCCAATTTCGAGGCCCGCCTTGTGCATATTTTTGACCCTATTTGACCATTTTCTACGTGGAGGGCTGGCACAAGTTTGAGTCTCCGCCTGGGCTCCCATTTCATATTTGTGTTGAGCCGACACCTGGCATTCTCTTTCTTAGTTGAAGCCTTTTCAATGGCCCCGCAACCATTTGAGGTTTTAGACGTGTGGAATATTGGCACTCATTTGGCTTCCTTTTCTAGATTTAACTTTAGAGAAGCGCCACGTAGACATGTGGTTCTCTCCACTGCCTCCTCCATACTTAGTCATTTTTGGGCTCTTTTCCGAAATGTTTTGAGCCCAAAGACTTCGAATCTTCGCCATTTCTTCTCCTCAAGCATTTGGTTCTTTTGACACTGCTCGGCCTCCTTCCCGACCCTTCCTTTTTCATTTTAGATCCTGCCTAAATCTATCAAATAGATTTAATACATGAATTCAGCGAACATATCCGTTTCTTCTCACACGGGGTCGTTTAAACTTTTGTAGGCTCCGCCATTCCATTGTAGAGTCCCTCTGCAACTAGTTTGGAAAGATTTAAATGTTTTTTCTCTTATCCTTTACGTGCGGGGTTGTGGTTGATCTAATATTTTTCCGAGGGGGAAAAATATGGATAACATCGAATCTTAGCTATATACCTTCTAGGATTTGAGAATAGCCTAGCGGCCACTAGCTATAAACCTTATGGGATTTGAGAATTTCATGCCACATGTCGTCATTTTAATGGTAGATATTTATATTATAATTTCATAATAAATGTGTAAATTATAATGTTTTCTAACTATTAGGTTCAAACATGCCACATGGCACAATATAATTGGACAAATATTTTTCATTTGCACACTACATCTAACATTGTATAGGTTGATTTTGTTTTTTTTAAATTGTGCCTATACATTCGTACACTTTATTTCATTTTTTTAGTACAATATTTTTGTATTACGTTTCAACTATTTTAGGCTATAGCCACGTGTCATTTGTATTCTTGGTAGCTATTTATATTATAATATCACGGTTTCATAGTATACTAGTTTCTTTACATTTTAATTTCATAATAAAGGGTAAGTGCAGCAAGTTGGTGGACCAAAAAGGGGTCATAAGTGGACGTCATATTGCAAAAAACAACAAAATCTAAACTTTTAAGGATTATTAGCAATGTACGCACTCAAAATTAGAAAAATGTATATACATATGAATAGTAGCATCCAGAATCTAGTTTCTAAGCTACTAGTTTTTTTTAAAATGGACAAGTTTAGCTATATTAAACACTCAAAATTCTATGACTTGGTTTTGCTTTTGAAAAAACCTATAAGATTATAGTCTGTTTGCCGAGATTGGATGACCAAATATTGTTATTTTTTTCCTTTGGTGAAATGTTAGATGGTGACGCTTTATCTTGGGATGGATTTTATTTTGTATTTTTTTCAAGAAATATTTTTTTAATGGTTTTTTCTATGAAAGTGGTCTGAAAATTTATAGAAAATAGAGCAATTTCCGTTCGCCTGCCATAACTATATCAAAAAATATTGAAATAAATTAATTTTATTTTAACGTGTATAGAATTTTTCCATGCTTGGGATGGTTTAGGTTTTATCACATTCTATGAGCGAAACAAAAGTTGCAGTCTTAAATGTAGACATGAACATTTGTGGGAAAAAAATGTCTTAAAGACCTATTGTTAGTAAAAAATTATAAAATGAAATTTATCTTATTCTATTAACTTTAAAATCAATATTTCTACGAAGCTAATAGTCTCCCATACGTGATGGTATCATTTTTGTGATATGTTTCAATTTTTGGCATGGTTCAAGTCCATGGAAGAGAAAATTTGAATTTTTGGCCTTTCACACGCCATAATGACCTCCCATAGCTCTGGTTGGGGAAAAATAGAGATTTCCCGAGCCTTGAGGGTCATATTTGATGATACAAAAAGAACCACAATGCGATCACGGTTATTAAATCATATCTACATACTACATCCCAACATTTGAATTACCATCATGATTTTTACTATTTGTCCTTATGTGATTTTTAATTTGAAATTTCAAATTATCATGAAATTTTGTCACTTTCTGCACGTTTTTCTTATCATCGAAAAAAAACATCATGGGAGACAAGAAACGAAGTCAAAAAGGAAATCAATAAGTAAAAAAACACCGGATGAATTAGACGCAAAAATATTTCAAGATGTTGAGTGAATGCAGAAACTTCGTGAATCAAGAAGAGGTTCATCTTCAACCCCTACTATTGTAAGCAATGAGGAACTAGGTAATGTTTCTACTATCATGTTGAGATTAATTAAATACTCGTGATGAACATGTTTTTACTTTATCAATGTTGAAGATGAATTAAATACTCGTGATGTAGCTGATGATGAAATTGAAGAGACAATGAAAATGTGAATTAGGAAATTCAGTTTAAACCGTAGACAAGCAAAATTTGACAAAAACACCTCCTAGGATTTTACGTAAGAGACCTAATTATTTTATTAAAATTGATGATAACATTTTGAAACCAATGTTTGACAAACTTTTTGAACAAAAATTAGAAGAAAAGCCACTAAAATTTGGGATAATCATTTTAAATTTTAAATGATTCCTAAAGATGTCAGTTGTTGGTTAGTTTGATGAAATTGAAAAAAATGAGACCTACATTAAACACCTTAGGATTGACAACATCTAATATATGTGGTCAAACCTCTACTATTTTTAAAAACCTTCATGATGCATATCACATTGTTGGTGTCAAGAGATGCACAAGGGATAGTAATGTTGTGTGTCATGTACTTGCTACTAGTGTTGTAAGTGAATCAACAAAAAAACAATGTTTGATTAGGCAAAACAAGTCAAATGTTGAAAGTTAATCGAAAAACTCTAATGAAAGCAATTGAAAGGTGTAATATCCTTCAATCACTCAATAACACTTGATTTTTGGGCATTTTCTACTAGAGCACCGTGTAATGTAAGGACAAAGATATATTTGATGCTATAAGAGAATATGTTATTAAATTTTGGTATGATAACATTAGAGTTTCAACTAATCCAAGAGATGTTGTAAAACGAAGAGTTGATTCTACTAATCACGAACCACATCCAAATCATTTCTTAGATATGACTCAAACTCAATTTTTTGTAAGTTTGAACAAGAGCATCTAGAAATTAAAATTAGTCAACATTTTTTTGAAATGTTGAAACCATTCTATGTGAAAATCAACCACGCTCGCACCACTTGTTGTAGAGGCAACATGTTGAATTTGTGATGCATTATGCTAAATTTTTACGTATTCATTCTGATTTTCATTCTGAAACTATGTTATCAAAATGTGGTGTTCAAGTTCCACCAATATCTTCCATGGATTTTATTCTTACGATATTTTGTGAAAGATAAGTTGGATGATTTTTTTATAGTCAAGATTGTTTAGATGGAAGTTGTGGTACGTGTGCGATGGATTACCTAAATTGGAAAGTTGTATCCATGAGAAAATTGGAGGTGCAATAGGACATAATTTAGTTGAGTTTGATAAATATAAATTAGTACCATACCAATTGAAAGATGGAAAGGAGTCTAAACGGTGTGAGCTAGTTACAGAACATATGCCTATTTTTCAATTTATGAGAAAATTTAAGGATGAAATTGTTTATGAGTATGTTAGGCATACACACAGAGCTCGATGGTTAGATGAATAGTTCAAGATATGCAATGACACATTTCCTATTGGTACTATTATTTTAGTGGTCAATTTTGTAGAGAATTACATGTTGCAACCACAAATGGAGGTTCAATCGCAATATTACAACTCATTACAAGTTTCCTTTTTGTGCATATAACATTTATACATTCTCCTGATAGTACAAATAATGATCAAATTTTTTTAAGAGAGTACCACTTTTATATCAGTGATGATCGTACTCATTCTACTAAATTTTTGCAAGGGTGTTTCCAGTTATTTTATGGAAACTTTCGATAGGGACATCACTTCAATCAACATTATATATGGTCAAGATAATTACATATATTAGTTTAAGAATGCACAAATGTTTTATTGGATGAGAAGGATGCACGTCAAGATGGGTGTGCAACATATTTGGAGTTTCACTGAGGCTGGACATGGAAAATGAGAGCATGATGGTGTAGGGGCATGTGTGAAAAGAGCTCTTACAAAGAAGAGAAGAGTTAAACAATATGGTGCTAAATTGAAAGATGTAAAGAACATAGTGGAATGGTGTATTGACAACATGGCCTCGAGGTTCTCAAGAAAATTCCATAGTTCGTAGATATTTTTGGTTGATAGAGGAACAAAAAATTGCTAACTACAAGGATTGTATGACACTCACGGGTCTAGTGATCTATACTCATTTTGTAGCTCAGACGCTACTTCATGGGCCACATGGACAAGAAAGTTGGTGTGTTTTTATGCATCTTGTATCAAATTTTCACTACTGAGTGTGATTCACAAGAATGGGTGGATGGATGGATTTGTAGGCCTCTAACTCCACTTCCCAGTTATTAACCTCCACAGGCATTATGACTTGTTTCTCTAAATGAAGTTGCAACATCTAAGGACTTTGATGACATTTTAATTTTGGTGCAACAAGGTAAATGGTTATTTACAATTTTTGTATTGAGTTATGTCCATTAAATTAATATGTAATTTAAATTTGAGTTGAAACATTTGTTTTTTTGTAGGACATGTGTTTGCAGTTATTGTGACAGAAGACAATGAAGAAGGAACAAACTATTTCTTATGTCGTTGCATTGAGGAAAGAAAGAATTTGAATTCTCCTATTATAGATGGCAAAGATATTGAGTACCCTATAGGGTCAGTGGTAGTTATTGGAACTTGGCTTCAACGGTATCCATTAAAAAATTCCTCTGTTTGGGTGTTTGAAGACTTTGAGACACACAGAAAATACTCTTATATTCGCATCTAGTTCTAGCGACAAATATTCAGCTGTATAGATATCGAGGAAGGCCTAATAACAAGATTATTTGGAAGGTTAGAGAATCAGATCATGAAGCAATCATGTTTGCTATTCTAGAGTAGATCCGATCCTGATGGTTCATTGGAATGAATTTACATGCTCACGTCTGGTATATATAATTTATTTGAAGTGTTTAAATTTGTCAACTAGATTCAAGTTCATATATTTTATTAAATTTTGTATTTTGTATATATCTAATATGGTTTTGATTTAACTTAAATTTCTTTGACTTTAACACTTTTATGCAGGTTAGTGGTGTCAAAAAAGCTTCCACCTTCATGACCTGATGGTTCATTGGAATGAATTTACATGTTCATCTGGTATATATAATTTCTTTGAAGTGTTTAAATTTTCAACCAGATCATTCAAGTTCATATATTTTATTAAATTTGTGTATTTTGTATATATCTAGTATGGTTTTGATTTAACTTAAATTTCTTTGACTAACACTTTTATGCAGGTTAGTGGTGCAAGAAAAGCTTCCACTTTCATGTCCTGATGGTGAATATTATAATGAATTTATATGCTCGTCTTGTATATATAATTTCTTTAAATTAATTAAATTTTCAACTAGATTCAAGTTCATATATTTTATTAAATTTGTGTATTTTGTATATATCTAGTATGGTTTTGATTCAACTAAATTTCTTTAATTAACATTTTTATGCGGTTAGTGGTGCTAGAAAATCTTCCACCTTCATGGTGGTTGACACTGTTAGTAGATAATTTTATATTCTCGAAGCTAGGAGAAGCTTTAATTGTTTTACAAGCAAAGAGAAGAACCTAACAATGGTTTATATACCTATGGAGGGGGTTCTTGGCTCAGGGAGGAGGAATCCCGAAGAAGCACCGAGAGCGTAGGAACCAAAATGATGCCTCCCTAAGTGTTTACAAAGCCATCCTATGTGTGTGTTAGTCGGCTTTGGTGCCATGACCCATCGTTTGCAAAATATAGTTTTGACCTTTTACATTGACTCAAACTGCACTATTTCACGTGTTTGCAAAAAAAGGGGGAGAGAGCACCGATTGGAGATGGAAAAATAGAGATACAGATATTATATAGGGTCCCTACTCCGAGGTGTAGGATCCGATGAGGCATCTCTAGGTGTCCACGGAGACCAGTAATCACCCGTCAAGTTGTATGATTTTTTGGTCTCAGGGCTCTTAAGGGACTACACTTTAAAAAAGTATTCCGAAGTAATGAATTGTCCCACACCAAAATGATGCCTCCTCTAGCATTTACCTGGCCACCGGATGTGTTAGCGTAGTCGGTTTGGTGTCCACGACCCACCGTTTGTAAAATATAGCGTTTGACACCTTATATTGACTCAAACTACACTATTTCATGTGTTTTGCAAACAATAGGGCAAAGAGAGAGCACCGATTGGAGATGAAAAAAACCAAGACACTATTATAGAGGGTCCTACACTAGAGGTGTAGGATCTGACAGACATCTCTAGTGCCAGACCAGTAATCACCCATCGTCAAATTTATATAGTTTTTTGGTCTCAGGGATCTTAAGGGACTACGCGCGAATGAAGTAGCCTGCAAGCAATGACATTGCATCTTGTCCACACCAAAAATGACACCTCTATAACATTTACCTACCACCTAGACCTTTTGGCGTAGTTGGTTCGGTGCCACGATGTACCATTTGCAAAATATAGTGTTTGTGACCTTACACTTTACTAACTTCAAACTACACTATTTATTTCACGTGATTACAAACAATAGGGCAAAAGAGCACCTGATCGGAGATGGAAAAATTTGTGATAGGATTTGTAGAAGGTCCCTATGTAGAGGTTTAATATTTGACGAGACGTCTCTAGGTGTCACGGATACCAAGTAATCACCCATCAAAATTCTACAGTTTTTTGGTCTCATGGCTCTTAAGGGACTACGCTAGAACAAGTAGTAGCCCAAAAGCAATGAAATTGTACCACACTAAAAAAATGCCTCCTAGTTTTACCTAGCCACTCGGATGTGTTGGAAAATTTTGGTGCCATAACCCACCGTTTGCAAAATATAGCATTTGACATCCTTACACTTTGCTCAAACTATACTATTTCCGCATTTTAAAACAATAGGGCAATGAGAGCACCAATTGGAGACATAAAAAAATAAGATATATATTATAGAGGGTCCTATTCACGAGGTGTAGGATCTAATGAGACATCTCTAGGTTCCATGGAGACCGAGTAATCACCCGTCAAAGTTATACGGTTTTTTGGTCTCGGGGCTCTTAAGGGACTACCTGAACTACACCCGAAGCAATGACATTGTCCCGCACTAAAAGGACACCTCATATAGTGTTTACCTAGCCACCTATACATTTTGGCATATTTGGTTTTGGTGCCATGACCCACGTTTGTAAAATATAACATTTTACAACCACATACTTACTCAAACTATACTATTTCACGCATTTACTAACAATAGGACATCGAGAGCACCGATTGGAGATGGAAAAAATAGAGACATGATATTGTAGAGGGTCCCTACATGGAGGTGTAGGATCTAATGAGACATCTCTAGGTGTCACAAAGACCGAGTAATCACCCATCAAAGTTGTACGGTTTTTTTGGTCTCAGGGCTCTTAAGGGACTACGCTCAAACAAGTAGCCCAGAAGCAATGACATTGTCCCACACCAAAAATGAAACCTCCCCTAGTGTTTACTAGCCACTTGGACATATTGGAATGGTTTATTTGTGCCACACCCACCATTTACAAAATATAGTGTTTGACAACCTTACACTGGCTCAAACTACACTATTTCGCGTGTTTGCAAACAATAGGGCAACGAGAGCACCGATTGGAGACGGAAAAAACCGGGACACAAAATTATAGAGGCTCCCTACACCTGAGGTGTAAATCCAAAAGATGTCTCTAGGTGCCATGGAGACCAAGTAATCACCTATCAAAGTTGTATGGATTTTTTGTCTCATGGCTCTTAAGGGACTACGCCCAATGAAGTAGCCCATAAGCAACGACATTTTCCCACACCAAAACAATGCCTCCTCTAGTTTTACCTGCCACCCAGATGTGTTGGAATTGTCATTTTAGTGCAATGATGACATCCCGAGGCATGAATTCTCACTACTCGGCTCTGTTCATTTCCTAGGACTGCCTAGAAAAGGTAGTTTGCAAACAATTATGCCACGAAGGCTCAAGGAATGCCACAACCCTAAATTCTTGGGTGCGATTAGAGGCCTCCTTCACTCAAGTTTTTGATTATATGGTTCTTGGTTTGGATGACCGAGCACCAAGTTGTGATCATCAGAAGTTTCCACTGAAAATGTGAATTGGGATGAATAGGGAAGGGGTTCTTGGCTCAATCGGGTGGTCTGACTCCAAAACCGGGCCTCCTGAGCCCACCATATAGCACTCCAAAGGCATATACCCCCCAACCGGATGTGTTGGTGGTGGTAGTTTCTCCCATGATGTCTCGGGCATGACTTCTCACTACTCGTCTCGCATCAATGAGATTGCAACAAGGTAAACACATTACCATGTAAATACTCTAATGATTGTTTGATCTCTTTTTAAAGCATGTAAATACACAATAGAGTGTTAAGAATATTTTTTGCATATCTTGTGCCAACTAAACTACAATGTTTATGTATTTTTTAAACAAGTGAATTCAAATTAGGACCTTATTGTTACACACATCAATAACACTTAATTTGGACTAATACTTAACAAATAAATTGTAAGTACACTAAAAACATATAAAATGACTTGTAATAAATCCCTCAAGACCATTTTTAATTGTGTACATTTTTTCCCACTTTGGAGTGTGTTAACCACATGCTTAAAATAAGAAAATTGATATAACTCCACACTTGAATCTCTTGAAAAAAAAAGATCTTGCACCCAAGAACCTTCAAAACCATTATATAACATAACATCATATATCATATATCATAAGAATAACATAACATCATATATCATATATCATATGGATAATGGTCACATAATCAAGGCCATCAAATCAAATCAAACATAGAAGTAATATGGTTATGAAAACAAACATAGAAGTATATCATATGTGCAATGAAATCAAATCAAACATAGAAGTAATATCGTTATGAAAACCAACATGGATATAATGTATCAAACTAAGTGTGCCACGTGTCTCTGAAAATATAAGAATAATGTATCGAACTAAGTGTGTCCATACATATAGGACCACATGTGGTCACATAAGGTTGTATACATGGACTATGAAGAATCATGAACTAGGACCAGATGGCATATATATCTATACATGGGTCCTATGAATCTAATCATGAAACATCTTCCCTCTCTTCTCCCTATTAGAAGAAGCATGTCCATGACCTGTGGATGTAGTGGAGGGAGATGCCACTACTGGATTTCATCTTGTGTGTCCTAGGCATCTCTAAGATGGCTTGCAACTAGCCTACACATTCATAAACATCAAGTTTTTAACACCCAAATTTTAAAATACATTCAAAATTTAGAAACTTAGAATTTTTAATGCATGTGAAATCTTACCACAATCTCATAATCCCTATCAATTTTTGTCGATGCGTTGCAGGGTCAATGGTAGACTCACGAGGGGTAGGCTACATACAAATAAATAGTTCAAATTAAATATTTCATGTACAATTTGATATTGTAGATAAGTAGTAAGAAAAATTCTCTAAAATTTAACAAATTTGAAAAATTATACTGAGTTAGTGGATCTGCAGATGCTATGACAACATCTACAGTAGCCTCCACAGTCTACATATAGGGAGGAGTCTCTCTGGCAAGTCATAAGCTATACAAAAAACATGTAGATCAACATTAATTGAAAACTATAGCAATGAGTATTAGCATGAGAAGAGGACTAGTAGCAATAAGGCCTAAAACAGAGAGTTATGTAAGATTGCAAGTGTATGACCGAACCAATAGTCTAAACACCTTATGATAAAGTAGAGAAGGATAATTAGTCCTATTTATTTGCATAATATCTCTTGACTATTAATATGGAAAGGTCCTACAGGTGATGTAGATCATAGTCATAATTTTTATGTGTCTTGAAATTGCATAATTTGGTTTTTAGAGAAAATTGTAGGCTCTCGGGCTCTATCTAGGGATTTGTGTAACTTTTGATTGTATAGGTGAATCTTTCTATAAATTTCAAATTATCTCTATTTGTGCATGAATTAGAAGACCCCAAGATTTCGTGGTGATTGATATAGTGTAGTGAAATTTATCTAGATAACAGTTATTTTGAGTAACTTGGTAAAAGTACAATGTACAAAAATGAAGGAAAAAGTCAGGATTCTCACTATAATTTGATAAATCATGATCTTAGACTAGGTATGAAGGTGATATCAGGTATGAATGAGATGTTTGAATGATCTTATGGGTGTAGGAATAAAGAAAATTCCATCAGTTGAATGAAATCTGACTGTATACATGACAATATTAAGTCACAAAAAGGGTTATTAGAGATATTCAAGAAGTAATTCATTAAAGATGTGGAATGTATTTGGTATGTAGAACTTGGTTCTAGGCAGGTCACCAAGCTATATCCATTGTGTACATGAGAATGCAAATATAGAGAAACTTGATGAATAATAGATATATAATATGAGATTGGGTGTATAGAATTGCATAGGGAGTATTGGTGATAAACATGAACCAAGGGACCCATGATATATTTAGAAGTGTAGGTAACTTATCCCATATTTTCATCTCTTTGTTTTTTAGAGAGAAGAGGGTTAATAAATAATGCATAGAACTAACAATGTTGGAAAGGTCAATTATGCATACATCCTAAGAAGCTAAAATAGATCCTCAGAGGCAAGGGATGATGGAGAAATTTAGATGGAGTTCTCTAGAAACATGTCTAGCATAGAGGTAAGTGTCCATGATCATGATAAAAGGAGAGTTTGTATATCTAGGAGAGTGTTTAATTAACCCTTGCATCATAAGAGCTTAATGTTATGATCAAATTGTATTGGCTAGAGTTATGGGATTGCAAAACTACTAGAGAATTCCACAATTAGAAAATTCCACAATTAGAAACGTGTAAAGAGAAACTAACCTGTAAAATTCATGTGAGGTGTGCCAGTAGCCTTAGTGCCCATAGTAGATGATGACCCGCTAGGCTCCTACGTATAAAAGAAAAACATATTAATATGTACATGTACACGTGAAACACTATACATGAACATTAAAAATGTGTATTTAATAATAAAAGTGCAATCAAATGAAATTTGAAATGTAAGTAACTTGAAACTTACGTCTGTAACATGCCCAACTGTAGTAGCTAGCATGTCGACGCCGGATGTGTCCTTCACCGGATCTTGTTGTTTAAAATAAAAAAATTTTGTTTTTACATGTATGTACATGATGTAATCAAATACATATATATTAAAATATCAAATGAAATAAACTATATATATATATATATATATATATATTTATTTGACATTTACCTATGAAAGACCAAGATCATTTGCACTAGTTCTAAAAACATCCGCCATCATCTCATCTAGAGAAAATAAATCATGTGATCCAAAAAATGATGTCTCACCCGCAGTGCATACGACACCACATGATCCACAGTGGTGTGGTGCGCTAGAACTGATGCCTCCACCAACATCACCAGATGTAATTTTGCCACTATGTTGGGTCAGAGTGTCAGTGAGCTCCCTTAATGCATGTAGTGTGTCAATCTCCACAACCTCCTTCATTGTAGGAGGGATAACTGAAGGCAGTGGGGGTTTTGGGGCATGGGGATCCTAGGTTGACCAATGCATGCACTTGGTCTACTCTGTGCAGATCCACCTCCTCACCCATAAAACTCAAAAAGTCAAAATAATTTGGGACCTCATTAAGCATGAACTCACAATATAATTTCTTCAAAAAATAGAGAGGAACCTCATTGTTGTTGCATGGTGGATAATAAAAACCATCCACCATCGGTCCCAAAAATTGTTCTTGATTCGGTCATCATGGCACCAATGGATTGGAACCATTTGCAAGTAGTTGGGGGGGGGGCATGGTTCTCTAGTCAGTAAATAATGCACAAATGTAGTCTTTTGCATTTTTTTGTCTTTTACAACCACATGGGATAATTTATCTACATACCACCACCTACAATCAACTCTAAAGGTATTCCATCTGTCTATTTGGTTGGTTGTGGAGTCAACTTCACCAATCAATGTTTGCAATGTGTTGGCTAAAGTCATGTGGGACAAATTTGTGGCATGATTTTGTCTTATTGTCTTAATAAGGTTCTCAATGGCAATTTTATTTTGTCAGATTCTTCCAACGATATCAACTTGTGTTCCTGCTTGGTTCCGTGGGGACAGAAGGAGCCACAAGAGGTGGATCTATGTTTGGAGGAGGGTTTTGAGGAATGTTTAGAGGGTTTTGAGGAATATTTGGATGGTTTGCAGGATTACGAGCTTGCCGAATAACTGACAAAATAAAAAAATTGTATACATAAACAAAAAATTGAAAACCCATGAAAATCACAAAAAAACTAAAATGCAAGAAATTTGATCAAAATCAAGGGCTTACCTCTTCGTCTTGGCGACATCATTGAAAATTTCGTGATCCAAAAGTCCAAAGAGAAATTTACGGGGGTATTCAAAGCGTGAGTGCCAACAATGGAGGAGAAATCGCAATTCGTAGGGGGAAAATGGGGGAAAATGAGGGGTCGCGGGTCATTATTTTTTGTCTAAGAGGACTACGAAAGTGGTTTTAGGTTTGTAAATTCCCAAACCTATAGAAAATAACCTGCAATCATGGTACGTGAATTTTGGGTTTTCATGTCCACTTTTTGGCCCCCCAACTTGCTTTGCACTTACCCTAAATGTGTAAATTATAATGTTTTCTAACTATCAGTTAAAACTTAACACGTGGCATAGAGTAATTGGAGAATTATATTTCATTAGTCCACTACATCTAACATTAGGTATCTAGGTGATTTTTGATTAAAAATAAAAATAAATGTGCCTATAAATTGCTATATTTTATTTCTACTGTTTTATTATAATATTATAAGTTTTATTATGTTTCAACTATTTTAGGCTATAGCCAATAACAAAAGGTGTTGTTTTCAATATTGTTTATTTTTTCAATATCCCGCACCTTTTCTCAATGAGTGGAAAATTCAGCTATTTTAGGCTATAGCCAATAACAAAAGGCATTGTTTTCAATATTGTTTTTTCGATATCCCGCACCTTTTCTCAATGAGTGGCAAATTCAAAATTCGAATTACGAATTCCCTCCATTTTTGAGAATTTGAAATTTCAATAGTAACACAGTTTCCCCGCTTTGATTTTAAAAATTCCATATCCCGCACTTTTTATATTTTCAAATTTTCTAACAAGGATTGTATGGGAAAAAATATTAAATACCCCAAAGAACTAGTTTTTCGGGTTTTTGTTTTTTCGGTCTTACAGAACAACAGCTCATGAAATCATAGAACAATACAAAAGCCGCAGATTATACGGCCAAATGCAAAAATTCTGGTCGTCTTGGCCAAGGAACAATCGAGACATTACTTATAATCTCATTCGTGGATTAACAAAAGGGAACAATCAAGTAGTAACAAAAAGGGTGCTCATACACAAAAGGAGTTACTGGAAAAATAGTGTAGATAGCTAGCTAGATGCAGCAATAGATGGTTTGAATGGCATTATCAAGCATGAAAAAATATCAGATCTAAATAAGGTATTTATTAAAAAATTATACTATACTAAATGTGCACCTTTTTGATAGTTAGCTCGATGCAATAGTCATTTTGTCTTCGACTAGATCCTATCTTTTTAACCTCAGTCCACCCCTACTTTGCCATACAAAAATGTGCTTTACGGCCCAGCTCTGCTTACCAATTCCTTCTGGTTATTTTGTCAAACAACCTTGTGAATACTAGGCCATGTATTTTTCAAGTCAGTCCAGCCTTGCTTTGCCCTATGAAAATGCGACTGTAGCCCAACTCTTCTTACCAGTTCCTTCTGATTGTTTTGTCACACCACCTTGTTCTTAAAGAAAACAAGGAATCTGTTGGGCCCCAACCGAAGAAATTTTAATCCCCTTTTAGCTCTTGTTTTTATTTCATTTGAACACTTTCAAGTTTCCACCAATCTATGCCCCCTCTAGATTAATTTTCCTGAAAATGATGGCCAATGGCCTAAACACTAGTTTTTAGAAAGTGCAATGTTTAACGAGACTCAAAATATTGTTTTGGTATTCGTTACATATGCCTTTTTACCTTTTAATATGATGATAGAAACAACCCGAGGTAAATATTTCATTGTACATTGTTTATATGGTTGCCACTGGTAAAATCATATTAGGTTTTCAATTGTGAGATAATTTTTTGTGTAATGGAAGGTTAAACATATTATATATACGCCTAAATTTTATATATAAAATATTATGATCACTATGTATTTTTATTTATATATTTAATTCTTTTAAAATAATATTATCAGTAGGCCACATATTATTGGCAAAGGATAGAGTGTTGGCATATATATTAATTCATTAGGGTTGTTGTGGAAGGCCACAATATTATTAGTCTATCTGGAAGGCCACAAACTAATATTATTTGGATATTAGTTGTCCCTTGGATTTTACAAAAACAAGAAAGCTATTGCAAGCTTAGCGGTCGCTAGGGTATAACGTAATACCATATTTGTAGCTAGGATTTAATAAAATAAAGAAATATATTGTGAGTCTAGCATCTGCTAGGTATTGCCACAACATATTATTTGGAACTTAGCGGTTGCTAGGGTTTCAAAAAATAAAGAAATATATTGTAAGTTTAGCGTCCGCTAGGTATTGCCATAAAATAAAGAAATATATTGTAAGTCTAGCATCCGCTAGGTATTTCCACTAGGTTATGCCTCGAAAACATTTTCTGAGCTTAGGGATCGGTACTCAACAATAGATATCATGAAGTTATATGCTGCTAAGACACTATCGCAACATATTATTTGGAACGTAGCGGTCACCAGGATTTATCAAAATAAAGAAAGGTATATCGGCTATATTCTCTATAGAGTAGGCAGTTTTAGGTCATGTGACTGCCATACTATATTAAAACAAACACCGACCCAACTGGCAATATTTAGGGAAGGGCCGATGTGTTGAATCGCCCCTATAGATATATATATATATACGGGCATTCGCTACTGAGATATTGGCAACTAGAACCGGGATTGGATAGAGAGCATCTAGATCTATATCTCCCTATAGAGAGAGGGCACTCGACCCCATATGTCATGTTGGTAGCATCCATTAGGCATGGTCGCAACATATTATTTGTACCTTAGAGTGCCAAAGATTGCACAAATTAAATTAAGGTAATATGAAATTAGCAACCTCTACGTACTAGAACAACATAATATTTTTAAAAAGCTTTCTACAAGATTTACCATTTTAATTGAAATTGATTTGATCTTAGCGATTGCTAGCCTTTACAACGATGTAAAAATTTAAGCTTTGAGTTCATTGGGATTTAACACATAAGATTTGGGTCATGGAGGTCGCAAGAATTTAACACATTAACATAAGATTCCAGGAGGCTAGCATCCGCTAGAATATGCGTACTCATAATGTTTACAAGTTGTCGGTGGTATGCTTTAACAAATCAAATTAACAAATTTTGAGGCACATGGCATCTAGTTGCTTCCACATTAGAAATATTTTGAGATTGGATGTCTCGAGAATTTAAAAAGACAAAGTGTGGAATTTTTAGCTTAACATCCGCTATTTTATGATGCAACATAATATTTGAAGATATGTTGTCGCTAGGATTCAACTAAAAACATGTCAAATATTGCAAGCTTAGTGGGTGCTAGGTTATGCCTCTAAAACATTTTCTGAGCTTATGGATCGGTACTCAACAATGATATCATGAAGTTATACGCCGCTAAGACACTACCGCAACATATTATTTGGAGCTTAGCGGCTGCTAGGATTTATCAAAATAAAGAAAGGTATTGCGAGTCTAGTGTCCACTAGGCATTGCACAACATATTATTTGTACCTTAGAGGTTGCAAGTATTGCACAAATTAAATTAAGGTAGTATGAAATTAACAGCCTCTACGTACTGGAACAACATAATATTAAAAAAAATTTCTATAGGATTTACCATTTTAATTGAAATTGATTTGAGCTTAGTGGCCGCTAGCCTTTACAACGATGTAACAATTTAAGCTTTGTTTTCATTGGGATTTAACACATAAGATTTGGGTCATTAAGGTTGGAATAAAATAACTTCTTAACATAAGCTTCTAGGAGGCTAGCATCCACTAGAATATGCATACTCATAATGTTTGCAAGTTGTCGGTGGTATGCTTTAACAAATTTTTAGGCACATGGCATCTAGTTGCTTCAACATTAGAAATATTTTGAGATTGGATGTCTCGAGCATTTAACAAGATGAAGTGTGGAATTTTTAGCTTGACGTCCACTATTTTATGATGCAACATAATATTTGAAGATATGTTGTCGCTAGGATTCAACTAAAAACATGTCAGATATTGCATGATAAAGTATAACAGACTTAACACACAATAATATTATATTTCTGTATATATCTTTCGAGACAACTTACCTAATATATAGGCAAATATATCCTACAAACTAACAATGTTATAACCTCTCCTATAATCACTCACTAACAACTCGTAACATACTCTCCTTAAATCTCTTGCCAAACACCTATTTACGTGAGTTGTTTATTAACAACTTCACATTATTACAATATTATTACATTTCATATAAAAATATTTTCTCATTAATGTGAGCACTAAATATTATTTTCCTAACATTCCCCCCTTAGTGTGAACATGGGGAAAACCTACCTTGTACTGCAACGTGCCGCTTCGTAGCCTACTCATGATCTGGATGGTTTTAAGGACAATACCAACAACCTATGGATGGTTTTCCAAGTGGTTAACCAACAACCACACAACATATGATTTTTAGGACAATACCAACAACCTTTGGATAGTTTTTCTAGTGGATTACTAATAACCACAATATCATGATGTTGCAATAGTATCATCAGCTCTCATCACTATCTCACTGCAGGGAATAACATAGGAAAATATGTTGAATGTTGTTGCTCATACACACAAACTGAAAACTAGAAATGGAACATTGGATCATGTTCCCCCTCAATTTCAAATTTCCACTTATTCAAACATGAACACTACAAATTAAGCATACTTGAAAGAAAAATCACACCACAAAATGCTAACATTACTTCATGCGTCCCCATTGTTGGTGATTGACGAGAGGTCACTAATCAACCTCCATCCTCACGATTCCTCTGTCCTCTAGTAACATGGTGCTATCTCGGCTAGATTTGACTTGGATGCTCAATAGTTTCCACATTGTACTTTATTTTTATCCTCCATAATGTGAAACACATTTTTTTTTTTGGATGTCGATTATACCAAAAATGCGTCTGCAAGGTAATTTTTATTTTATTTTATGGAATTTTGACAACGAGACTACCACGAAGACAATACAATGATGTAACAATATTTAGACTCTTGAATTTGACAATAATAATAAAAAATAATACAAAATGACATTTGATGTAAAACAACAATAAACATACAATTTTATGGACACTTATATAATTGACAAACTATACTCTTTATTTATTATACAAAAGTAGACGAAATGAATAGGAAAAAAAATCAAAAAGTAATTAAAGATTACTTTTGATCATGAGTACAACAAATGACACAACTATTTAAAAAATGATAACTTTACCTTGACATGATATGATTGGATAAATTTTATTAGAATAAACTAATAAACATGACTTTGTAAAAACTTAAACAATTTACAAACATTAATATGACTCAATTAACACTTTTATCAACACATGGACATATGATAAAAAAATTCTAACTTTTGACTTAAATGAACAACAATTGAATAAATATTAAACCTAAAACACATATACCCATTTGACATCATACTCGATCATTTTAAAATTTGAACCACCGTGGATCTACACACAGGTGTTTTTCACACTGAGTCTCCACAATTTTTTTCCGTCGGGGATGCCAAACTCCACACCAAATTTCAGGTTTGTATACAAATGTAAATAATAGATCTTATCCATACAGAAGAATAGACACAACTTGGAAAATTACGGGTGTAATGAACTCAATTAATGTAAGTCTCGAGATAAATAACGCATGATACAATGTACATAGAAATACTAGATTTTTGTTTTAGGGATAGAACCATATCCGCAATCAACCAAACCGCTCAGAAAATACATGTAATATATCCATGGGAAAACTCATGGGTAGAAAATAAATTTCAAGATGCCGGATGTTATTCACCACACCCAACAAATGCTAATAAAACTATGCTAAATACACACAAGTTTGATAGTGTTAGAGACAGATCCAAGACTGTTAGATGTAGAGCCAAGAATTTTCAACATACATCCAATAATTTTCAATTTCTTTTGGCCTCAAAAAATGAATATATTACGAAGAACTCAATGACAAGAAGCTACATCAGGTGGGGCAATGCCAAATATTATGACTGCCCCTTCACAAATCAATTCACCATATTGTACCAACTCGATACTAGATGACAAAGTAGAACATACTTAACACACAATAATATTATATTTTTGTATATATCTTTTGGGACTACTTACCCAAATATATAGGCAAGCATATCCTACAAACAAGTAAAGCTATAACCTCTCTTATAACCACTCACTAACAACTCATAACATACTCTCCTTAAATATCTCACCAAACTCCTATTTACATGATTTTTTTATTAACAACTTCACATTATTATAATATTATTACATTCCATATAAATATATTTTCTCATTAATGTGAGCACTAAATATTATTTTCCTAACATTGCAAGCTTAGCAGGTGCTAGGTTATTCCTCTAAAACATTTTATGAGCTTATGGATCAATACTCAACAATGGATATCATGAAGTTATACACCACTAAAATATTTCCGTAACATATTATTTGGAGCTCAGTGGCCACCAGGATCTATCAAAATAAAGGAAGGTATTGCGAGTGTAGCATCTCTTGCTAGCATTCTTTAACACATATTATTTGTACCTTAGAGGTCGCAAGTATTTCACAAATTAAATTAAGGTAGTATGAAATTAGCGTCCTCTACATATTGGAACAACATAATATTTAAAAAATATTTCTACAAGATTTACCATTTTAATTGAAATTGATTTGAGCTTAGCGACGCTAGCCTTTACAACGATGTAACAATTTAAGCTTTGCATTCGTTGGGATTTAACACATAAGATTTGGGTCATGGAGGTCACAATAATTTAACTCATTAACATAATATTCCAGGAGGCTAGCGTCTGCTAGAATATGCGTACTCATAATGTTTGCAAGTTGTCGGTGGTATGCTTTAACAAATCAAATTAACAAGACGAATTATGAAATTTTTAGCTTGACATCTCAAACATTTTACAAGACAAAGAGTGACATTTTAAGCTTGGCATCCACAAGCTTATTTTGCAACATAAGATAATGGACATCAAGCTAAAAATTTCATAATTTGTCTTGACGTCCGCTATCTTATGTTGCAACATATTTTTAGCTTGGTGTCTCAAACATTTTACAAGACAAAGAGTGACATTTTAAGCTTGGCGTCTGCAAGATTATTTTGCAACAAATTATTTGAAGATATGTTATCGCTAGGATATTATGAACTCTTAGGTTGTTAAGATACTACCACATCATAATAGTTGGAACATAGTGGCCGTCAGGATTTAACAAAATAGAGAAAGATATTTCAATTCTAGTGTGCACTAGGTATTGCAACACCATATTAATTATAGTTTATGCCACATTGAAAAATTTGGAGCATTTGTCTCTAACATTTATCAAAACAACAAATGCATGTTTAGATACGTATAGCATTTGGAATATATACACTATCATTGTATCAATTATAAATATTCATCTATAAACATGTCATACATAGCATAATTCTTTCTCGCCTATCTCACATACTAAAATTTATGATTCGCGGTGGTTATTCCTTAACTACTTGGTGTTGTTGATTCAAAACCGTAGGCACGGTCACTTCCTTAACTATGAGCGGTTGTTAAATCGATCCCACAGTACAATTGCTTCCTGGGTTTTTTGCCCTCATTTGGGACCTGTTTTATCATCTCGCTTATTGTGCATCCTCAAAATATTATTTGCAAATATGAGAATATCTTTTTATCTTATCCATATCCAGAATGGGCTTCTATATAGCACAACAAACTTGTCATCTGAAATCCTTTTGACTACCACATGCTTTTTTGGCAATTTCCTTTAGAGTCTCTATTTTTTCTATTTTTCCCTTATTTTGGAAACAATCTCAATGACATGAAAAGTTTCTCCTTTGTTCACCTCATCTATTCTCCTTTGAAAATTAACCATGAATTACCAAAGAGATGTGGAAAAATCTTCATCAAAACCAATGCATGGTTTCCTTTAAAAATTTTCATGACCAAAGCTTCTATGAAAACATGATTTCCTCTAGAAATAATGTCATCAAACTGAAAATAAATTTTCTTTCTGTTCATTCCATTCCCTTAGTCTTTGATTTGTATAATTAGCATATGTGTGGCATATACCAATATCGTCCATGGTCATAATTATAGGGTCTTTACAAATTCCTTTTTCAATGACCTACCCCATATGTGATAATGATTTCTGCAACAATGCCACTCATGTAATGAGATTTTCATTTTTTCCAAGCCCTTTTCTGCCTCCTTTGCACGGATGCAATTATTTATATTATTGTACAAGCCATGCAATGCCTCTCCTACATCAAAAACTATGTCGGGAGGAACTGATGGCCTTTAACTAAGTTTCAAGCTCTATATTTCTAGCACGTACTCCCCTCACTACTTCTATGGTTGCTTCGATATGGCCCTTATAAAGGATTCTGGATCTTCCTCATATTGCACCACATGGGATCCTTTGGCTTTCCTTTTCTTTGTAAGAGTGAAGAGGTCTTCTGAAGTTTCATGCCAAATGATGGATTGTTCTATTGACACCTTATTTTTGGTTACCCTTTTCAAGGTTTTCATCCTTGGATTGAATTCAATGTTCACTAAGGGATCTTCTTATGTTGCCCAATCTAGATGTCCTTTGTAGGCAAGTATGAATTTCTCTAGCCAATCATTTCCCACTTGTTGTGAAGTGGAGGGAGAAGATTGAGAGGGTTGCACAGGGGATTTACTAGCTTGGAGCTTTATTTGGTTCAACCAAGACTTCTCGAAACTCATATATAGATTCATTTGGTGGAGATAAGGGAGCACAAGGTTGTTGTGAATGTTCCAAATATAAATCTTACTTTCTCTTCGTAGCCTCATTTTTAATAATTTATCTTAGAGGCAGAACCACCCCTATCTCCTTCATATTTTGTTGAACAAGGATATCTTCTATTTGGGTGATCCATACCCAGTCATTATCATCATGCACATGAGCATATAGTATATTTAACTGTCCTTTAAGGGAATAAAGGTGCCGAGGAAACCCTATTCCATCTGTCATATTTCCTTAAAGGGTGTTTGGGGAGATGAAGTGATTTTCTATGGGTTGAGGAGGCCTTCAAATCAGGCCACCTATTAAAAATTCTACGTCTCATAGAGATTGCAAAGGAGGGATGTGTTTTAAGCTTCTTCTCCTTACACTTTAAATCAATACCGTTGTAAATATGATATACATCCTCTTATACTACTAATTGGTCTAACACATAATATGGAAATTGAAAAGGAGGTGTAAGGAACCCCGTGATCATGATAACTATATATTCTGGATAGAAGAATACAACTCCCATATTCCTTATGGAAGTGAGGATGGCATCAGATATTCTCGGTGGCGTCGTTTCATGTAATTGTTGGTAGAGAGAAGGATACAAATAAGTGCATATATCTTGAATATGTGATCTGAAACGATGGGCATACAAGTCTACATATTGCTCATTTACCCTCAAAGGGATCGAAGGAGACCATAATTGATAGAAATCTAGACAATTGAGAACACCAGTGACAACATCGAGAAGATAGGAAGCCATGTAAAATGGTTTCCGATGGTCGACAATTTTTTTTTGTGTAATTAAATTGCAAAAAAGCACTTGACCTAAGGAGGGAATATTGTCTTCATCGATAATAAAAGAAAGTAACAGGATCTAGAAACATCCACCTTAAATATTAATGAATTTCCATATAACCTATTCATGAGTGCCATGCCAATGCAGAATCCTAGTCTAAACCTTTTAATAAGGATTTCAGAAAACTTAAAATCATCCATATTATCCATCGGGTCAAATTCCTAGCTCTGCAAAACATATATTACTCTCCTTTTAGCCATCCAGGACTTGAATGTGTCTTTGTTGTATAAGAAGTCCAACTCTGGAAGTTTATAATAACTTTTGAATGCATTCCCAGCAAACAAAGCTATTCACTTTTTCCCTAATTTAGAAAATAATGAAAAATCCTTGGACTTGGCATGAAATAGATAGGAAGTGAACAAATCCAGAAATGGAAGCACCTCCAGTTTAATAGTAATTAAATGGAGGCCAGCTCTTTTTATCACCCTTATGTCTCAAAACCGTAGCACTTGCACTTCTGATATACCCGTTATGTCAACGACATCAACACTTTCATTTTGAACTACGGAATATAGAGCTAAGTAATGTTGAAATTCATCATGTAAGGCTGTTGGATCGAACACGGTATCTCTTATTACTTTGTCGTTATCGTTGGAATATAAAAAAGTATCTACCATCGCCATTTCCCACTCTCTCACCATGTTGAAAAATATAAGGGCCATAAACATTACATACATCATTAATGAAATCAAGTTTCGAGACAAATGATGTAATTGATTTTATGACAACATTCATATGTCCCTTATAACAAATATTAGGTAATCTTAGAAAATAATTTCCAAATAAATGAAAGAAGTGTTGATCCTAGCGGTCACCAGAGTCAACAATTACTAAATATTCAAATCTTAGCGGTTACTAGGAAATATTCATAGAATTACTATTAATGTAATGAGAAAAGTGCAGTTGTATGTGCACCAATGAGGGTTCAAGATATACGTAGTTTTAGCCATGGTGTTCGCTAGGCGTCAAGGTAGTAAAAATATTAATGCAAAGATCTTAGTCTGTCAATACAAGAACTCTTGAGGCTTCAAGACTTACATAGTTCATATCCTAGTGATATTTTGAAAGGATTATCGATGTCTGACAACCATCCACATTGCATAGATAACATGAAAGGAAAGTTTGAAAACATAGATGTTAGCGAGAGTGAGGATTTAAGTCGACATATGAATGGATAGTTTTA
Organism: Taxus wallichiana var. yunnanensis; assembly: GCA_018340775.1. Classification (NCBI taxonomy): domain Eukaryota; kingdom Viridiplantae; phylum Streptophyta; class Pinopsida; order Cupressales; family Taxaceae; genus Taxus; species Taxus wallichiana. Next base: position 527,416,923 of record CM031236.1, read on the forward strand.
ACATTACTTGTTGGTAATCAACACCAATTGAATGGAATAATTTAAAGGCCTTTAAGATTTGATTTTTATTTTTGAAAAGATTGTGCAAGAAACAAAACACAATAATGGGTCCAACGGTCGTTAAGTAGAATTTGTTAAACAAAAAAATTTAGTTGTCCCATAACACATTTTGTAAAGAATAACGTAGGACCCCCAAATACCTAACTAGTTTTTTTAAAACCGAGCTTTAGAGTATGTAGTAATTCACATCCGTTCATATCAAATAAAACACTTCATAACCATGAAAATCCATTACTAATTGAAAGGAATGACTTTAAGACTGCTAGGATTTTCCAGTTCTTAATTTAAAAAGAGAGATACTTTCATTACCTCTTGTTGTAGCAATCACTTGTTATGCAACTTTAGAATGATTGTAATTGTCAATGACTATAATTGTATCAAGTTAGCCGCATGTTACCTAGTGGGGCCAATTGTTGCACTACTTTCCATCGAGAGGGATCAAGACATTCTCTTCGTATCAAAGAAAATGATTAGCGACCACTAAGCTCCATTACTAGTCTAGCTTAGCGGCTTCGGGATCCTATCACTAACATTTTCCATTGTAATCACTATCTATTCAACTGTGGATCACTAAGTTTAGGAACTATGTAAAATTGTTCTTGAAAATTCATGTGCAACATATTTTGGAAGGATTGTCCATTATATGAAAACCATCCACATTGCGTAGATCTAAGTCATCAATAGAAGCAATCTTGAGGCTTCAAGACTTACGTAGTTCAGATCCTAATGATGGATACGTTCAGCCACAATGAAATATTTACAGATTGGCCATATCTATGTATTATCCACCAGACAACTATTATAAGAATGAGAAAAATATCTCCAAGATTTGAACTGGTGGGGTGTCAAGATATACGTTGTGTTGATCTTAGTGGTTACTATGTTCAACCACAACGAATTATTTAAAGATTCATCGTATCTAGGCTTATTTCAAAGCCCAACTATTATTGCGATGAGCAATAGAATGCCAATCCTTGCACTATTTATGGGTGCAGACACATGTATTTCACATCCTAATGACAAGGTTCATTTTAAGAGACCTCTTAGAAATCGGAGGTGGAAAATACCTGCGAATATCCTCGAACCGGTTTCACGGGAAGGCAATTTTTTTGGGGGTCCAACAACAAAATTTTCTCTTGATTTTTAAGAGGTGTGAAAGAAGGTTGTAGACATCGAATGGCACCCTTGTTAACGTGCGTCAACAAGGTGGTTGATGCGCGCATCGGTGAGGCTCATTGACACGCGTCAATAAGGTTGTTGACACACGCCGTGAGGTTTGTTGACATGCATCAACCACCTTATTGACGCGCGACAACAAATCTTCGTCATGCGTCTGCCTGCAACTCTCTGCCCTCTGGTCGCGCAACAACAAAATATCCATGTCACGCATCAACAAACTCTCTGTCATGCGTCCACTTCCTCCTCACTCCTATGACACATCAAAAACTCTCCATGTCGCACGTCTCGTAGCCTCTCCTCTGTCATGTGTCCGTAGCCTCTGCCCTCCTATTGCGCATTTACTATACTTGATAATACATATGCCCCAGGTGGTATGAGTGATCTAGTAGTGTTCTACCCGCGAAAATATAGGATTATATAGGGGATAGTTTCAAGAGTAGGAAGACAACCTCTCTAAAAAATTAAACTGTAATTTTTAGGCAAACAGGTCACTGACCTACGCCAGAAAATTCACCTTTTCAAATTTTTCAAAAATGGAATATTCGCCATATTACGAATATTCGCCACTAAAATTATTTCGCCTAATGATCGCTAGGGTTACTCACAACATATTTTATAGAGCTTAACAGTTTATAAGAATCATTATCAAATAAATGTGTACTTCTTATAGTAGTTGTTACTACGATCAACCACAACGATATACCTATATCTTAGTGGTCGCTAGGCATCATTAACAGGAAAACTAATAATGCATTAACAAGAAAATATACAAAGCTTAACAGTCAATAACATCCACCTCAACAAAATATTTAGAGATTAGGGTTATCAAAACACCATTCAATGGACATATATCATTGACTTAAGAAAATTGTTGTATTACATGTATATGTAAGGGATCAACATTTACTTATGTCTGATTAGTTCGTTGTAGGATCATGAATACGTCTCATTGCTAGACATCATTGACATACATACTATTAATGGAATGACCAAGCATTGTTGTATAAACACCACTGAGGGGTCAAGATATACGTTTTGTTAGAATGTACACGAAAACTATTATTAGAATGAGAAAAATTTCTACATTCACTACGAAGGGGTACAAAAATAAGTATTTCTTATCCTAGCGGTTGCTAGGGTCAGCTGCAACATATTTTTTGAGATTAACGGTGTATAAGAATCATTAACAAATAAATACATGATTCTTATCCTTCCTGTTACTATGATCAGCCCCAAGGATATACCTATAGCTTAGTGGTCGCTTTTTATCATGAACATGAAAACTACTAATGCATTAACAAGAAACTATATAAATCTTAGTGGTCAATAACATCCGCCTGAGATAAAATATTTTGAACTTAGTGTAAGAAAAACACCATTTAATGGACTTCTTTTAATTAATTATAATTGTATAATCTCCTAGGTCATTAAATATCACAATGATTAGTTAATACATATGAAATTCTATTCCTAAATGTCTCTAATATCATCCACAAAAATATTTAAAAGCTTAGCGGTCATTATGATTAGCATCGACAAAATATTTTGAACTTAGTGTTTGCAATGCATCATTCACTGGACATCTATTATTGAACTGAGAAAAGAGTTGCATTACATGTTTTCTTTAGGGGTCATGCATTGCTTAGCTCTCATTAGTTTGTTCCACAAATTTGTTTGAGCCAAGTTCTGCACTAGATTCCCTTGTGAGGGATCAAGCCTTAACAAGTTCTCATACTATTTACTATAAGTTATTGAAAGGAAGATAAAAATTCCACATTTTAATTATAAATGAAATCTCAAAAGAGATGGTGATCTATAATTAGTTAGTAAATGAAGTCTCAAAGGCCATGGTATAATTCTAATAAATATAATGAACACACTCTTTGTAGTGTTAGTATGAAAATACAAACTGCGAACCCTATGTATAATCTCCCTTGTTATTAAACCTCATAATTTTTCATGATATCACATCTCCCTTTTTCCATATGCTTATTGTCAAATTAAGAAATAAAAGCCATGACATATTATAATTTTTACTGTTGATATATCATTAGCTAATTTAACTAAAACAACCAAGATCCTATAATTTTAATCTATAAATAGTGTATATGTCTTTCCAGAACTATCAATTAAGTGAAACATTATTCAGAATCTTGTTGCCTAACTTTTCAAATAGTAGGTTTTATAATTCCCCGATACACTCATTTTCAAAGAGGAACCTACATAGATGGAACTCTTTGCATTTTCTCTTTGGCAGTCACATATATGTTTAAAAAAATTATTTCCAACAATTTCCTTATGTAATCAAACAATTATTGTAAACAAGCAGACAATTTTCCTCATCCTTTTCAGCAACACCCATTTTGTTCACTTCCAATAATCATTGATGTCCATCTCAGGTATTTTATGAATCATTTCTCAGTCCTCTTGTGAAAAAATACCCATAACATGTTTTACATTACTCATAAGAAGGGTACACACATATTTAGCAAATCATTTAGGGATCGCAAAAAGAATGAAAAATGATGTCAAACCCTATTAGTTGAGAGGTGTTTGTCAAAGAGCGTTAAAGAATAGATAGATTTGACTACTAGAAGCAGAGAAATTAGGGTTTCGTTGAAAAGGCTACATAATATTCTACATACATATAATTTCAAAAATTTGGAAGGAGCAAAGGTGATAATGCATACTAATTTTTGACGCCTTCAGAAAAACAAACCGTGCTCATAATTTTGCCAATTAAACTGTGATCTGATTTTCCAATCAATTATTATGCTTACAAATTTTTTCCCTTACGCCAATGTTCTTGCATGAAGCTTCACAAATTTAAGTGTCCTTGAAATATACTAATGAATGCCAATCTATAATTTATATGGAATGGACACTTCCAACCACCACTTTCTTCGGCGCACGAATTACAAAAGACACGCGAAAACCGTAAATTTGCTTTATATTTAATGGCTAATTAATGGATATCAAATGGCACACATATTTCGAATATTGCGTGAACTTTAATTTGTTTGGTTAATGGCCAATTAATTTTAGGTAAGCCACTATATTTACCATATATGCCACACTAAAAATTATCAATATTAACAACAATATCATCAAAAGAACCACATGCTCAATGTCAATTTTATCATCTTTAAATTAAATAGTGAGTATATAAGTATTCCATACTTTTACTATACTACAAATTATATATGGTTCAATTGATGCCTCACATATTGAATTATCACATTTCAAATATCGTATTTAACTTTACATTGTTCAGGTTTAATGGCACTTGCAAATATTTACCATATATGCCACACACATATAATATCAAAAATATCAACATTATCAACAAAATAACACCATGCTCATTGGCAATATTATTGTCTATAAATTGCATAGAGTATATAAGTATTTGATTCTTTGACTATACTACCAAAGGTGATATGCGGTTCAATTGATGTCTCACATATTAAATTATCGTATTTTCCTAAAACAAAATTAAATGTTTACCAACATCGAGTTTTAAATTGTTTTGTTACACAAACAGTTTCTTTGTATGTGTGTGTCAATGATATTGGTGGTACCCACGATGCTGATCATTGGAATTGTTTTGAAATAAAAAGGAAGAATGCAAAATAGAGAAGTATTAGCTTACTCCAATGCATGAAGTTTTTTGTTTTAAGATGGAATGAATGATACAATACTATATTACTTAGGTTAAAAAATATGTAATTTACTATTCTCCATCCATTCATTCCTTTTTACATTATTTCTTGTTTTCACATTTCAAAACAATCGGTAAAAATATTTAATTATGTAAAAGTAAAAACACTTGCAACTTGAAGTTGTACATCCATTCTTTCACGCTCTGTTGAAGCCTTCCTTGCTCAATTTAATTTGATGTATGACACAATAGATGCATGCTATTTTCGATTACCTCTTTCAAATCTCCATAATAGTTTATTTTTCTATTCACATTTTTTCTATGAATTCCATTTTTATTCAAAGGGTTTCTAACATTTCTCCCAAATTTTCAATGTCGATAGAAGGGATTTTTGATTGTCGTCTCATGTCTTTTTAGAAGTAGAAGTTGTATTAACCCTCTCTTTTCCACTAAAACCAATAACCTTGTGTATTTTATGTGTAATGTGATCTATATCTTCATAGAAAGTTCATGTTGACTGTGTGTTTCCAGTGTTGAGTTTTCCAATTATTTCTCCTTCTTGAAGGTTTTCTTCAACCTATTCATCTTATATTTACATTGCTTCCCAGTGAATGTTTTTCCACAAACTTCATTCAAAGCATCTTCTATATTATCCCAATGTTTCTTGTTGATATATCTATGGTTTAAATGTTCATACACCTCTTCGTATTTTGAAATAAATGTTTTCACATCAGATTCTGACCATAACTCTTCTTTGTATTCTTTCATCAGCTCCTATTTATTTCTATTTCTTTCATATGCATGGGTTATTGAAAAAAATTCGTCTAATTTTGAATCATCAACATCATCAACAATATATGGAGAATTTATATCAATTTTTGAATGTGGAATGCAAGGACCCAATTTTTGTGAACCACTTGTATTCTCTTCCAAATTTGAGACACTATTTCCATCTAATTTTTGCACGCATAAGTCCTTTACAATAAATTCTCTTAGATGTGTTGAAAAAACATATTATCTCGCATAGTTTCTTGGAGTTGATTCAAAACGTGAAAACAAGGAAAATGGTAATATTTCTATGTCCTGCAAATTTATTATTTACATATAGAACCACAAATGAAACAATTTACGTACTTCATCTTCTATCTAAACTTAATTTCATTTTTCATTTTCTAAAAATAAATATATAAGGGATCCTGCACTCTATAAAATCACGAATCAAAACATGTGGAGAAACATTGAAAATTGATTAATTACCTACTAAAAATCCAATATTTATAATCACCGTGAAATGGGTGTATAAACTGAAATTATTCAAAATAAAATCATAATGCTTTACCTCTTCTAATTTTCTGTAACTCTATTCTTTCCCCATTTGTGTATCCGCTCTTTGTTTTGGTGTGGTCACCTTCAAAATGAGTATACAATTTTCCATTTTATTGCATTAAATACGATGTTAGCAAATTTTGTGTGGATTAAAATTTAATATTGTACCACTTAATATTAAATGCAGTACGAAAAAATAAAATCATACTCTCAAGTGGCGGATTTTACATTACACGGTTTAATTGCTATTTAATGTTTAGGGAAGCGCAATATTAATTATGTAACATTTGACCTTACAAAAAGAGAAATTGCTATTGTATTTTAATAATCTTAATCTTTCCCCTACACTATGAGGTTTATGGATTAAATTATATTCACAACAACGTGATCTAAAATTAAGGTAACTTTTTTATATCATAATTTTTAATGTATGAAAACTACAATTAGATATTGTTGGAGTCATAATTTCAAATTTTAATTGAAATTAAGTCTTCAATATTAAAAATTATTAATAAAAAAACGTAGCATGTGTTACTTCTAATCAATATTATATACAATTATTAAAAAATCTTAGAAACAATTAAATACACATAATTGAAACAAAACATATACCACCATTGTTAATCAAATAAAGTCTAAATTATTAAAAATAAACTTATATTGTTAAAATATTACGTGTGATATAAAAATCTTAGAAAAAATTAATACACATAATTGAATCAAAGCATATACCACCATCGTTAATCAAATAAAGACTAAAACTTGAACTCTATACCATAAAATAAGCATAGCTAATCAATTAGAGAATTAAATACATGAACGATTTACATTGACACAATATTAATGGCCTTAAATATAAGGCCAAGTGCAAATTCGCACTTCATCTTGAAAATGAACGTACTTTGTCATGTGATGGATTGCACTTCGAAGTGTGAGGGATCTCACTTTGACATGCGAGGATCGCATTTCAATGTGCGAGGAATCACTTGTTTACATGCGATATATAACACTTCGTCATTACGAGGAATCGAAATAGGTGTATGTGTGAGTGATGAATCTCTCGCTCTACGATCAACTATCATTGTCATGTCCAAGTGCAAGTTTTGAACTTGGAATTGAGCCCACTCACACATTGAAGTGTGATCACCAACTTCTGGCCTCCCATTCTAGTCAAATATTTGAATTTCAGCGTTAAAAAAATAATTACGTCACAACGGCCGCTAGGCTATAGAACTATTGAAATCCATAGGGGAAAGAAGCCAATGACTATGTGCATTATAAAAATATTAATATTTCCCCTACACTATGTGGTTTATGGATAAAATTATACACACAAGCGGTGGGATCTAAAGGGTGTAAAATAATTTGTTATATGTTTAAAGATTTGGATAAAATGAGGTTTTAAAGATCTTGTAACTATCTATGATTTAATCAAATAAAAAACAAAACAATGCACGGTAAAATAATAAAACCAGAGATATTGTAATTCATTCGAGACAAATTCCCAATGGAGAGATTACATACAAATAGCTCAATGAACTCCTATAAGTAAGGGGTCAAGGCTAATCTCTAAGTCCTCTCAATATCCCAAATATCTCTCAACTATGAGTTGTACATTACAACTGCTTTTTTGCACACTCATATATTATTTTATAATTATTAAAAACTTATTACCGCTAAATAACCCAAACCACTCCTAAGTGTTCACACTATGAAGAATATTTCTGTAAAAGTCATCCCCTTAGTGTGAACATGGGGAAAGCTATCTCCACATGCACTGCTCATGATCTACAAAGGAATAAAGATTTTCAATGAGTACCAACAACTCAAACAATATGAGGTTTTCAAAGAGAACCTCTAACTCCAAAATGGTTTTCTAGTGGAACCAACCACTACATAGCAACGTACATTATTTTTCTCACATCATTGTTTCTAACTTAGAGGGATTACAAAATAGAAATTATGCTCACACAGAGCTTTGAACAGAATATTACTTCTATTCATTATTACAACGGAAAGCAAACACACCACACAACTGAAACAAAAGGTCACCAATACAATGAAGCAATCTCTTTGTTGGTGAATAACAAGAGATGCCAATTTTCCTCCATCCTCCTATGCCTCCATCCTCCATCAGGCACTACTTAGTATAGGTAGTCATCTTCATCCTCATTCTATTTAGGTTCATCTTCTTCTTCATTCTCTGACTCTTCTTTAACAACTTTGTATTAGCTTCATCCATTTTTAGCTTTCCTTTTATGATGTCCTTGGCACAAGTAATACAAAAATAAGATTTATGTCCTTTTTTCTTATAATAAAAGCATTCTAATTCCTCTTTGTTTTTGAAAAAATTAGTATGCTTCCTTTTAATATATGTTATCCCGTAAATTTGCAAGGGCAATTTTACTTGATAACCTTACCAAAATTTTGTTCCGGTCCCTCGTCAGAATCCCTTGCATTCGGAACGTTGCAAAATCCCTTCCCGGGAAATCTAGTTTTCCGAACTTAGCCTTTTTGGTCTTTTTTGGTCGGGCGCTCATAATAACTATGCAACATAAACTTTTGATGCGCCCCCTTTAAATCCTTTGGCGCATGCTTTTTCGTGTCAACAGGCGTTTTGGTGCACCTCACTATGTTGAGTCTTCCTTGCACGCGCCAAGGTGCATGCGCCTTCCTGTCAACAGAACATTTGTTGCGCCACTTTTTGGTGCGCCAAGGGCGCACATATTCCTCTGTCGATACGACTTTCGGTGCATCAAAGGCGTGCATATTTTCTGTGTTGGCAAACATTTTGGTGCACCAAAGGGTGCATGTTTTCTTGTGTCGACAGCTCTTTTGGTGCGCCACTTGAAAATTTGGTGGCGCATTTATTGCTACCTCGCCTATAAATAGGCGTGCGTCATACTGCGCTGTCATTATCATCCGACACAATCACGTGATTTTCTTCTTTACTGCCAGCCGCACTCCTTACTGTCATTTTCAATTGCTTTGTGGACCCATTTACACATTTCTTCGTTATATCTGGGTAATAGGTCCTCATTTCTTTTGTATGTTTTGTGCTTTGGTTCTTAGTTTCCTTGTTGGTCTAGATCTGGATTGGAAAGACTGAAATCGTGAACTTCCTCCCCTTTGTTGTCTTTCCTTTCTTCCACTTATTCTTCCTCCTCTTTCCGGATCTGTTGGTAGAGGAAACTCACGTCTGAAATGATGGTTTGAAACCCTTTGTTTAAGCCCCTTCATCACCCCAAGGTACCTGCGAAGAAGAGCTAAACCATATGAAAACCCCTCTCGAGAAGAATCAAAGCTTTAAAAGAAACTGTATTTTTCTTCTCCTTTGGCGCATTGGCACACCCTGCAACATGAGAAACAGTTGCACCAATGGCGCATTTTTCCTACCTGCTACATAATGAAAAGTTGCGCCCTCATGGCGCACTTCCCTCGCTTGTTGCAAACACTTTCCTTGCATCCTGCTTGGCACACCAAACTCGTCTATTGCATTGATAAAATTCATGCCATTGGTGCACCCAACATCCATGTAACAATCCTTTCCTATGCGCCAAGTGCAAAGCTATAGACAGCGCTTGCGCATCCCTCATTGCAACAACATTGTGTCATGCAAACCTTCCATGCGCCGCGCCGGTTTCCTTTTGGCACACAAAAAAATGATGTAACATGCGCAAATCCTGCGCCCTTTGGCGCATCCTGTACCCATGTAACATGATAAATATTTGCGCCCTTTACAAAATGCATCCACATAGCGTAGGCGCACTTGTGATTACAACAACAAAGAATGCACCCTACAGTGTCCATGCACCATGCACCTTTTAGCGTTGTTTTATCCCTGCAATGACAACCCTTTCCCGTGCACCTTACTATTTAGCCTCGTAACTCGCGCATTCATGCGCCCTGCACCCTGAGGCCTCAAAATTGCTAACTCTTTCTTCTGTCAGCATTTCAATGGAAAATCAAATAGCTGACACGGCTTTCTTCAATTGGGTTTCACTTCTTATTCTTGCAGATCAGCAACTAAGTTCAGAAGAACATATGTCAACATCAAGCAAGAAACCTATCAAATCTAAAGGCAAGGCCAAGCTCACAGAAGAAGAAATGAAGTATAAGTATCAGAGGGTCAGAATGCCTGAATCCCAGGCCGAGTGTGACCTGGACATCAGAGACTCAGAGCTGGGTCATATTGATATGGAGGAGTTCTGGGTCAGAACTCAGAAGGTCACAAGAAGTCCATGGATGGAAAAATTAATAGGCAGTGCGTTGCACTTTGCTGGAGGAATCCTAGTAAGTGCCGTGAATAACGAATTTATGATGGTGGTTGCCCGGTGCTACAATAAAGACACAAGATGTGTCGTAAATGAGAAGGGCGAGGTCATAATCAACCTCACTACCCGCCACTTTGAATTAATGCTCGACATCCCTCACCATAGGCACTTTGTGGCCGTAAGCCAAGAAGATTGCATCAAGGCCTGGGACGACAATGAAGATCAGTGCATGCAGCTGATGAACGAGGTATATTTAAAAAATAAAAAGGTGGTGACCCGTTGGCCACAAATCATTCACCGCAGTGATTTTTCAGAGGAGCTCAGTGACACAATCACGTTCCTGAGCAGGGTGTTTGGGCTTCCTGACGCCCACTATTTCCACAAATGGATGCTACGGTATTTAGAAACAATGAACAAAAATATACACGATCAATGCTTTGAGTGGGAAAAATCATAAGCAGCACGATATCAGAGCAGCTGCAACAATTTACCACAACGGGGAGGTTCTACATGAATTCCTATGTTGTTTACGCTGCAGCTTCAGAAAGGGACTACCCAGCTCTGATGCGGAGTGGGGTTTGGCCCCAAGTTAAAATCTATGAATATTATCCAGAGCTAAAGCTGGAAAATAGCATCCCCCAATTTACAAAGATCAATGATGCATTTTTCTATTTCATCATCTGCCTGTTGAGGCCGAATATGACTCACGGTCATACGACCAAGAGCATCGTGGCAGCCACAGAGAAATGGGGGGCCCTGTTCACTCAATTCCCCACATTCACTTATCTGAGGGCGGCTAACTTCTTGGGGGAGCCAACTAGACTGCCAAGGTATGTTGGACCCAAGTTGATTCTGCTAGAGCTGTCAAGACAGCTAATCACCTACCATGAGAAATGCCTCAAGAGAAAGAAGGGTGGAACTCCTTTCCCCCTCACAGTGGGTAGGTATACATGTCTCACTCACCACAAGGTGAAAGACATGTTTGCAGAGCTGGAGCTGCTGAATCTAAAACATGACTTCCCAAGGCCCACCTTCGACCCGAGAAATTGTCTGCCTAGGGCCAAGCTCGATCCGATCCATATCCCTCAGATCGAAGATATCTACATCGATATATATCATGAGGTGGAGCTCAGGAGGAAGGACCATTCTCGTTTGGCCTTAGCAGAAATCATCCAGTACGGGGTGGCCATCGTCCCCAAAGGCTACCAAACTACTGAGGAGGAAGTGGATCAAGTGTATCTTGACATAGGTGGGGACGATTGGCCTTTTGCATTGATTGATAGAACCAAAGCACCTCAGACAATTGAGGAAAGGGTCAAGGAAACTCTGCGTAGAATAGAGCATTGGTGCCGAATGAATGGGCTCATCTACCTCGGAGTCGATTTCACAACCTCTCCATTGGGTAACGCACCTCCTCGATCAAAATAGTAGCCAAAAGGCAAGGGTAAAGGTAAAGAGGGTGAATCCAGTTCCACCCAAGAAGAAGCTCCAGAAAGCCCTCCTTCCGCTTCACAAGAACGGGTTGAAGTCCCGAAAAGCACAGAAGAAGAAGTGGCGGAAGATGTTCCAATAGGCCCATCCACTCAGGATGTCGCCACTGCTGCAACAACTGAGGTCCCTTTTGTTCCTTCTCCTTCTCCTCCTTCCCCTCCTCAAGTGACTCAAGCAACCATTCCTTTGGTCATATCCTCTCCCCTTCTTCTATTGTTCCTCCTGCTTCTTTGTCCATCTTCTCTTCTCTCGCGGACCTGTCCCCCTCCATTTCTTCCCTCATCTCTGAGTTCCCCTCTCTTCCTATGTCTTCCTCTCCTACAGTATCTCTTCCTCCCGTGAGCGCTTCCTCAGCCTCCCTCTCAATGCCACCTCCAAGTGTCTCCACGTTTTTCCCTTCTACTACTGCAGCTGCCCCCTTCTCTGTTTCTGGCCCTTCTCCCATAAGTCCAGCCTGGATCTCCCAACACCTGAGTCAACAAAAAAGGAAAGTTCCCATCACTCCGATGGACTTCTCTGTAATCCCATCAAAAGGGGAAAAGAAGCAGAAGCCCATCACACGCTTCTCTCAGAGTGCTTCGGGAGAGAGGGTAATGGAGATCGCATACCCCAATCCTCTGAAGGATAAAAAGGATCTGTCCTCGATAGATTATACAGTGACTCAAGTCACAATGGGGACGTCTTCTAAAAGCCTTCAGGGAGAGGCCCTATCTGTAGTTGATGCCCTCTGCAAGAAGCTTCAAGAAGCAAAAGAAGAGAAAAGGCTACTGAAAGAGCAAAATAAACATCTGCTCCACGCCTTACAGAAGATGGGCAGTGCACCTCCCACAACTGCCGCCGAAACTCCTGAGCCTCTGAGTCAAGATAAAATTAATGAATATGCAAAGATCGGCGAGCAGGGCATGGCAGTTTCCGCTGGAGGAGCCAAATCCTCAAGGATAGTGAAAGAGTGATCGCCAAGTTCACCGATTTGTACCTGAACATCAACAAGGTGAACAAAGAACTCCAGGCGTTAGCAGGACCCATATCAGAAGAGCTGGACCATGCTAGGCTATAGCGTGAGACCTTTCAACAAATGTTCGACTGTTCAGTCAAAGATCTGGTCAAGTTCGGCATTTTCGGTCATCCCAGAGCCCTCAATAAAGTCCTTTCCACTCTGGATTACCGGATGGATCAACTAGAATTCATCCTTGAAAAGATCGATAAGGTAAAAGAAGAATCCTGGGCCTTGCATGCACCAAATGGAACAGATCGTTCTCAATATGTCCCCAGGGTTGCTTACTCCTTCTTTCGCCTTAAGGAAGGTTGATGAAACCATTCAGATTTTCAAGGAGATCGTTTCGCAAGGGCTGGGGCCAGAGGTCACTTTTGACGCAGAGTCCATCAATAACCTGTTGGCCTGTCGGGACTTCATCGGATTCCTAATAGAAGCAGAGAAAGAATATTCCAAACTCCCAGAGAAGCTCATAGACGAGCGGGAGACTTGCGAGGTGATCAGTGAGCGACACAAGGATCCTTCCCAGGATCAACTAGAGCCCATGATCAGCAAGTTCATGGAATACCGTGCCCAATTCCACATCTCGTCACCCGAGCAAAGAAGCAGGATACCCCCTTTCGGCCGCAGGATGACGATGATGAATAGTTTCTCTTTCTTCTTCTCTCTCTCCTTCGACGTTCTTTTTTGTAAATATCTAGAGTATGTTGGCACAAATGATGACATCATCCATGTTGCACCATGGGATGATGTCATCCATCAAGTTGTCAAAAGTCAACATGACTTTGAGATATTTTTGTAGATATTTTGTAAATAGGTGGTTGGTTCCTTTTTGCCTTCCTTCTTCTCCTTCTTTTATAAATACTCAAATACTTGTTGTATTTTGTGGTGGATACTTTTCGGATGAAAAATAGAAGTGAGAAGAAAAGATTTTGAGCTTTTTATGAATGAAGGAAATATTAATACAATATTTAGACTTTGTCTTTGAATACATGTGTTATTTGCATTAGATCTCTCTTATGTCGATCTCGTGTGTTTATCTGTTGGGTCTATACATTTTATTGTCATTTATTCACCAGTATTGCTTTGTTCGTTTATGTAAGTAGGTTTGGCTCTGTTTACTACCAATCCCAAAACATAAACCCTCTGACCTTTCTGCTTTGGAATTCATTTCTTTTCTTTCTTCGGATCTGATCTTTCTTCATCCTCTCTTCCATTCCTTTCTTTCCATAGTCAGAAATAACCCTACTGGGATGAGATCCCAAACCCCCGAAGGCAGAATATTGTGAGACTTGCACAGATTCCTGCTGGTAGAATAGCAATAAACCAATTTCGCTTTGCTGACTCAAAGAGGGGCTATGCCCTGCACACTGTTGACTCGTCTATCCATAAATCTACCCAAGCAGATTTTTGAGCCAACAGTTTTTGGTGACTCTACTGGGGAACGAACAGATCTATCAGATCTATGATAGTGGTATGATAGAAAATCAGTAAAAATCTGAAAAATCACTACCTGTTTGCAAACTTTAACTTTTTGCTAAAAATCCAAAAAATGCAAAAGTGCTCTAAATTGAAAATTTTCTTCTGAGATCCATAGATCTGGCCTAGTTGGAGATCTTTAGTTCGCTGAGTTTTTATAAAAATCTGTATTTTTCCGTAGATCTGAGTTTTTGACTGTTTACCAAAATTTTCAAACTCTTTGAAAAAGTCAACTTTAGATCTAAAAATCAGCTTACTAAGCTTCACTATCATTTTATCCTCACTATTATTTGTCATTAACCGCAATCGGTTTTTAGAAGAGGATAATTTTTAAATATTTAGAAAAGTACATGCTGCTGGTTTTTGTCAGAAAAACCAGAAAATCAGCAAGTACAACCAAAAAGAAATTTTAAATCTGCTCCACAACGTCGCAGATCTGGAAGGTACGTTGGCGGGTGAGCCATTTACGCGTAGCAGGCAAGCTCGTGGAGAAGTCGATCTCACTTTCGATCTGCTTCAAAGGCACAATTTCAGTGTAACACCGGCGCACTTTTTATCACTAAGTTCACTGAGGTCACCTGTGAAGCGCCTCACCTCCACGAAAGAACCAGTTTTCACAAGGAGCCTCCTCATCCCTTTGTAGCGCCTTGCTGCTCAGTGGAACCGCACTTCCGGCCCGTGTTCTTTTTCTAGCCTTTCAAATGGCAGTGCCATGGGGAAATGCTATGGGCCCTCTCGCATTACCACATCCAGTTCACGCGCTCCCTCACGGAAACCGAAAGAATTTTCCCAAATTCGACGGGAGCGAAACCAAAGCATGGATTCACACATATCTGCATTCATCATGTCATGCAGTATCCTAGATGTGACCCACGAGGATGTGTCGGTTCACCTTTTTCTGGAAACCTTACAAGGGCCCGCAGCAGAATGGTTTCAGCATTTACCAGCCGGGTCTATTACCAGTTGGGCCACCTTGCGGGATGCTTTTGAAGACAGGTACAAGCCTTCAGAAGATGCATTTGCATTATTATCACAGATCACTCACCTGAAGAAGGAGGCCAATGAGACCATGCGTGATTTTATCGCCAGGTTCAATGCATTAATCAACCGTGTCCCTGTTGCCATGCTTCCAACACCGGAAAATCAGAAGTGTTTCTTCGTGAACGCTATGAGCTCGAAAGTAAGTTTCTTGCTCCTGCAAGAGCAAGTGGCTACCCTGATTCTCACCCAGGCCACTGCCATTCGAATTGAAGATAATTTGATAATATCTGCGAATTGAGAAGGGAATCCTCCAAGCCTAAATCTTTGGGCCCTTCTCCCACTACTTCGTCTGATCCGGCATTTCAAAAGATGGCGAACGACTTGCTTGCATTGAAGAAGCAGTTGGCCCAAGCTTCCCCGGTTCCTCATACCGGGATATTCCACGAGAGGAATTTCGTTTCCAACAATGTTTCACAAAGGCCACGCTTACCTGCAACTGCTCTGCGGTTGGCGCTTGAGGCTCCTCCGGTCAATGCTCTAGCCAAAATTGAAGAAGAGGAACAAGATTACGAAGAACCTTTGTCTCAAGGCGAAGATGATCAAGATGTCGGTGAGCCGACTGGCGACTCTACTATCGGGTATATGGAATTTGAGGAGGAAGAATATGATGAAGAAGAGGGTACCCAGGGCTATGCAAGCGGACAATCATATGCTTTTTTTTTACCCTCTCACAAGGAAAAGAAGTAGAGGTCGCTGCCCATGTGCAGAAGGAGAAGGCCGTGTCAAACGCGCCTCCAACCATTGCTAAAAGAGGTAATCCTCTTCCTACTCAACTCCCTGTTAAGTCTTTTACAAGGAAATCTTTTCCCCCCATCTCTCCTCCAAATCAGCCCTCTCATATTCCTATCAAGACCAGTAATCCTACCCTACCATCACGAAGTGAGGGACTCATTCCTTCACCAGCCCAACCCTTGGCCGCATTTGATATCATAGATCATGCAAAAAAGACCAAGATCCAAATGTCTGAAGCCGAGTACCTTCAGTCAAATCCCGAACAGCTTGTAAGATTGACTAAGTATATTCAAAGTCAGGTTGTCATAACTAATCAGGTTTCCCCAAAAGGAATCCTTTCCACTCCTCCTGCATCCCGCATAAATGTTGCCTCAACATCTGCATCAGGAAAGATAGAGCCTTTCTATCTCTCCCTCCTAATCAATGGCCACAAGTTAAGTAACTACATAATTGATTATAGGGCTTCTGATAACGTCATGCCAACAAAAGTTACTCATGCTCTGGGCCTCACCCTTACCAAGCCTTTTGGCAAATGTTATTCCTTGGAAACCAAGCAGGTTCCGTTGATTGGTCAAATCAAAGACGCGCAATTCGCATTCGCGACATTCCCAGAGAAAAGGGTAAAAATGACCGTCCTCGTTGCCGACATTCCAGCAGCCTATGGAATACTGCTGCGAAGAAGTTTTTGTAGTGAGGATGGAGGAGAAATTCATATGGGCTGGTCCAAAGCTAGAATCCCACAAAGGTGTAATGCGAGACTTTGGAGCCGTAAATCACAAAGAAGTACTTGGTTACTAACTCTGAGGACCCCAAAGCTCAAATTCTTTTCGAATCATCAGGGATGGGGAACTATTTCTTGTCTACCGAGTCTGACAAAATGGTTGTTCTCGTCCAAGAAGAAGATCTTAACAAGGTCTGGACCTTGCAGTTTGATGGTAGCTGCACAACTAGTGGATGTGGTGCCGGAGCCGTGTTAATATCTCCCGAGGAAGAAATTATTCCTCTCTCTTTCAAGTTGCAGTTTTTCAACACAAATAACACTGCTGAGTATGAATCTCTGTTACTCAGCATGCAAGCCGCAAGAGAGAGAGGGATTAAAAATCTAAAAGTACAAGGTGATGCAGAGCTAGTCGTGAATCAAGTTAAAAGGATATATCAAGTGAAGAATGAGAGGCTCAGGCATTACCGTAACGCAGTGTGGGACAGCATCGAAGAATTTGATGCTTTTTCAATAGAATCCATCCCAAGAGCTCAGAATGACATGGCCGATTCATTGGCCGTTTCAGCATCCCTCATGCTCCCTCACCCAGGTTTGAAAATAGACAAATACACCATTGAGGTGGTTTTCCACCCAAGCGTGCCGGATAATTCTCAGCATTGGCAAGTATTCAACGATGACAATCAACTCATTGCCTTTCTAGAAAAGGTGGAAAATTTCAAGGAATTGCATTTTGAAGGATCCACTTCTATGTGCCACGAATCAGTCACCAATCAAGACAATGAATCCGAAGGGAATGACGGCATTTGTCAACTCAAAGGAAATAAAATTCCGAAGGGCCTGGTTTCTCTGGAACAGTTGTTTGATAGGGATGATCGTTTTGTGAAAAATAAAAGGTGATATGATGTTAACTCATCCCCAGAAACCGAACCGGTTAATTTAGGTTCGGTAGAACATCCGCAATTCGTGAACATTGGAAAATGTTGCACACCCGAAGAGAAGCGGAAGTTTGTCAAACTGCTGAAAAAATACATGGATGTATTGGCATGGTCCTACGCCGATCTAAAGTCTTTTAAGTCAAAGGACGTCCAACATGACATCCCATTGAAAGAAGATGTCAAGCCCGTTTGCCGAAATGAGGGCATTATAATCCTAAGTTCTCGGTACTATCCAGCTAAAATTCAAAAATGCTGGATGCGAGAATCATCTTTCCTATCCATCACAGTACTTGGGTAGCAAACATTGTGCTAGTGCGCAAGAATAACGGGAAATACGCATATGCGTAGATTTTTGAAATTTGAATCAGGCTTCCTTGAAAAACAACTACCCACTTCCTATAATGGATCAAGTTCTGCAAGCAGGAATGGCGGATCGAAAATGTTGTCCATGCTTGATGGTTTTTCAGGCTACAATCAGATTGAAGTTTCACCTGAAGATCAATTTAAAACAGCATTCACTACTCCCTGGGGTACGTTTGCCTACAGCAGGATGCCTTTCGGCCTAACCAATGCTGGCGCCACTTTTCAGCGAGCCATGGACCTTGCATTCAAAGGTATGATGGGGAAGGTCATTGTGGTTTATCTAGATGACTTAACTGTGTTCTCTAAACAATGAAGTGATCATTGTGATCACCTGGAGCAAGTATTGGCCAGATGCCGAGAGCATGGGATTTCCCTGAACCCAAAAAAGTCTGTTTTTGGAGTCACAGAAGGGAAGTTGCTAGGGCATGTTGTTAGCAAAGAAGGAACAAAGATAGATACCAAAAGAGTTAAGGCTATTCAGAGCCTTGCTCTACCTACAAGTAAGACTGGCGTTCATTCTTTCTTCGGAAAGGTGAACTTTCTCAAGCGTTTTGTTCCCAACTTTGCTGAAAAGACTCATCATATATTGGACATGATGAAAGGATCACCGACTTTCCGGTGGAGCGAGGAAGGAAAAAGGTCGTTTGAAGAAATAAAAGCTTCCGTCGCTCACGCACCAGTCCTGGTATGTTCTGATTTCTCCAAGGATTTTATCATGTATAGCTATGCATCTGAACATACTGTGTCTGCCATTTTGATGCAAAAGAATTCGAAGGATGTTGAATCTCCAATTGCGTTCATGACCTCTCGCCTCAAGCCTCACGAATTAAAAATGTCTCAGTTGGAAAAGCATGCCTTCGCCATTGTCAAAGCGGTCAAGAACTTCGGGTATTACATTTTAAACTCTCATACGATGGTGCTTTGGTCACGACACGGCGATCAAATCAATTGTAACTCAACATGAGTTAGGAAGCTTGCGAGGAAATTGGATTGCAAAGGTCTAGGAGTACGACCTAGATATAAAACCAACCAAGCTAGTAAGAGGCAAAGGCTTGTGTCAACTTATGGCTGAAAACCAAGGGTCGGAAGTTTCCGGAGAAAAGGGTGATTGTACCAATGAAGCACAAAGCCGGTTAGAGAAACCTGATTCTCTACCTCTGGTCCTATTTATCGCAACCAGCGATGAGTAGTATTCCGATATTACTTTCTTCCTCACCTATGGTGAATTCCCAGCTCACCTAATCAGAAGGAGAAGTGCACCATAAAGCTCAGAGCAGCCAAATATGTCATCTGGGATGACGGTTTATACAAACGCGGGATAGATGGTGTCTTCTTGCGATGTGTTGACAAGCCACAGCAGGAGAAGTTACTTGAAAGTTTTCACAATTCAGCCTGTGGAGGCCATTTCTCCTCTTCCGTGACAACACACAAGATCATCCAAGCTAGGTACTATTGGCCGACACTTTTCCAAGATACAACTACCTAGGTAGCAAAGTGTGAACCTTGCCAGCAGTTCGTCGGCAAGCCCAAGTTGGCTGCTTTTCCCCTCAGGCCGGTCATTGTCAACGAACCATTCAGGTAGTGGGGAATTGATTTTATCGGTGCACTCAATCCCCAATCGAGTGTCGGACATAGTTATGTCCTAACAACAATGAGATTACTTCACCAAGTGGGTGGAAGCCATACCATCAAACATGCCACTTCCGAGGTTGTTTGCAGTTTCATCAAAGAAAACATCATTGTCAGGTTTGGCGTTCCAAACAAGATTGTTGCTTGATAATGCTTCTAACTTCTCCTCGGGGAAGTTATTAGTTTTTGCTATGAATACGGGATAACTTTGGCTCATGCCTCAAATTATTACCCTCAGGGAAATGGTCAGGCAGAATCCAGTAATAAAAACTTGGTGACCATCATACGAAAGCTAGTGGACGAGAATCAACGAATGTGGCACAAGTCCTTATACGGCGCTTTGTGGGCAGATCGCATTACTCCCAAGAGGTCCCTCGATATGTCACCTTTTCAAGTGTTATATGGCACTGATGCCGAGCTTCCCATTTCTGCTGAACTCCCTGCTCTGCGCTTGGCACGAGCTATTGAAGATGAAACTTTCCAAAATTCTCTTGAAAAGAGGATCATGTATCTGACAGAGCTCGAAGAAAAGAGAGTAAGAGTGGTCGACAAGATCACCGAGCATCAGGATCAAGTCAAGAGACTATTCAATAAAAAAGCTAAGCAAAGAAATTTCCAAGTGGGAGACCTCGTCCTTCGTGGGACAATCAAGAGAGACAAAAGGCATGCACGGAAAGTTTGATTCCCTATGGAGAGGGCCTTTCAAGATCAAGCAGCTCAACGGAGAGAATAGTTTCTATCTCTCATATCTGGATGGAACCGAACTCCCGCTTCCCTACAGTGGGCAGCATCTGAAAATCTTCAGGAAGTAGAGCTTGCTCTCTTCTTTGTACAGTTTTTACTTTAGTTGTGTGTTTGTTTTTGTCGTGTGTTTTCTTTCTATTTGTTGTGTGTTCCCTTTTGTTCGCCCTCCGGTCGCCCTTGTTTTTGACTCTGTTACCCAATGGATAGGCACATGAGATCTGGGATTCTCTACCCCTGAGGTTCACTCAGAGATAGTCCCCAGAAAGAGCCAGCTGTTATCCCATAAAATTGGCAAGGGCAATTTTACTGATAACCTTACCAAAATTTTGTTCCGGTCCCTCATCAGGGATCCCTTGCGTTCAGAACGTTGCAAAATCCCTTCCCGGGAAATCTAGTTTTCCGAACTTAGCCTTTTTGGTCTTTTTTGGGTGGGCGCACATAATGACTATGCAACATAAACTTTTGATGCACCCCCTTTAAATCCTTTGGTGCATGCTTTCTCGTGTCAACAGGCGTTTTGGTGCGCCTCACTATGTTGAGTCTTCCTTGCATGCGCCAAGGCGCATGTGCCTTCCTATCAACAGAACATTTGTTGTGCCACTTTTTGGTGCGCCAAGGGTGCACATATTCCTCTGTCGACACCACTTTCGGTGCGCCAAAGGCGCGCATATTTTCTGTGTTGGCAAACATTTTGGTGCGCCAAAGGGCGCATGTTTTCTTGTGTCGATGGCTCTTTTGGTGCGCCACTTGAAAATTTGGTGGTGCATTTATTGCTACCTCACCTATAAATAGGCGCGTCTGCGCTGTCATTATCATCCGACACAATCACGTGATTTTCTCTGTACTGCCAGCTGCACCTGCCCTGTCATTTTCAATCGCTTTGTGGACCCGTTTGCACATTTCTTCATTATATCCGGGTAAGAGGTCCTCATTTCTTTTGTATGTTTTGCGCTTTGGTTCTTTGTTTGCTTGTTGGTCTGGATCTGGATTGGAAAGACTGAAATCGTGAACTCCCCCTTTGTTGTCTTTCCCATTCTTCCACTTATTCTTCCTCCTCTTTCCAGATCTGCTGGTAGAGGAAACTCTGTCCTGAAATGATGGTTTGAAACCCTTTGTTTAAGCCCCTTCATCACCCCAAGGTACCCTGCAGAAGGAGCTAAACCATATGTAAAACCCCTCTGAGAAGAATCAAAGCTTTAAAAGAAACTGTATTTTTCTTCTCCTTTGGCGCATTGGCACACCCTGCAACATGAGAAACAGTTGCGCCAATGGCACATTTTTCCTACTCTACACATAATGAAAAGCTGCGCCCTCATGGCGCACTTCCCTCGCTTGTTGCAAATGCTTTCCTTGTGTCCTGCTTGGCACACCAAACTCGTGTGTTGCATTGATAAAATTTGCGCCATTGGCGCACCCAACATCCATGTAACAATCCTTTCCTATGCACCAAGTGCAAAGCTATAGATAACGCTTACGCATCCCTCATTGCAACAACATTGTGTCATGCAAACCTTCCATGCGCCGCACCGGTTTCCTTTTAGCGCACAAAAAAGTGATGTAACATGCGCAAATCATGCGCCCTTTGGCGCATCCTATACCCATGTAACATGATAAATATTTGCGCCCTTTACAAAATGCATCCACATAGCGCAAGCGCACTTGTGATTACAACAACAAAGAATGCACCCTGTAGTGTTTATGCGCCATGCACCTTTTGGCACTGTTTTATCCCCTGCAACAACTCTTTCCTATGCGCCTTACTATTTAGCCTCAGTAACTGCGGCATTCATGCACCCTGCGCCCTGAGGCCTCAAAATTGCTAACTCTTTCTTCTGTCAAGCATTTCAATGGAAAATCAAACAGCTGACACGGCTTTCTTCAATTGGGTTTCACTTCTTATTCTTGCAGATCAGCAGCTAAGTTCAGAAGAACATATGTCAACATCAAGCAAGAAACCTATCAAATCTAAAGGCAAGGCCAAGCTCACAGAAGAAGAAATGAAGTATAAGTATCAGAGGGTCAGAATGCCCGAATCCCAGGCCGAGTGTGACCTGGACATCAGAGACTCAGAGCTGGGTCATATTGATATGGAGGAGTTCTGGGTCAGAACTTAGAAGGTCACAAGAAGTCCATGGATGGAAAAATTAATAGGCGGGCGTTGCACTTTCTTTGGAGGAATCCCGGTGAAGTACCGTGAATAACGAATTTATGATGGTGGTTACCCGGTGCTACAATAAAGACACAAGATGTGTCGTAAATGAGAAGGGCGAGGTCATAATCAACCTCACTACCCGCCACTTTGAATTAATGCTCGACATCCCTCACCATAGGCACTTTGTGGCCGTCAGCCAAGAAGATTGCATCAAGGCCTGGGACGACAATGAAGATCAGTGCATGTAGCTGATGAACGAGGTATATTTGAAAAATAAAAAGGTGGTGACCCGTTGGCCACAAATCATTCACCGCAGTGATTTTTCAGAGGAGCTCAGTGACACAATCACGTTCCTGAGCAGGGTGTTTGGGCTTCCTGACGCCCACTATTTCCACAAATGGATGCTGCGGTATTTAGAAACAATGAACAAAAATATGCCCGATCAACGCTTTAAGTGGGCAGAAATCATAAGCAGCACGATATCAGAGCAGTTGCAACAATTTACCACAATGGGGAGGTTCTACATGAATTCCTATGTTGTTTATGCTGCACTTCGAAAGGGACTACCCACTCGATGCGGAGTGGGGTTTGGCCCCAAGTTAAAATCTATGAATATTATCCGTGAGCGAAAGCTGGAAAATAGCATCCCCTAATTTACAAAGATCAATGATGCATTTTGTTATTTCATCATCTCGCTGTTGAGGTGAATATGACTCACGGTCATACGACAAAGAGCATCGTGGTAGCCACAGAGAAATGGGGGTCTGTTCACTCAATTCCCCACATTCACTTATCTGAGGGCGGCTAACTTCTTGGGGGAGCCAACTAGACTGCCAAGGTATGCTGGACCCAAGTTGATTCTGCTAGAGCTTTCAAGATAGCTAATCACCTACCATGAGAAATGTCTCAAGAGAAAGAAGGGTGGAACTCCTTTCCCCCTCATAGTGGGTAGGTATACATGTCTCACTCATCACAAGGCGAAAGACATTTTTGTAGAGCTAGAGCTGCTGAATCTGAAACATGACTTCCCAGCAAGGCCCACCTTTGACCCGAGAAATTGTCTGGCTAGGGCCAAGCTTGATCCGATCCATATCCCTCAGATCGAAGATATCTACATCGATATATATCATGAGGTGGAGCTCAAGAGGAAGGACCATTCTCGTTTGGCCTTAGCAGAAATCATCTAGTACGGGTGGAACAAGTGTATATTGACACGGTGGGGACGATTAGCCTTTTGCGTTGATTGATAAAACCAAAGCACCTCGAGACAATTGAGGAAAGGGTCAAGGAAACTCTCCGTAGAATGAGCATTGGTGCGAATGAGCGGGCTTATCTACCTCGGATTCGATTTCACAACCTCTCCATTGGGTAATGCACATCCTCGATCAAAATAGCAGCCAAAAGGCAAGGGTAAAGATAAAGAGGGTGAATCCAGTTCCACCCAAGAAGAAGCTCCAGAAAGCCCTCCTTCCGCTTCACAAGAATGGGTTGAAGTCCTGAAAAGCACAGAAGAAGAAGTGGTGGAAGATGTTCCAATAGGCCCATCCACTCAGGATGTCGCCACTGTTGCAACAACTGAGGTGCCTTCTGTTCCTTCTCCTTTTCCTCCTTCCCCTCCTCAAGTGACTCAAGCAACCATTCCTTAGGTCCTGTCCTCTCCCCCTTCTTCTACTATCCCTCCTGCTTCTTCGTCCATCTTCTCTTCTCTCGCGGACCTGTCCCCCTCCATTTCTTCCCTCATCTCTGAGTTCCCCTCTCTTCCTATGTCTTCCTCTCCTGCAGTATCTCTTCCTCCCGTGAGCACTTCCTCGGCCTCCCTCTTGATGCCGCCTCCAAGTGTCTCCATGTTTTTCCCTTCTACTACTGCAGCTGCCCCCTTCTCTGTTTCTGGCCCTTCTCCCATAAGTCCAGCCTGGATCTCCCAGCACCTGAGTCAGTAGAAGAGGAAAGTTCCCATCACTCCGATGGACTTCTCCGTAATCCCGTCAAAAGGGGCAAAGAAGCAGAAGCCCATCACACGCTTCTCTCAGAGTGCTTCGGGAGAGAGGGTAATGGAGATCGCATACCCCAATCCTCTGAAGGATAAAAAGGATCTGTCCTCGACAGATTATACAGTGACTCAAGTCACAATGGGGACGTCTTCTGAAAGCCTTCAGGGAGAGGCCCTATCTGTAGTTGACGACCCTCTGCAAGAAGCTTCAAGAAGCAAAAGAAGAGAAAGGATATTGAAAGAGAAAATAAACATCTGCTCCACGCCTTACAGAAGATGGGCAGTGCACCTCCCACAACTGCCGCCGAAACTCCTGAGCCTCTGAGTCAGGATAAAATTGATGAATATGCAAAGATCGGCGAGCAAGGCAAGGATAGTGAAAGAGTGATCGCCAAGTTCACCAATTTGTACACGAACATCAACAAACAAGGCGAACAAAGAACTCCGGCAGTTAGCAGACCCATATCAGAAGAGCTGGACCATGCTAGGCTATAGCGTGAGACCTTTCAACAAATGTTCGACTGTTCAGTCAAAGATCTGGTCAAGTTCGGCATTTTTCAGTCATCCCAGAGCCCTCAATAAAGTCCTTTCCACTCTGGATTACCGGATGGATCAACTAGAATTCATCCTTGAAAAGATCGATAAGGTAAAAGAAGAATCCCTGGACGCAATGCACCAAATGGAACAGATCGTTCTCAATATGTCCCCAGGGTTGCTTACTCCTTCTTTCGCCTTAAGGAAGGTTGATGAAACCATTCAGATTTTCAAGGAGATCGTTTCGCAAGGGCTGGGGCCAGAGGTCACTTTTGACGCAGAGTCCATCAATAACCTGCTGGCCTGTCGGGACTTCATCGGATTCCTAATAGAAGTAGAGAAAGAATATTCCAAACTCCCAGAGAAGCTCATAGACGAGCGGGAGACTTGCGAGGTGATCAGTGAGCGACACAAGGATCCTTCCCAGGATCAACTAGAGCCCATGATCAGCAAGTTCATGGAATACCGTGCCCAATTCCACATCTCGTCACCCGAGCGAAAGAAGCAGGATACCCCCTTTCGGCCGCAGGATGACGATGATGAATAGTTTCTCTTTCTTCTTCTCTCTCTCTTTGACGTTCTTTTAAATATCTAGAGTATGTTGGCACAAATGATGACATCATCCATGTTGCACCATGGGATGATGTCATCCATCAAGTTGTCAAAAGTCAACATGACTTTGAGATATTTTTGTAGATATTTTGTAAATAGGTGGTTGGTTCCTTTTTGCCTTCCTTCTTCTCCTTCTTTTATAAATACTCAAATACTTGTTGTATTTGGTGGTGGATACTTTTCAGATGAAAAATAGAAGTGAGAAGAAAAGATTTTGAGCTTTTTGTAATAGAAGGAAATATTAATACAATATTTAGACTTTGTGTTGAATACATGTGTTATTTGCATTAGATCTCTCTTACGTCAGATCTGTGTGTTTATCCTGTTGGATCTACTTCTGTTTTATTGTCATTTATTCACCAGTATTGCTTTGTTCATTTATGTAAGTAGGTTTGGCTCTGTTTACTACCAATCCCAAAACATAAACCCTCGACCTTTCTACTTTAGAATTCATTTCTTTTCTTTCTTCGGATCTCGATCTTTCTTCATCCTCTCTTCCATTCCTTTCTTTCCGCAAATGATCGAAATAACCCTACTGGGATGAGATCCCAAACCCCGAAGGCGAGAATATTGTGAGACTTGCATGATTCATGCCGATAGAATAACAATAAACCGGTTTAACTTTGCTTGACTCAAAGTGGGGCTATGCTCTACACTGCTGTTGACTCGTCTATCCATAAATCTACCCAAGCGACGATTTTCGAGCCAATAATATAAAGAGTGGTTTCTTCCTCAATATCTTCTTTTTTTTTTTTTCTTCACTAGTAATGCATAAATCATACCTTCAAGTGAATGAGAAGGCATTTGACCAATAGTAAAAACTACATTATTGTATTTTGGAGGTCAACTATTTAATAAAATAGCTTTTGCATCTTCTTCATCTACCTGAGCACTTACTTCTCATCGGTTATCTTAGAAGAGATCTAAGATCGTTAATATGACTTGACATAGTTGCACCCTCATTCATTTTCAACTTGAATAACTGCAACTTAAGTGAGAATTTAGCATTCACAGCCTTTGCACCAAATGTCTTACTTAGCAAATCCCATATATCTTTAAACTTTTTTCTAAGTCTATATAATGCAACTCAGTATCTAATAAAGCAAGCCCAATAATGGATTTTGCTTTGTCATCCCTGGTTTTCCATTCAAGTAATTTTGCAGCATCTGTTGGTTTTGGTTCTTTTCCACTCACAATTCCCCAAAGGTTCTTGTTCATTAATTACATTTGTATTTTCACCTTCCATGTGTGAAAATTTAATCCATTGAATTTATCTAATGGAATTTCCATAATAGGTGTCAAACTCAGTCGAAAATGCACCCTTACAATAAACTTTAAACACTGAAAGTAAAATTTTCTGACATATTTGCCAAAAAAGAAAAAATAATTTTTTCCAAGGAATAGAAAACATAGGATCAATGTGTAGAGATTGAAAAAATACACATTTTTTTAAAAAATGGCACATTAATCTAAGTTACCAGCTGAAAGTTATGACAATTTTAAGTTATAACTCCAACATCTTCCCAGACCCTTTCCAAATTTGGCAAAAAAAAATTCTTTCCTTCTGTTTTTTCATCTGTGTCCAAAAAGGAAAGAAATGCAATACCTTTGTTACTACGGATCCGGATATTGAAAGAAGTCACGTCACAACCAAGTATGGATTTACCTGAGTGAAACCTCACCGCTATTGGTAGACAAACATGCAGGTCACAGATTTGACTCCAATGAAACACGCAGGTCACAAATTTGACTCCAATGAAACACGTGAGTTGCAGACTTGACTCCAATGAAACAAATTTGATCCAGATCTAAATGCCTCACAAATTCCTACAGGTTATCATTGCAGGTCTAACCCGCTCTGATACCAAATCTTGTAAATATCTATGATTTAATCAAATAAAATAAAAAACATTGCACAATAAAATAATAAAACCAAAGATATTGTAATTCATTCGGGACAAATTCCCAATAGAAAGATTACATATAAATATCTCAATGAACTCCTATAAGTAAGGATTCAAGGCTAATCTCTAAGTCCTCTCAATATCCCAAATATCTCTCAACTATGAGTTGTGCATTACAACTATTTTGCACACTCATATATTATTTTATAAATATTAAAAACTATTACTACCAAATAACCCAAACCAATCCTAAGTGTTCACACTATGAACAATATTTTTATAACAAAATATGTAAATATAAGATGTATATTTTTATTTTCTCATTGTGATTTCAATTCTCCACACTAATGTTAAAGATTTAAGTGTTTTGTGTACTAATTTTCCCTTTTCATTTGTGGATACAATTGAAAATGAACTATGTTTTTAAGAAGGATCAAATGTGGATTTTGAAAGGAATGATAACCAAATCGTACCAAGCCAAGAACACATATGCTAATCAAACACCATGATCAATAAGACAAAAGCAATTCGCGAATAACTTTACATAAAACATTTGCAAATAAATGAGAAACAATATCATATATTATTATGGAACTCGGTCACGATACATTGAGAATGGGCCTTACTTAAATAGGTAATGAATAACAATCTAAGAACCACCAAGGTCGTAGATTAAGCCATAAATAAGGAAATAACTAGTCATCAAAGAACTAGTCAAGACCATAGATTTAGGAGAGAACTAGACATCAAGGATCTAGTCAATACCATAGATCAAGGAAATAACTAGTCAATACCATGGATCAAGGAAAGAACTATACCTAACAACTAGATAATATCTCCTAGTATCTAAATAAGATAAAAGAAATATCCACACACATAAGTGGGTGAGGATAAATATAATAAAGGTAAATAAAGTACCTAGGTGAACATGAGCTAAGGTAAATACCTACTCTAACACCCCCATCAAGTGAAGCTAGGGGCCAAAATAGAAGTGGCATGTCCATAGTATGAGTCCCGAAAACTAGGCCTAATGAGGTACTCGTGTACAATAACTGGGAAAAAGGGACACCGCAAGGTACCCAAAACCAGTAATAACAAAGTAAAAGAGAGTAAAAACCCGCTCTAAGGCATCCCAAGAAGCTCGGCTCAAAAAAACTCATACAATGTTGAAGAATTTTGGTCTAAATCCACTACTCGATCATAGAACTCAAAACAATTGACATTGGGCTTCACCAGAATAGCTCCATACAAGGATACTATCAACGAGTGATGTCGAAAGTGTAAAAAATACCAAACATAATTCTACCAATGCTGCAAATAGGTGTGCCACGATCCAAGAACAATAACCAAAGCAACAAGGCAAGGACACAAAATCCAGAGTGTCATAATCCAAGAAAAGCCAATGTAACAAGACAAGGACACAAAAACCGAAGAAGCAGGATCAACACCATACCCTCCCATACTGCTGAATGGGTGGAGTGGCACTATAAATCTGTATGACTTGTCAAAACAACTACTCGGACACTGAAAAACTAACACTAGACTCCACCAAAATAGATCCCCCACAAGAGAGACTATCAACATGCCAAAAGTGTTGAAAATACATATACAAAATCTCTCAACAAACAAGAGAGATACACTACACCTACTAAAGAAAAATGCTCAAAACAAGAAGCATCACAATGCATAAGGTATAGAAAGTGGAGCAAGAGGCCAAATCGTGCAGGATCCGCACCTATAGATTCCTCTCAACGAATGCCTATGTCACCTCCACGAGTGATCATATATCCACCCCAAATCAACACGGATGGATGAAGAAGATGCTGCATATGACTTGGTGTAAAATGCACAATGGGTGCATGCAAAAGAACATCAGAATGTGTGTCAGGTTGATCATGTATGACAACTAAAATCTTAGGTTTCTCAAGCCTAAGTGAAGGTGTAGAACTCATGTGTTGCTCATGATCCTTAGAAAGAGTCGAGTGAACAAAAAAAGGAGCTCTGTCAATGTGTGATCCCAATGAAGTATCTACTTGAAAACCAATGTCATGACAAGAATTCCACTTAACATGTGGAATAGAGGAAACAATACCTGTGAATGTCATCAATGACTCCACTAGTGAGACCCATAGAATAGAGCATGCGAGATCTGAATGCAGTGGTATGCTTCTAAAAAAGCCATGCAAATTTGAAAGCGAAATAGGATACACAACATGTGGTACCGTAACAAATGTGGAAGAGAATGCAAAGAATAAGCTTCATAAGTGTATGAGCATCAAGAGCAGGAAAAGACTCAAAGACAGAGACAGATAAATGTTAGTGGATTCATGAGAAATAGCTGTAAGTGGACTACTAGCATGGATATGGTTGTCCACAATATGATGGTGATGTTGTAGGCTAGCAAGTTTTTTCTCGCAGGAGTGTATTATTGTATCCTTATCGTGAATGAGTGATTGTAGAAGAGAATTTCACTTCTTGAACGATTTATTTTCTTCCACAAAATTTATAATATCCTCTTAAAGTCCACATACTTTAGAGAAAAGCATATCATTCTCGTAATCCATGATAGGTACAAACTACAACTCCCGAAGTTTAGGACATCTCGCTCACCTAAAATTACGTCCATAATTGATTACAACACTCCTCCATATTTGGCACTTTATAATTATAGTGTAAGTCTCAAAATAAATATTTCTAATGGAAAGAGCACAAAAAAACAAGCACTTTTCCAAAAACGGCACTCAAAACCGAGTTACCGATCAAAAGTTACAAGCTTTTTAATATTTTGCTCTGTTATTTATTTTAGGTGCCACTAAAACAAAATAAAATGTTGTTGCCTTCACCACACAAATAAAATTAAAGGGGCTGAAGTTAAGCTCCTACCAGTAGGAATCACAAGCTTTAAGCCCTCATATGACCATACCATACAAATACACTACAATGAAAATTACCCCATGTAGATCTCGAGAAATCCAACAAACCCGAAAAAATAAACCCGCATTTTTTTCTTCACGGCATGAATTCCGAGGCGAGATCGGTGTGTTTCCCTACAGAATACAAAAACCTAGAAAAGTGATTGCCTCCAACAATGGTCAGGCTTACGGTTGATCTTAGGGTTTTCCCACCTTCCGGATCTAATGGAAGCCTCCGTTTTGCATAAAAATGCATGTAGCAACAAAATACAACCAAATCCCAATTATATGAATATATAATGAATTTATTTGCAAAATAAAACTTACAGACGGATTCCAACAGCAATCTCCAGCTCTGATACTATGAAAGGAATGATAACCATATCATACCAAGCCAAGAACACAGATGTTAATCAAACACCACGATCAATAAGATGAAAGCAATTCACCGGAATAACTTTACATAAAACCTTTGCAAACAAATGAGAAACAATATCATATATTATTATGGAACTCAATACAATACATTGAGAATGGGTCTTGCTTAACTAGACAAGGAATAGCAATCTAAGAACCACCAAGGTCGTAGATCAAGCCATAAATCAAGGAAATAACTAGTTATCAAAGAACTAGTCAAGACCATAGATTTAGGAGAGAACTAGACATCAAGGATATAGTCAATACCATAGATCAAGGAAAGAACTAGTCAATACCATGGATCAAGGAAAGAACTATACCTAACAACTAGATAATATCTCCTAATATCTAAATAAGATAAAAGAAATATCCACACACATAAGTGGGTGAGGATAAATACAATAAAGGTAAATAAAGTACCTAGGTGAACATGAGCTAAGGTAAATACCTACTCTAACAAATTTACTATCCAAAGGTGTGAAAGTTGCGAAGGGACTAGTTTATCCATTCAAAGATACACTCCATTATAGAGACATGCGGTCTAGCTTATTCGTTTTCACAATAAGTGTTGTATTCAATGGCAGAGCAAGACTACTATACACAATTGATGACTCTAAAACCCTGAAAAAAATTGAAAATAAGGGATACTTTATCCCATGGGAAAGGAAGCAAATGATTAAGCATGTGATTTCAAATGTTTCACATGTGGGGGGTGATGGCATCCAAAACATCATGAGAAGTTACTCAAATGATACATTTAATGAGGATGAGGGTTTGAATTCTACCAAGTGATAATCTGTTGCTTCACAACTCCTAAAGAAAGGGATGAATTTGCTACAACCTATGTGGTGCTAAAACATAAGTGTTATCATAAAGAAGGTGACATAGCTAAAGGGTTTATATCCCCAGTACAAGAACAACATGTTATTTTGGAAGTAGTGTTGGGACCCACACACTTTGGTGTTTTTGTGGAGAATATTATAACTACATGCAATGATTGTTATCCAAGTCTACAACGCAACAACAAAGTTGAATGGCCAATTAAAAACTTAGTTTATCTAGAAACGAGAATTACACTTTGTGTGAATGGAAATTTTGAACTCTAAGAAACAACCATCGCATCAAACAATGACTTCAATTTGAAGTTCAAGGGGGTTACTGCCAATTTGATACATTTTTTTTCAAAAGAACACAAATTTGTTGCAGAAGCAACAATTACAAATTTCTATGAAGGAGACATGGTGCACTTTAAAAAATTAGATGGCAATACATTTGGGGTGCATGTTGATAAATTAATTATGCCTTTTTGTAAGGTTTGCTCCATATTAGAAGGATCTCTCATCCAATGGCCAACCAACCAATTGGCCCATCAAGATGGTTCCGTTATGGAAGTAAGGCTAAAAGAAATTCCAAAAGAGTTTCCGATAGAAATGTGGAGTGCATTTAAAGATGCATTTCCTCAACTGGTATACCCAAATTCATATGCATCCTCCATATGTATTAGTAATGAAAACTTGATAAAAAGACCTTACAATGCCTAAAAATGCCAAAAGGTAAATTCTACTCCATCTAGTACATTAAAGGCAATGAAAAATGATGAAAACTCAAGAGATGAATTTTTCTCTAAAGTTGAGAAAAAACCTTGCTGCAAGCAAGAATGTCTCCCAATCTATCTCTAAGTGCTTTCAATCACGGTAGAATTTCACTCTAGATATGAATGAACCTTCCATCAAACACTTTGTACTTAATACATTCACCGCAGATTCTATCGAGTTGTGATCAAGGTAAAACATCATAATGTAGTATAGATAAATTAAAGTTGTGGAAGGGATGTATGTCGAATGCATGGTACGATGTTATGGAACTACAAAAATCACCTATTGCGGATACATACAATCTTGGATTAATAGAGAGAGGAGGGTAGTAAATGGAAGTACAGGAAAATAAAAACAAATGCCAAACATTGTTGCAACTATTGCATTGATATCCAAAATGGTGTAGAAGAATTATGATATATCCCCACACATGTCTCGTTCAGTGGGACAAGATGGTACTAAAGTAACAATGAGATTTCTACCTGCATGTTATAGTTTTTCTTACATACTAAAAATTGTAACGAGGGCCTTTCACTATTGGGCCTTCCTCAAACGTCACAGTCAAATCTCAACAAAATATGGCAAGAAAATTTCTCCCATGTTTCAATCACCAAGAATGACTTCTTCGCCAAATGTGACGAGTGCATAGAGCTTAAGAACAAACATGCAATGACCTCATGTCCAGAAACACTGACACAAATAGGTCAACACCAGAATTGGTACAATGCTTACATTCAAAGTTTTCATGCAACTTACTATGCAAGTAGAGTACAATCACAAAAAAATCCTAATAGGTATTTGAGAATTTTGTATGAAAAAATGGACAAGATGAGACCTGTAATACCAAGGACAGAAAAATAACAAAATCAACAAGAAATTCTATTAATCTCCCCATCACCTTGACCGATATGGTGACACATGGGTGCATAACAAGGATTTTCAGCACTTCACTCTCCCTTTTTTCGAGCAAGGAGAAAACTTCGCAATAACATCATTGGCACTATGTATCCAGAAGCTAGAAGAACCACTTATAGATCAATATGGTGATTTGTTATATAGTAGAGTGATGTCAAAAAACCCATTACATGATGCGTTTTTGTAAAATAATGCATATGAAAAGTGCAAGGAATACAAGAAGAAAAATGAGGGTGCTCATATAATTAATAATGTAAGCAATTGTTCAAGTTCATTTAGAAAATAACCACCAACTCTCTACTTGTAACTAGATAATGTTGCAAGTTACAACAAAAATTGCACATTATTTGCATTTACATCCATTCTAACAGCTAGAATGGTTTTCAACATAGTGTATGCAAATTTCCTTCTAGTGGGTCACATGCATGAAGACATAGATGGAACATTCAGTTGATTATAAACAACATTGTGAAAATTGGATGCATTCTCCTTACCACAAATAATGGACACTTATAGAACATGCCAAGAGGATTTCAACACATTCACTCCATACCTTATCAAGGAATTCTATGAATTTAAGGCATTTGTTGAACCACACTTGCTAGATGGTAACCACAAGATCATGGGTATCAACAAACCAATTATGTTCAAATTCTATGTCAAAGACAATAAGCCCGACATGGAATTAAAAACATCAATCTTGGAGTTTGTCTGTTCACACTCAATTGAGATATGGAAAACAAGTGGACAAGAAACCTTTCTCGCATGAAGGGGATCCTCCATCGGCACCCTTCAAAGAACCTTAAGAGATGAAAAACATGTAGAGAGGCATTCAGTCATACATCACACACTAGGAAAATATTTGAACAAATGGTGGAGAATTATACTATGTTCCAAAGATTTCATATTGGAAAAATGTTCTACATGCCCTAGAGAATCCCTTTGTCAATTGTAACATGACGAGAAGAGATTGTTTTTGGCCAAACAATTCAGGATAGCACAATGTATGATCAAATAGTGGGTGCACCACATCTAGACATGGAGAGCTACTATTGTCAAAATATCCTTTCAAATAATGATATATATGTTGGACCTATTTGTGATAGACCTCGAGAGGAATTAAACCCAGCAGTGGATGTGAATGTTGGGCATATGATACTAGTAAGACCAGCTGATGATAATGTACTTATATGGATGGGCAAGGTAGAACGAAAACTAATATAGGATGTTCACAAAAACACTCAAAAGATAAGGGTACACTAGTTGGAACCCATAGGAAAAGGAAATATAGAAAAAGAAAGGTATGAGGAATGCTTGTTGAAATACAAAAATCAAGGGACACATCATAAATGAATATAGATAGCGTCATCTAGGCATGGAGTCCAATAAAAACATGGAAAGGACATCAAGTTAAAATACCAAAATGGGGTCATCAAACTGTTCAACAATACCTTGCAAAAATTCAAGAACAATAATTAATACCCTTATGAGGGATAAATGCTTATGTAAATTTATCAAAGGATTGACGCCTATGGAAATACATTTTCAAATCCATTTCCTCAAAACAACTTGTTTAATGTAATTCTTAACTCTTTGTTGTTCTTTACAATTCACAAAATGGAAAATCATAAAATTAGTTGACTTTATCACACACAACTTGCATATTTATAATATCATGGTCTTTTTATATAGATTTATATAAAAATTATATCAATATATAATATACATTGAAAAAAGCTAGACCTTTCAGATTTGAAAAGATGTGGTTAGATCGCATACGATAATTTCAACATAATTCAAGAATGGTGGGATATTCAGGTTCGTGGGGTTGCTAGTTTCGATTGTGTTTTAAACTGAAGCATATTAAAAGTAACCTTAAAAGATGGAATAAGGAGAATTTTGGAAATATTTTCCAGGAAAAAAGTATAATTGCTGAGGATTTAAGAAATATTGAGGAACTTATGGAGAACAATGGTCTTAATATAGTTCTCAAGGATCAAGAACAAAAACTCATGTCTGAGTACCATGAGATCCTGGCTAAAGAAGAGGTTTATTGGAGACAAAAATCTAGGGTAAAATGGCTTAAGGAGGGTGATAGGAATACTAAATTCTTCCATTTCTTTGCCACTTCCAAAGCTAATCTCCTAAATATTAATGAGATAAGAAGTGAGAATGGTGAGATCTACTCGGAAAGTAAGGATATCAATGTTACTATAATAAATTAATTCAAGGAGATTTTTAAGCGGGATAGAGGATAGAGGAATTGGTTTAGAATAAAGTCCTGGATCTTTTCCAGAATGTTATCACCCCTCTTGAAAATAGAGATATCTTAAGGAGCCCCTCGGAGGAGGAAATTTGTTTTACGGTCTTTGATATGGAACCAAATAAATCTCCAGGCCTGGATGGTTCCCCTGCATTTTTCTTTCAAAAATTTTGGGAGGTGATAAAGCATGAGGTCGTTGAAATGGTCTAATATTTTTTCAACAATGGTCATCTTTTGAGGAAAATGAATAACACTTTCCTAGTCCTAGTGCCAAAAATTTTTGGTGCTAAGGAAGTTAAGGATTTCAGACCTATAAGCTTATGCAACACCAGCTATAAATTACTGACTAAAATCATAGCTAGGAGGATTAGAATGGTTCTTCCAAACTTCATTTCCAGAAATCAAGGGGATTTTGTTCCGGGAAGGCAAATTACAGACAACATTATTGTGATTCAAGAAGCCATACATTCCATTGAAAGTTCTAGAAGATTGGCAATGTTTCTTAAGTTGGATATGCATAAAGCCTTTGATAGGATAACGTGGTCCTTCCTCCAGGCTATCCTGTTAAAGGTTGGTTTTGATAACTTTCTGGTAAATATGATAATGACCTGCATATCCACTA
Source organism: Taxus wallichiana var. yunnanensis (assembly GCA_018340775.1). Classification (NCBI taxonomy): domain Eukaryota; kingdom Viridiplantae; phylum Streptophyta; class Pinopsida; order Cupressales; family Taxaceae; genus Taxus; species Taxus wallichiana. Next base: position 527,453,468 of record CM031236.1, read on the forward strand.
CTAGTTACTCGGTTTTGGTTAATGGAAAACCGGAAGGTTTTTTCCAAGTAGGTAGAGGGTTGAGACAAGGTGATCCTCTTTCACCTTTCCTTTACGTTATAATGGCTGAATCTTTGAGTAGAATCTCAACAAGCTATGTTTTCAAACTGTATCCAAGGTATAAAAATATCTAATGGTCTTCCCTCTATTTGTCTCAATCACTTTGTGGATGATAACTTTATGATGGGGAAGGCCTCTGTCCATGAAGCCTCCAATTTTAAGGTGGTTATTAATGATTATGAATTGGTTTCGGGACAGATGGTTAATTTCCATAAAAGTGTTGTTTTTTTCATTAATGTGGAGTATCATGTTCAAGTTAGATTAGCTTGCATCCTGAGGTGCAGAATTAAGCATTTTCTAGATTCTTATTTAGGTATGCCCCTAATCCAAAAGAAGCCTGACATCTCAGTTTGGAATAATCTGCTGAAAAGAGTAAATAGTAAACTCTCGTCTTGGAAGGGTCTCTTGCTTTCACAGGTTGGTAAGATTCAATTGATCCAAATATCCCTTCAAGGTATTCCCATTTATGTGATGTCACTTTTCAATCTCCCTACTAAAATTATTGTATCCTTAGAGAAAATCTAGAAGAGATTCCTTTAGATGGGCGCTGCAAAGAAGTTCAAATTCCCTCTTGTGGCCTGGGAAAAATTCACTAAACCAAAGCTTTTGGGGGTTTAGAGTTAAAAATATTTCTCTTATGAATGAGGCCTTGATTGCCAAAGCTGGTTGGAGGATTGCTAGAGAGGAAGGTCTTTGGGTGGAAATTATAAAGATGAAATATTTGCGGAATATAGGTAGAATGGAATCCTTTTTTAATCAAGACAATATTCCTAGAGGGTCTTCTTTTTGGAACTCTTTTGTGGCCTCCAAAGAAATATTAACCAAAGGTACTATGTGGGAGATAGGAAAAGGCTCTAGAATCATTTTCTGGCATGATAGTTGGATCAAGGATTCCCCCTTAGCTAACCTGGAAATCTAGAAAAGGGTTGCTCAGTACTATGAGGAAAAAGGAAAATTTTGGATATGTGACTTCTGGATCTCGGGAGGATTCTGTCAAGTGGGAAACCATTGATCCTCCTCTAGATTTTTATGGAGACATCCAACCCTTTCGGGCTCTCAACAAGAAATTAAGGGATTTCCACATCCCCATGTTCCAGACCAAGGAGGATTCCATTAAATGGAAAGAGGAAGATTCAGGAATTTTCTTGGTAAAATCTGCCTATATGTTAAATTTCAAGGCTGATATGCAAAAGGACTATTGGGGTAAGCTTTGGGTGAAGGATCTTATCCCAAAGGTTAATATCTTTTTCTTGGTTGGTTGTCCAAAATAAAATTTTGACTGTGGATAATCTTAGGAAAAGGGGAATGAAGCTTCCCAATAGATGTTCTCTTTGTAGGAAAGAGGAGGAAAATGTCAACCATCTCCTCCTTCATTGCTCCTTCTCCCATGATGTGTTTTCTTCCATTCTGGATCTGTTCAATATCCAATGGACCTTGCCCTTGATGATTGAGGACTATTGTTTTCAATGGGAGAGTCCCTTCTATTTTCCCATCTTGGTCTGGGCCTGAATATTGCCCTCCCTCATTTTTTGGGGTTTATGGAAGGCCATGAATGATTGTATATTCCGGGACTAGAAATATCTTCTCTTGAAAGTTAGAAGAAAATTTTTGGCTTCCATTAAGGAAAATATCAAACTCTTTAAAGGCAAGGCAAAGAAACCCTACCCGAAAAGAGAGCAGAAAGTTCTTGATAAGTTTGCCCTTGGACTGGTGGAATTACACAAACCAAAAAATAAATCCAGTTGGATAAGGCCTGTGGAAAATGTTGTTAAGTTAAATTTTGATGGGGTGTCAAAAGGGAATCCGGGTCTAGCTAGGGGAGGGGGAATTTTAAGAAACAATGAAGGTGATTGGTTGTTTGTTTATGCTGGTCCGTTAGGTTGGAAAACAAACAATATGGCGGAAGCTAGAGCTCTCCTTTGGGGGGTTTTGTTGGCAAAAGAAAAAGGTTTCAAGGACATCCAAATTGAGGGTGATTCACTCATCATTATTAATGCTCTTAACAATCAGGGTTCCATTAATTGGCCCTTAAGAAATATCCTCAATGATGTTAAGGAAACTTTAAAATATTTTGTAAAGGTTTCTTATAATCATACTTTACGTCAAGGGAACAAGTGTGTGGATAAGATGGCTAATTACAGAGCTATTAGTAATGATTATAAGATCTAGTGTAAAGGAGATGATTTACCCATAGACATTAATGAAACCATTATTAGAGATAGAGGGCACTAAGTTTGATGATGTTGGCATGAGTGAGCTCTGGGTCTGTGACAACTTACTTAATAAGTTGTATTCCTCGGTTTCTGTTAGTGTGAAAGGGGGTCTGATTTTGAGAAGTGTTAGAAAATAGGGGAATTTTGGTTTCGTGAAGATGGGTGGTGATAGAATCAGGGTTGAACCAACTAGCCAGAACATTGAAGCTTTTAATCAACATTTGTGGAACAAGCTTAAGATTGGGGGTTTCAGTAATTTCATTGCTAAATTACATGGTCACGACCCCTCCCTGTCAAAGGATTTTGGAAAAGCTTGGAAATAAGGAAAAATTGAGGTCAGAGGTACGGAAATTGATTTTTTAGAGTCCACTATTGCCCTTGGGACGAAGATGAAAATGGACAGGCTCAAAAGTTTTAAGGACAGAACCCATAGAGCATGAAATTGAGTTGTTCTTTGTGGGTAAGGAAAGGTGCTCTTTCTTTACTTATGGTATTGTGAGGTCATGTATCTCGAGAATATGGAGAGATGTTTGCCTTCAAATCATGAAGTATATAACTCTGGAAGGAAAATACCAAAAAATCTATACTCGTCATATAACCCTTCTGAATATGTTCCACCATAAGGTCATGGTGAGCATTCCTTTCTTTCTGTTTATGTCTTTGAAAAATTATTTGATGGCATTCCAGCAGGAGAAGGCAGAGATGCCTTTACATGAAGGGCTCATCCTTCATTGTTTGAAAATGGGAAACCTATTCTGAATTCTTCTCTAAAAGATAAGGCGAAGAGGATGATCTCACTCTTGTGAAATGAATTACTAAGATGAAGGATGTGAAATGTAAAAATGTGGGGGAGGATTCTGGTAAAGATAAGAGTGAGGAAGGTCGTGGTGAAGTGAGCACCTCGAGAAAGAGGGGTTGGGATGGTAATTTTAAGGGTTTCAAGGATTGGAGTAGAAAGGTTCAGTATTTAGAGGGAGTGCTTCAGGCGATGGAGGAAACCAATGTTGGTCAAAGGGAAACCATGTTGGATGTCATTAATGCTTCTAAGAAAATTATCTCTGCCCAAGTGAAGTCCCAATAGAAGGTTCTGGAGCTTGAACTTATTAGGTCAAAAAGCTGAGTGATAGGTTGGAAGGGATGGAGGAAGGCACTAAAAGGAGGAATTTCAATTTGTGCATCAATAGTTCCAAGGACAAGCTGGAGGAAGACATAAATGTCAAGGGTGCTGAGATCAAAGGTAGTCATGTTGGTAGCAGTGAAGGATCTCCTAAAAATTAGCTGGGTTTTTCGGACTTTTGGTGAACTTCTGCAGTTTTGATGGTTTAGGGCCGGTTTTCTTTTTCTCTGTTTTACTCTCTTTGGTTTAAAGTCTTGATCTTCATTATAAGAGTTAATCATGTTTAACTCCTTTTGTGGAATTTTTTGTTTCTTTCTAGCTCATTGGTTTTTGTTCCTCCTTTTGTAAGGCCCCTAGGAGCCGATCCCTATTTTTACCTTATCTAATAAAAATATATACATAAAATATTAAATAAATATAAATTTGAAGAATTTCAATAACTATTGTTTTGTATTTTTAAAGGGAAATATTGTAAAATTATCGTCATCTAAAAATTGCTTGACAGGCATAAGTGGCCATCAAATTTAACCCTAGGGCTACTGATGTAACTTTGTGGTGCCTAGGGTAATGTAACTTAGCGGCCACTAGTTTTATGTAGCTTAGCGGTTGGTAGGCTTATGAAACTTGCTACAGGTTGGCTGTGTAACTTTCCAACTACTAGGATTATTTCACCTAGATGAATCTACTCTTGTGTAAATTAGCGGCCACTAGGATTATGTAAGTTAACAACCTATATGCTTATGTAAGATAACAGCTGTTAGGCTTATCGTGGTATCATGTAACTTAGAGGCTGCACAAGGCTTATGTAACTTAGTGGCTGCAAGGAAAATGTAACTTAGTGGCCACAAGGAAAATGTAACTTAGTGGCCGCAAGGCAGATGTAACTTTGACCCCGCTAGGCTGATTTCACCTAGCATGCACTTTCATCATGTAAGTTAGTAACCACTAGGATTATTGAAGATAGCGGTCGTGAGGCTTATGTAAGATAGAAACCACTTGGCTTATGTGGGGATTCAAATAATAACAAACTAGAAATCCTAAAATAGTGAAAATAAAATACAAAAATCAAGATTTATAAATTAGATTATAATAGTGGTTATAATAAAATAGATAGGATTTAGTCCATGTAAACATATTCCCAAAATCTATTACCTATTCCTACTATTCCAATTGCGAATGCTCACATTTTGTCTTAAAAATGATCATACTTTGTCGTGTAAGGTATCATACATCGTTGTGTGACGGATCACACTTTGATGTGCGATCCTTCGCTCTTTGATGTGTGAGGGATCACACTTCGACGTGCGAGGGATCACACTTCAACGTGATATGGATCACACTTTTTCGTGCGATGGATTGCACTTCGTCATGCGATGAATCACACTTGGTAAGATGTACAAGGCCACGACTCTCTTGCACTACGATGAGCTATCACTGTCACATCTAAGTGTGAGTTTTGAACTTGAAATTACTCTCACTCGCACATTGAAGTGCGATCACCAACTTCTAGCCTCCCATTGGAGTCAATATTTGAATTTTAGCGTGTAAGAAAAAAACTACGTCACAACGACCACTAGGCTATACAAATTTTGAAAGCCATAGGGGAAAGAAGCCAATGACTGTGCATAAGCCAATGACTACGAGAGGTAATGTGTAGGGATATGACCACTAGTTGTAAAAATCAAAGTCAACATTTATAACTTTTATACTAAAAATTTAGAAAAAGGTAGACAATAACATAGGTAAAATCAAGTCACATGTACAAATCAACGAATAAAAAGATGTAAATTTGACCCCGCTAAGCTTATTTCACCTAGCATGTGTTTTCATCATATAAGTTAGCAACAACTAGGCTTATTGAAGACAGCGGCCACGATGCTTATGTAAGATAATAGCCGCTTGGCATATGTAAGATAAAGGACGCTTAGCTTATTGAAGATAGCGACAATGACGCTTATGTAAGATAGTGGCTACTCTTCTTATGTGGGGATTCAAATAATAACAAAATAGAAATCCTAAAATAGTGAAACTAAAATTTAAAAATCAGGATTTATAAATTAGATTACAATAGTGGTGAACTTGGAATCCAATAATCACGCTATTGGAATCTAATATTAGCCAAATTGGAATCCAATAATAGTGATATTGGAATCCAATAATAGTGAAATTAGAACTAGAATAATTCCAATAATGACAATATTGGAATTTGATATTGCTATTAATGGATTCCAATAATAGTAATAATGGAATCCAATATAGACAAAAATGGAATCCGATATACGCAAAAACAGAGATGGATTTCTTCCAATACTTGAAATACATGAGTCTCAATTTACTGGAATATGTCCTAATTTAGTGAAATAAGCATTTGGGTGCTTTGTAGATTTGTCTACCTTAATGAGAATGGGTTATTTTTTACGCTCCGTTTTCACATTTCGTTTCACATTCATCATGTGACATTTTGTGCACTCTCACTTACGGATTTTGTAGTGCTTTTATTTATGCCTACCACATTGACACTATTTGGAGATATTGAGTTGCATTGTCTTCACTCCCTAGTCAACATTACAGGGGGTGTTGTGTACTACTAATGCTTCCTTGGTTGTTTGAGTATGTTGTGCACCTTATGCTAGTTTCTAGTGGATGTAGAGGATAGTTATTTTTTTGTGCTTGAACAACAACCCTTATAGGGTTTTCAAAATCATTTTCAATGCCAAATATGTAATTGAGCCAACCCTTATGTGGTTTTAAAAATTCAGAACAATTCTTGACTCAACCTTCTTTAGTTTCCACCATGCATTTCATATGGAACACATACTATAGTCACTATTGTCGAGGCTTCACAATATTCAATAGACATTTACTTTAGTAACTTACTTTTTATTTTTTACTCTATCACTATACATGGGTACCTCATTAGGCCTAGTTATCGGGACCCATATTTATGAGCATAAGACTTCTCTTTTACCACATCACCTAATCTAATCTTCAGGGGGTGTTGGTGTGTGTCATATTCACACTTGTTGTGAAGTCCACCTTAGGTAGTGTTGTTACCAAGGTGAGATTTATTATGTGCACAACATTGGTAAATGCACATTTAAGTGGTAGTTATCCTCACATGTGTGAGAAGGGTGAGGTGTAACTTGGGGAATGATCATATCCCACCTTTCACTCAATCTCTTATTGTTTGTATAAAAGGTAATTTTGTTTTCTTGTGAAATAAACGTTGGAGCTTAGAGTCATCTACAAAGTTGGTGGAGATGTAGTCTTTTAGATAGATTTTGTCCTAGTGTAACCATTATTTTTCAGCACACACATATGTATTGTATATCACATTTTAGATTAATACAATGTGATTTATTTGGAGAATATTGTAATGACTATAAAACTTCACCCTAGAAACGCCACTAAAATCATGGTAATTTTGTTGTTATTATTCTACACAAACTTTAGGTTTGATTTCCTTCAAGTCCAAACCAATGTGAATTGGTACACAAACACAAAACCATGATACCAAAATTCTTTCCTTTTACAAAAACCAAAGGGAGAAAGTCATGGCACAACTATAATCCAAGTTATCCTAGGTTGGAGGATCCGTGGCCCCAAGCTCATGCTTCATTGGACACATTTAAAAAGACAAACAAAAACTACAATCCATAAACTAATGTTACATTGGCCCGAAGGAGAGAAGCAAAAAATAATAGCCTACATTATTACAATTTACATATATTTACATATATTTCTCAATTCACATCATATTACAATTTACTCCATTTGTAAGAAGAATTGGCTAAATGACAAAAAAATATATTCAAAAGAAAAAACACTATCATGAATGAGACCACAACCGACTACACCACATTTTTTCAAACAAGTGTAACATAAAGCAAAAGTATACCGATATAATGGTTTTAAAAAGAATGGATTTTTCCACCATACACATCAATTGTGTGGATGACATCTCCACTATAATTAAATTTATTCATTTAACATTATTAGTCAAAGAACATTTAACCCGAATGGTTCATATGCTTATGTTTAAAGTTTACATAATTCTCATTTCATTAAAAATGTTCGCTCTTAATTAGCGTATCTCATTTGTTCCACTATATAAGACAATCAAATACTATATTTGAAATAACACAATCCTTATAAACACAAGTGAGACACATAGGGTCATTTCCAAGTTATGAGTTCTTAAGTTTGAAAGCCATGTTTTCTTAATAGTGATACATTACACTTTCCACAACAAAGAAGGATTTTGTATATAGTTAAAAGAGGAAGTTCTTGTTTCACTCTACACTTCCCATACATCATCATAGGTGCCAAATTATCATGAAGAGTAGGCATCACATCCTTTCCTAAAATAATGTAATACAAGGTCAATGAAATACATATGCATATCAAATTAAGTGTGACGGGTCCAATCCTAGGACTATCATGAAAGGGTACTTTCACAACAAGATCATGATGACACAAGAAAGTCCCATTTTTACGGCATAAGCCAATGCCAACTTATGATATTTTAAGGTTACCTATGTGGTTGAGAGTTGACTATTCAACTCAGTTCCACTATGGGAAAACTTATTCGTGAAAAATTCTAAGGGAACCGACACTATTGTTGGTATGTCTTTTAATTTTTCTATTATAACTATCCTCTTAAGGGTCTTGAGATTAATTTATCCCAACTTGCACTAACTATGACCACCCAAAGGGTTAGTACTAGTAATAACACAACACATTTATCTCAAAAAAGTGTGGTATGACTAGAGATTTTCACTTTTTATTCACAGGGAGAAGGAGAACACAAGTCACTCTATTCTAGCTCAAGAGGGACACAACACTAGAGTAGGGAAAACCTAGGAAGCATGGTCCCATTTCCCTCAAGGGTGACAATTATCTAGGTTTTAAAGGTATAAGGGGCCACAATAATAGTTCTAAACAACCAAAAATTCCCACATAGAAAGGAACAATCATACTACAAGGTATGGATCACTCGTGACTTGATCCATCAAGCTAATAGCCCAAAAGGCAAGTATTCTAACTTGACAACTAGATGAGTTATCAATGGTACAAATATGCACTAATGGACCATATCAAAATGTTTCATTAACCAAATGTGAGACTCACCCTCCTACCAAGTCTTAATTTATATGTCAAAAAAAGTAACATATTTTGAGCTTGCAAGGGTCCCTCTTATGGGTTTAGAGGTTTCATTTTCTTACATCCAATTCACCAAAGAAAAAAATGGAGCAAGGGACAAAAAAAAGAAGAAAATTATTTGTTGACTTCATTTCATTTCAAGGTTAATCGTTTTCCACTCAAACGTAAATCTACATATTAAGAACTTATTTACAACATTTAAAAGAATCACTCAAATCTAGCCTACCATTTTATATTATCTATGATATCGTGTAGGTTTATGAATACTAATTTTTAACCTTCAATAATTTCAAAAGAAATAATTTTTATTCATAGTTAAATCACATATTAATTTTTGTTAGGAATTAATAATATTAGTACTCACCTTTATAAGGGTTGATATATATTATCTTGTGTTAGTTGTATTTGTTACAACTACACTAAAATAGGATTGTGGATAGAATGCTAGTAAAGTTATTTCCTAGATTATAGGAGCAACATAAGCTATATGTGTGTGTACTTGGAGACAAAATATATAGGAAATTAATATTTCCTGTGTCAATCTACTGCTGCACCTTTATTTGGTATCAGAGCCAGAAGATTCAGTGATGTTCAAATGATTTATGACAGGGGTAGTTCTCCATTGGATTTTCCCTCCTAATGAGAAAGAATAATGTATGTAAAGTAGCCTACTTCTCTGTTTAAGATTTTTCGTAGATATTTTGATTTTGTTGTATAGTGTCTCTCTGGTGCTGTCAAGATTTCAGAGGCCACATCTACTGCCATTTCCCTCAGACAACTGGTATTCATGTGTGTATTATTTAAAGTTGCCACCAAAAGTCAATACGCAGTCTGTATTCTTCTGAAAAAAATAGATCTCTTGTTGCAATCCAGAATGGTACCGTGGACACATTTTGTAAAGAGGTGAAAATCATTCTATTTTTTCTTCTATCTTAAACACGCTTGAAAATCAGTTATTAATTTCCAGCATTGGTTGTGCCAAGTGCATCATAGATAGTTGTATTCCTTTATTTGGATTGAGTTTACGTCTACACCTACAGACCTGTAAATCTACGCCTGAGTATTATTTCCATTGGACTGCTCACCAATCTCTGGCTGTTCAGGTCGTTGAAGGAAAGGAAATCCATTTTGCATTAAAAACGGAATCAACTCAGACACTTTCCATATTGGGATGACATTGATTTGAAAGAGAGATTCCAGCTTCAATCTATATTTCCAAAATTTGATTACTGTTGAGTGGACGTTTTCAGCCAAAAAGGACGTGGTCAGGGCTAATTAATAATGCACAGATCTATCTACACTTGTAGTCCATCCATTCACATAAATCCCTGCTTGATGGCGTCTCCAGATAACTCTTACATAATGCGACCACATGAAAATTTCAGTGTTGTTCATTTTTTCTCACCGCCACATTGAACTCAGACCTCCATGTGTAATATGCGAGTCCTCACATAGTATCTTAGTATGTTAGAGTCTTATTGTTGTAATATGCACTAGTCGCTTAATTGTTGGAACTTTTAAGTCCATTATAAAAGAAGTTGTGTAGAGTATTTAAAAAGTAATTTTTCTTTATTGCTATTTAAGTATAATAAGTTGTGTCATAATATTGCATCAATGTAAGGTCAAATTCATTATCATAAAAAAATGTAAGAGTCTTGTATTTGTTGAATAGTCTATCGTTTATGTAATTATTTATTAAAAAAAAAAAAATTGTTTGTATTTCAATCGGGCATTTTATCGTTGTAACTCCGATGTCCACCTTGATAAATGAGCCTCAAAGTCAATATCAGCTTGAGGTAAGCAGCGACAATTGGAGGATGGAGGCAACAATGGCAGGAGGACAATCAACATCCTCAATTTTTTCACTACCTCAAAGGCCGCAAACTACTTTAGTGATACCTTTTGTTGTGTTGATGAATAAGAACATATGAACATCCATGTTCTTGTGTGCGATAATGTTTTTGTTTCCCCTATGATGATGACGATGTAGAGATTTATACCATTGATACTACAAAAGCAGAGAAAGTGTTCTTGATCATATTGACTGGATGGTTGATGTGAATTGGTTAATGGGTCCCAATTCATGTATTCTCCTAGATCAATTGATGGGCCCCTATTCATGGATGATGTAGTTCCCACAGTCAATGTTGAGGATCGAGACCATGTGTAGGCTGGCTGAAGTAGCATGCTTTGCTTGGTTGAAGATGTTTTTTTCCCATGTTCACATTAGGGGGAATGTTAGGAATCAATATTATTAGTGCACACCTTTATATGGGTTGAAATATTGGGGGTAAATATTATCTCGTGTTGGTTTTATTTGTTAAAACTACATGTAAAATAGGATTGTGGAAAAAATGTTGGTAAAGTTGTTTCCTAGATTATAGGAGCAACTAAGCTATATATTTGTGTGTACCTGAATACAAAATATAGAAGAAATTAATAATTTCATGTGTCAATGTGTTGTTGCACCTTCATTTTCAATGGCATTGGTACCTAATTATCCTTCTCAAATACCATAGCAAATGTTCAAGGGATCCATTTACAACTTCATATTGAGTACAATGTAAACATGATATAAACTATTTTGTTAATTTTTTATTCTTTCAATTATTTCAAAAATTACAATAGCTCTTGTACTCAATATGAAGTTGTAAATGGATCTCAAATGTATCTTTCTATAATGATTTTTTTACTATATATAGAATTCCTCTACATAATTTTTCCATTACATACATAATTATGTCAACTTATTTTACTTTACTTAACATATAGAAGTACATATAAATGTGAAAATAATACACTTTCCCATTTTAATAGAAGAAACATGTTAGAAAACCATATACATCTTTAACACTCATTCTTATCAAACATGTTTATTGTCATGCTACCTACAACCAATAAAATCATGTAATCATGGGGGAGAAACAAACACCGACATGGAACCACCCCTCCTATCTAACACACTATAAAAATTCACAACATCAATTCAAATTTAGAGACATAACAAAATATTTACTTTCCATACTTTACAACCGAAAATAACTTTTCAAGATTTAGAGAGAGAAACACACATTTTATTTTACATAAGTGAACCAAAGGTGTATTTTCATGATGAAAGAGGGTGAGAGATGAAATTAAAAAAATTGATACATCACATTCAAATTACAAAAATATTTTTAAAGTATTACTAGTTTTATGACCTCTAACACGGTTCACGTTTTTGTTGTCGCTATAAATGTCTAGGTAAATGTGCCAAAATACACAATTCTAACTTTTTGTTAACCATATTGTTAAGTGTATTGGATAATTTATTTACCATAATCAAATACGATTTCGATAATCACGCTTGTTTTCTACCCATCGAACAAACCTTAAAGGTCAACATGGGTCCATGGGTCTTAGTCAATGCTGGGCCGCGTAAACTAGCCCAAGTGGCCACGAACGGGCTTACAAAAAGGTGTTGAACATGCAAATGGGATGTTTATTAGTCCTAAACTATTATATAAGAACAAAAAGAAACTGAAATGGTCCAAAAAAGTAACCGAGAGATCAAGATACAACAATTTTTTGGAGCCGGTTGGCTAAATTTGACCGTTTTCCCTTTAGCAAACTAATCCAAATGGGCTCCAAAATGGGTGCGCAGATTGTGTTTTTGAAGATATTGAGTAAAATAAAATATGATACGTTATTCTCCATATATAAACAAAGAGGTTTTTAGGGTAAAATTTTATTTCTAGTATCCATAGGCATAAAATTTGAGGCGATTCCAGGAGGGTTTGGTCGTTGCAAAGCACTTGCTCCCAAAGCAGCTGGCCATTTTCATAAGTTGTCTGAAAGCCACTTTTTAAACCTATTTGATGATGGTTTTTATGATGTTTCTTGGTCGAAATGAATTCACATGACAAGGTAGATGTTAAAATATTTTAAAAGTGCTACGGAGGTTTAGAGATGATTTTTACGCATCGGGCTTTGAGAGACATTTGGCGTAATCGACAAATTTAAAATTATTGTTGGCCATTGTGTGTATGTGTTATCATTGATGTAAAATAAATTAATGTAAAATGGTGTCATGTGGTCATGTGAGTCTCCTTGATTTTTTATTTTGAATTCAAACATGAAGGTTGATTGATAATGTTAAGATTTTGTGAGTTCAGTTTTGTCCTTGAGCATGGTCTAGTGATTCAAGTCATAGTTTGAAATATCTTGAGTTGTTTGAAGGATGTCATGAGGTAAATCATGGTTGTTATGATGTTTCATGGGTTTATATGGGTCTGCATGAGGTCAGCATGGTCAGTTCATGGATTGTCAACATTGAGTCGGTCATTTCGTGATTGTTTCTAGCCTTGGAGCATGCAAAATGAGTTGGATATGTGATATTTGGACCTGATCACTCTTTTTAAAGTATGGTATCAGCATGGTGGCATTGTACCTAATGTGTATTGTAAGTTTCAAGTCATTATTCAATGGTTTGGTGCTTCTATGAGGTCCTTGGGAAGTAAACGATGAGAAATAGACAAGTAAGCACATGCAAATGAGATTGGTTGGAGATTTTCAGAGATATTTAGGATAAATGGTGAGTATGGAAAGCTATAACACATTTTCATGATGATTCTTAACAAATTTTAGGTCATTCTCAAGAAGGAATTTGAAATTATGCAAATTTTAGTGAAACAGGGTAAGTTAATGTGAATTTAAAGAAAATTTGGACCTTCGGATACTTGTTCAATTGTATGATTTACATGGGGATCTAAGATGTTTGTCATATATTCTTAGGTAAATTATGAATCTTTATAAAAAAATGAGGTGATGGTACAAAGAGTGATTTACACAACGAAAAAATTAATTTCTTCTATTTGTTTTCATACGGAACTCTTACAAATATATAGGAATAGGTCATTCCTATAAAATAGGAAACTAATATAACAACATTCCTTAATTACGTATTATTTTTTATAACAATAATACGTTTAAAATATTACTAATGTAACCAACTTAATAATACAACATATATGCATATATATTGTTGGTTATAACAATATATATATATATATATATATATATATATATATATATATATATATATATCCCTTAATGAATAATTGCTAACTTAATTATTCAAGTTTACAATAATCACATTAATAATGTTAAAACTACATTATTTTCCTAACACGAGGTGGTTTGATGGTCACATTTTTTATGAATGATCGTTAAGAAGGTAAAGCGGTTTGAAACCCTAAGCAAAACCTAGCTAGGAGCATCTTGAAGAAGAAGAGGTAAAATGAACCTATTTTGATTGTTAGTGTAAATGTGATGATTTGATTTTGTATAAGACTCTTCAAGATTTCTAGAAAGGTAATATAAAGTAGGTTCCAGAGATGTGGACCTCACTTGAATTTCTTTTTATGAAGATTTCCAATTTGAGAATTTTTCCAAATGAGGTATGAACTAAATTTCTATTTATGTTATCTTTGGAGTTTTTATAGATATATATGAAGTTTTTATTTCACAAAGTGATGTTGAAAAAGTGCCTAGTGTGTGCTATTTGTGTTAACTCGGTTAAAGGGCGCTTTTGGGGCGGTTTGGAACATCTTGGAGTAAATTTGACATTGCATGAGCTACAGGATGAATTAAGAGATGATTCAAGTTTTTTGTGAATTTATTTTAGATGGGTTTACGATGGTATAATTTTGGCCCCATGATACATTTATTTTAAATTTTTTCCAAGTCAATTTGTGAGAAAGAAGGTTTCTTGATTTTTCGGGACAAAATTGTTTTTACTTAAAGAATGAGTTGATTGGAGTATGATATAGATGAGTTGAATATTTATACCACATGTAATTTGAATAGGTTTGAATTTGGAATTTATTAAATTAATTTATAAGTCTTGAAATTTTAAGAAAGGGTGAAAACTAGCCGAGTTTGGAAAACTCGATTTTTGGGCACTTGATTTGGTGAAAACAAAAGCTTATGTGGTTTGAAATAGTGGATGTTTCAAGAGGTATAAAATGAATATAAGCATTCTAAAGATTCTAGGAATTCCATAGAGTTTTAACATGACATTTTTATTTCATATTGATGGGTATTAAGGCCCAAAGGTAAAGACAGGTGCTGGAAATAATTGTTTTGAGAAGGTAATGAGCTAGTGGGCCCATTAAATGAAATAATCTTATTGGTTCAAGTAAATTTAGACCATAGTTGATGTTTAAATGATATATTACTCATGTTTGGTAAATATGGGAGCTTTAATAAGCATGGTTTTTGAATGAGTGGATTTTTTCATTTTGGTGATAGGGTTTTAAGGATTTTTGGTGCACGGATGATGGTTTTTGGCGTGGATGACCTATATGGGATATATTTTACTAGTATAATGAGTTTATTTAAATTTTATTAAGTTTTATTGGTCAAATGTATCATGAATTACTAGCCTCATTTGGGTTAGAGAGAAGAATTTCATATAAAAGTGAAGTTTGAGCTCATTTGGTGATCTAGTCTTGAATGGGGGAAGTATGACATAGAGGAGAGTGTTTTGCAGGTATGAAGTCATGATTTGAAGGATGATAATATGTGTTTAAGGTTAAGGAATTTTTGATAGAATGTGTGCAAGATTTTAGAGGCAAGACAAGTTGATAAGGAAGAAGATTGTGCAAGATTGAAGACCTAGGGTTTGAGCTACGATTTACGATCTGATTAAGTTATTTCCATCGGTTGTGGCAGCGAAAAATTAGAAATAAAACATTTTCAAAAGGCTGAGTTTGTGCTTATTCATACTAGAGGGTTGTAGTCTCCTTTTGGAGTTATCGCTTCACTAAATTTGGGGTTGGTGTTTGTACGTACCCAAAATTGTAGGGTATTGCGATCTTGGAAAGATGTTACACATACCCCAATGATGATACAGTCTCCTTGCAAGGTGTTCGAGATCCGTAAAAGATCGCCAAGTATAAGTTTGTATCTTTTGTGCCTCATCCGGCCTCCGTGTGCTTTGTTCGCCCTCTGCCACCCTTTTTCCTTGCATTTTAGTCTTAAGTGATGAGATCGCCGCCTGTTAGGGTGGCGATCCCATGACCGCCACCCGGACGGGTGGCGGTCCCGTGTCGCCGCCTGTAGGGAAGCGGTCCTATGTGCTTTTTCCATAAAGTTTCGACGATTGCATCAAACATAAAATTCAAATTTCTATCCACTTTTTCAGCTACTTTGCTTTGCATTTATGTTTTTGCCACCCTGTAAATAGTGTTTTCACTTTGTTTAATGGTAAAAGAGTTCCATTCCAAGTTACCTTCTAGTGAATGCATTTGCTATAAATAGCCATCTTGTTTTCAAACAAATGGCCCCTCTCCTTCTTTGTTTAATCATTCAGTATTTTGATTTTCTTGCTTAGAATTCTAATAGTTTCATGTTTTACATCCATTGTTAGTCTTCCTTTGTTGTTTAGAGGTCATTTGATCTTCTTGTTTCAATCTTGCTTCATTGTTGTTCCATGCAAACTAGTTTAGAGTAAGGTAGTTTCATTCTTAGATTGGAATCCATTTAGAGTTGCAGGTTTTGTCTAGTCACAAAAGATAGTTTCTAGAACTCTCGGCATATTTGTGTTGTATTCCCACAATAAATCCCGCTAGGAATTGCATAGTCAAGCTCTATTCACTTGCACTATCCCTCTCTTACTTGCATTGTATTCGGTCTATATCCAAAGCTGTCATTGTTCCAGTACCTTCTTCTGTTGATGCTATCATATACACGCTTTTCTGGATTCACGAGAACACGAAGGAACGAGGAGATCATACTGAGGGGACAAAGTCACACACAACTGGATTTACCACTGTTCTATAAACTCCAGGTTTGAGCTATCAAAGTTCTAGTTACAACGTATCAAATAGAGTAGTAAATTATTTCATTTTGGTTAAAATTCACTTTCAATATTGCTAGGGAAGATGTGGGGAATGATAGTTTCTAAGAAGCTATGATTCATTTCTCACTTCTGAGGTAGGATTGAGAGTTTTTCGATTAAACTAGTTGGTTATTTAGATATTTAGGATAAATTCACATCTGCACAGGAAAATAGCTACACCAAGCTACTTTGTTTGTTTTAATTCTGTTACTAGATTAATTGTCCATTTTCTAAAAATATTAGAATAGCTGCTCTTTTAATTTCGTTAAAATACTTCATCGAAAATACAAAAATAAAAGAATACATGCATAGTGTAGATACATCTTTCATAATTAGTTTAAGTTAAAAGTTGAATCATTTTGCATGACAATCACGGGACCTAGAGAGCCCAGAGAATACATATTTGAACCGATAGTGCCTCAACCAAATCTCCCCACAACACTAGTTGATATAGATCAAGACCTTAGGATCTAGGTCTTTCGAGCAACGGTAAACCTACGAGCAATTAGTGAACAACTGAGAGAGTTAAATATTGAAGACGACAAGGCATACACATTTTGGTCAAATCATCCTAACTATAGACTTCCTTGATAGGATATCCGTATGACTGTACAAGGACTCGAAAGAGAACAAATATTTGGTTGTGATCCTCTAGTTCCACAACCCAACGTAGGGGACCTCCTCATCGACATAGACACTAGCTTACGCATTCAAGTTGCGAACACACCGTAAGGTATTCTGAGAAAATTACACAACTCCTAGTTCTAAACATAGAGGCTAAAAAGGCGTATGATTATTGGATAGTCGGAAGGAGAGATTAACTCTTCATATGACCATAGGAGGTCCGCCACAACCATGAACTTACAGTTGTGATCCATAGGTCCCACAACCCAACGGGCTACTAATCAATCAAACATTGATGTTGGTTTACGAACACTAGTATTTAGGTCCTCACCACTTCCACCAGACATTATTACACAATTCTCCTTATTAAACGTAACATCCAATCAAGCTAAGGACTTCTGGACTAGATCAGAGAATCATCCATAAAACCCCAAAGAATCCACTACACCTCCCATCACCATTTTCATGACCTTGTCTGGAAATATACACGAAGCTCCCACAGGTCACTTCCCACGTATCCAACAGCCAATAAACATGATCTCGGTAGAACTCAACATTGATTGGAGCCTCCGAACAGCTATTATATCCGAACGATCCATTACACCAATTCAGGTTGGGAGGGCCTTCTTCACCTTAGATTCACAGATTCCATTATTGTGTATTGAGGATATAAGATTGCCCAACTAGTTTGTCTGTATCCATATATATTCCACATTCACCGGCCGTCTCGGCACGACCTCGGGAGGTCGGGTACGAGGAAGAGTTACTTGTAGATTCTTATGCTTACATGTCACTTTTCCATCGTACAAAATTGGTGAACCTGACGTGAACCAAACAATTCTTCCTCTTTTATTTTCATTTCTTTCATCCACCTTCATTCTTTCCCATTATTCTGTGGGTATTCATATACCCCCCGAATATGTCAAGATACGATGCATATGGCAACCTCTCTCAGGTCTCGAAGAAAATTATGGTCAAAAAAATAGATACCAATGCACAACCGTCACCCTCACTTTTGCATGGGCTGATAACTATTCAAGTAATTACTTGTCATCTCAAACTCCCCTCAAATAACTAGTTCCAGTTCTTCATTCTAAATTGAGGAGTTGGATCAGCTTACACAAACACAATGACCAGAGCCCTCGAGCTCTAACAATATGATGTTTACTGGAGAATCCACTTCATCTCCTCGGGTCTTGTTCAGACCACAGATCAGTAGACAATCAGATCCACTCCCATTTTTGGATGAGGATTACTTAGCATGCTATGCTAGAAGTGAACAACACTTCCAAAACATGTATCCACCTATAGGGAGTCTACAAATACAATCTGATACCCTACTCCAAGAAAACACCCCCATTCCTCCACCTATGGGAAATGCCCTCGGTGAAGCTTGGCAGGGTAATGATCAATTCATAGTAGGGTATCATACCCCTTTACAACCTCAAGGTGTACAACAAACGCCATTAAGGCAAAACACTTGTGTCTTTGCCAATAGAGGTCATTTCAGCTTTAGTTGAGAAGGTTAGAGGACTAGAACTTGCTCAAGAAAACCAAAATTCATATTTTGGGCAAGCAGGAATCCCCAACCCTCCGCATCACCCCAGTCAAGTTGACCTCCTTACAAGAACAAGCACGTTAGGCATGCCTCCTCAACATCTGTATAATTACCCACAAAGAAAACACCAACTAGGACCATGTTTTCAAATGCTGCTCCAGTTGAAAATATGATACCTTCCACTTGGCACCAAACAACCCATACCAAAACAATGCTCCTCCCTACTTAAACATTTATTCAAAATCACCACAAGGAGACATGTTCTCTTCTCTCGGATGTTCGTTCAACCACAGGGATTCCCTTATGTCCCTGCAAATGCATACGCTATGCCATATCAACAAACCATGCCACCCCCACCCCCTCAGCAAGCACCATCGATGGTCGAGGCCTATGCGGTAGGGACTTATTCAGAATATTTAAAAGAGCCCCTAGACTTCACCATACGAAGTGTTATGCTTCCAAGACCTCTTCCCGATTTACCCAAATACAAAGGGGAAGGAGATCCAAATGCACACATTAAGGCCTATGCCACAGCCATATGGGAATTACTCCCTTGGGATGGGGTTGTTGCTAAGATATTCCCTAAAACCTTAGAGGGTATTGCCCTTGATTGGTATTACAGAATACCTGAAGCCTCGATACACTCATTTAAACAACTCGTGTCAAATTTCATCAAAGCTTTTGATATGAATAAATTATTAAGAACATGAATCAGGGAATTCTTGCATATTAAACAAGAACATAATGAATCCGCTACTCATTTTATTCAAAGATGGCGTACGGTTCTCTACTCATCAGAAAGTGCTCCAAACATGGATCAAATGGAACTATGTGATTTATTCCTTCATTCTCTCAATAGAGAGATAAAGGAAGAAGTCCAAAAGTTCCCACTAAGAACTTATGGTGAAGTACTTGAGAGTGCTCTCCAAATCGACTAGGCAAAGTGATAGATAGTGGTCGTAAGACATATGGGACAAATGAGAAATTAACCACTCCCAATCAAAAACCGCGGCCTATCGTAATACCGGGAAAGCTAATCAAGGACCTAAGATCCTTAACAAGAACCCCGAGTTACAATGATAGATGGAGTAATCGACCAAGTTAAAAGAGAAAACGTTGTAAACATTTCGCCACATGTTAATAATCAGTGAAATAACAATTTTACTCCAACAATTAATGCGGTGGATTTGAATCGTCCACCACCACCACAACAAAAAAACCACCATTACAAATCCAAACACAAGGTCCAAATCAAAACCCAACTCGATATCGAGTCAAAACCAAAGGCAACAGACCTCAAAATTTTAACTCTAGCAACCAAACCTTATCGAATTTTGGGCCACAACAGGTTTCAAATCAACGCCTCAAAATTATAATCCCAATTTTTATTGTGGTTTCCAAAAATTCAAGGCCACGATACTAGGACTTTCTATGATTACAATAAATTCATGCAAAGCATTTGGCGAAGATCAAAAAGAACTCTTTATAGATATGTTTTTAGAAAATTTTGTAGTACCAATGCCAAACACTTACACAGGGAAGTTTCCCTCAAAATGCCCCTCAAGATCTTTAATGATCCGCTCCCAAACCATTCTAACAATAACATGTTAGATCCAAGCGGAACAAACAAAGGTGTTGTAACAGGAAAAAATGATCATGAAGCTTCAACTTCATTAAATCCACCGGCCGTACCCCAATTAGGAACTTGACCACAAACTAAGATAGTTGGTCTGGTAGAGTTATACACCGAGCTACCCGTAGAAACCATAACAAGAACACGGGATTATTCTTCTCAACCAACTCCAAGTTATCCATTGGAACTAGAAACATTCAACAAACGTTGGTAAAACCCATAGGCACCTATGATTTAATTAATGACTTAACTAAAACCTTCTCTCACATCTCCTTTTTGGATTTGTTAAAAAACTCTCCCGCCCATAGGGCTTCCCTCTTAGAAGCATTAGGCCTTGGTCATTTAATCAACATCACTCCTCCTCCATGGAAATGCAAGTAAACCATGTAGACTTTGATGTCTACCCTCCAGGGCAGCCAGATAGGGATACTGAGTTTATATTTGATATAAGCAAAATGCCAACAGACGCTGAAATTACACAAAGAGGCAACCCAACTTTACATTTACAAGTATGGGTTTACAATAATTATGTTAAACGTGCAATGATTGACGATGGGGAAACAAGTTAACATAGTCCCCTTCACTTTTCTTCAAAATTTAGGATATGGAGAGACAAATTGTTCCACAACACGAAATATGCTAAGAGGTTATGATAGCCTCAAGGCCACCTCAATTGGAACCATAGTTTTACCAGTCACTTTAGGACCCAAGAATCCTCACCGAATTTTATATTATAGATCGGAAACCAACTATAATATGATCCTCGGTCGTCCATGGATACACTGCATGAAGGAAATCCCTTCCACATTATTCCAAGAAATAAGATTTCTACACTTAGGAAAATATTTGTGGCACAAGGTGGCCCAAAACCCTTTGATATACACCTAGCTGATTTGAAGAAAAGACCAGAATTCACTCCGAGTTTGAACTCCCAACAAATCAACTTAGCAAACCAATTAATTTAAAACCAAAAGAGAATTTGATACCCACCACAGAATTGGAAATTACAAATATGGTCGAGGGCATTCCAGCACTCAAAAATGAGACCAATGTCATAGAAACAATGTCACTAGGGACTACCACAAAAATTGTCGAGTTGCTAGAGAAAGACTTACCTATTCTCCTACCATTTGATTCTATGGGTATGGGATGCACCCTGGGAATTTCTTCTCTTCCATCAGATGAATTTTTATGGTAGAAGTAACCAAAGCAGAAGAAATAGATACGAAAAATATCCCAACATCCATTTTTCCAAGCAAATATTGGACTCTCCACTTCGATGGAGCTAGATGTCACTTTGGAGCTAGGGCAGGAGTGATCTTTACTTCACCTGAGGGAAAGATTCTACCTTTCGCCTTTAAATTAGACTTTGAGTGTACAAACAACGGAGTTGAGTACGAAGCTCTCCTCCTTGGCCTCATCCTAGCCAAAAGAATGGGTGTCGATAAAATTAGAGTGCTAGGAGACTCACAACTAGTTGTAAACCAAATCTCTGAGGTATATGAAACTAGGGCTGAACATTTACAACTCTACAAAACAATGGTATTAGATCTAAGCAAGGGATTTAACTTCATATCAATTGAAGCAATCCCACGAGAGAAGAACCTTCTCATTGATTCAATAGCAACCTCAACTTCCCGTTTCACACCAAATAGTGAGTTGGAAGATACAAGTTTCATGGTATCACTTCGTACTAAACCGTTAATACGTAAAATACCAACAAACCCACTCCTCACTCATGGAGAGGCTGAGAATGATTTTCCTATCCTGGATCACTTTGACGGTGATAGAGTCACTCTTGAATATCTAAACACCTATGCGGAGCTACACCTTGCTCACCGCATAGTGGATCTTTCCCTAATACCACATTCCTCTTCCTATTTTGGAAATCCCATGGTAGAGTCTCCTCCACAAAAGGATCTTGATATCTATGAGGTGGAAGACGGAGAAAGCTTGGAACTACCTCCAGCCCCACCTGAATTTGAAGAAGGTAACACTTCTTTAATAGAAGAAACCATTGACATAAACATTGGAACGGAGGAAGAACCAAAAATTTTGAAGTTGGGATCCTTGTTAACTCCAGAGGAGATAGAAATACACACCCAAGTCCTCAAAGAACATCAAAAGGATTTCGCATTTAGCTATAAAGAAATGACGGGCATTACACCACACATCGTGGTACATAACCTTGTCACTAAACCATATGCAAAACCAATTAAACAAAATTCAAGACTAATGAAGCCAAAAGTGGCTCTCATGGTAAAGAGGAAGTAATAAAACTTCTCCAAGTGGGATTCATCAAACCCATTGACTATTCACAATGGGTATCTAATATCGTCCCTGTTCTCAAAAAGAATGGGAAGATACGCATTTGCATAGACTTTCGGGATATTAACAAATTTTGTCTCAAAGATGACTTTATGTTACCATCCATTGACGTTATTGTTGATGCAACAACTAGATTTGAACTATTGTCCCTCATGGATGGGTTCTTAGGGTATAATCAGATTAAAATATCTAAACAGGATCAAGCCAAAACTACATTTATAACTCCTTGGGGAACTTATTGTTACGTTGTCATGCCTTTCGGCCTTAAGAACACCGGTGCTACATATCAGTGGGAAATGACATACATATTCCACGATCTTATCCATAAAATTGTGGAATCCTATGTGGATGACTTATTGGCCAAGGCCAAGAAATGTTGTGATCATCCAGAAGTACTCTGTATCATCCTCTCACGATTGATTGAATATGGCGTCACTTTAAACCCAGAGAAATATGTGTTTGGTGTGACAGAGGTAAACTTTTGGGCTACATTATATCTTCACGAGGGATTGATGTCGATCCAACCAAAATCGGGTTGTTCTTGAAATGATTCCACCATTAGACGAGTCTGGAATCAGGTCATTTCTTGGGAAACTCGATGCAATCCGAAGGTTCATCCCAGATTTAAGTTTTTCCATTCATCCAATCAACAATCTATTAAAGAAAGATTATAGCATTGATTGGATGAAGAATGCAACGAGGCCTTTGAAGCAGTTAAATGCTTCTTGTTGTCTCCACCCATGCTAATGCCTCCCAGACTAGACCACCCTTTGATCCTATACTCACGGGCCACTGATGTCTCGCTAGCCTGCATGTTGGCTCAAGAAGACAATGATAAATGAGAATGTGCAGTCTATTTCATTAGCCAAACGTTGCTCGATTATGAAACACGTTATACACAGGCAGAGAGAGAATGCCTTGCCATAGTCTTTGCAACAAAATGTTTAAGACATTACATGTTAAACCAAGAAACAAGGGTCATTGTAAAGACATAGATCATTTGCGAACATTCCTCACACAAGGGTATTTATCTAAAAAGGTTGGGTGTTTCATAACCTTAATGGGTAAATTTGAGTTAACATTTGTAAACCAGAAATCCGTTAAGGGACAAATCATTGCGGACTAGTTAGCTGACAATCCATTAGATGGAGGCGGTTTGGTAAATCTAGACTTTCCTGATGAGTGTATATACTTTTTGAAACCAGGCCCCCCATCTCTACATGTCCCTGGTACACTGATATCATCAATTTTATCATGGACCACACATACCTAGAAAGTGCCACATCACAACAAAGAAGGCGGTTACGCATTATCACTGCTAAATATGTTGTTTTAGAACAAGTACTCTATCGTAAAGCCTTCAACGACATGCTTCTAAGATGCATCGACACAGAAGAATCCAAGAAGATTCTTTATGAATCCCATAGTGGGATATGTGGAGGCCACTTCGGTGGTCATGCCACTGCTCACAAAATACATCGGATGGGCTATTTTTGGCCCACTCTCAAACACGATGCAATAGATTTTATACGTAAGTGCCACAAATGCCAAGAATTCTCTCATGAGATTCACATGCTAGCACAATCCCTACAACCAATAGCAACCCCATGGCCCTTCTCCACGTGGGGTCTAGATTTGATAGGGAAATTCTCTCCCTCATCATGATGGCCATAATTTTATAATTACAGCCACGGAATATTTTACCAAATGGGTAGAGGCCATGCCTCTCACCACCATACCAGGTTCAGTAATTGCCAAGTTCATTCTGAACCAAATCATTTACAGGTATGGTGTCCCACAAGTCATTATCTCAGATAATGGCACATCCTTTAAAAACAATGAGGTCCGTGAGTTATGCAACAAATTCAAAATAAACCATCACATGGCCTCTCTTTACTACCCTCAAGCCAATGGACAAGCCAAAGCAACAAACAAAACATTAAAAGCTATTCTCCTCAAAATAGTTAAGGAGAACAAGCAAGATTGGCATCTAAAACTATATCCGGCCTTGTGGGCCCATCAAACCTCAATAAGAACACCAACAGGAGCAACCCCTTTCTTGTTGGTATTCGGGGGAAGCAGTTCTCCCACTTGAGGTTGAAATACCCAGTCTCTGCATCTCATTACAAGGGATTTTGGATGAAGAAGCTTACAGGGAGGCACACCTCTCTCAACTGGAAAGCCTTGATGAGGCCAAGCTAAATGCCGAACAATGACGACACGAGCCTATGTTGACCGGATGTGCCAGCAGTATAACAAAAAAAGTCTATGAGCAAGAAATATATGAGGGAGATCTAGTTCTAAGACTAGACAACTGGATTGATAAGAAAACTAGTAAAGGAAGGAAGTTCGGCCCAAGTGGTTGGGCCCATACCGAGTCATGAAAGACTACGAGGAATGGTGTGTATCTCTTGTGCACACTAGAAGGTGAGGAATTCAATGAAACTGTCAATTCCTTACATCTTAAACGGTTTTATGCATAAGACATCAGAATCACCACTTATACATTATAGCTACCTACATTGCATTAGTCATCTTGTTGTTTCATTTTTTCCACTCATTTCGTAAAAGTTGTAGTCAAGGAACTTACTCTTAAGCAATCTATTACAAATTTCTAAAAATATTGGCAAAAGCATTCAAATCACATCTCTTCAAACATCATCAAGTAATTTCAAATCTTATCATCAAAGTTTGATAGACAAGTATTGACGAAAACCATACCAAGGCCTACATACTTGGTTTTGCTCTTTCTTTCTACTAGGTAAAGTTGTCCTTACCTACGGTCTATTCTAGAAGCTTCTTGGTGTCACATCTATCCCTCTTATGTCTCTTTGAAAGAAAGGATATCCCAAAGTCACATATCAGAAGTGTCAAAATCAAATAGAATAAAAATACCAAGCAAATAGAATATTTTATTTTACACACTTCTTTTCCCCACCAACCTTCGGTGATAATCCTGTGTCTCTTACTAGTGGTGCGAGGTTGGGAAAGGAAATAAGTGCCCTTACTCACCTATATCTTGCCTTTGGTGACAAACCCATGCTTCTTACTAGTGGCATGAGGCAGGGTGTGGGGGGTCCATTCACATAAATCAACAAATCTTGGTATTCTAGAAATACAAATCAAATTATATTAAGTAAAAACAAATGTCCAAATTCCAAAGAGATCAAATCCTCAAAACCAGATTTTGTCAACCAGGTTGCCATTTATAGATCTAAGTCTAGATAAACTGGAAAGTAAGTGACCTTCTAAGCTTGGTGGTGGTTCTGAGTAGGGTAAGTGTGTAGGTCTAAGTTTGGTTTCTGTCACTAGTTTGTCTATCTCTCATCATTCCATTCAGTCAAACTCATACAATTTGTGCCCTTCCCAACTCTTGGTGTTGAGCCCTCGCATCTTACTAGTTGCGTGGAGTTGGGAATGGGGAAAGTTCATCTCTTTATCACTATACATTCATCACGTTTTGCCAACATAAGAAGGAATCACAGACATTGCCCAAAAAGGCCAAAAGTTCAAAACTACAACATGTTCGTCATCACATATCAGCATTACAAAAGCATATAAAGTAAAACATTTTGTTTAGCATTTGTTATCATTTGGCACCCATTGCATACATTCTAAAAAGCATGAAAACAAATACTCTAAAAACATCTAGTATACACATGGGAAATGAGTCACAAAATTCTAGACACCAAAAATCTAGATCCAAAAAGATATATATATATATGGTGTTTCATGTACAAAGCCATCATGCACCAAGGCATGGTCAAAACACTCAATGAGCCCAGAAATACAAAATAATCGTACATATATCTGACCAAAAGTCGTTGTAGAAAGACACTATGATCTCTCAATCTCTACGAGATCCCTCAGAAGGTGTATGACCGCCTAGGAATCCTACTCCGATGACGCTCAATGGATGGAGGGCTCACGATCACGGCCAGCGCCAGTGGTCTCACTATGAGAGCGACTCCTCATCAAATGCTCGGCATTCCTATATCCAAACCGATCTCGGTGCGAAGGAGGTAATGATCTTTTCCAGCTTCCAGATAGGGGCAAAGACATTTGTATGTCGACCAGCTGCTGAGGGCTCCCCAACATCCTCAGTGAGCTTGGCCTGAGTACCATCAGAAGGGAGCAATAGAGTGTCAGCGCACACTTGAAAATTAAGTCTTGCCATCCCTCAACAGTCACTGCAAATAAAAAGGAGAAAGACACAATTTAGAAAGTTGTCCAAAATAAAACCAAAGATAAACAAAACAACAAGAGGAAATAACAACTAAACAAATTCTAACTAAAGCAAAGTCGAGAAAAGAGTAGTAACTCACTCGGATCTCCAGGCCTCTCAGGTAGGATCTCTAGGATCCACGCCTGCCACTGACATTGCTGCTGACTGTCATCCCTCTCCCACATCTAGAGCAATGTGATGGCCTGCCATGGACTCACCATCTCCCCCTAAATCTTGAGAAGGCAACTCCTCTAAATCAAAGTCACCTTCTTTGCCCTCTGCTCCGCTCTCTTGGCCCGCAAGATATCCTGAGTATCATGCCACTCAAAATTGTTGTCATCCTCCTCACTGTCACGTCCACTTGGCTCCAGGTCTCCGTCTCCTCTATCTCCTCCTCTTGTCTCTCCCCTAGTGAACTCCTTAGACTTGGAGTCCACGTCAATAGGCTCATCTCTCATTATGGGTAGGACCGGTGGTAATCTAAAGTAAAGGTTCCCAGTCACCTTGCCCCCTTGCGCAAACCACCCTCCTAACTACGATGGGAACACCAGGAGTGACTGTGGTCCAACCGGCCTCTAGGACCTCCCCAAGCCTCACGAACAAATCTATACACTGGCCCCGCTAGGGAAGCATGTCAATGTATGGGAGGCCGAACTGCTGTGGTACTTTGTCAAAGGGGTGGATCTCCAACTTCCCCATCCTGTCTACCAACTGACTGTAGTGTGGCAAGCAATCAATGTGAGTGTCTCCTCTCCCCATAACCCTGTCATGGCCTAATAAGGAGTAGCCTCCATGTTTGTAGTGGTCAAAGAGGCCACTGGCTGGTGAGGCACTCTAAGAATGGTCATCCATGTCCACCTCGTTGCCCTGATGGCCCAAGGATCCTCTACCTATACACCTCTCCCATACGAAATGATGTGCTCATACACCCAACTCATGACAAGAGTGGGGTGGCTCAATGACTATCCCTGTAGTCTGACCACCCTGTACAAATCATGGTAGGTGGTCCCAAGGATGTCTACTCCCCAAGCGTAAATGCAGCCATGGCCCTCAATCTATGTAATGATGGGAGCCCAACAATATAAGAGAGTGTCCCCTCCCTTGTCCCCAATCAATCTCGAAGCAAGGATGCCCATGATAGCCTTGTAGAGCACAGGAATATCTGACTCAACAATGGAGCAGACCTTCACCCCCTTCTTCGACCCCATGGAAACAACGACATCCCCCATATAAGTGGCCCACTAAACCACCTGAGATCTGGACACTACTGTCTTAAGAGATAGTCACCTCCCAAGAATCGGGACCCCCAATATGTGATAAACGTCCTCTAGGGTGATGGTCCACTCACCCCTAACTCCTGAAATTAGAAAGTGTTTCGATCCGCATCCCAGTATGAAAATAAGTCACATAATATGTGACTAGCAAGTGCAACGTGAGGGACCTATGCAATCCTCCAAATGCCAACCCTCTGAAGAGTATCTTACTTTACCTAAGTGAGTGCCTCTAACATTGCTGGGAGCCAATCACACTCCCTCTCTCAGCTCCATCTGATGTACTCCTCCTTCTTTTGCATCCACCCAAAAACACAGAAAAAGAGTAAGTTAGTAACAAAATCCGACTAGAAAAATTATCAAGAACATGTAAAAATACTAAAAATGCAAAAACAATTAAATAAAACATCTTTTTTTGCATTCTGTTATGAACCGCCGCCCCCAACGCGAGTGGCGGTTCCATAACCACCGCCTTCTAGGGCGGTGGTCCCATGTGACCATCGCCCCGTAGGGTGTGGTCCTGTCTTGAATCAATGAACAGCTCATGAAGCCCTAAAAATGCATTAAAAATGCACAAAAACACCATTTTAAGAAAAATAAAGACCTACCCTATGGGCAGCCCCCTAGAGACTCATTTAAAACTAGCATTTTAAAAATAATCCCCCCAAGACAAAGATTTCAACATTTTTACATTTTAGGTTTAAAAGGAATGAATTGAGAAAAACTAACTTGAGACTTCATGCGGGTCGATGTTCCACTCTCGGAGGCATGATCACGTTCTCGCAACGGACGTTTTGACTGTACTCTCACCGAAAATGGTCACCGTGGGTCCCAGAGCTCAAAAACCACCAAATCGACATACGCAAATGAATAGTAAAATGAGTTCATTTATATATATATAGCTTTCTAAAATTGATTTTAAATGTCTTTCACAGGGTTGGAGCGTCGGCGGAGGTAAGTTCTAAACCTCGCACAGATGGTAAGTCCTCATTTCATATGAATTTAGTTTTATTTCTCGATTTATTTTATTTATCAAGCACTTGAGTCCCCTTTTTCATTTTAGAGATAGCGGGAGTTTGGATGGCGACTTTCGAGACATGGGCGTGTCAAGTATAACCCTAACTCCCCATTTCGGGACCACCATACTTGGGTCGATTGTTTTATGCCTCTTCATGGAAAAAATGCTTCTTCAAGAGGGGGCAATATGTACGTACCCAAAATTTAGGGTACTACACTGTCGGAAAGATGTTACACATACCCCAATGATGATACAGGTCTCCTCGTAAGGTGTTCGGGATCCAGAAAATCTCACCAAGTATACGTTTGTATCTCATGTGCCTCATCCGCCTCTGTGTGCTTTGTTTTCCCTCTGCCCCCTTTTTCCTTGCATTTTAGTCTTAAGTGATGAGACTGCACCTGCAGGTGGAGGTCCCATGATTTCCGCCCGGGATAGGGCAGCGGTCCCATAACTATCGCCTGCGGTAGGCAGGTCGGTCCTGCACATTTTCCATAAAGTTCCGACGATCGCGTCAAATGTAAAATTCAAATTTCTATCCACTTTTTTTCAGCTACTTTGCTTTGCATTTATGTTTTGGCCACCCTATAAATAGTGTTTTCACTTTGTTTAATGGTAAAAGAGTTCCATTCCAAGTTACCTTCTAGTGAATGCATTTGTTATAAATAACCAGCTTGTTTTCAAACAAATGGCCCCTCTCCTTCTCTGTTTAATCATTCAATCTTTTGAGTTTCTTGCTTAGAATTCCAATAGTTTCATGTTTTGCATCCATTGTTAGTCTTCCTTTGTTGTTTAGAGGTCATTTGATCTTCTTGTTTCAATCTTGCTTCATTGTTGTTCCATGCAAACTAGTTTAGAGTAAGGTAGTTTCATTCTTAGATTGGAATCCATTTAGAGTTGCAGGTTTTGTCTGGTCACAAAAGATAGTTTCTAGAACTCTCGCATATTTTTGTTATATTCCCGCAATAAATCCCACTAGGAATTACATAGTCAATCTCTGTTCACTTGCACTATCCCTCTCTTACTCGCATTGTATTCGGTCTATATCAAAATTTGCCATTGTTCCAGTACCTTCTTCTGTTGATGCTATCATATACACACTTTTCTGGATTCACGAGAACACGAAGGAATGAGGAGATCATACTTGAGGGACAAAGTCACACATGACTGGATTTACCACTGTTTACTATAAACTCCGGGTTTGAGCTATCAAAGTTCTAGTTCTACAACGTATCAAATAGATTAGTAAATTATTTCATTTTGGTTAAAATTCACTTTCATATTTCCAAAGAAGATGTTGAGAATGATAGTTTACGATAAGCTATGATTCATTTCTCACTTCTGAGGTAGGATTGGGAGTTTTTTCGATTAAACTAGTTGGTTATTTAGATATTTAGGATAAATTCACATCTACACAGGCAAATAGCTACACCAGGCTACTTTGTTTGTTTTAATTATGTTACTAGATCAATGGTCCATTTTCTAAAAATATTAGAATAGCTGCTCTTTTAATTTCATTAAAATACTTCATCGAAAATACAAAAATAAAAAGAATACATGCATAGTGTAGATACATCTTTCATAATTAGTTTAAGTTAAAAGTTGAATTATTTTGCATGACAATCACGAGACCTAGAGATCCCAGAATACATATTTGAACTAATAGTGCCTCAACCAAATCTCCCCACAACACTAGCTAATATAGATCAAGACCTTAGGATCTAGGTCTTTCGAGCAAAAGTAATACTATGAGCAATTAGTGAACAATGAGAGAGAGTTAAATATTGAAGGCACAAGGCATACACATTTTGGTCAAATCATCCTAACTATAGACTTTGCCTTGATAAGATATATATATGACTATACAAGGACTCGAAAAAGAACAAATATTTGGTTGCGATCCTCTAGTTCCACAACCCAATGTAGGGGACCTCCTCATCGACATAGACACTAGCTTACGCATTCAAGTTGCCAGAACACCTAAGGTATTCTGAGAAAATTACACAACTCCTAGTTCTAAACATAGAGGCTGAAAAGGTGTATGATTATTGGATAGTCGGAAGGAGAGATTAACTCTTCATATGACCATAGGAGGTCCACCACAACCACGAACTTATGGTTGTGATCCACAGGTCCCACAACCCAACGAGCCTACTAATCAATCAGACATTGATGTTGGTTTATGAACACTAGTATTTAGGTCCTCACCACTTCCACTAGACATTATTACACAATTCTCCTTATTAAACGTAGCAACCAATCAAGCTAAGGATTTCTGGACTAGACTAGAGAATCATCCATAAAACCCCGGAGAATCCACTACACCTCCCATCACCATTTTCATGACCTTGTTTGGAAACATACATAAAGCTCCCACAGGTCACTTCCCACGTATCCAACAGCCAATAAACAAGATCTCGGCAGAACTCGACATTGATTGGAGCCTCCAAATAGCTATTATATCTAAACGATCCATTACACCAATTTAGGTTGGGAGGGCCTTCTTCACCTTAGATTCACATATTCCATTATTGTGTATTGAGGATATAAGATTGCCCAACTAGTTTGTCTGTATCCATATATATTCCACATTCACCGACTGTCTCGGCACGACCTTGGGAGGTCAGGTACGAGAAAGAGTTACTTATAGATTCTTATGCTCACATGTCACTTTTCCATCATACGGTGATCTTACTAAACTAGGGGTTGGTGCTCTACTAAGTTGTAACAATGTAAACACACATAATACAAAACACGAAGGGCTCCAAGTCAAATAATTGTAAACCCATTACTAGGTATTAGAAAATATATGTATTTAACCACACATGTGCAAAATGAAAGGGGAATGAATTCGAGAAAATGGAGAATCTAGCTAGAAATTGGAGAAAATTCGAGCTTCGAACCAAATCTCATGTAGCACAATATACTCAACCTAGACAAAAATGATGAGCCCACAGTTCAACAATGCAACAAATGAATAAGCTCATTCATCGAGTAGGAAACAAAGAAAATAAGTGTCTTTTCTACCAAATAAAACCGAATGCATAGCCCACAACACAACAAATTCTAGTAGTATAACATGGCTTGGCATCTAAAATTAGACCACATCAATGGTAGCTAGGGTATAATGAAACTAGAGTTCGATTTGCCAAAATAGATTCGGCCAATCTGAGAGAGGAAAACCTAGCTCTTATGAACCCATATACAACCCCGAGCCTCGCATAAATGGGAAAAATGTTGAGCTCGAATCGGTATGGCGGACCAAAAAATAAGCACAAGCTCGAGCCCTTAATGAAATTACACAATCAGATCTTAAATGTCGAAAATCCCAACTCGGGATGACAACGATGAGCTAGATTCAAAAGTCAATAGTAAAAATAATGGAGATTTTTTACACTGGAATGAAGCTCTCTTGTTGCCAAAAGCAATGCTCAAGTTGCATATGCCCAATACGGCTTAGAACAATGTTAAACCAAGCTCCAAATGCAATCTAATGGTGGCCAAAATTAAATAAAGAAAGCAAGACCTTCAAAATGGTAATAGCGGATGAAAAACCAAGAGCTCCATAAGAAAACTCAATGACAACCATAAGAATTTTTTAGCAAAGTTACACTAGCCAACATGAAGTTTCTAGAAAGTTTAAGGACAAGTGAGAAGAATTTTTAGGGTTTTCTCTAATTATGTTCCAATTCTCAAACCATGGATGGGTTGCGACTAGCAAGCAAAGTTACTTTTTCCATCATCCTTTGACAAGCATCCAAGTGGAAGTGGATTATGGTAAAAGCTAAAAAGGTTATATAATTTTACCTTATGATGCTTGGATATCATGGTCAGAAAAATAAAATAATAAAAAAACATGTGATACCTTGGCAATAATAAGACAAATTAAGCCATGAGCACCATGCCTACCCTCTAAGGCGAATAAGGTAAAAGTGCTAATTTTACATGCCATCAAGCTAGGAAAAGTCAAAGTATTGTTCAAAACCATTCAATGATGTCTTAATAAGGAGTAAGACAATAGTGGCCAACTACCATGCATGTGTTTGAAAGACTGAAAAGCCAAGAATAGTTTTTCACAAAAGACAAAATTATCCTTTTGGCTAATAATGCATGGAAGTTACCTTAATATCCTCAAATTGATCCTTACATTAGCCAAGGTGAATGCAAAAGTAGTTAACCACGGTTTGATTGAAGTGGTGAGTGGAAATGATTTTTAAGTCTTGTATTTAAAATTGTATTTTGAAAGGCTAAAATCATGCATAGATTAATTTTAATGGATGAGAGCCATTTCAACCGCTAGTAACATGAGCCTATTTTTGGAAGGGGGATGGGGTATTTTTTCTATATATTGCATGCTCATTGAAGCAACTTGGGGGCTAATCTTTACACAAAGTAATGTTGCAAAAAAATTGTATTGTTTCACCTTGTGATTGAATAAAAAGACTTTTTCCTCCATTAACAAGCTTTTCATAGAGTGTTACAACAAATATATAGGCATGTTTTAGTGAATTATTGTTCCTTTACATGTTATTATTCCAACAACACCTATATCAAGTAGATCTAATCATTTTGCAGGCCTACAAAGTATATTTCAATACCTTATGAATTATAAATCTATTAATAAGCTATTACAGTGAATTTCAAATGAGTCTTTCATCAATCTTTAAGTGTTTTTGTAGAGGCCCACCCACAAAATTTTGGTGTATCACCCTTATGTTTTTCAGTTTTTCTTTCATCTAACCCTTAGGTCGGTAAGAATACAGATTTTTAGTGATTCATCAAAGGGAGCCAACCCTTCTGGAGGTTTCCCTCATTCTTAGACATTGACAACTCAAAGGGAATCCCGAGTTCCATTCTAAGATTAAAATCATATTTCCATCTAGAATAAGGAGCACTTTGGATCTCAACACCCTCTATGCCATGGAAACATAAAATATCATTCTTAATAGGCTTTGGTGGGTGAAAAATGGGAAAACATCTATCAGGCCATTAAAGTAGAATCGGATTTCTTCAACCACCAGATCTAATTCGATTCGATCCGCCATTCTTCCTTCTTCAACACGCCAAGCAGATAGGGAACCAGACATGACAGATTTGGGGCAGATTTGAGATAGGCATTGATTGATAGTGGTTGAGCTTTCAAAGTAGGATTCAACACGTATCTCAAGGTGGTTGAAGCAGGATTAGATCTTTTCCTCCTCTCTCTCTCTTATCCTTTCTATATATTGTAATAGTTCTCATTTTGAGAAGAGGAGACATTATAGGTGTAGGGAAACTCAGTCAAAGTCATTTCGACTCCATTTGATCTGTAGGCCTTATCCTACGCTGGAAGTGTATTTATGCCTCTAAGGACCGTATGTAATAGTCTATGCACCTTACGAGCTATAAAATCTTGTTTCATGACATCTTTCATCATTAGTATTTCACGTTTTCAAGTGTAGTAAATTGTGCTTCGTCCTTTATGGCGGATGCGAATGCCTGCTGTGTTCACTTTCATCGACCTCCCTCGTGTATTTATGCCCTCTCTCTCTCTCTCTCTCTCTCTCTCTCTCTCTCTCTCTCTCTCTCTCTCTCTCTCTTCTCTCTCTCTCTCTCTCTCTGTCTCTAGTCTCTCTCACTCTCTCTCTCTCTCTCTCTCTCTCTTGTTTCTCTCTCATCTTCTCTCTCTCTCTCTCTTGTTCTATTGTTTCTCTTCTCTCTCTCTCTATCTCATGTCTCTCTCTCTCTCTCTCTCTCTCTCTCTCTCTCTCTCTCTCTCTCTCTCTCTCTCTCTCTCTCTCTCTCTTCTCTCTCTCTCTCTCTCTCTTTCTCTCTCTCTCTCTCTCTCTCTCTCTCTCTCTCTCTCTCTCTCTCTCTCTCTCTCTCTCTCTCTCTCTCTCTCTCTCTCTCTCTCTCTCTCTCTCTCTCTCTCTCTCTCTCTCTCTCTCTCTCTCTCTCTCTCTCTCTCTCTCTCTCTCTCTCTCTCTCTCTCTCTCTCGGCTTTGAATTATTAGATTAGATAGAATAGGTTACGCTGCACGAACCCTAAGATTAGAAGAAAGAACCGGCTTTCTCTAGGTTCCATCTCAAGTTTTGCAAGTCCCACACTTTGAGACATGGTCCCATGTTGTGCAATCAATTCCCCTTTTCACACATGGTCCATTCGGGGTATTCTACATAAAACTAAACTAATGAAATGTGAAACCCTAATTGATAAGTAGGGTTTGGAAGGAGCTTAGCTAATTCGGAGGCTGATCTCTGTATGTCATAAAATCAAATGAATATTCTGGAAAGTAGGATAAAACATGCAAAGGTCTAAAAGGATGGCTATGAACTTTCTAAAGGGACGAGGGCACACAGGAGAGGATTAGGGCATCTACGAGTTCCCTAGTCTAGATTCCGGGCCCCATTGTCTCTGCAAAAGGTCCAAAACCAGCTCTATAGGGTTAGAATATGATTTGAATCCTTTGCTTCCTATCATTTGTAACTCACTTGCTATGTGTCGAATGTCACCAATGATCAGTGATGAAAGAAAGACATGTAAGACCTCAAAACAAGCATCAAACCCTAAAAAAGAAAAATTCAAATGAAGGGGTCGAACTGTCCTTAACGGCCACAATGGTGGACTTACTAATCAAGGCGTTGCACTACATCTCAGACCCAATGTAATTTTGTGTGTGTGTGATCATGCCCTAGGTTACTCTTATGCCAATCACACTTTGTGAAAGTAGTGAGTAATAACTATGTGTAGAAAATGTAATATAATGGTGGATGGAATAGAATAAACTTCCCTCCTATGCAGTGTGATGCAGATGAACCAGCCTTGTGCCTTTGTGATGGAGCTAGATGGATGCAAATGAGCTCTAGATGGATGTAACCTTAGATGATGATAGTAGTGCCTAGTGTTTGGTCCCTCATTATGGTCTCATAACTTTATATTTATATGGTTCTCTTGTTCTAATTTCGTAATTAACCCCAAAAAGGATGACCAACAAAAAGATAAAAATCTTAAACGGATAAAAAGTGCCCAAAAAGTGGTGAGAAAGTGTAAAAAGGATTAGGGTACCCCAACTGGGATTAGGGCACCGATGGCCACACCAGTACTAGCTCGGGTGCCCTAGTCAAGGATAAAATGACAGAAAGTGTCAAAAATAGATTAGGCATATGTGCAATGAAGGTTGGGAATTATGACAAAAAGTAGATAAAAATGACTAAGAAATGGGGGTTAATTATTACTTTCTTCACTCAAAAACCATATGAATAGTAGTATAAGACTGGGACTAAATAATGTCTAAAGTGCATGATTTTATGTCTACATCCAAAATGCACATATCATAAACATACCTACTAACCATGTTATGTTTCTTGGAAGAGATTAGTCTCAAACCATAGGTGCTTTTGTTGTGAAAAATATTACTTGGGACTAGTTGGAAATTCCATAACATTCATTCATAAAAAGAATGATCGGGTTCACCAATTGAAGGAATTTCATCATCTGTTGTTTTTTAGAAACTAGTATGGGAACTTATGGTTTAAATTCATTAGATATTAATGTTTTTGATGATGATGATGATTACCAACATGCTAGATTATTACTTTCGATGACATTTGGAAAATGTGTTTTGATGGAGCTTGTTCTCAATTTGGAAATGGTGCTAGTGTAGTCATTAAATCACCCACAGGAAGACAATTTAATTATGCTTTTCAATTGGCATTTGAAGCAACAAATAACACAACTGAATTTAAAACATTTGTTTAGGCATGAACATTAAAAGTTGATTTTTTTAGAGATTCTTAGATGGTTATTAAACAAGTGAAGAAAATATATAATACCAATTAGATTCATCTCCGTCGTTACACTCAAAATGTTTGGTCTTTTATTGAGAAATTTGAATCTTTTAACATCAATCACATCTTTTAGGAATTTAATTCCAAAGATGATAAACTTGTTATTTTTTCTTTAAATCCCAATTTTACTGATCAAATTGACTGCATTTTTAAGGAAATTTACAGACCTATGATACATGATTTAGAGACTAACTGGCTCATTTTCTCTTGTGATGAGCATATTGACACATTTTTGAAAGGAAATTATTTTGACTCAGATGATTATGTGCTAAATTGTGGTGATTATTTGCAGCTTTCTAGTAATAAACTACCTATTGGTTTGGTAAGTTTGGAATCCATGTTTTCACCTCATGACCAACCAAAA
The DNA here is from genome assembly GCA_018340775.1 of Taxus wallichiana var. yunnanensis. Taxonomy (NCBI): domain Eukaryota; kingdom Viridiplantae; phylum Streptophyta; class Pinopsida; order Cupressales; family Taxaceae; genus Taxus; species Taxus wallichiana. The sequence goes on from CM031236.1 coordinate 527,490,787, forward strand.
AAATTCCTCTTCTGAACCTTCTAGAAGAATCATAGGTGAAACTATTGTTGTCAACCTAGGTACTGAAGAAGAACCAAAGTATGTCTATCTTGGTGCTTGCTTGACTCCCAAAGAAAAAGAAGCTTTCATTAGATTACTGAAATAATTCATTGATGTTTTAACATGGTCATATAAAGAATTGAAAGGTTATGACACTAGGATCATCAAACATGACATCCCTATTAAACCTAGAATCAAACATGTTTGTTAGAAGCCTAGAAGAGTAAGCCCCTTATTAGAAGACACCATCAATAAGGAGCTTGAGAAAATGTTAGAAGGTGGTGTCATTTACCCTATAAGATATTCTAAATGGGTTGTTAACTTAGTGCTAGTATAAAAGAAAAATGGAGACATCCATCTCTGTGTTGACTTTAGAGATTTAAATCATGCAAGTACTAAGATAACTTCCATTTGCCAAATATTGATCAAATCTTACAACAGTCACTGGATCAGAAATGATGTCTCTCTTAGATGGATTTTTAGGTTACAATCATTTTTTTGTAAATCCATAAGATAGACATAAAACCACCTTTACTACACAAAAATGTAAATCTTCTTGCAATCGTATGCATTTTGGCTTGATAATGCAGGTGCCATGTTTCAAAGAGCAATGCATGTAGCTTTTGATGATTTGATTGGAGTTATAATTCAGGTTTATTTAGATGATCTAACTGTATTCTAGGAAAATTAAAAACACTTGGATCACCTATGAGAAATCTTCATTTGCTGTCGCAAATATGGTATTTCCTAAATCCAAAAAATATATTTTGTCATTATTGAGGGTAAACTATTAGGTCATCTCATCACAAAACTAGCATTTCTATTGACCTAGAAAGAATTAAGGATATTCAAGAATTATAGCCTCCCAAAATTAATTTAGTTTACATTCCTTTTTCAGAAAAATCAATTTTGTGCGTAAATTCATATTTGATTTTTCTAATAAAGCTGCCCCATTGCAGATTTTGCTGAAAAAGAATCATGGTTTCTCATGGGACTCACATGTTGATTCTTCTTTCACTAACGTCAAAAATGCTATTGGTTTTGCACCTATCTTGGCTAAACCTGACTTATCAAAACCTTTTTGTCTTGTATTTAAATGCTACTGATAAAGCTATGGGTGTTGTCATAACTCAATATTTTGAGTCAAACAATGAGAAACCCATTGCTTATTTCAGTCAAAATTTAAAAGACGCTGAAGTCAGGTATCCTTTGATTGAAAATTTTGTTTTCACATTAGTTTTAGTCTTAGGAAAATATAAGTACTTGTTGATGGGAAATAAAATCATTATTCATTCTAACATTCTAGTTTTAGCCTATTTTCTTAAGCAGTCAGTGATTGATGGAAGGTTAGCTAAGTGGATTTTTAAAATCCAACAATTTGACTTAGAGTTGGAGACGTGTAAAACCATTTAAGGTAATGAAATTTTTAAACATCTAGCTGAAAACGATGATTCTAATATCAATGTGGTCATCCTAGCAGTTGATGATATCTTGCATGTTGTTCCTCATTTTCAAACCATGATAGGTAATGAGTTATCATCTAAATTCAATATAGGTTTCAACATGCATGAATGGGATTGTTTATTGTCTCAAGATGATTGGTATCATGATCTTGTTTATTACTTTAAAACCAATCATGTCCTGAAAACTTAGACAAAAGACAACAAAGAGCACTTTATTTTCAAGCTCTTAAGTTTTTCTTTTAGAAAATTTGTTGTTTTTCAAAAACCGTTATGGTATCCTTTTGAGATGTTTGACACATGACTAAATTGAACATGTGCTAAGGAGTTTTCATGAAGGTGTTTGTGGTGGAAATTTTTCTGCCAAAACAACTACTCATAAAATACTGTGTGTTGGTTATTATTGACCAACTTTATTCAAATACATATACAAATGGGTAAGGTCTTGTGCCCCTTGTCAAATGTTTTCTGGTCGTGAATGTTTACCAACCATGTCATTGAATCTTGTCATTCTAGAAAGACCTTTCTCAAAGTGGGGAATTGATTTCATCTCTGACATTCACCCCCTTCTTCTTCTGGTCATAGACACATCTTAACAACTACTGATTACTTTACTAAATGGCTGAAGAAATTTCTCTAAAAAGCTCTCTCGCTAGTGAAGTTAATTTTTTTCAAAATCAAATTTTTTTCATGTTTTGGAGTACCTCAAGAAATCATATCTGATAATGGTCCACAATTTATTTCTAAGGAGTACTTAGAATTTCTTAGTAAATACTCCATTATATTGAGTCATGCATCAAAATATTACCCATAGGGTAATGGACAAGTGAGTCTATAAACAAAAATTTGATTAACATCATGAAGAAAGTTATCAATGACGTAAAAAGAATTGGCACCTCAAATTTTTGATGCCTTATGGGGGCTAATAGGACCACCGTCAAGTCAAGTATGAGATTTTCACCCTTCATGCTTGCTTATGGCTTTGAAGCCACTATGCCTATTGAATTACAAATATCTTCAGCACGTACTGCTTTAAATTTTGGCATAGATGACTTAAGTGACTTATAGTTACGTATAGATGAATTATTGGATTTAGATAAAATGAAGGTCACTGCTTTACGAAGTTGGAAAAGGGTAAGGAAAAATTTAAAATATTGTTTGACAAAAAGGTTACTACAAAAATTTCTAAAGTTGGGGATTTGGTTTTATGTTGGGATAAAGAAAGATAAAATCCTAGAAAGCATCACAAGTTTGATTTACTATGGTTGGGTCCTTATCAAGTTGCCTCAGTTTTCGAAAATAATGTTTTTCATTTGAGAGAAATAGATGGTGATTGGCTGCACTTTACAATAAATGGACAACATCTAAAACATTTTATAATTGAGTTCTTCAATTGTATATTATGTATATATTTTGTTTGGTTAGTTTTGGCTTGCTTTTCTTTGGTTTGTTCTTTTGTATGTTTTGTCTTGTCTTGTTAAGTTGTCATGATTTTTGAAACTCTAATATGATAAATTTTCCAAGTATTTTAGAACAAGATGGGGGTGTTCATCTAACTACTCGGATGGTAAGATTCTTTGAAGATTTTAGTTAAAATAATTTATAGAATATATCTATTAAATTTTCAAAAATAATATATTTTCTGTACTATATTTAATGTAAAAGAAGGAACACTTATTTTTCAAAACAATGAAGGCCAAATTTGTATTTTGATCTTGTCTAGCCCTCACTTCACAATCTCTTATATTCCTTTCTTCACTCATGGATCTAAAATAGTTATGGGTCCACACAAATCAAATCAAGAAACAATGAACCTATGTTGCACTCTTGAGCATGTTAAAATTTAATCATTTTTTATGCACCTAGTCTCTTGTCACAAGAAACCAGCCAACAAGGTCACCGAGAAATAAGTTGTAAATATTCCTATTACTTCTTGCTTGCTATCACATTCATAATGAGTCCGGTGGGGGCCACTAGGTATTTAATGCATTATTTTATTTGTCTAACACTAAGTGGTTTCATGGAATTCTTTAAAATTTTTGGCCATCATCATAAATTGATATATATTTGTCATTCGTTTATCAACATGGATGGTGAGTGGTTAACATGGAAATCAAATTTATTTTTTTGATATCATTGTTTTGTTTTCAAGCCCATATTTTGTTATTTTCAACATTTCCATTCTGAAAATGATCATTGAAATGATAATAATCGAGTTGGCATTTGAAAAAAAAATGTTCGTTGAAGTCAACTAGTGGATTGTCTTTCGTTGTTTAAAATTTTCTTCGAATATCTTGTTTGCACGTGATTTGCAAATTTCAAGAACATAAGGTTGGATCTCAACATTTTAATACCATATCTTATGATTTTTTAGCTTATTGCCATGATATATATTAGATCATTTGAAATTTTGTTTTGGTATTAAAAGGATAGTATAAGGTTTTGGAAATTTAATAAATCAAATTATTTTTGAGCTTTCAAACTATAGTTGAACCTCCATTATAAACATAGATTTCCAAGGCATGAGCTGGCAGGAGTATAGTGGAAGAATTAGTGGTGGTGAGTTAATGGGAATTCAATGAGCCCGTATGAGAATTAAACAAGATGATGGTTTTGGATTTTGGGTCATTTTTGGTTTTACATTGGAAAATAATTTGAAGCTATAATTTTTCTTGTTATGGGTGAGTATGCATTGTTGGTCTTGAGCTTGATTTTTAGTTTAACAAAACATGTCGATAACCAACAGGTATGAACTATTTTGTTTTGACAGTTTTGTTTATTTTGGCTCGAGTTGATTTGTATGTAAACAAAGTCAACATGGATTTTGTATAGTTTGTCAAGGGTGTTCTTCCTATGAAATTTTGAGCTCACCCAAGTTGATATTCTGTATACCAGTTAGTTTTTCAAAGAAATTTTCATACAACAAAATATATATTACTTACATGTTAGAACATAATGGTTTAGTTAAGTTCTTGTTCAGATTTTTTGAAGCATGCATGTTGGTCTTTTGGGCTCCTGTTTTGTTTATAGTGAACAATGTTCATTTTTTTAAAGTTACAGTTGCTCATTTTAATGGTCGTCGAGTTGGGTATCGGTCATTTTGAAGCATAGGTCTCATCATTTTTATTTTCTGGGTAGAAACATAGGTCTTTGTATGATCAAAGATGAATAAGTTTCATTTCTTTTGAAGATTTATGAGCTCATTGATTATTTTAAGGGTAAATATCGACTGTATAATAAATCTTGAGCTCTTTGATTTCATTTTGGTTATTAGTAAAATTTCTTCTAAATATATACATTTTGTGATAAAGATTTTGTGGTGCATGCATTTATTAAGTTATTTTGTGGAGATAGTGATGAATATTTGGGAATATAAGATTTCGTTGGTTATATTCTATATTTGAGTCATGATGACAATTATCGATTATAATAATGGAATATTTTGAAGCTAGTTGTGCATGCATATTTTAAAGAGATATTGTTTCAAAACTTCATATTTAGAGGACTTGAAATGATACAATCATTTAGTGGGTTTTATGAAGAAATAGTATTCTAGTTTATTATTTTTTTGTTTAAGATAAATTATGGATATGTAATTCGGTGGTTGATGTAAACTGGATCTGTAAAATATATAAAAACATTTTTTCACTTCAAAAGCTAAATTTTATCTTTTCGAGATGATTTTCATTTTTGGTTTTGATTGATGACTCGGTTTTGGGAAGTTAATGATCTTACATGCTTAAATTTTTGTAATTACCTCTCTTTTCAGCACTATAATTATGTCCGAATGGGATTGTTGGGGTTCTACATGATATGGGTCTCATCACTCTTGGGGAAAAAAATTTTGAGTTCAATCAAAGTGGTAAAGGGGTTCACCTAGGGGTGGCTAAAGGGGAGCAAGTACACTTCGAGGATGTAGACCTTTTGTTATACATGGCCCTACAAGTGTTTCAATTAATTTTGATGCAAGTTAACCATGCCTTCATGAATTCCTGCAAGTGATTGAATCATATCCTCACACCCAACCTTATCATAACATTAATAACCATGCCTTACATTATTTTGAGCATGCACATGTTGATCATAACCCAACCTCTTCTAATAATTATGTCCAATATGCTCCTTATCATGTACCTCCTCTCATGTCTTACATGTTACCACTTCACCACTATTACTTGGACAAAACCAATATATACCTTCACATGACTCCCAAAAACCTCTAAGTGTGTTAGGTCCTCTTCCACAGTGCCTAAGGTGACAACTGCAATAAAGAGAGTTAAAATATAAGTGTAGGAAGATTCTGGGACTATTACTCACACTATTCTACCAGTGGAGCCATATGAATACATTGAGATGATCATTGAGGTAGGGACACCATTATTAGATTTGATAGGGGAAGATTGATTATGTTATTTATATTTTATTATCTTGTTGGACATATTAATCATTTTGCATATACTTTATATTTTGGGATATGTTTGGTAAACTTATGATGACAGTATTATATCTATATACATATAAGTGGATGACTTTTGATGTTTAATTGTTGTTTCATGGTGATGATGTGTTGGTATTTTAAAAGGAATGAATTCTTTAATGGTTGTGTTTTGCATTTATTTAATGTGTGAAATATCTAGTGGGCCCCTATTTTGATGACTCATGCCTCATTTAAATGCCTAAAGTAAAATATTTTAAAGTGGCATGAGTCCTTGGTTATAATCATATTTTATTATAAAGTATCACTTAAGTCATAAGTGAAGACTTATTATAAGTTATAAATCATTCATTTTAAAAAAATTCAAATAATTCAATCGGTTATCACTGATTTTGTTTAAGAAGATATTATAAAAGGACTTGGAGGATACAATTTCAAAGGAGGAGAAATCAGGTGTTGTGATGACATTGTTTTAAGGTTTGAGTATGACATTTTAATACAACAGTGTATCCCGATTTAATATCATTTATTTGATTATCTGATTGATTATTCTACATTTTATCTAACTGATTGCATATTTTTGTCTCATATCTAGAGAAATCCTTGATGATATCTTCATTTTGATCTCAAAATAAATACAATTTGTAGCCATGTTGGCTTTGATTTAGAATCATGACTTTGTTAAGATGTTATTTTAGTGAACATCATACTCTCTTTCACTAATGAAAAATTATTTTTCTTCATTATGTCTATCTTTATTTTTCATCTTATGAGTTATGTAAATATGTTCATATGTTAATATCTTTTATTTTCTCTCTTTTAAGTATGGTGTTACATTTTTATCTTCAATATTATAATATCACTTGATAAATCATTGCAAAGAAAGAGACTATATCATATAACTCAAGGTTTTCACCTTTTCAAGAGGTTACCTAATTAATAGGTTTCACTCTATCGGATAAAGGTTGATAACATATATTTTATACAGAAAATTAGTTTAATTTATGAGTGATTATCTTTCATATAAAGTCATTAAGTTTAAGGGAAATATCTTTATCAATCTAATTAATCTTTGTGTGGTCTTGTTGCGTCTTTTGATATGTTTGTTTGTTCTTTTGTTTGAATGTGTATATTCTCTTAAATTTCTACCAAGAAATAGAAACTTCCCAGATCTTAGGTTGAATCATTATTGAACCTATGTTAAACTACCCACACTTAAGCCAATTCTTAAGTATAACTATGATTAAACTAGTCTGATTCCGTTTTGAAATTTTGTGTTAAGCGAAAGGTTGATTAGTTGTCAGTAAAATTTTCATCGACAACATGAGGTCATCCCAAAATCCTTTGGAGATTCCAAAAATTGGAAACATGAATGAAAATTGAGCCATCTCTAAGTTTCGCAGCCAAAATGAATACTTTCTATTTATAGCGCAGTAAGATTGGGACCTTCTAGTTTGGTGCATATCACATATTTTATTCCAATATGACCTTCTAAATCTTCTCAAGCACTTCATCCTCCTCCGTTGATGATGCATTGCTATTTTTAGCAACTTTCTATTTTTAGTGGGTTGTGTTTTTCCAAACATACTATTTTGGGAAAATTGTCATTTTTGTCCTACCTCTCATTTTGCATCTTTTCTTACTATTCGGGTGATCAAACGTGCAATTTAGGGAACTTACTATTTTAATAATGTCAAGGGGCATAAATATGTTATTTTTGTAATTGAAAAAATGACCTTGGTTTGCGACGTGAATATTATTCTTATATACGGCTCTTTGTTGTGATCCCATGCTCCAAATTTCATCGTGTTTCACTTGTCACAAAATGTTTGGAGTTGTCATGGTGAGGTTTTCAAGCCCAAAGTTGTCATGGCATCTATTAATGGAGTCACCGAGCTTTATATAATATTCTTTCCCACCTCTGATTCCAATGACACCAATTTCATTGGGATAGGTTTTTCTCGTGGGCTTCGTGTTCAAATTTATAGCTTAATCCATCTACTGAGTGATGGGAAATCGAAGGAATGAAATCCAAGGCACAAAACAAGGGTTTTTTTCAATTAAAAATATAGGTAATCAATTTAAATGATCTAACTTGATCCTTGAAGGCCTCTTAAAATGAATAAGTTTGCAAAAATCTCACTTCGATCCGTGCACCGATTGTGAGATATGAGTTTTTTACGTTGTTGGTCATGGAGTCAATCTGGCACATAACGGGCATGGTGTCTAAAGAATTTATAGGTTTTTGAATTTTTGGCAGTGATTAACATGGAGGAATGGAATAAAAATGGAGAAATATAGTAGGGAAATGTTTTCTACACTTTCATCCAAAGAATGCTTTCTATACACACGTGGATGAAAGCAAGACGACCATTAATTTTTACAAATTCTATCTTTTTGAATCCTCTTGGGCTTGTGAACATTTTTGTGTCCCAAATTTACTAAGTGAACACGATATATTGTGCAATAAATTTCACCTTAACCTCAGCTTGACAAGTGTCATCCTGTGATTTCTTATCGAAGGAAAGAGCGAAGAGTGAGCAATAAGCACATGGGGATTGAAACTAGGTCACATGAGGGACTAGAGAAAGAGCTAGGCTTGGGTGCATTTTTGTGTCCCAAATGTCCCAAGGGGATGCGATACAAGGTGTAAAAAAATTCACCCTCACATGGTGATGACAAGTGGCAGACGTTGATTTACAGAGGCGAGAGAGGAGATGGGGTTGAAAAATGGCCTATGGAGCACCTTCTAGGGTCACCTAAGGAATCAAGGGCCAAGTTGGGAATGGGGTGAATTTTTGTATCCCATATGTCCCATGGGGATGAGACACAAGATGTAAGAAAATTTTCCCTTACCAAAATCTAACAAGTGGCACTTTGCAGATTTGATGACAGAGGGGAGCTAAAGATTGGTCTAAATGGGATTAACTAGCTTACTTGAGTTCCATCAGGGTCACATGATAGTCTAGGATGATATCTTACAAATAGGCACATTTTTTTTCCATTTTTTCCCAAGGGGATGGGAAAATTGGTGCAATAAATTGCTCTTGAACCTAAAAGTGACATGTGTCCACCCAGAAAATGATTGTCCCAAAGCATACTTTGGAGAATGCACTTGACACACCATATATTAAGCATCTAGAGGTCTTTTCAAGAACTTATATATATGATCTTGATTGGAAATGAAATTTTTATAAGAATAGGATGGGTCCCATTCATTTATGCTTCCTAAAACACCCTCTACTATAGGATTTTTTCTCGGATCACTTTGGTTGTGTTTCTTTGGAAATAACCTATAGGAAGAATTTATTATGTCTTGTGAAAGATATGAAACCACCATCATTTATAGCTCTGAAATACCTTTCCAATAGTGTCTTGTTTGACCTATAAATCCTTATTAACCTCCCAGAATCACTTCTCGAAGCTCAAGTGTTTTTTGTACTGTAAGCTCCTTCACCTTCAAAGATCCGTTTTTACTGAACTTTTCCCTAAACCTCTGAAACTTTCAAAATGATTCCAAAATCAGTTGCAAAATGTTCCTATCTCCTTAAAACCACTCCTAAATGATTTTTGGCTTTCCACTCAACTCTATGGGGTGTTCAGAATGCCTTAGAAAGGCTAAAACTAACCATTCCTAAGCTTCTTGAAAGGTATCGTCTTGGAAACACTTGAATCAAATTATTTTCCTAAATCACATATGGACAAGGCTGAAACAATACAAATGAGCACTTGAAAGGTTAGGATAAGGCCTCAAAAATGGATTGGCTAATCTGGAGAGTTTTTGAGAAGGTTTTCAATCAAAATATTTAAATGGGGGGTTTGTTGTCATGCTTGAAAATATGAAATTTTTGTGTTACACATTTGCATGACAACCAAACTATATTGGGTTTCTTTGTTTCTTATGAAGGAGGTAGCTTCAGATCTAAGATACTATAATTAATAGCCTCATATTGCACCATCTCCTTCCTTTTCTTCTAATTCATCCTTCCTAACCATTTAGGTTGTGTGGGGATCCCTTAGCTAAGTGCAAGTTGTTATTACTAATCTAGCCCAAAGGGTGGAGCAGGATATTTGCACCAAAGTGGAGGAACTAACTATTGGGGTCACCATATGCATGGTTACTTTTATTGATGTAAGTGATGAGGGAGGTGTGATAAGAGGTGACATTGGAAAAAGTGAGGAAGTGGAAAAATAAGATATAGGGGGTTAATATGGAGGAAGAGGAATGGTTACAAATATTGGAGTTGAAGATGAAAGAGTGAGAATGGTGAATGATCTCAAAGGAGAGAAAGGAGTAAAATTGGATAAGGTAGTCAATGTTGGAGGGGAAGGTGGATGAGAGGAATGTGAGGAGGAGTGTGCTATAAATATGGTTGACTTTGAATGGGAGGAATTTTTGTGCAATGGAAGTCTCTCTAGCCAAAAATGGTTGTGATATATCTGGAATGAATAGTGGAAGTGGTGAGTCTAGAACTATCATCTATATTGAATATTTTTAAGGTTCAGAGTACTTTTTCCCCACCTTGTGCTCCATTATGCACAACTTTTAAAAAATTCATTGATGAATTCTTACTTTATTCTTCCCCAACTACCTTTTCTACTATTTTATAAGGTTCACCTATAGTTCCTTTGGGATTAGTCAAACTTAGTTGTTGCACTCGCTCCTTTCATATGGAGAAACTTTATTGTCTTTGTGAATGCAACCTTTGTTTGTTCTTTGAAAGAGCTAGACTCGGCCTTTGACCAATCAAACCATTGTAGTGGTTGGAACTCAATATATTTTTGCTAATATTTAGGGTCAAAATTTCCCCATCATCATTCAAATCATGCAAGTATTTCACCATATAGAAGTCTACAATTTTTTTAGTGACATACAGAAAAAAACCTTTTCTTGACTTCTGATTCATCATCAAATTCAACCTATTAGTATTGTAATAAGGGATGTGAACATGATAAAATCCCAACGCATGATTAATTTTTCTACGAGAGATAAAAAGATGGCCTAGTGGGAAAAGAATGCATATTGAATTTGGTGATTTCAACATCCATGTTCTTTCCTTGATGAATGAAGGAAAGGAATACCATCCTATAGTGATTAGAATATGTATTTCTTCCTAGTGTTTACTTGAAAATTATTTTTCACCTCTAATAATTACCACATGACCTCTAATAATGATATGTTGTCGATTACAAACCTTATCAACAATTAGGTGCACTTATGAAGTCATCCACCCTTATATATTATAAGGTAGGGAATTGGATAAAAATCATCCCCATCTAGCTATGTTGATAGAAGCTTCAATTGGGAAATGAGAGGATGTCATAATAGGATCCAACATACCAATGACATGGTAGAAGAAAATGTCATTAACATGAAAAAATGTCAAACATTGGCTTCCAACGGAAACTATAAACAGAAGTCATACACCTTTATGGAGCTCAAGTGACCCAGTCTAGTGAAACCTATTAAATTTCTTGACTTGGATATGACATATATATGGTAGGAGTTCATATCAAACATATTTTTTTCTATACCTTGATAATTTTTTGTGAATTAAGTCACCGATCAATCCATCCTAGTTGATATATTTTTTGTTCTTCAAAATAATATGATTGTATTGAAACATCCATTCGTGGAAACCTCTCATGGTAGTATTTATCACTACTATGTTGAGTAAATTGATGAGGTCGTTGATTTCTTTCTTAAAAAATAATATGGGTAGTGTTTTAGGATACTTGAGGAGGTTCCTTTAGTCTTCTCAACCATAATTGTTCACTATTTGTGTACATGAGGTAAGATTATCATTCCATAAGTGTTGAGTGGATTCAATGGTGATATCGACATAGGCCTCAAGATATAGAATATTCAACATATCATCTATGTAATCTATGTCTATTCTTAATAGGTACACCCCATCTTCGTTATTCACTAACTTGATGTTATTTTCATAATGACTCGATAACTCAAGCAAAAATATAGAAATTGGGCACATACGAAAAGGGATATTCTAGGGAAATTTCACTATCATATATTCCTTGAACCCAATATGATTTGTAGTTATCCTTCACCTGGGACCAAAAATATTACAGGTTGATGTGCCCAAGTTCGGTGTGTGATTTTTGCACATTGAACTCCAAGTTAGATGGGGGGTTACTCCACGAAATTGATAGATCATGTATTTTTTTATTCTTAATCCCTTAGAAATCTAAAAAATTTAGATATAAATAGCTAAAAATGGTCATGATAAGAAATCGGGATTTTTAACTTACAAAACAAGTCTAAAACACTTCTTTTCCTAAGTTGGGATTTTGAAAATGTCTGAAAGGCTGAAAAAATATGATGTTTATTGAGTCGATTTTGATGTGTTCTTACGCCAAAATATTTATCATTCCCAATCAATATTTTGGATATTTCTAATTGGATAAAAAAACCCTAATAAATCCTTTGTCATAATTCTAAGGGTGCAAAATAGTTTGAAAATCCTTCCTTGTTTTCGACTAAGATTATGGGGATGAGAAGCACAAGCATAACTCTAACTTTCCTTAGCAATCAACATAGTTTCCCAACCACCTTAACCATATAAAAACTTTGGATTCATGTGTGAGTCATCCTCGAGTAACTAACAACCTTCTTACGTCTCTAAATATCTCCAAGATCTTCAAATATTGATGGGAATAATGGAGGGTATCAATTAGAAACGAGTTGAGAAAAAAATTGAGGAAAATGTGTGAAATATCCTTTAAAAATGTAATTTGAAGGGAGGATTGGTGAGGGTATGAAAAATTTTGGAAGATAATGAAAAATAACTAGAGAAAACCAACATTTATATCAAATTTTAAGCCAATAAATGTCAACACACTTAAAATTTCCAATTAGGGAAGTATTAATTACTTCAAGTAGGAAAGTTAGTTTATGGTAAATTCTAATCCAAAGGAGTTTGGATTTTCTCCTTGTCAAACAAGGTGGTTATTAAGATCCAAGGGAGTCGGGATTTTCACCTTGTTGGAAAAGGTAGAAAGTTCGATCCAAGGGAGTCAAGATTTTCACCTTATCGGACAAGGTGGAAATTCCAATCTAATAAAGTTAGGCTTTTCACCTTGTTGGAAAAGGTGGAAATTCATATCTAAGGAATGGGATTTTCACCTTATGGGAAACGGTGGAAAATTAGATCCAATGGGAAAATTGGTTTTCCTTTGGTGTAAAGATGAATTTCTTATAAAACTTAGTAACTTTTCAAAGATTCCCTTGTATCTAATCAACTTCTTTCAAATAAAAATGTATGGTTATTGTATGCCTAAAAATCAACACGTGATTTTAGACGCACACGACCTCCCAAGGTGGTGCTAGGATAGCTAAAATCGATAGATGGGATGGTCATGCGATAGATGAATAGAGTGTAGGTGGGATAGATAGGAATGATGATAAGAAATCAAAGGAATTGAATATTCTCAACTGGTAGAATGGGGATCTATTCATTGAGATAAATGAATGCTTGTATAAATTGTTCGAGGGTGATGCTATGATTAAGGATGATCATCGTGCATAGGTCGGTATTGATATCAGTGGAACCAAACAAAACCCGACACGGTTATTGAACATGAGGAATTTTCCTTCGTTGTCTATGTATTCCTCTCCGAAGAGGGTCATGAAGATACGATAGAAGATGTGGAAAGGACAAGTCAAGGGATTTGGTGTCTAATCCGGTCTACCTAGTTAGCCCAATATTCCTTGGAAATATTTTCTTCTTTGTTTAAGGAAATGAATTGGCTAATGATTATGGGAGGCACAGTGTTGCTCTAAAGACTAACTAACACAGACCTTGTTCAATGTTTGTTTGGTCTCACGCAATGTTTGGTTGTCTAATAAGTGGGTCAAAGATTCAGATACATTGTTGTGGTGGACCCGTAATGGTCATCCGGGTACTAAGTCTAGATAAATGGAAATAGACAAGCAAACTAAATTCGAAGGGTCCGATAGCTAAGTTTAGGTAGCCTAGGCCACTAGGGAAGTAGAAGTTGTGTTCTTTCCAATCTAAATTACTTTAATTCCTATTTTAAATCAAAAAAGCAAATAAACTTGAATTAAATAAAAGAAAGTTGATTTCCTCTTTTAATTAACTAAGTTTGATTTGCAAGCACTTAACAAAATAAAACAACAAGTTATCTAACTATTTTTGTATTTTCAATGAAGCTTTAAAAGAAATAAATGAAATGAATCTACTTTAACTTCTAATCTATCTTTTTGTTCTTTTCTGGAAATTAATTAAAACAAAGCTACAGACACAAAGAAACTAATTAAAATAAAAGAAATCTACTTCTATACTAAAATGAAACAAATAGGGAATAGTTAGATGTAGTTATTCCTTTGTTGTAGGATGTGAGGCTAATCTAATTAAAAGAAAGATGTTTTCTAATTTGTAATTGTGGATATCTAATTTATTTTGATTGCTTCACCTCAGAATCACAGGAAGAAATAAGGCTTCTCAAAAGTAATTTCCTCTTCCCCTAATACTTCCCTGGTAAAACAAATAAAATACACAAACAAACAAATAATTAAGAATTAAAATGATGAGCACGAGACACGAAGCTTCCTCAAGCTTCTTTCCCTTCTAGATCCACAGGGATAATAAGGGAAGAAGTTATCAACAAATTTTTTTCCCATATGCATAGACATTTGGAAATGAAGAAATGAAAATGTACAGGTATTCTAAAATGATTAAATGAAGAAGTTATTACACATAACCTTCCTCCATATTTTTCTTGGAAAACCCATAGGGATAAGCTAAGAATAAATATCAACGGAAATCTTCTTACTGATAAAAATAAATTACAAATTCTACTTCTTAAAAAAATGTATCTAATGACAATATTCTAAAATGAAATCTTTGAAAGAACTATAAATACATCCCCAACCTAGTTATTGTAGAATTGTGATAATTTCCAAGTGTGGCGATGATTCTTTGGTCTCCTTGGCTTCCATTCCAGAGATGAGAGTCCATTTGATCCAAAGAACAGAGCTGCATGGTTGTAGAAGAAATCAAGAAGAAGATAGAGCGGATGGTTGCATGCTGCTGGTCACAAATGCAAGTGAGAAGAAAAAAGTAATGTACTTGAGTTACTTTTGTAATTCTTGATTGATTTTTGTTGAGTAATAGTTCAATTCAAATCAAAAATATCTAACCCATGATACGGGTAAAAACTTGGTTTTAATAGAAAATGGCAGAGAAGAAGTCTAGCACACTTGGCAATCAAGAAGTGCCAAATCATCCTAAAGAGAGGCAATCAACATTCTAATAATAGTAAATAGGGAAGAGGATTTTAATATGTATCCAACAAGCCAAAAATCAGGTGAAATGGTCAAGAAACAAGCGAGAAAGAAACTCTCAAACTTGAGACACGTATAAATAACACATAGTTCGATTCTCGGGAAAATTTACACGAGCCACCGGCTACGTACGAGACCGGAAATTATGGGACCTCTGCGGAGGTTACACAAAGATGGTTTGGAAAGATAGAAAAAACCGAGACAAGGATAAGTAAAGAAAAATAAACATGCCAAGAGAAAGGGGAAAGGATCTGGACTTCATCGTTTGTTTTGGAAAAGAGAAAACCATCATTAGAGACTTTTACATGCCCCCGATGTGGCACTGTGTATACTTTTGGGTGCATACAGATTACCCCCAAATTTTGAGTGAAATTGAAATTTTTGGGATAACATCATTTTACAATCACTAAAAATCAATTGACTTATCATAGTATTAAATAATTTATATGTTATGCAAAAAAATCACCATCATTCATTCTTAATAAATAAAAAAATTTGGAGAAATATTTTGTTCACCAAGACTTTTTCTAATATGGTGTCCTCAAATTCTTCCATGACACTTGAGTGGGTTTCTTACTTAACACATTCACCAAAATTAAATCTAATAGGCACAATTTGATTGAACTACTTTCCTTCCTATTAATCTTTTCCTAGTCCTCTATCTTCATACACACGTGCATGCCTCCAAAACAACAATCCACTAATCTATATCCTTAAGAATATCTTCCATCTTAATCTTCCATATCTAAAAATGTTGGCCTTTAAATTTTTTGTTCTCATTTCTTGTGATTCCAATCATTTTCCACTTAACTCTAGCAAATTCACACACGTAATATTTCCACTCAAAGAAAATCCTATCAATAGGGTTGAGAAACCTTATTCTTTGCACAAAGCTAAAAACTATCACTATACCAAATCAAGTGGCTTTGATCTGATAAATAAATACAAAATAATAAATACTTCATATAATTGTTAATATAAACAAAAATAGTGAAATGAAAAAAAAAAAAATACAATAGACAAGATACATCATGGGAAACCCTTTCAGGAAAAAACCCAATGCAACAACTTATCTCCTTATTATATTAACTCAATTATTTTTATATGCAATAATTTACTTTGAGTTTTTTTCAATCCCATTACATGTCCATAAATATATGTAAGCAAAATCAATAGGTAACCATCATAACGATATTACAAAATAATGGGTACCAAAACTATGGGCCAAGAATACAACCCATAACGACTCCCCATAAACATAAGTTATCTAACCACCCATAATTAACATAGGGTAAAATACCTATACGATCCTCAAAATAATAGGGGACCCCAAAAATATTTCTTAGAGGCTAGCCCCTAAAACCCCAACCAGTGGCGACGCCACAGAGACCTATGGCCATGCCAAGTTGTAAAATCTAGAAAAATATACAACACATTTACAACACCTAAAGCCATGTCTTAGGAGGAGTAAGTAACTCCACACATTATAAAAGGTATTCAAGGGAAAAAAGGGTTTAATATAATAGCTAAAGAACACCAAATCATACTAACACCATGTTGAGTATATTATCTACTCTATAGTTATCCCTTTATCTTTGTATCAAGACACACAGGGCACACATACTATATTGGTTTAGATTGTATACTCTAGTTACACCCACACTAGGAGAATTATATGAGCTTTCTCCAACTCAAGGGTATCTAGTGCAACACTTGGATTGGTCAAGTAGAGGGTAGTCCATCCTTACCCAAACATTGATTTCTCCTTTTGTTATCCAATTCTTTGATAAAGGGTATTGTGGGTATGTAGGGTTTCTACTTGTTGCAAGTCTTTACGTATTATGCCAAGGTTATCCTCACTTGAGTGAGATAAAATAATATTCTTTTCTAGGAAAGTGAAAGGAAGGAGAAGTTACATAACTCTAATATTAATATGTCAAATTGTTTACAAAAGAGGATATAACTATACCATCATCTAAGTAGATTTTTACAATCTTTGAAAAAGGAATTTTCAAGTTATAGTTTTAAAGAGGAAACACTTCCCGATTAGAATAGATCATCCATATAGTATGCACACCTTGATCCTCCTTATATCGCTCTGCACAACTATGTTTTTATCCCTTTGTGTATTCCAAGAAAATCATCGTATGATTTTATCATTATTCTGAGTATTAATGCATTATTCGAATGTGAATGGTTGATATTTATTAATTAATTCATAATAATCCCTTATAAAAACCATTACGTCTTATATTTACTTATACCACATCTTATAACTTTTAGGGTGTAAACAAATAGGCTCATGTTTATTAAGAAAAACTATTTTCACAACTTACTATTGGAGATTCCAAGAACCCGCTTGGAGGTAGAGAAAACCCTGATCCTATGACATCCTTCCCGGTTCATTGCTAGATTCATATGAGACCTTGCTCCACCACTCATTTAGTGAGATCTTGCAAAAGAAAATGGATACTAAAACCATGAAGCTTGCTTTGAGAGTAACCCCAATGTTACTTTTGGCGATGAATTCCTCAAAACAAAGGCATTCTACCAAGATCATGCCTTGATATGCATATTCATCGATCTATGGCCTAACCTCCCTATTCTCCATGATTGGATCTCCAAACACTGGATCTCGCTTCTAGCAGACAGGTTAGATCTCTACCCTTGTGCTAAGGGGATTTTTATTTATTTTTACCTCTATAGCTGATAAGGACATCATTACAAAACAACTTTGGGTTTGTCAGCAAAAATACCTTATTTTAAAACCATGGTTCCCATCTTTTAACCCTCTCACTGAATCCTTTTCATGAAAACCAATCTGGATCAGATTACCACACTTACCCTTGCAATTTTGGGATAGTAGTTGTCTGATATCCATAGGCAATACCTTGGGTAGCATCATAAACATTGACTCCCAAACCTCTGACTTCACTCATACAACCTACGCTAGAATCCTAGTTGAGCTTGATACTTCAAAGAATCTCCCAACCCACATTGAACTTAAAGTGCAAAATCGAACTTGGACCCAGCCTCTGGACTATGAGGGTCTTCCTTTTAGATCGGAAGAGATGCTTCTCTTTGGGGCACTCTCTTCGGTTCTTCCGATCGCAAGATGGAAAAACGTAGAAATGAGAAGACTAATTGGTGGAGAAATGCCCTCCTGAACACTTGGTACTTGAATCTAAGGATGAGTCTGTAAAGAAGAAATCTTCCAAAAGTATTTATGAAACTTCACTCTTCTTTGCATATCATTATTTGCTCTCCATATCTGGCTTTCATCCTTGATTCAGCTAATGAGGTGGATGACTTGCAATCGCTCCCAGAAACCCCTTTGAGAGAGATCATAAATCATGTTAACAAGGGGATTTATGTGGGTGAAACTCATAAGACTCTGTAACACGAGAAATAAATAAGCATTCGAGAGATAATGGAGAATATTTCTTCTCGTTCTCCTGGTACAAATAGCACACATCATCCGATTGTTGATTTGGAAGTTGTTATTCCTTTTGAGAAAGCTACGGATGAGTGGATAACGATCTGTAAAAAGAAGAAATCTGGTCACAAGCATACCACTCCCACAAAGTAGAGACTTTGTCTCCTTCACTCTCCTGTCATTCAATTTTCAGACAACAGTCTTGTTCTTGTTTTTCTTCTGTCTTGCATCTATTGGAAGGTTGTTGTTTGTTTTTTTTGGTTTCTTGCTGGCATTTTGACATTTTCCTTGTTCTTCGTGAATTTTCTGGCTTCTAGGCCTTGTTTGCTTGGGAGTGGCCCCACTTATCAAAAAACCACCTTGGTAGTATGGTTTTATCTGGATTTTGAGCCCTTTTATGTATCACAAGGTATGATCCCTTCAAAACCTTTCACCAATAATAAAAAAAAAAAGAAAAAAGAAAAACTATTTTCCTAAAGACGGACTTTGAAAATGGCTAAAACAATATCGAATGATGCTCAATTATCACCATATTAAAATCTCTTATCTATCGGGAGAATTATTTCTCTTAGGTATTAAAAATTTGTTTTGAAGGATTCAACTTACTTTAAAACCATCAATGACCATAAATATGAAATATTTAGTTCCTTTTATTGTATCTAGTCAAGATGTTGACTTTCTCCTGCTTCTTTATATTATTGTAACACAATATTTTGGGTATATATTCTCATGCACATAAATGATGATGGGTTGATATAATGAATTATGCTCCCTAATCGAGACATCTCAACTCATTAATAGACACTCTATAGATAATTATTTTCATACGATTTCTGAAAATGACACTTCACTCAATGAAGCCTTTTATTGTCTTGATACATTTTACATAGTGTCGGGATACACTCTATAGTGATCCAAAACTTAAGGCTCCATGTGGAGAATTATGTCCATGCCAAATTTGGTGAGAAACTAACCTTGGAAGTGGATTCAACGTGGGGAGTAAATAAAATTTCTTGGATTTCTTTTTAGTTTTAATAACACATTATTTAATTTATGGCAATATGTACTTGTTAGAGTTGAGAGAATATTATATTTTAGATTACTACACCTCTCTCAGCTGGACAAACGGATATGAATGGAAAGCTCTAGGTTACACAAAAATTCTTACTTCCACCCACTTCTTCTACTCCCTTAGTTAACCCTTTCTTAGGCATCGATATTCTCTCAATTTATTTTGGGCCAATATTAAGTAAGCCCAATAATTTCCTCGAGTTACCTAGGATGTTTTCTACCTTTCTCATGACAAAGGTGGTACGAGTATCATTGATATATAGGAAAACATTGACCTATGTGTTGAATAGATAGTTAGAGAGATTAATGATACAAAAGCTTGGAATTTTATTCTACTACATTGCTTATATGCCAATTCATCTTGTGGTAAATGTTTTAAAAGAAATATTGGGATTCATAATTGACTAATTACCTCTAATTTGATCAAAATTGACAGTTTTTTATTTTCAAAAAGTATTTGGAAACCCTATGAAGCTATGAAACCTTATTTGAACTAGGTTGGAGAAGGTTTTAGTTATGGTTTTTCAATTACCACAATATTTGTGTTCTCCCATCACATTTGGAAAATATGTCCCTTTGGATGAAACACTTGATATCAAATTCCCTCAATTCTTTAATAATGCCATCAACACAATTATGATCTAATATATGCAATAGTTAATCCCTTGGTCTGATATACAAAGAAATTTCATGTTTTTTTTCTTTTATATTCCCCCCTTTTAGGAATTCGTGAGCTCTTACTAGATGTTATATTACACAATCTTGGGCTAAAAACCCCTATTTTTCAATGGTGTGATTAGTAGTAGAATTTTAATACCATGTTAAAAAATTATACACACATTTTGATATATCAATTAATGAGCCCCTTCTCCTTGTACTCTAGTAAGATTACTTTCTTGTAGAGCTTGAATTCCTCTTATAGATTCAAATTTGGAATTTTAAGGTCAAGATTGAAGTTGGGCACCAAAATTTCTCACTTCCTTCATTGCTTGGTCCACCAAAGCCTCCCTCTTAGGGAACAACTCAAACATAGTAGAATATTGACCCCTAATTGCTTTTCTTGTGTCCATCCTGAAACCTTCAAACACCTTTATTAGAATTTACCTCATACTAGAGATGCATGCACATGGATTCACTCTTTAATTCATCCCTTTCATACCAAGATCCTATCGATTGAAAAGAGTTAAAATGTTAAGGATTTATTTTAAGTAGCCAATGTACATATATTTTTAATAAAAAACAATCCAAAGCTATTCTTTTATTTCAACCTTTAGAGAAAATTAGAAGTATTATTATCTTTAATAATGAATCTAATATATCCCAATCAGATTGTTAATGAAAAATTTGTTAAGATCTATGTTGTTTATCTATATATATCAAAGAATAATCCAAGAAAGTGGTTATGAAATTCCAACATATACATGAGTTTTTACAATCACAAAGGGAGCACCACATGCACCATAAATAGAGTTCCATCAAATCTAATGTTGATGAAATTTCTAACTCTCATCGCTAGGTGTAAGCAGAGTCACTCCCACAACTAGTTGTCTTCACTTATATGTGGATGTTTCTCCACTATTCCTTACCAAAAAAAAACCGGATTCTTAAGAATGGAGCTCATTGCCCCTTGTCAAGCCCATTGTTATATTTTCTCATTGGTTGTCACTAATGCTTAGAGGTGTCAAGGTGGTCGGATCTCCATCACCTAGGTGGGGAATCGAGGTGCCTCTAGTTTACAAGACAACACTTAGGTTTATTACAAGTGGATTTCCCTAGATCCACTCTTAGTGTAGCCTTCTAGTTTAGGTTTCCTTTGTCCCAAGGACGGTCAATCACCTCTCCCCAATACTATCATTTCTTGTGCATAACTTTCCTATTGCTTATGTTATAGTGTGCATCCCGGATATTGCTAATAAGTAGTTGCATTTTTGGTATGTTTAAAGTTTTTGAGACATGTTTTTTTGGTATGGAGATTGGGCTATGCATTCCAATTGACCACCATTTTTATTGTAGCCATCTTGTATCTCTCGGAGGTTTAATTGATTAATATAAATATGTTCTCTAATAAAATGATATTATTAGTAAAAATATCTTGAATTTATTTATCTAAATTGCTTTATCAATTTTGAGGTATCTCAAATTTGTTAAATACTTTTACCCATTAAAGGGTTATACACAGTTTTGGAATTTCAAATTATTTGCTCCCGTCAAATAAAAAATTGTTGATGGTTTAGCTCTTTCAACTAATTGTATATTTCAATATTGTTGATGGTTTAGCTCTTTCAACTAATAGTATGGCTTTCTAATTTTGCATCCTAATGTTTTTACTTGGACATATACGGTCAAAATAAAAAAATGGTCTAGAGGCTATCAATTTCGAGGCTATGTTCTACATTAATCATTATGAATCCATCATGTTATTTAAAAAATTATTCCATAAAAGAGAGTGAATAAATGTAAGGATAATTAGGCATGATGTGCAAGAAAAGTCTTCCACAATTATTTAAATAAATTTATCTAAATAGTTAAAGTTTTTTTATATATTTTCTAGGACATGTAAGGTAGGAAGATTTTTTATTTTTATTTTTTGTGCAAGAATTTCATGTGGAGGCTGTAAATGCTATTAAATGCGATTGGTTCTTTCAATTTTTTTGTATTTTTAGTATGCAAAATGATTTTTATCCATGAAATTTGTCACATAATTAAATCTTAACAAAAGTCGCAGAGCGGTAAGTTCCTGCCTCACAGTTGAAAGATGTGTTTGGCGTGGGTTTGTTTTAACAAAATTAATGCCAAAAACATGTATCACACTGATGAAATGCCAAGCTGCAGATGTGTTGTAAGCTAAATTTAAGATGTCTGACTTTATAGCTGGTCATGTTTGAGTTAAGTAAATGTCTTTGTTCTTGGATGTCGAGTATATATCAGAAAATACTGTAATGGCACCGGAAATGTATGGGAATTATAGTACCAGCATCAGGTTCGGATGTAGAATAGTGATACATATTTGAATTCAATATTGTAGATAAAACAGCAATTCAATATTGTTTTCTGTGATTATGTCCACACAAGATACAAATAAAAACTAAAAGGGAAGGAAAAGGGTATGAAGTTGTTTCTAATTATTAAAAACATATAATACGTGTTGCAGTAGTAGCCAAACCTATGATATTCTAAGCAATTGTATCACAGATCAAGACAAGAATTAAACCTTTCCGTCTATGCAATTTATTAATTACATAGTTTACTTGTTTAATAGGATAGAATGTGTGTACATGCACATGAAGTCAAAAATGATATTAAAGTCTTTCTCAAATCATACAAGTTAAACAATTTTCTGCAGAAAAACTGAATAAAGGGTATAAGTCATACAATTCTGGATATCTAAATCATGAAATCCATAAAAGAATAATTCACTATATTTGCAGAGGCAAAATGTATTCCGGGAATACTTTAGAGATTAAACAGTTAGACACAGCAAATGAAAACTGAGCTATTATATATCAAGTGGTGAAAGAAGTATCCCAATATCTTTGCTTCTGAAGTGGAATAGAAACAAGGATTTCCCAATGCAGATGATCAATCAGTATTCCTCAGGCCATTTGCCCTCATTTGTGGGAGAAAACTATTAAATCTGATAAAAATATGTCACATATCTCCATTCACTGTTCTGATTCACTGGGAGGATGTTTGCGAAGGCTGATGAATTTAGTTTTAAAGCTAATAACTGATTTTTCTTAAAATTTCTTATGCTTTTCATGCATTTCAAGCAATGGTTGCAATCCAAGAGACCACATTCCAATCAAACATTTAGTCAAACTTTTGGATCAATGAAGAAGTTGTACATGGAAAAAACATATCTTCTTGAAGATGATGAAGATGGAGTTGAAAACTAGGTCACATGTATTTTAAATTTTATCCTATCTCCTTTGATGTATTCAATGGACAAGTACTCAATTATGGTGGCCAAACTTTTTGCAACCTGATGTCAAATTCTAAGTTGTTAAACATTGGCTATTGATAGTCAAGATCTTAAATGTGGGGAAATATAATCTATTCTGTCCCATTCTCATACATGCCCTTATGTTGTGCTAAATTCTTGGAATTTCTCCAAACCTTTTCTCTAACAAAATAAGGGATATTATTTTATTCGTGCTTTTTTTTAGGGGAATTTAAGAATTCCAAATCAGGCATGCACCAGTGCACTTCGAATCGAAGAAATATCATCCACATTGCCATTTGTGCAAAAATACAAGAAATAGATAGAATCTATGAGCTTCGCTCAAGTGCAAGCTAATATATGTCTATTTTATTTTCATCTCAACCTTTTCTCTAACATCAGAAGATATTTGAATTTAGTGTATTTTTGGATTCTAAATTGGGTATTTTTGGATTTCAAATTGGAGATTTTTGGATTCCAAATTGGGTATTTTTGGATTTCAAATTGGACATTTTTGGATTCCAAATTGGGCTTACACCTATTCAGTAGAAACTGAAAAAAATCATTCTCTATCATTCAAAGAAATACATTTTTAATTTTTTTATTTGTTGGATAAATACTTTCATTTTAGATTCTGGGGAAAAGAAATTGCATATACATTTAGCATTATTTGTATTTCTTTCTAATAGTGTGTCGGATCATATCCATCCACATAGAAGTTTGAATCGACAACCTCGAACTATCTCCGGCATCCACGTACATGCATTTTCGATTGATGGAGAAATGGAAGTCCTAATCACCTCACATGATGTCATACTATCAGCCTTTATTTTTCAAATTATTTATTCTATATTTGAGTCTCCACACTTTCCACAAATATCTCCTCCAATCTTCATGTATACCCATCAAATCCATTACATTTTTTTGTTATATCATATTCCATCCCAAAACTTACCTTCCACTTCACCACCCTCTTCTTCCATGCTGTCTCCTCCACTCTTTGACTATAACTAAACGATTTCAACTCAACTTTTAAAAAAACAAAATTACTCTAAAATCCCAATCCATATGACTTGTGTCGGTGAACAAACTTGAGTCCAAATTGACAGGTCATCCTATCAACCAAAAACAATTAACAAAAATCAGAAAACTAAAAGGGCCCACTTTTATTAACCGACATAGACGAGTTTGCATTAAATAATGGCCATACTTTTAAGTGCCACCACTTAGGTTGATGGATATAATTGTTAACCAGCTTTGTAAAGTTAAAGCTGCCCTAACTTTGATAGAATCAAACGATTGTAAATTGAGATAAGAATTATAATTCCTTTGACGAGTTCGTTTTAAGTAGGTAATTCACAGTTTATTTTATTTTATTTTGTCCTTCCTTCTTTTATTCATACATTCTCTCACTTAAACATGAGTGATGAGACACATTGGGAACATGAACCTGTAGCCAACGTGCTTTCAATTGAATGCAGGCTTTGTGACACTGACAAGAACACAATCCATCGTTGGTTGTTAACTTGTTATACTTATGCGGTAGAAGGAGAACGCATTGATTATGGACATTTCTGCACCATCCATGTGTTGTGCAGAGTTAAACCCACCATGTTGCATTGTCATGGTGATGGCGTGTTGCGGTGTTATCGATATGGCGTGTTACGGTGATAACGTGTTGGTGGTCAGCGAAAGTATCACTTCTATAGATGGTGTATCGTGCAAATATCGAGTCACTGACATGACAATCCATGCAAATGGCAAACTATGCAGTCCTGGTAGCAGTCTGATTAATTACGCCGAAAGGCGTTCCTTCAGCTGGGTTCGAGCTGAGGGCTCTCTGACGCATGTCAGAGAGGAGACGGCCGAGATGAGGTCGGTCAGGACGACGTCGATCACGGATGCGATCTGGCCCTCCATGCGCTGTACACCTCCATGCCTGGACAGAGACCATAAATTGTTTTAGGCGAAGGCACTGTTAGTCGTTAAATTTCGCCTGCGCGCCAGTAAGGGTTCGGTGTATTTTTTGTACACCTCCATGCCTGCCCAGAGATCGTAAACCCTGATACGCAAAAGAACTGTTACTTGATAAATATCTGCTGCACGGTTTTTTGCGGTGTACGCTGAAGCATGGCTGCGTCGAAGGGGAGGTATGCGGAGGAGGTACGCCGCTGTTATCCCAAAAACGAGACTAGGTTTAAATATTTATGTGAAGGGTAGCTATTGTTGCTCTTTTCCGTGGGTAGGTTTGGAATTCTGGTTGCCTTCGTGAATGAATAAAACCCTTCGCGTATGGCAGCTAACACAGTTGTTTCTTTTCCTGTCGTGGGCTTTGGTAGGTTTGGGGTTTGCGTGCTTCAGAGGCCTGCATCTACATTCGTCTAAAATAATTCATGGTTGGACTGTTCTTCGACAGTAACCCAGGTGATGCTCTCGATAAGCTGTGGTTTTTTAGTGTGACGGAGCCAGAATTGCTTGCAGAAGGGGGTAACTTGGAAATCCGTATCAAACCAGATCCTGAAAATCTTTTGCGTGGGTAGGTTTGGAATTGGAATTGCTTGCAGAAGGGAGTACTTGTCCAGTTTTTCTATCATGCTACTGAGGCATTATGTGGTTGACATTAATCTTAGAACTCTAGATTTAATAAAAATTAGTATTGTGTTTTATGGAGATATATTTATTTATTGATATTCACTTATATGTTTTGGGGTTTTAATGGCAGTAAACAGGAGCGACTGGAGTTTTTATATGATTCTGGACTGGCCGTGGGAAAAAGCAGCTCTGATAGCTTTGCATTGGGTGAGCCCTGGAGCGCGAAGACCGAGGCGAGGCGATAAATGAGCTGAATAAGGCGAGTTTCTGATTTTTTTGTAGGTTTTTAGTGTCAGTTGTTTTGGGTTTGATTATGAGGTTTGTTTTATTTTGAGTATTTGTTTTCCCCCTGATTTTTTAATGATCTTTTTTGGCCGAAAAAACTTTTTTGAGGTTTCCGGCCACCTGTAACATTTTGAAGGTTTTAAACATGCCTCGTGTGTATGTACCACATAATGTTTATACTACAACCTTGCTAGAGTTATGGGTCAAGCTATTTCAGTTGTGCATTATCAGTTTGTGTTCTAAGTTGCTTTTATGGCATCCCAGAGCCTTCACCACAATCCATGCTGCTGTCCATTTTCTGGAAATAAGTCTATCTAATCATGTTCCAATCCTCATCTGGGATGTCCACGTCAACAGTGCCTTCCCTAGGAACCTGCTATTCAGGAGCTGGATTTATTCTCGGAAAGTTCGTTGTGCCAACAAGATACTCGAGACAGATCTTGCTATATGCTTGATGGAAAATTTTCTTTTGTTTTTCTTTAGTAATCTTCAAGAGGAAATTCACCTGCACACTGTATTAGCGTATCCTTTGCACATATCTATCTCTTGTTGAACACTTGAAGCAAAGTTGACGAGATTGACTTCAGGAGGAGTGCAAATGAAGAGGACCTTTTGGGGCTTCTTCTATTAAGGTAAGCGGTGGCGAATTGCAGACTTTGTTTTTTCATCCCCTTGTCTTTGCTCAAATTTGTATCGGGCCATAGATATGTTTACTTTATGTTTACTTTTGCTATCTTGCCCAATTGCCTTTTTGTGTTCTTAAGGGCAAGCTTGTGGTGGTTTCATGGTTGAGCACCTCTGCAAGCTCTCGAAACAAAGTAGAGACATTTTCATACACCCTTTATTCCCCCCGAGGTGTGGTCCAAATTGTATAACTCCGGACCTTATACTTTTCTTACAATCACCTATTCTTCTTCTCTAGCTTACTTGCTCCTACTAGCCCTGCTCAGAGTCTTTTTTCTTCATAACTTTTGTTAGGAGGCTTCATTTCACAAAGTAGTCACCATTTGCGATACCTATTTGGCCTTTATTCTTGTGTGCGAGGTTTCCCGATATCTCATCATCATCATAATGATTCTTTCAAAAGATTGCAAGAAGTTGCTTGGTCCAAAAAGGTACAAAAATGGATTTTATGAAAATAAGAAAAATATTGCCATCAATGCGTAGAGCTCGAGAAAATATATACTTTTAGAGAAGACGACACCTAAAACGGAGCCACAGAATGAAAGTTATGGCACATGCAAGTTTTTGCTGCTACATCTTCCCGGACCCTTTCCAAAAATGGCAAATTTTTTTCCATCCTTGCGATTTTTTCACCAAAAAAAAAAAATGCCAAAAAAGGAAAAAAAAAATATGCACATGTCGGGGGGTCTTCAAAACCCGACACAAAGGGAAGGCGGGTTTCGGAGGCGAAGAAACATCAGGCAGAAACATGTCGGAGGAGCGGATAAACCCGACAGCAAAGAGATGTGTCGGAGGGGTTAGAAAACCCAACAGGAAGGACATGTCGGAAGGGTCGCAAAACCCGACACAAACGCAAAGAAAGCACATGTCGGAGGGATCGCAAAACCCGACACAAAGGGATTCGGGTTTCGGGTTTCGGGAAACATGAGACACGAAACATGCAAATCGCAAGGCATGTCCCGATGCTTGAGAGTTCCGCAAACCCGACACACTACAAAGGCAAATCGGGTTTTGGAGTCGGTAACGCATGAGGCGAAAACATGTCGCGGCATCCTCCAAACCCGACACAAAGGAAAACTTGGAAAATAGCGGCGGAAGCGGGTTTCGGGAAAACACAAACATCAAACACATGCCGGGGCTTCTTTCAAACCCGATTCAAAATACAGTCCGCTATAATGAGATGAGTTAGGTGCGGATGTGGAGGTGGTTGGAACAAATTTCGATTTCTTCACTCCTCCTCTTTTTCTTCTATAAAATGTAAGGAGAGGCTCTTTTTCTGTTAGGAGGCTTTCTATCCATTTTGAGATCATGAAAAAATGGGCTTTTGTGATTGGTGGGATTGCATTACATTTTACCTTTTTTATGCGAACTCTAAGCTACTATCCTTTACCCTGGCATCATTCTTTTGAACCGCTTCGACCTTCCCTTCCGCTTTTGCTTTTAATGAACCGGACTATCGTGTTCGATTTTCTAGGTGGGGGCGTAGCTTTCGGTTTGGTTGTTTGTTTTGGTGTTTTCTTTCACATTCTTCGTTGATCGTTGCATTTGTCGTGCAGCACATCCATTCTCCTCTAGTTGTTGCATTGCAACCATGGACACAACTTTAACAGAAGGAGGTATTGCGCGCCTAATGTCCGGTTGCTCGGACACGGGTTCCACGTTCCAGCTCCTCAACATATCTCCTGTGCGGTCTCTGATTGAACAGTGGCACCCAACATCGAGTTGACCTTTCTGACGGTATTCACATCCAGAAGGCATTGTTGCCCTCCAAGTTTTCAAAACTAGTTGCAGACAAAACATTGAAAGAAGGCACAATAATTCAGCTGCAAAAAACCGTTTGCAGGATGGTCGACCATGAAATGTAAGTAGCCAATATTTTGACTTCCCTTTCGTCTTTTCTATCTCGCACAATGTTTCTGACATTTTCTTTCCTTGCGTTGCATGCGTGCGGGACCGTTTTAATTACCGATATGGATATAGTGAAAGAAACATATCCACAAATTGGTTCTCCTTCCCGGATCCCCAGCCATGTTATTCAGGCAAACAAGCTGTGTTGACCAGCCTGAGGGTGTGCCCAAAACTTTGTTTCCACAAACACCGCCTCAAAAGATATATGCTTCCTCGAAATCAGCATCGAAGGCCATCTTCATAAACGACTTGAACACAACCATGCGTGTTTGGTCCATAGAGGGCAGAGCGGTCGTGAAAAACTCCATGCGGACATATAGTAATGATAACGGCAATGGTTGTTTCTTTGGTTTCGACTTCGTGGATAGCAGAGGTGGTGAAATCCGTGTCACTTGTTTCAATGAGATTGCGGAAAAGTTCTATGGCACAATAGAAAATGAACAAACGTACACCATCTCTAATGGAAGAATTGGAAAAGCAAAAGAAAAGTTCAACAACCTGAACAACACACTCGAAATTTTCCTTTCGGCAGCATCTATTGTCCGGCCTCTACATGTCAACGATCAAATCATACCTTTACACCACTTCCACTTTGTCCCCATCAAAGACATACCTGGAAGACCTGCCGGATCTTTTGTTGACATTCTTGGTGTAGTTCTTGTTATTTCTCCACGATCCACCATTCGCAGACGTGATCAGACAGAAACATTCAAGCGAACTGTGCAGGTTGAAGACATGTCCGGATTTAGTGTTTCCATCACTTTGTGGGGTCAACATTCAACTGTGCTTGGAGAAGAGCTAGAAGAATTCCTTTCGATTCCGCAGAAACCAGTTCTTGCTCTTAAAACAGCTCGTATTTCCAGCTTCAATGGAACATCTCTTGATACTATATCCACTACAAAATGGTTTGTTAATCCAATGATTCCTGAAAGCCTCCCTCTGCAGGAATGGATTGCATCTGATGCTTTCAATGTCCTTGCACCATCTATCACAAACAGGGTTCTAGGGCCTCATCTGCCTTGTCCTCTCCGTGCAACAATAGCTCGGAGTCCTGCCAAATGGGTAACACAGATAAAAATGAATGGGCTACAATTACAAAAAATCACGAGACATTTCATTGGACAATTTTTATTACTTGGCATGCCCTTTAGTGAAAAATGGTACACAGTGTCGCAAGAAAGTGCAAGAACTGGAAAACGGGTCTTGGTTTTGTGGGAAATGTAATATTCCTATCCAAAAATGCGACTACAAGTATGCACTCCGTGTCACTTTACAAGATAGCACAGGAGAACTTCAATCCGTAACTGCATTTGATGAGACTGCTGAAAATATAATGGGCGTCAAAGCTGAAGACTTGCAGTTTTTAAGCATAGATGATGGTGCAACAACTGAAATTGCAGACCAAGTGATAGGCCACGAATATCAATTTACGCTCTCCATAAAACTTGAAACATACCGTGAGAAGAAGCAATTTAAATGTGTCATTATAAAGTCACACAAACTTGAAGCTGCGGCTTCCGCTTCCCTGATTTACGTTTGCGTAACAATGTACAGGCTTCACTGCATTTGTGTTCCCCCCTTGTAAAGCTCTCTTGGTCTCTTGATATGCTAGCACCCTTTCCAATAACTCTTTCTTGCACAGACGAATGTCTAGTTGTTCCTTTTTGCTCTGCTTTTGCTTATGTAAACTCGGGTTCAATGGATATCGATATATATACGTTTTGTTTTGTAAATTTTGTCACACTCTCTATGTTCTTGAATATCAATAATTGGAATTCCTAAGCCTTTTCCTTTAAAAAATAAATACTAGTGATGGTCTTTTATATTGTATGGACATGTTCTTTCCTTCGAACACTTTCCTGTATTCATAACTTTCGTTGAATGAGCTTTGTTAGTGCTATGTTCCTTTACATGCAATTTTTGAGCATAGATGATGGTGCACCAACTGAAATTGCAGACCAAAGGCCGCGAATATCAATTTACGCTTTCCATCAAACTTGAAACATACCGTGACAAGAAGCAGTTTAAATGTGTCATTATAAAGTCGCACAAACTTGAAGCTTCGGCTTCCCTTCCCTGAATTACGTTTGCGTAACAATATACAGGCTTCACTACATTTGTGTTCCCCCCTTCTAAAGCTCTCTTGGTCTCTTGATATGCTAGCACCCTTTCCAGTACCTCTTTCTTTTCAAACGAATGTCTAGTTGTTCCTTTTTGCTCTACTTTTGCTTATGTAAACTCGGGTTCAATGGATACCGATATATATACGTTTTGTTTTGTAAATTTTGTCACACTCTCTATGTTCTTGAATATCAATAATTGGAATTCCTAAGCCTTTTCCTTTAAAAATTAAATACTAGTGATGGTCTTTTATATTGTATGGACATGTTCTTTCCTTTGAACACTTTCTGTATTCATAACTTTCGTTGAATGAGCTTTGTTAGTGCTATGTTCCTTTACTTGCAATATACATCGCAAAACAACTTTCGTATTCTTTTCCTTTACTCCATGTATGTAGATGCCTGATTTTCCTTTACTTGTCTCATACTTTTGTTCTGCTGCAAAACGTTGCGGGATTCCCCATGTCTGCGAGCAGCGATTAGCTCGACGGCGAAGAGAAATCTACGCCAAAACAAAGAGCAAATAAATGCGGATCAGCGCCGCCGTTACCATGCTAGAAAAAACACACATTGTACATCTTTCTTCCCCCTTCTGCCTTCGTACGAGGCCCAGCACTGCCCTTCCATCGCCCCATTCTGGCTCTCACGGTGCCTCCTCATCCAACGCCGCAAATGTTTTTCTCTCCCCGCCATCCGCTCCACTTTGCCCTTTCCTTTCGCACAACACTTCCACCCTTCCCTTCTATGGGGCCCGTGTGTACCACTGGGATACACAACACTTCCCTTCTCGGCGACACATTCCTCTTCCCCCATCGACCTCGTACTCTCAATGTCCTCCGCTTTCTCCCTTCTGTTGATGCTCTGCCGACCTCTTCGCATTCGGTTGTCTTTGCCTTCCCAGACTTCAATACATGCCAAAACCTTGAAGGGTTTTGGTCTGCTGGAAATGTTCCCTTACGAGCCATCCGCCTCTTCTTCGTCCTCCTTCGCAGATGCACAAAGGCGTTTCCGCAAAAGGATAGATTCCCTTTCCATTACAAGCACATGCACTATCTGTTTGGAGAATTACCCTGGCATTCAAACTAAGTGTTATTCAGGATCTATCCTTTGCTCAAGGTGCAAGTTAGAGAAACAAGGACACCAATTTTCTTCGTGGAACAACATGGACCACAGCGTCCAGACCATCATGTACTCTGATCTTTGACATAAGTTGAAGAAATGTTGATTGCTTTAGAGTTAACCCAATTCTCCAAGTAACCCATGCACGTGGTGGACAATACAAATACTCTGGGCACACTATAAGCTTCCCCCAAGATATCTCTACCATATAAAAGTACCTCCCTCGACGGCTCGGCGATTTGGATCAGTTCTTGTGCAAAAGCGAGCTCCCAGGACAAACAAAATACGATTTCTACGTTAGTAGATCTCGTGTATGGCATGCACTTCAATACAAAATTTTGCATGACCCTTACTACTGAGGATGTTCTTGTTGACAATGAGGCCCTCAGCGCTCTTCCGTCTGACAACAAACAAATATTTCCTCCTCCCTTAACTCCATACTAATGGACATCCCCGCCTCTTCGAGCGATGTGCGCACTTTGATTCGGCGATGATCCTTCACTCTGCACTTTAATTGGCGCCCATTCTTCTTCTTTCGTCCCTTCTGCCCACAACTCCGGCACCGAAGATGAGCAGATCTCACAGTTCCTTCTCTCCCATGATCAAAACATGCCTTCCACCATGCCATGTCTAGACATAAGTCTTTCTCCCATAAATGAATACACCACTGAGGGTCTATTTTCCATGGCATTCCCAACTTTGTTTCCTAAAGGTAAGGCTATGTTTAGACAACCTCGCATGAAAGAGGTACTTTTACATGAATATGCCCTCCATTTAATCCGCTTCCATGATAACCGCTTGGTTCCCACCCCCGTTTCACTATTTCTTGCTTAACCTCATCATGCGGCATAGGAGCCAATCTACAGCAGCCGTTTTCATGCAACAAAACCTAGAAAATGGCATACCGCCAACTATAGGTGACCTCAGAAAAAATTGCTTGAAGACCACTGCATATTCGCTTCGGATACCTTGATGCGGTTTGGAAATAACTGCGCGGAACCCGCTCCTTTTGGTCCAAATACGGAGGAGATATCGGATATGGTTGAACAATTGGGTGCACCTCGTTCTTCTTCACTCTTAGTCTTTGCGAGATACTAAATGGCACTTTGATTTGCATGGTTTGTATGCACAGTGTTCCGCCTCCCGATCATCGGTTCGCACAAAGATTTAGAACAAACAACATTATCGACCACCCCCATCGTGTTTTACGCTTACTTGCACCAGAGGTTCACAATATTCCGAGGAGGTCCTGCAGAAACACCTTGGAGCCAAGGACTACTGGTACAGGTAAACAAAATTAAATGCTTCGTTTGCCACTCTTTTGCTTCTCTTTATTTCTAACTGCCTTTTTCCTCTAGGTACGAATGGCAACATAGAGCTCTGCACATGTTCACGGTTTCCTTTGGCTTGATGGCGCCCCCAATGTTGACACAATAGATTGGAATGACAATGCTTCTGTTGAAACAACAAGGCTGTACTTTGATCAATATGTTTCTGCATGGAACCCTAGAGCTCCTGCATGTAGACCTACATTCTTTCAAAGATCTCTCGAGGATGATCCCTGCTTGCTTTCCTCTTCAGAGGTTCTGGCTTCCAACCCTATGCACGACCTCGAGGAACTTATAAACCGGGTTCAGCGCCACACCAAATGTTCTACACAGACATGTCTCCGAAAAAAAGGTTCCAGAACTATATGTCGTTACAGTGCTCCTTGGGAAACACAGGCTTTTTCTTCCTTGACCATGGATGCCAACAAAAGCGTTAAATACCTTCCTTTCAGGAATGATGACAGATTAAACATTCACAATAAAGCCATCTTAGCTATATGGAGAAGCAAACATTGGTATCGGCTGTACTATCTCGGCACGCTTTTGTTCTTAAATACATTGCAAAGTATGCCTCTAAAGCAGAGCAACGCTCTGAGACATACCACCAAATGTTGTCTAGGCTTTGTTCGCATGCCAACCCAGATTTCCCTTCCTCTTTTGCAATACGAAAGATGCTCACAGAAAGTGTTGTTGAACATGACATAAGTGCACAAGAAACTTGTCACTTGCTTCTCAAACTTCCTCTTGTTGTGTCCAGCCGGCAGACCGTCTATTTAAATGTGGGCAAAAAAATACTTAGGCGCCTTTCTGCATCGGCTACTCATGAACAAGATACATCACAGCTTGTTGATGCGTACCTTGTCCGCCCACCATCAATGGAGTCCCTTTCCCTTATCCAAATTGCTCGAGAGTGGAATTACAGCAAATACCGAAAAAAAGAGAAATGGAAACAACGCACTACACCAGCAATTGTCCGCGTGTACCCAAGGTTTTCCATCATTCCGCCAACTAATACAGAGGCTTTCCACCTTTTACGTTGAGTGCGAGCTCTGCTTTGTCTGAAGCCTTTTTTTTGAACATTCCTTGGATGTTGGTTCCTCGCTTGGATGTTGTTACTTCCATTGGCGCTGTTCAAAAGTTCATACAAACCGTGGCATGTTAGAAGAACAGACACGGAACCTAATACATCTCCAGATGTTTCGTCTGAATCTGACACAGACCCAATGCAGACAAGCGAGAGAATCTATGAATGGCAACTTTTGGCAGGCGTCCGTCCGGGACATTCTGAAGGTCTTGACCATCTGCAAATGCTTGGCCTCCGAGAATATGACTCCCGCTATGATTGGTCCTCAAACAACGTTCCGGTTCACTTGGTTGACATCGCCCCCTCTTTTGTCGAGAATGGTAGGGCGAATTATTGCCCTGACCATACAAATCCATCTAGTTTGCCTTCTTTGTCGACTTTTTCCGATAACCAGCAACTAGCCTTCACTACAATACTCCACCACTTTTCCTCAACACACAGCCTACCACCCCTTCTTCTCATTATTCAAGGAACTGCAGGAACAGGCAAGTCATTCCTTATCCACTCTCTCAGTCTGCCTTCTCCTCCCTCGCTGCCCCTGCCATTTCGCCCCTTCTTTTGCTTGCCCCTACTGGTGTGGCCGCTTTTAACATTTCCGCATCGACCGTTCATTCCAGCCTCCGAATTCCCATTCGAGATTTAAAACCCCTTGAAGGCCAAGCTTTGGCCTCCTTTCAAGACTCTTTAAAACATGTCACATACATTTTGATTGATGAAATGAGCTTCATTGGTCCTAAACTTCTTGCAAAAATTGACTTCCGCCTGCGTGAGGCCTTCCCGCACTTCCGTACTTCCCCCTTCGGAAATAGATCAATGATTCTTGTTGGAGACCTTGGTCAACTTCCACCCGTTATGGACATTCCACTATATGCCAGTAATTCCTACGGTGGATCCCTTTGTGGAAATTTCTAAATTCGATCTCGTTAACGTCTATATTCCGACAACAATGAGGCTCTGCTCCGTCTCAAATTTCCTTTCGCAATTTACTTCTCAACATCCGAAATGGTGTGGCCACCCTTCCAGATTGGGAGACTTTGATGTCTCGCACCGACTCTTGCCTCTCGCAACAAGAACTTCTATACTTCCACAATGCCCCCCACCTCTTCTCAACAAATATTCTTGTTAAAAAACACAATTTACAAATGCTGAAGGAACTCAATTCTCCAGTTGCCTTGTCCATTGCTCTGAATACAAGAAGAAGTGACTACAATGATCCTGATGACGACCAGCTAGAACAAATAGTGCTCCTTTGCAAAGACCAAAAAATCATGCTCACTGCTAATTTATGGATTGCTACCGGGCTTGTTAATGGCGCATCTGGCACTATCGTTGACATTGTTTATTCCCCTTCCTCGGCTCCACCTTCTTTGCCTTCTTTTGTTATTGTCGACTTCGATCGCTATTCCGGTCCACCGTGGAATCCATCAAATCCCACCCACATCCCCATTCCCCCCATTTCAAGAGGTTCTCGTACACAATTGCCTTTAAAAATGGCATGGGCGTTATCGATTCACAAAGCCCAAGGACTCACCCTTGGTCATGCCACCATAGACATTGGATCCACCGAGAGACCAGGCCTTACTTTTACTGCTCTTTCGCGCGTGCCCTCCTTGGATAAGATTCGTATCTCCCACTTTTCTCGTTTGACCGCTACTCAAGAATTTCTTGACCTCCCTCCTGCACTTCCGAAAACAAGAAGAGCTTCGCCTCGATCCCTACCACCGTCCCCTATAACCTTCGCCGTCTCAAACAGCCCGCCCCCGTAAAATCCTCCACTCATAGCATTCTCGCCTTCTCCTTTTCACCTTTTTCTCGGTACTTCCCCTCCACTTCCTCTTCTGCATCTAACAACTATGTAAATATTTGGCTTGTTATACTAAATAATTTTAGCTTCTTCACCGCTCTGTTGTATATTTTTCCTCTCCGGCCCGACACCAGGGCAAATCGCGAAAACCATGTGGAAAGAGGAGTCGGATAAACAAGGAACGAATACATGTCGGGGGTTTTCCAAAACCCGGCAATGAAAGGATTCGGGTTTAGGGACAGAAATGCAATCGGGTTTCCATGGCGCGAAGCATGTCGGGTGGCTTTGAAAACCCGACAACAAAAGAAATGCCGGGAAGGGTTAAAAAACCCGGCGCACAAAGCAGCGGGTTTAAGCGGCGGAAAAACAAGTCGGGCGAGCAATGAAAGGAAAACATGTCGGTGTTTCTTCCAAACCGACAAAGGAGAAATGTGTCGGGGGGTCTCCAAAACCCGACGCACCAAAGCAAATCGGGTTTTCGGGTCGGAAACGCATGAAAAGGAGCATGTCGGGAGCCCACCAAAAGGACACCAAGGAGCATGTCGCGAGGGTTCCAAATCCCGGCCTTGAGGCAAACCGGGTTTCGTGGGCGGAACAACATGGCGCATCGAATACATGTCGCGGGGTCTTCAAAACCCGACAGTAAGGGAATTCGGGTTTCCGGGGCGGGAAGACATGGCGGAGGAGCATGCGGGGAAAACATGATGCGCCACCACCCAAACCCGATGCACATGCGAGTCATACCTCCGAACCCGAAAACAAGGGAAAACTTGGAAAATGCAGCGGAACCGGAAGTCGGGAATACACGAACAACAAGCATATGACGGGACTTCTTTCAAACCCGGTTCAAAAAATATAGTTCGCCATTTTTCGGTGGTTGGGGTTCTTACCTACCGCCACGATGAGGAGTTAAGTGCAGTTCCGGAGGTAGTTGGGGAAGCTTCGAATCCTTCTCCTCTCTCATTGTCTTCATATAAATGTAAGGAGAGGCTGTTTTAAAAAAGGTTGGACATTCTTGTTTTGGCCCCTCCCTTCTTCTCTTTGGCAGGTGGAGTTGTGGAGCTCAAACCTCCCATTCGAAATCCATGTGCGGCTTTGCCTCTTGGCATTTTGCGGTGTATTGTATCACCTTTGAAGCAAATAAATGCATGTCTGTGGATGATTCTCAACCCTCATGTGTTTCATTTTGCATCCTTCGATCTTTCACTTTGTGAATATGTTTATCTGCATGATATTGCATTGCATTTACGTGATCATGTTTAATTGGCAAAACATATGTTCTTCATTCCTCGGTGCATCACCTCCTTAGCTTAGGTTTATTTTTATGCATTTTCTCTCCTGTCTCCTTGGTAGTTAGATTAGGTTTTTGGGGTAAACCTCTGCGTTTTATTGGTGCATCGGACGGAGGAGTAGGAGCCGGCCTTCATCAGGAGAGCTTTTCCGATTTCGCAGGTCCCACACTTGGGAAAAGCTCCATGTTGTGCAATCGCTTCGGGAGTCTCAAGCGATCGCGTTCCGGGGTGCTGCGTCCATTACTCCTTATGTTCTCGCAAATGTTCTCCTTTTTTAATGCATTGTTTTCGTTTTCTTCTCTTCATTTCATACAATTCTTAGTTTCCTCTTTACAATCGCACGCTCCTCATTTCCTGCTACCGACTCCTTTCACGTTCTCATGAAATGTTCTCCTTTTTTAATGCATTGTTTTCTCTCTGGTTTATTCTTCTCTTCATTTTAGCTCTACAATTCTTAGTTTCCTCTTTACAAAAACCGCTTTAGTTTGCTTCCCATCGCGGCACGCTCGCGTCGTTGCTATGTGAATTACACCGATAGATGCATATTGTTTTCTTCTAGAGATGAAGGCTTCCTGCTACCGACACATTCCTTTTTCTAATGCATTGTTGTCTCCGCCTCCGCCTAATTAATAATTAGTGTACTTTCTCGCTTATGCTCGCTGTCGACCACCATCAATGGTTCTTAGCATTTTTGTTCTTCGTGAATGATATTTTCCATACAAATATGAAATAAACTTTTTCTAGTTTACTTTTTTTCTCACACTGATTCATGTTCAGTAACTTATAAGTTCCTTGCACGATTTTAAATGTATTATTAAAATTTTGAAAATGATAGTTTGAGAAGCATAATAAAAACTTGATGGAGACTCGAAATGGGAGACAACTTTAAAAGGAAATAGTTGTTTTGTGATGAATGGTAAATGGTAGGTGCATTTACTCCCTGGTTGATATCATAAAAACTACCATTTTATTGATAAATTTAAATTGTAACAAAAGAATAATTAAAAAAATTGTTGTGAAATTGGTAATTTACATGTTTGTGAATGTGTAAGAGGCTACTTGTAATTACTATGCATTGGAATTCAAGAAGGTTAGGTATATTCTGTTACATACGTAAAAGTCTCTATTTTAATTCATGTGTAAATGATAAGTGTATTTAAATTCATATATATGATAACCATTACCTTTGATTCGATAAATTTAAGTTGTAACAAAATATTTTATTCAAAACAAAATGTTGAATTAGGCAATTTACATGTTTGTGAATGGGCAAAAGTCTGCTTAATATTTGGTACATTCCAAGATTACATGAGCTAAATTATCTATTTTAATTCATGTGTAGATAGTATATGTATTCACATTTGTTTATATAATAACCATTATATTGTTGACTCAATAAAGTCAAGTTGTAGCTAAATATTTATTGAAAAAAATGTCAAATTGATAATTTACATGTGTTTGATTGCCCAAGGTTCTACTAATTCATATAATCACTATACAATGGAATTCAAGAAGGTTTGATCTATTTGGTACATGCAAAAAGTCTCTAGTTTGTTTCATGGATAAATAGTAAGTGTATTCACACTCTTTTACATAATAACTAATACCATTGACAAGATAAAGTCAAGTTGTAACAAAAGATTAAATTCAAAAAAACATCTTTGTCAAATTTGGACTTTAAGAACGTTAGAGACCTTTAATATAATATAAGATCCTTTTCATCAAAACAAAAAGGTTAAAGACCTAAGTATATGTGTAAAAATATGTATTTTCTATGACTCTGTAATTAAAGGTAATGTGTCTCTATATATCCTTGCAAAGTAAAACTATGTGCCCCATGAGTCTAACAATTGCATATAAGCTTTTTAAACAACATTTGTATGATAAATGTGGGGTTTTACAATTTTGGCATGACAATTATTTCCTTAATTAAATTATTTTAAGTGTCGATGTGTGAGGTTGGAAATAATATTTTTATTATTATTTTTGTGTCAAGTTTCACTTATGGTTACAAAAAAAAAAACTTGTATGCATAGTCAAATGAATGTCAAATTTTATAGGTGGAATTAAAAGTAAACACACGTATATTACAACCCACCATTAAAGATATCATTCTCAAAGTCTTAATTATTTGTATACCAAAATTATTAATAACATTATTACCTTCTTCACATATTTCCACTTTGGTGAAAAATGGTGTCACTTTAGATAACCATTATGTTTGATTCAGAAAAATATTTCGAATGAAGAAAATAGCTCCAAACTCCATAATGTGACTGAGAAAATGAAAAACTTCTAAGTGGCAATCATATAGATATCAAATTTAGAGTGAAATTCAAAAGTGAACATACTCTTAAACAATATAGTGTACTATGCCTCCCATCCTCCACACCACTTACCATTGTAAAATACTTCTCCACATAATTCATTTCATAAATGTAGAAGCATTTTATACTCCATTTATATATATCAGGTCAACCACCACAAACTTTTTTGTTATGCCGATAAATGTTTCCTAAATATATGAGAACCCAACCTCCCACTAGTACATATAGTCAAT
This sequence comes from Taxus wallichiana var. yunnanensis, assembly GCA_018340775.1. NCBI lineage: Eukaryota > Viridiplantae > Streptophyta > Pinopsida > Cupressales > Taxaceae > Taxus > Taxus wallichiana. The sequence goes on from CM031236.1 coordinate 527,531,269, forward strand.
TGGAGATGTGAATCTTAAACACGTTGATGAAGCTTTTGATCTTCGCTGTTAAAATAGATGGTTAATATATCAACTTTTCTAGACTTTTTTTTACCATTAGAGTAGAACATGTGGGCATATATGCCTATATGTGTTCTTAGTGTCTAAAGTTTAATTATGATCATTCACAACTTAATTAAAGATTAAAGCAATAAAAACCATTGATTTTTTAAAATCCCACAAACTCTTGAATTGCCAATCAAACCTTGGAATGCGGAGCTGATAACAATTGCAACAATTCAAAGAGCCCAAAGTTACATGCAAACTCAACAATTTAATGATATAAAATTGTAGTCTACTTAGATTTTACAAGATATGTTCGTCGTGAAACAAAAGATGATGAATAACTTCACGTTACTCTAAACACGTGAAACAATATACTTGCATAAATAGTGGTGTCACTTATAGTGGAGGGCTTTCAATGTGTGATTACTGGTTTAATGTCTTAGTATTCACCTTTAACAATGAAAACTTTAATGGAAGTGGGCCTCTTAATCATTTTTTCTATATTTTTTGATTGGGGATGGAAAATTCAAGGGTACTTATTCATTAACACGGTAGTGGGCGACATGTTGAATGGAAGATCTTCAATATGGAGTTGTTTTTCATCATGATGCTAAAGATAATGAAGAACTTGCTGCTGTGCATGGGTGAAATACAAATGTTGTATAAATACAAACATAGATGTTTCATTTCATGGAAGATTATTTTCCTTGTGGTCCCATGAATCTTGTAGGGAAAAATATATTCTTTTCTAATCAAGTGATTCTTAAGAGTCAACCCTCTCAAGGTATTCCAAACCATTCAAAATACTATGTGCATATTATTCAAGATATAAATATTTATCCGGACACCAACAAGTCACATTATGAGTCAAAATGTTTCATAACTAAAAGAAGGGAACATCACTACCTATATCCTATGTTATTCAAAAATAATGTATATAGTTTTATACTAACTCATGGATGCGCTTTGTTAAGATTGAGAAAACCCTAAATTTTTGGCCTTGCTCATCTATTTTTAACTAATTTAAAGGAAATTGTACTTGCTCACTACTTTTTAGACCATTATAATCACATTTATTGTGTATTTTTGATGGAGGATGATAAATCCGAGCATATTCATTGGGCACAATAGTGGGTGAAATGTTAGCCAAAAGAAACAATATGGAGATGTTTTTAGTAAGGATACCAAAGACGATAAATAATAGCTTCATGTCATTTTTGCGGGTGAAATGGGAACAGTAAATTGAAGAGGCACGCAAGGGAAGGTTTTCACTTGGTGATTGCTAGTTTCATGTCATGGTGTTAACCATTAATAATGGCACTCAATATAGAAGTGGGCTTCTTAATCACTTTTTGGTGTATTTGTGATGAAGGATGGAAAATCCAAGGGTATGTATTAACAAATTTTTAGTGGGTGACATGACCAAAATAGTCAATATGGAGATGTTTGACTCTGTGATGTTGAAGATTAAAAATAGATTCATGTCAAATGTTGTGCATGGGTTAATTGAGTACACCTAAATGAGGGAAGTTCTCTTAGTGGAAGGTTTTATACTTAGTGATCATTCATTTCATGGCCAATGTTTATCATCAATAATATCACATCTAATAGAATTGGGATTCTTACAAATATAAGGGTTTCTTAATTACGAGATACATGTGTCTACTTACTTTCTATTTCTCTCTCCCCCTCTAAATATATACCTTACTACAAAAATTTAGATTTGTCTCTTTAGTACATCTTTTTATAGCTTATATCAAGGCGAGAGATAGAATTATATTGATAGAATGCCTTGAAATAATATTCAATGAATGTAACCATATAAAGGTCATTAGGAGGAAGGAGGACAGGTTATAATCTGTCCATCAACAAATATAATCAACAATGTATTAAACTAACTAATGCTAACATTCCCCCCTATTACATTGTTCGTACAAACATACATTTCCTGATATTGGATGTCCCCCTTAATGAGAACACCACAAAGAGGGTCTTCACACGAGCATGTCTCGATACACATGGTTTTTCTAAGGTTGACCATAAACCTAGAGGGACAGGAGCACTTTCTCGACTGTTCACCTCGGTGGTTTTACAGGATTACCATGAACCAAGAGGATGATACCTCGGTGGTTTTATAGGTTTACCACGAACCAAGAGGATTTTACCTCGGTGGTTTTACAGGTTTACCACGAACCTAGTGCGAGTACCATGCACTGCTTTCAGTGCTTTTCTGTTCCCCACGACGCTTTTCAATTTAGGAGGTCCCAAACAGGAAACTATGCAACATCTGCACTTTATTGAAAAACAACAGAACATAGGAAAAACAACAAACAATACTAATAGATATTCCACATTCACTTCTAAGAATCATAGCAATCATGTTCTTAGTTGTAGCCACTGATGTTGATTTTCGTTTAACCAATCTTCAACAGCAAAGGAAACAAATCACTGCCACTGGATGTTGCCCTTGACTAAGTCATTTTTCACCCATAATGTGAAATGTGAATACTAAGAAAGAGATTGCATCAAGAAACATGTTATTGACTGGATCTCACCACTTAGACCTTATTGCACATGGTTCATGTTGCAAGTGAACGTATTCACAAGCGAACCATATTCTTTTCGAAGCACGGAACTCAGAGGATCAATTCAAAATGAAGAACCATTGGCAAACAACTATGCTCCAAAGTAATCCATTTTCAGCATCCAATCACAAAACAACAGAACACGAACAAAACAGAAACTGAAATAAACACAAACCAAAAATTGAGGAATTTGGTCCTCAATACCTTATTCGCCACAATATCTGTTGGCGACCTCATCGCTTGCGGCTTGCAAGAGGTCGCTAGATTTCCTCCAGCCTCCGTTTTCCTCCATCCTCCTGTATGTGTTGCTACTTACAACGCACTAGAGATGATGGGAAGACAATCTCATCAATAAATTCCTCACTCTCGTCAGAGTCTGGTGGATCTTCTATGTGAGCAAATTTAAGGCCAAATTGGGGCATCTTCTTAGAATAGGCAACTGCCAATGTTGCATATATGATTTGTGCAACAATTTCCTTGTTACATACAATAAGTATATATTTGCTCGTGTCAATAGGATATGAAGGAATACCAATACTAATTGCACAATATGTGAAATTTATGGTTAAGGCTGACAAGGATATTGAATGCTCTCTTTTCTCCTTTCTTTGCAGGATTAGCATCTTTGGTCGGCCTCTTTTGGCATTCATCTCTATTGAAACTGAGTTTTCTCAACGCATGTGAACAAATCGCTCCACATTTTCAAGGGTTTCACGCCTCTCTCAATACAGATGCAGTTCAGGGAAAAAATGGCTATACTAATAACTTCCTTTAACTGATAATGGAGCAATGCAGAATCCTACTTGCCTTGAATTAACAAATGTCTCAGAGAATGCACAAATGTCTGTAGAATCCTCCAAGTGTCGTTAGGAGAATGCTACACGCTTTTAACCTTTTTTTTTCTTCCCACACTCATCTACGAAGAACAATGCAAGAGCAAAACTTAAAACATGAGGTTTCCATGGAAATTTCTCCAACGAATAAACAACCTTCACTCCTATGCCCAGAGCCTCGCTCTGATACCAATGAAGGCAGAGATAGAATAAAAATTGATAGAATGCCTTGAAATAATATTCAATGAACAGAGCCATATAAAGGTTGCGTGGAGGAAGGAGGATAGTTATAACTGTCCATCAACAAATATAATCAACAATATATTAAACTAACTAATGCTAACATATACAACTCGAAATTCATCATTCATTCAAAAAGCAAATCACATATTAATTGATATATTTGTTCTCAGAACAACATATAGATTCTAAGTTATCATGATCCGTACGTGAATATGGTGATGATGTAATGAAATCAACCCTCTTACTTACAAAATGATTTATTTGTTGAAAGATAAGTGTTTTTTCTCTCTCGGTGTTCATCTCTCCTTCTCTCGTGGCTTTGTAACAAAAGTTTTAAAATGTTAATATCCTTTCTAGCTAATGTAATCCCCTCATATCCTTCGATTTTTTTAGATATTGGTATTTTTTGTCTAGTGGAAGCATTTTGTTACCACAATTATATTTATACTTATCATATTTAAAAGTAAGTAGTTTCTCTCGATTAATATATACGATTCTAAAATGGAGCTAAATTTATGTTTATTAATTGATTTCGAAAAAAAAAATCTTCCTTGATTATGCCCATTATTTATAGATTGGACATATATGTAATTTTTAAAATGTTATATCGGTGTCCCAATATTTACCCTCATCATTGACACTTGTAACAAAACATGACTTATTAATCTCTTTTTTGTGCACTTGTGATAGATTATTGAAAACCCAAGGGTATTCATTAACACAAGGTGGGTAGGATTGTTAGCCTAAAGAATCAATATGGATATGGTTTTTGTCATGCGAAGAACTACCTCTCATTGATATAATGATTATTTAGTTGCAAGATGCATATATTTTCTTGTTTTATCTCCCCCCCTCTAATATATGCCTTATTACCTCAATCTAGATATATCTCTTCAGTGGATTTTAGTATTGATTCTACTACTCTAAAAATCCTCATTCATTCATATAATTAAATTCCATATTGGTTGATATACTTGGTTCGCAACAACACATAAACCACAATATACCAATTATCCTTGGGTCAATAAGGGTGATGCTACAATGGAAGTGACCCTCTTACTAACATAATGGTTGATATTTTGCATGGGCAGTATGTTTTCTTGTCTAACACTCTCCTCTCCTCCTCTATGGCTTTGTAGTCAAATTTGTATTTTAAATCTATTTTTCGCACAATATAGTTTGCTTAGATCCTTTAATTTTTTAGATATTGCCACTACTACTATCTACTGAGCATAGCCATTATATGATATTTAAATGAAGAAATAACTATGATTTTCAATTTATATATCGTACCATATTTTCTTTCTTGATCATGCCCATAATATATAGCCTCCATTGACTTAACTTCAAATGTTTAGGGTTTTATGTGTGTGTTTTTGAATTCCTTAATGGGCGTTGTGAGTTTATTTGTATGGTTTAGAATTTTGGAATGAGTGTTTTCTAAAAATATATGTAGATATCTAGTTTATTTAAAATGCGTAATTAATGGAAGCATGAATTTCCTTACAAATAACGAGTAAAATGTGTTATGTTAATTTCAAGGAAGTCACCACAATATATTGCATTTGTTCCTACCTCCGTACCTTTCCATAAATTCCTTCCTCAAAGAAAGTAATTGGCATGCATACGGGGTTAAATTTCACAGCCACCTATTCCTGTCAAACAATTTTTTCGTAATGGTAATTTTCCATTACTGCCATTCAAAAATTCAAAAAAATGTTAATTATACAATACTAATAAAATATATACAAGACTATTTTATATTTATTTAACTATATTTATTATATATTAATATAATTTACATATAAATATATATTAAAAATGACACTCATATTTTAAATATGCAAGTCGCATGTGATGGTTATTTAAAAAATTTGCAAGTATTTTACGGCTAAAATCACAAAAACATCTAAACCGCTGTCAAATTTAACCCTTGCATGCATGGTTGGATTACTTCCTAATATAAAATCTCTCCAAGACACCAAATTAGAATTTTCTTCATTTTATCTCAAAGTGATTCGTTTCGCATGTTCCTTTTTTCTCATTTTCATATTGTTTTAATTTACTTGCGTATATATTTATATATATATATTATATATATATATATATATATATATATATATGCTACTCCTAATCGACGTCCCCATTGCACCTTCATGGTGTGATTGCTAGTAAAAATAGTTAACGTGTTCTTCCTTGTTTATCCTTGATCACTCTGCTCTGGATTTGTTGTTGTCCATTTCATCAATTAAAGCATTGCAGGAAAATGGACATTTCATCTACACCATAGGGAGAGGGGTTCCATACCATTTAGTATTGTCTTGGTTCTGTCTTAGTTGTGCGGAAGGATGGCCTGCCACTATATGCATATTGATGTAAATGTTTATCTTCAAAAATATGGTAAATCCTTTTCCACTTTCAAAGCTTTGTCGTTTCATATATTTCTTTGTTTGCATGCTTCTATAATAGTCAATCACATCTTGGCTTAGTCTCTTCTTCGAGCTTCCTCATTCTCTTCATCAAGCTTCCTTGCGTTCACCACAGGATGTTGCACCTTCTTATTTCATCAAGCTTCTTCACATTCGTCTACCGTCATTTTTTTAGGGTTTTGACTTAGGCACCAGCTCTTATGGTTATGCTGACAGCCTTAAGGTTCAAAAAATATGCCGAGGTTCATTTACTCTGTTATCATGGAATATTATTAGATTATTCAAGTTTCCAACAAAACAATTAAAATCCTTAACAACATGCATATTCACACTTTACAATGTTTATGGATCTATCCATGCATCTTGAAGATGTTTTCTTCATGAATAATGAAAAACCCTTAATAAATGAGTGGTAATGATCCCATATGTGGGCTTGACTACATTGTCCTCCCTTGTTTCAAGAAATAGGCTAGTCAAAGGATTTGTGCATTTAAATTAGAGACATAAACTAGAGTTATAACAGATAAGACATATGAACATATAAAGAGATATAGACGTAGGGTTTTGGGAGATAGATTGATATTACAAAAATGCAATAGACAAACACATCAACAAAAATATTATAATGCTCTTTGAACACCTAATGATATAATGAATAAAACCAATGTAATAAGCATGTTTTAACATTGTTATCAACAACTATATGTCTCATTGTTGGTTTATGAAAAATAAACTATATTCAATTATTTTCCTTTCTAGATTTGAATAGAAGAAGTCGTGCAAAAACATGTTAAATGACTATTTCAATTTATATGTTTTTCCATATGCAAGTAAAGTATAAAGACATATTTTTACTAAAAGCACTACCTTTCTTAATCGTGGATTTTCATAGGTAGTAATTAATAAACTATCAATTTTTTTCCCTTTCTAGATTTGAATAGAAGAAGTCGAGAAAGACATGTTAAATGACTATTTCAGAATAAACTATCAATTATTTTCCCTTTCTAGATTTGAATAGAAGAAGACGTTGTTGGTTTATGCAAAATAAACTATCAATTATTTTCCCTTTCTAGATTTGAATAAAAGAAGTCGTGCAAAGACATGTTAAATGACTATTTCAATTTATATATTTTTCCATATGCAAGTAAAGTATAAAGACATTTTTTTACTAAAAGCACTACCTTTCTTAATCATGGATTTTCATAGGTAGTAAATAATAAACTATCAATTATTTTCCCTTTCTAGATTTGAATAGAAGAAGTCGTGATGCAAAGACATGTTAAATGACTATTTCAAAATAAACTATAAGTTATTTTCCCTTTCTAGATTTGAATAGAAGAAGACGTTGTTGGTTTATGCAAAATAAACTATCAATTATTTTCCTTTCTAGATTTGAATAGAAGAAGTCATGCAAAGACATGTTAAATGATTATTTCAATTTATATGTTTTTCCATATGCAAGTAAAGTATAAAGACATTTAGTTTTTACTAAAAGCACTACCTTTCTTAATCGTGGATTTTCATAGGTAGTAAATAATAATATCTTTCTATGCACAGCCTTAGCCGATTCGGTGATCTAGAATCATCTTACAAACTTTGCTTCTTAAAATTGAATTTCAAGTCGATGACAATATCTGTTGCAGACCATCAAAACCACTTTCGCAATGAAACCCGCATTAATCCCCTCATTTTGGGTGGAAAACAAAATTTAAACTACAACTCTTCAATACAATCTCTTGAAATAAATGTTTTTAAACAACATAAAATTTATTATATCAATATTGTAGTTAATTATGATGATGATTAGAACTTCAAAAGACAAATATAAAAAAATTCATATATTATCATTAAGATATGAAATGAAAGTATGGTAACACAATAATTTTTAAAACAGTAAATATATCTTTCTTGAAGTGCGTTTTTTCTAGACAATACATCTGGAAATGTAAATCAATATCTTAATCATGTGCATTTCCATTTTCATTGTCAGGTTGTTTATTCTCATTTTTCAACTCTATGAATTACACTCGAACAACCAATCTTTCTTTATTTTAAAAGTATGTTTCTCATCTTGATTTTAATATTGATAATATTTAATGTACTATAAACACCGATAATGGCATAACTAAAGCATTATGTAACATAGCACATTGTAGTTTAGATTTAAATAATTGTGTGTACCTCTTGAGCACGCTGGTAAGTGCACCAAATTGAGGGCCAAAAGGGGTCTTAAGTAGACTCATTTTTCTGAAAAAAAAAAATTTTAAAAAATCAACTTGTGCGAAGTTTTTCAAATAATTACACTCAAAATTGGAAGATGTTGTAGAAATATGAATTGTAGCATTTTGAGTCTAGTTTCTAAGCTACTAAATTTTATTGAAAACAGATAAGTTTAAGTGGGTCAAACAACTAAAATACCAACAGATGCTCTGTTTTTGTTAAAAAACATAATAGAGTGACTTTCGTGCCCCCACCATTTTTTGAGCACCATTTAGTATTTTTGAAAACCCTTTGGTAGAAAGATAGCTAGGAGCATCTAGTTTGGGCTCCATTTTTTTAGATTTTTTATAGCGAATATTTTTTTATTTATGATTTTTCTAGTACATAAATTTTATGTTTTGAAAAATAACGAGCTCCGACCGTGCCCCCCCTAACTACCTCAAAAAATATTGAAAATTAGATTTTTTTAATATGTATAGAATTATGCCTAGTTTGGGCTAGTATAATTTTTTTTAAATTTCGATCACCCAAAAAAAGATACACCATGAAAGATAGACATATTTACACTTCAAAAATCGTTGTAAAAAGGCATAGTTAGAAAATAAATAATATGGAAACCTTATATTAGTCAGAAAATTTGAAATTTTATATTTTTATAAAGAAGAAACTTTGCTCTACGTCGTGGTATAATTTTTTTAAAATGAATCGATTGTTTTATTTTGATTTATCATAGAGGAAGTGGCATTTTTACATTTTCTTGCAAAAACACGTTGTTTATTGTGTTTTTATAGGTCCATGCCTCAAGCTTGGGGATCCAAACCGGATCCCAAGCCTTGAGGCATGGCTTGGAAAAAGAGAAAATACAAAATGCATACACATTTTTCTTTGTTTATATATTGTGGCCCCCAACGTCCCTTTCATCTCTTTCATGAGAATTCTGCAAACATTTTGTTTTGTTTGTAATTTTCTCTACATTCTTGCACAATTTTTAGTAGTTCATTTTGCCCCCTACCCCACTAGTTGATTTTTTCTAATCATGGGCGATAAACTTCGAGCTAAGGAAAAGAGGAAAGTCAAGAACAAGACACCAAAGAAATTGGAAGAGAAGAGAATAAAGAAATTGAAGAGAATGCAAAAACTTCGAGCAGGGCAAGGTACATCCGCTATATCAAATGTAGCTAATGTATTAGAAAATGGGGATGAAATACATAATGAAAATGTAGAGAATAATGATTTTACAATGAATAATGATATTGAATTGAATGATAATGTTGGTATGGATGAAGAAATTGATATGAATCCAATTGTTGAACCCTTACTTGAGAATCTAAATGTTAACCCCAAATTTGTATGAAAACATTGAATGAAGAAAATAACCTTATAAACGAATCTTCACCTCTAAGAACACCTCCTTCCATTTTGCGAAGAAAACCAATTCACTTAATTGAAATTGATGAAAACATTATAAAACCAATGCCTAAATCGAAATGTCCAAAGAAATGTGAGAAGAAAAGCTAGTGGAATTTGGGATAATTACTTTGAGAATTTAAATGACACATAAAGATGTCAATTATTTGTTACATTGATGAAATTAATTAAGATGAGACCTATAATGAAGACCCTAGGGTTAAGAACATCTAATGTTGTTGATCAAAATGCATCAATTGTTGAAAACATACATAAAACATACCAAACTGTAGGTGGCAAAAGACACACCAAAGATAGTAATGTTACACGGCATGCACTTACTAGTTGTATAGAAAGTGATAAAACAGTTAATAAACTCTTGATTAGAAAAACAAGTAGTGCTTTGAATCTAAACAGAAAAACACTAATGAAAGCAATAGAGAGACGTAAACATCTTGAGTCAGTCAATAACACTGACTATTGGGATTTCTCTAGCAGACTTCCACGAAAAGACAAGAATACATCCGATAATATACAAGAATTAATTGTAAAATTTTGAAATGAGAACACAAGGTTGTCACCGAATAAAAGAGATACAGTAAAAAGAAGATTAGGTTCTCGTAATCGTGAATCGTGTGCAAAACATTTCTTAGATATGACTTTAAAAAATTGTTCTCTAAGTTTAAGAATGAAAATCTAAATATTAACATTAGTCAAAGATTCTTTGAAATGAGCAAACCCTTTTATGTAAAAATCAATCACTCATGTACCACTTGTTGTTGCAGGCATCATCTTGAATTTTCAATGCATTATGATGTTTTTGTCAAATACGTCATATTTTTCATATTGACATAATGCTGCATGAGTGTGGATTAAATTTCTCACAAAAATATTCAAGGGAATTTATTCCGACAATATTTTGTGAAAAATCAACAAGATAATTTTTTATAACAAAGCATGTTTGGATGGAATGTGCAATGTATGCAAAGTGTTTGCCAAATCTGAAAAGTTGTATCTATGAGGAGAGTACATATTCAATAGGAAAAGAATTGGTTGATTTCACCAAATATAAATCGATGGCATATCAATTAAAAGATGGAAAAGATTGTAAGAGGTGTGAGCTTGTTAAAAATAATTACAGTATCGTAATATATGGTCAAATTCGAGAGGAAATTTTTATGATTATGCAAGGCACACACATGTGAGCTCGATGGTTGGATGAACAATTTAAGTTAAGTAAGGACACATTCCAACTTGGTACTATTGTTTCAAGAGTTGACTTTTGCAGCCACAAATGGAGGTTCGGTCTCAATATTATAGAGTAAGTGCACCAAGTTAATGGACAAAAAGGCGTCATAAGTGGACGTCATATTGCAAAAAGTAGCGAAATCTCAACTTGTAGGGATTATTAGCAATGCGCGCACTTAAAATTACAAAATTTCATATAAATATGAATCATAGCATCCGGAATATAGTTTCTAAAATACTTTTTTTTTTAAACGGACAAGTTTAGCTATATTAAACACTTAAAATTATATGACTTGGTTTTTATTTTTGAAAAAACCTATAAGATTGTAGTCCATTTGCTGCGATTTGGATGACCAAATCTTGTTATTATTTTTTTCCTTTGGTGAAAAGTTAGATGTAGTTGTCTATCTTGGGATGGATTTTATTTTGTATTTTTTCGAGCAATATTTTTTATGATTTTTTTCATGAAAGTGGTCTGAAAAGATTTAGAAAACAGAGCGCTTTCCATTTTCCCGACATAACTATATCAAAAATATCGAAATCAAATGTTTTTAATGTGTACATAATTTCTCCACCCTTGGGATGGTATAAGTTTTATCACATTTTGATAAGCGAAACAAAATTTGTAGTCTTAAACGTAGACATGAACATTCGCGGGAAAAAATGTCTTAAAGACCTATTATTAGTAAAAATTATAAAATGATATTTATCTTATTCTATTCACTTTAAAATCAATATTTCTACGAAGCTAATAGTCTCCCCTACACGATCGCACCATTTTTATGAAAAAAATTAGTTTTTCACCATGATTCAAGTCTCAGGAAGAGAAAATTGAAGGCTTTTTATCCTTCACATTTCATAATGACCTTCCATAGCTTTGGTTGGGGCAAAACAAAGATTTCCCGAGCCTTAGGGACAAATTTGATAATACAAATAAAACCGCAATCACGGGTTTTTAAACAAGAACAGTGATCGTGCTTTATAAACCGCGAGCACGGTTTATAAAGCACGATTGTAGTTTATAAATCATATTTACATTCATCCTAATGTTCTAATTAGCATGTGATTTTTGCTATTTGACTTTGCCGTGCATTTAATTATCAGAAATTACATTTGCTTTACGCATATTTTTCTTATCACCTAGCAAAACATCATGGGAGACAAGAAATGAAGTCAAAAAAGGAAGTTATTAAGTAAAAACACCAAATGAATCGAGGCAAACAAATTTCAAAATGCTTTTGAGCAAATGCGGAATATTCGTGAATCAATAAGAGGTTCATCTTCAACCCCTACTACTGTAAGCAATGAGGAACCAGGTAATGTTTCTACTTTCAACGTTGAAGTTGAATTAAATACTTGCGATGAAGATGTTTTTACTTGTCAATGTTGAAGAAGAATTAAATACTCGTGATGTAGCAAATGTTGAAATTGAAGGAGACAATGAAAATATGAATAAACAAATTCAGTTGAAATCAGTAGACAAGCAAAATTTGGCAAAAACACTTCCTAGGATTTTCCGTAAAAACCTAATTATTTTATTGAAATTGATGAAAACATTTTGAAACCAATGTGTGAAAAATTTCAACGGAAAATCGAAGAAAAACCAATGAAATTTAGGATAATCATTTTGAAATTTAAATGATTCCCAAATATGTCGGGCTTGTGTTAGAGTAGGTATTTACCTTAGCTCATGTTCACTTAGGTACTTTATTTACCTTTATAGTATTTATCCTCACCTACTTATGTGTGTGGATATTTCTTTTATCTTATTTAGATATTAGGAGATATTATCTAGTTGTTAGAAAGTTCTGAATTTGATGGTCTCAGAGACTGCTTTTTGGTATTTTAATCAGAAATTACAATTTAATAAAAACAAACCCGTCAATTTAGCCAGGTAATTTTTTAATAAAATTGTATTTCAGCAAGTTTATATTATTTAAAAACCGTAAAATTTCATAATAGTCAAATATAATATATAAGGTATATTACTATATATATGAAATCCGATTGGATTTTATTCATTTTACAAATATTCTATAAATCATATTGATAATGATTTTTAATAATTCCCAATTTAAATTTAGAAACTAAAATAAGTTTATGTGAATAATGAATTTATTAAACTCAGAGTTCACACGTTGTCTTTGTTTTTTTCTAAAAACATATAAGTTTCTAATTTCAATGATATTGTGATTGTATTTATTTTCATTTTGTCATTACCAATTGCAATCTACAAGTTTCAATTTAACTTTTATGCAAGTTTCAATTCAATTTTTATTGTTGTAGGAAAATTTAAGGAATCTTGTTACAGACATCCAAGAAGAAGCTTGAGATACATATATCAATACAGTACACGATTATTTTTTGAATAACGTAAATTTAAAATTAAGATTTCAATTAAGACTTTTTGACAATTTAAAATTTTACTAAAAACGTAAATTGAAAGGTAACTATATCACAAAACCGTCATGAAATTTCCTTTTGACAGCGGGGGTGGCCATCAAATTCCAAGCCCGGTTGTTAGGTATAGTTCTTTCCTTGATTTATGGTATTGACTAGTTCTTTCCTTGATCTATGGTATTGACTAGATCCTTGATGTCTAGTTCTCTCCTAAATATATGGTCTTGACTAGTTCTTTGATGACTATTTATTTCCTTAATTTATGGCTTGATCTATGACCTTGACTGTTCTTAGATTGTTATTCCTCGCATATTGAAGCAAGGCCCATTCTCAATGTATTGCATTGAGTTCCATAATAATATATGATATTGTTGCTCATTTATTTGCAAAGGTTTTATGTAAAGCTATTCTGGCGAATTACTTTCATCTTATTGATCATGGTGTTTGATTAGCATCTGTGTTCTTGCCTTGGTATGATCTGGTTATCATTCCTTTCAAGGTATCAAAGTTTGAGATTGCTTTGTTGACATCCGTCTGTAAGTTTTATTTTGCAAATAAATTATTTGTGTATTCATATATTTTGGATTTGTTCGTATTTTGTTTCCACATGTATTTTTATGGAAAATAGAGGTTTCCATTGATCCGAAAGGTGGGAAAACCATAAGATTGACTGTAAACTTGGCCATTTCTGAGGCGCACATTTTTTTAGTTTTTTTTTTTTGGAGAACTACACCTCGGGATTCGTGCCAAGGAAAAAATGCAATTTTATTTATTCAGATTTTTGGATTTCCCGAGATCTCTATACTTGGGTTTTTTTCTCGTGCAGAGATCCTTTTCGGGTTACGTGTAGAAGAATTACGGATCTTTCCTTTTTTGGCAGGGGTCCACAGATGCTATGCACGGATTTACCATTTTGGGAAAATCCGTAGGTTGCTATTTTTGGAAAGCAAAGGTCATTGTATACACAGTCCAGAAATAGTATTTTTTACCAGAAGAGGCAATTGGATGTGACTTTCTCGAAAACACACGACACACCCCAGAATAGTAAGTTGTGCAAACACCCATTAAAATCCTTAGCCCTTGGTCATATGGTATGGTCATATGAGGGCTTAAAGCTTGTGATTCCTACTAGTAGGTGTTTAACTCCAACCCCTTTAATTTTATTTGTGTGGTGAAGGAAACAACAATTTATTTTGCTTCAGTGACAACTAAAATAAATAACAGAGCAAACTATTAAAAAGCTTGTAACTTTTGATCGGTAACTCGGTTTTGAGTGCCATTTTTTGCAAAAGTGATTTTTTTTGTGCTCTTTCCATTAGAGTTATTTATTTTGAGACTCGCACTATAATTATAAAATGCCAAATATGAAGGAGTGTTGTAATCAATTGTGGAAGCAATTTCAAATTGAGCCCGACGTCTAAAATTTTTGGAGTTGCAGTTTGTACCTATCATGGATTCTCGAGAATGATATGCTTTTCTCTCAAGTATGTGGACTTCAAAATGATATTGTAAAATTTTGGAAGAAAATAGATTGCTCAAGAAGCAAAATTCTCTTCTACAATCATTCATTCATGATAAGGATATAATAATACACTCTCTATAGAACAAACTTGCTAGCCTACAACATCACCATCATATTGTGGACAACCATATCCATGCTCCTAGTCCACTTGCGCTGTTGCTCTTGTACCACCGACATTGATCCGCCGCCTTTGAGCCCGAACTTGCTTTTGATGCTTCTAAACATGTGAAGCTTGTTACTGCATGCTCTTCCAAATATGTGCCTATTACAGTACCACATGTTGTGTATCCTATTTTTGCTCAAATGCATGGCTTTTTTGAGAAGCATACCACTGCATTTAGTTATCGCATGTTTCGTTCTATGGGTCTCACTAATGGAGTCATTGGCAAACATTCGCAGGGTATTGTTTCCTCTATTCCACATGTTAAGTGAAATTCTTGTCATGACATTGGTTTTCGAGCGAGATATTTCATTGGGATCACACATCGACAAAGCTCCCTTTTTTGTTCGCTCGACTCTTTCTGAGGATCATGAGCAACACATGAGTTCTGCACCTTCACTCAAGCTTAAGAAACCTGAGATTTTAGGTGTCGACATGATCAACTCCGACGCACATTCTAATGTTCTTTGACATGCACCCATTGTGCATTTTACACTAAGTCATATGCAGGCATCTTCTTCATCCATCTGTGTTGATTTGGGGTAGATATCTGATCACTCGTGGCGGCGACATAGGCATTCGTTGAGAGGACTCTACAGGCATGGCTCCTCCACCATTCAGCCTCTTGCTCCACTTTATATACCTTTTGCATTGTGATGCTTCTTGTTTTGAGCATTTTTCTTTAGCAACTGTAGTGGATCTCTCTTATTTGTTGAGATATTTTGTATCTGTATTTTCGACACTTTTGGCATGTTGACAGTATCTCTTGTGGGGGATCTATTCTAGTGAAGTCTAGTGTTATTTTTTCAGTGTTTGAGTAGTTGATTTTGGGAAACTCATACAGATTTGTAGCATCACTCCACCCATTCAGCAATATGGGAGGGTGTGGTGTTGATCTTGCTTCTTCAAGTTTCGTGTCATTGCCTTGTTACCTTGGCTTTTCTTGGATCGTGACACTCTGGAGTTTGTGTCCTTGCCTTGTTTCTTTGGTTATTGTTCTTGGATCATGGCACACCTATTTGCAGCAGTTGATCGAATTATGTTTGGTATTTTTTTGCACTTTCAACATCACTCCGTTGACAGTCTCCTTGTATGGAGCTATTCTGGTGAAACCTAGTGTCAGTTTTTTTTTACTTTTGTGATCGAGCAGTGGATTCAGACATCAGTGCACACCAAACTTCTTCAACATTGTATGAGTTTTTGAGCCAAACTTCTTGTGATGCCTTGGAGCGGGTCTTTACTCTCTTTACTTTGTTGTTACTAGTTTTGGGTACCTTGCGGTGTCCCTTTTTCTCGGTTATTGTACATGAGTACCTCATCGTGCCTGTGTACGAGACTCATACTGTGGACATGCCACATCTATTTTGGCCCCTAGCTTCACTTGAGGGGGGGTGTTAGAGTAGATATTTACCTTAGCTCATGTTCACCTAGGTACTTTATTTACCTTTATTGTATTTATCCTCACCCACTTATGTGTGTGGATATTTCTTTTATCTTATTTAGATATTAGGAGATATTATCTAGTTATTAGGTATAGTTCTTTCCTTGATCTATGGTATTGACTAGTTCTTTCTTTGATCTATGGTATTGACTAGATCCTTGATGTCTAGTTCTCTCCTAAATATATGGTCTTGACTAGTTCTTTGATGACTAGTTATTTCCTTGATTTATGGCTTGATTTATGACCTTGATTGGTTCTTAGATTGTTATTCCTTGCCTATTTAAGCAAGGCCCATTCTCAATGTATTGCATTGAGTTCCATAATAATATATGATATTGCTTTGCTCATTTGTTTGTAAAGGTTTTATGTAAAGTTATTCTGGTGAATTACTTTCATCTTATTGATCATGGTGTTTTATTAGCATCTGTGTTCTTGGCTTGGTACAATCTGGTTATCGTTCCTTTTATGGTATCAGAGCAAAAGATTGCAGTTGACATCTGTCCGTAAGTTTCGCTTTGTAAACATTTTTTTCATTCATAATTTGTCTGTATTTTGTTAATGTGTGCATTTTTATGCAAAACAAAGTATTCCATTGGATCCGAAGGTGGCAAAACCCTAAGATCGACTGTAAAGTCGACCATTTTTGGAGGCAGTCATTTTTGGTTTTTTTCTTGTTGCAGAGGAAGGCACTGTTTGCCTCGGGATTCGCGTCAGCTAGGAAAAAAGTAGAAAATTTATTTCTGAGTTTTGTTGTTCGATTCGAAATCTGCACAGACATAAACCCATAAAAATCCTTAGCCCTTGGTCATATGGTATGGTCGTATGAGGGCTTAAGCTTGTGATTCCTACTAGTAGGTGCTTAACTCCAACCCCCTTTCATTTTATTTGTGTGGTGAAAGCAAGAGCATTTTATTCTGTTTTAGTGGCAACTAAAATAAATAGTAGAGCATAATATTGAAAAGCTTGTAACTTTTGATCGGTAACTCGGTTTTGAGTGCCATTTTTACAAAAGCACTTGTTTTTCCATGCTCTTTCCATTGGAAATATTTATTTTGAGAATTACACTATAATTATAAAGTGTCAAAATTTGGGGCTCTTGGTGCATTGCTTGGGGGTCTTATTGCATTGCTTGGTTCTTGCATTTATTTTGGTGATTTTTTGAGGATGGCATCTACTATGTATTAGATCATGTTGAGCCATTAACAACACATAATTACCACACATGGAAACTAAGAATGGAAACAATAATTAAGCGGAAAGGATTATGGGATTTAACTTCTTCAGAATAACCAGTATTCACTAGAGAATATGAGAAATTTCAGTACCAATGTAAATTTGATGAGTGTATGGGTTTGATAGGAACTTATGTAAGTGACAATATTTTATTTCATTTAGAAAAGTGTGACTCTCCTTACAAAATATGGGAGAAATTGGAGGATTTATTTGGTAAGGTGGATCATATGAGAGCCATGCAACTTGAAATTGAGATCATCTCTCTTAATCCTGAATATTTTCCAACAATTATAGACTATCTTACCAATTTCAAGCATTTGTTGACACAGTTGAAGGGGAGTGGAAGAGATAAGAAAGATGAAGAGTGTTTACTTGATTATATCCAAGTTGAGAGGACCATTCCAAATTTTTTCTTCTACCTTTTTCTCTAGCATGGATGCCTTTATCTATGTTATTGACTAGTTCTTTCCTTGATCTATGGTATTGACTAGATCCTTGATGTCTAGTTCTCTCCTAAATTTATGGTCTTGACTAGTTCTTTGATGACTAGTTATTTCCTTGATTTATGGCTTGATCTACGACCTTAACTAGTTCTTAGATTGTTATTCCTTTCTTATTTAAGCAAGGCCCATTCTCAATGTATTGCATTGAGTTCCATAATAATATATGATATTGCTACTCATTTATTTGCAAAGGTTTTATGTAAAGCTATTCTGGCGAATGACTTTCATCTTATTGATCGTGATGTTTGATTAGTATCTTTGTTCTTGGCTTGGTACGATTTGGTTATTCTTCATTTCATGGTATCAAATACTCGTGATGAAGATGTCTTTACTTGTCAGATTGAAGAAGAATTAAATACTCGTGATGTAGAAAATGTTGAAATTGAAGGAGACAATGAAAATGTGAATAAACAAATTCAGGTTAAAACTGTAGACAAGCAAAATTTGCCAAAAACACCTCCTAGGATTTTCCGTAAGAAACCTAATTATTTTATTGAAATTGATGAAAACATTTTGAAACCAATGTGTGAAAAACTTTCTAAACAGAAAATCGAAGAAAAGCCACCGAAATTTGGGATAATCGTTTTGAAATTTAAATGATTCCCAAAGATGTCGGTTAGGTTAGTTTGATGAAATTGAATAAAATGAAACCTACATTAAACACCTTAGGATTAACAACATCTAATATATGTGGTCAAACCTCTACAATTGTTGAAAACCTTCATGATGTATATCACATGGTTGGTGTCAAGACACGCACTAGGGATAGTAATATTGTGTGTCGTGTACTTGCTACTAGTGTTGTAAGTGAATCAATAAAAATACAACGCTTTGATTATGTAAACAAGTTGAATGTTGCAAATTAATTGAAAAACTCTAATGAAAGCAATTGAAAGATGTAATGTCCTTGAATCACTCAATAACACCGATTTTTAGGCATTTTCGCTAGAGCATCACGTAAGGACAAGTATAATACTGATGTTATAAGAGAATTTGTTATTCAATTTTGGCATGATAACACTAGAGTTTCACCTAATACAAGAGATGTCGTAAAATGGAGAGTTGGTTCTATTAATCGCGAACCACATCCAAATCATTTTTAGATATGACTCAAACTCAATTTTTTCGTAAGTTTGAACAAAAGCATCTAGAAATTAAAATTATTCAACGTTTATTTGAAATGTTAAAACCATTCTATGTGAAAATCAACCACGCTCTCACCACTTCTTGTTGTAGGCAACATGTTGAATTTGCTATGCATTATGCTAAATTTTTATGTATTCGTTCTTTTTTCATTTTGAAACTATGTTATCAGAATGTGGTGTTCAAGTTCCACCAATATCTTCCAAGGATTTATTCATATGATGTTTTGTGAGAAAGAAGTTGGACATTTTTTTATAGTCATGATTGTTTAGATGGAAGTTGTAGTACATGTGGTGGATTACCTAAATTGAAAAGTTGCATCCATGAGAAAATTAAAGGTGTAATAGGAAATAATTTAATTGAGTTTAATAAATATAAATCAGTTGCATACTAGTTGAAAGATGGAAAAGAGTCTAAATGGTGTGAGCTAGTTACAAAACATATGCCTATTTTTTAATTTATGAGAAAATTTAAGGATGAAATTATTTATGAGTATGCTAGGCATACACACAGAGCTCGATAGTTGGATGAACAGTTCAAGATATGCAAAGACACATTTCCTATTGGTACTATTGTTTCAGTGGTCGATTTTGCAGAGAATTATACATTGCAACCACAAATGGAGGTTCAATCACAATATTACAACTTAGTACAAGTTGTCATTTTTGTGCATATAGCATTTATACATTCTCCTATAATAGAGAATGATCAAAAAATTTAAGAGAGTACCACTTTTATATCAGTGATGATCGTACTCATTCTACTGAATTTGTGTAAGGGTGTTTCTAGTTATTTTATGGAAACTTGTCTGATAGGGACATCCACTTCAAACAACATTATATATGGTCAGATAATTGCACGTCTCAGTTTAAGAATGCACGAATGTTTTATTGGATGAGCAGGATGCACATCAAGATGGGTGTGTAACATATTTGGAGTTTCACTGGGGTTGAATATGGAAAAGGAGAGCATGACAAAGGTGCGGGGCATGTGTGAAAAAATCTCTTGCAAGAGAAGAGTTAAAGTACAAAGATTGTGATAAATTGATAGATGCAAAGAGCATAGTGGAATGGTGTATTGACAACATGGCCCGAAGTTCTCAAGAAAATTCCATGGTTCGCAGATATTTTTGGTTGATAAAGGAACAAAAATTATTAACTACGAGGATTGTATGACACTCACTGGGTCCAATGATATGCACTCATTTGTTAGCTTAGACACTACTTCATGGGCCACATGGACAAGAAAGTTTACATTTTTATGCATCTTGTATCGAATTTGTCACTCATTGAGTGTGATTCACAAGAATGGGTGGATGGATGGATTTGTAGGCCTCTAACTCGCTTCCTAGTTATCAACCTCCAAAATCATTACGACTTGTTTTTGCATATAAGTTGTAACATCCAAGGACTTTGACAAAATTTTAATTTTGATGCGACAAGGTATTTATGGTTATTTACAATTTTTGTATTGATTTATCTCCATTAAAAGTTTAATATGTACAATTTAAATGTGAGTTGAAACCTTTTTTTGTAGGACATATGTTTGCATGATTATTGCGACATAATACAATGAAGAAGGAATAGACTATTTATTATGTCATTGCATCAAGGAAAGAATAAGTTGACTTCTCCTGTTATAGATGGCAAAGATATTGAGTACCCTACAAGGTCAGTGGTAGTTACTGGAACTTGGCTTCGACGGTATCCATTAAAAACTCCTCTATTTTGGTGTTTGAAGACTTTGAGACACACAAGAAAATACTCTTATATTCACATCTAGTTCTAGCGACAAATATTCAGCTGTATAGATATTGAGGAAGGACTAATAACAAGATTCTTTGGAAGGTTCGAGAGTCAGATCATGAAGTAATCATATCTGCTATTCAGAGTAGATCTGATCCTGATGGTTCATTGGAATGAATTTACAATGCTCATGTCTAGTATATATAATTTCTTTGATATAATTTCTTTGGTATATATAAATTTGTTAGTTAGATAAATTTAAGTTCATATATTTTATTAAATTTGTGTATTTTGTATATATCTAGTATGGTTTTGATTTGAAACTTAAATTTATTTTACTAACACTTTTATGTGTAGGTTAGTGGTGTCAAAAAGCTTCCACCTTCACATGGTTGGCACTTTGTTAGTAGAGAATTTTAAATTCTCGAAGCTAAGAGAAGATTTCATTGTTTTACAAGAAAAGAGAAGTAATTAACAATGATTTATGTACCTGTGGAGGGGGTTCTTAGCTCCAGAGGAGGTATCCCAGAAGGACCTATAGCTTAGAGAACCAAAACAATGCCTCCCCAAGTGTTTACAAGACCATCCCTACATGTGGGCACAATCGATTTGGTGCCACGACCTACCATTTGCAAAATATATCGTTTGACACCTTACGTTGTCTCAAACTACACTATCCCGTGCGTTTACAAATAATAGGGCAGCGAGAGCACCGATTGGAGAAGGAAAAAACCAAGACAAGATATTATAGAGGGTCCATACGCCAAGGTGTAATAGTATACGAGATGTCTCTAGGTGCCACGGAGTGCACGTAGCCACCCGTCAAATTTGAACAATTTTTTTGGTCTTAAGGCTCTTAAGGGACTACGCCCAAACGAGGTAGCCCGGAAGCAATGACGTTGTCACGCACCAAAACGATGCCTCCTCCAAAGCATTTACCTGTCCACCCGGATGTGTCGGCGCAGTCGATTCAATTTCATGACCCACCGTTTGCAAAATATATCATTTGACAACCTTACACTATTTCAAATTGCACTATTTCGCACGTTTGCAAACAATAGTGCAGCGAGAGCACCAATTGGAGAAGGAAAAAACCGAGACATGATATTGTATAGGGTCCCTACGCCGAGGTGTAGGATTAGACAAGACATCTCTAGGTGCCACGGAGTGCGCGTAGTCACCGTTGAAGTTGAACAATTTTTTAGTCTCAGGGCTCTTAAGGGACTACACCCGTATGAGGTAGCCTAGAAGCAACGACGTTTTAGCGTATCGAAACGATGTCTCCTATAGCATTCACCTATCCACCCAGACGTTTCGATACAATCGGTTTGGTGCCACGACCCACCGCTTCTAAAATATATCATTTGAAATCCTTACACTATCTCAAACCGTATTATTCCGCGCGTTTGCAAATAATAGGGCAGTGAGAGCACCGATTGGAGAAGGAAAAAATTGAGACAAAGCTTATTGTATAGGATCCCTACACCAAAGTGTAGGATCCAACGATACATATGTAAGTGCTATAGAGTACGCGTAGTCACCTGTCGAAGTTGAATAATTTTTTGGTCTCGGGGCTCTTAAGGGACTGCACCCGAATGAGGTAGCTTGGAAGCAATGACGTTGTTGCAGACCAAAATGACACCTCCTCTAGCATTCACCTAGCCACCTAGATGTGTCTGCGCATTTGGTTTGGTGCCACGACCCACAATTTGTAAAATATACCATTTAACAGCCTTACACTGTCACAAACTACACTATTTGACGCGTTTGCAAACAATAGGGTAGCGAGAGAACCAATTGGAGAAGCAAAAAATAGCTATAGGCTATTGTAGAGGGTCCCTATGCCAAGGTGTAAGATCAAACAAGACATTGTTAGGTGCCATAGAGTCTGTGTAGTCACCCGTCGAAGTTGAACGATTTTTTCGTCTCACGGCTCTTAAGGGACTCCGCCCGAACGAGGTAAAGACGGAAGCAACGACGTTGTCGCACACCAAAATTACACCTCCTATAGCATTCACCTAGCCACCTGTACATGTCGTCGTAGTCGGTTTGGTGTCACAACCCCACGTTTACAAAATATACTGTTTGACATCCTTACATTGTCTCAAACTACACTATTCGGCACATGTACAAACAATAGGGCGGTGAAAGCACGGATTAGAGAAGGAAAAAGTGATACACGATATTGTAGAGGGTCCCTACACCAAGGTGTAGGATCAAACGAGACATCATTATGTGCCACGAGTCTGCGTAGTCACCCGTCGAGGTTGAACAATTTTTTGGTCTCAAGGCTCTTAAGGGATTCCCCCGAACAAGGTAACCAGAAGCAACGACGTTGTCATGCACCGAATCGACACCTCCTCTAGCATTCACTTGGCCACCGGACATGTCGTTGTATTGGGTTCAAGTGCCACGACCCACCATTTACAAAATATACCATTTGACATCCTTACATTGTCTCAAACTACACTATTCGGCGTGTTTGCAAACAATAGGGTAACGAGAGCACCAATTGGAGAAGGAAATAACTGAGACAGAATATTGTATAGGGTCCCTATGCTAAGGTGTATGATTGAATGAGATGTCCTTAGGTGCCACGGATTCTATATAGTCACCTGTCGAAGTTAAATGATTTTTTGGTCTT
The DNA here is from genome assembly GCA_018340775.1 of Taxus wallichiana var. yunnanensis. Lineage (NCBI taxonomy): Eukaryota > Viridiplantae > Streptophyta > Pinopsida > Cupressales > Taxaceae > Taxus > Taxus wallichiana. The sequence continues at coordinate 527,555,070 of CM031236.1, forward strand.
AGGGCTCTTAAGGGACTCCGCCCGAACAAGGTAGCCTGGAAGCAACGAAGTTGTCATACACCAAAACCTCCTCTAGCATTCACCTGGCCACCTGCACATTTCAGCATAATCAGCTTGGTTCCAAGACCCACTCAAGTTTTCAAAATATATCGTTTGACATCCTTACATTGTCTCAAACTACACTATTCGGCACATTTACAAATAATAGGGCAGCAAGAGCACCAATTGGAGAAGGAAAAAACGATACAAACTATTATAGAGGGTTCTTACACTGAGGTGTAGGATCAAACGAGACATCCTTAGGTGTCATGGAGTCTGCGTAGTCACCCGTCGAAGTTGAACAATTTTTTGGTCTCAGGAATCTTAAGGAGTCTGCCCAAACGAGGTAGCCCGGAAGCAAAGACATTGTCGTGCACCAAAATGAAGCCTCCTCTAGGGTTAACCTGGCCACCCAGACGTGTTGGCATAGTCGGTTTGGTGCCACGACCCACTGTTTGTAAAATATATCGTTTGACATCCTTACACTATCTCAAGCTACACTATTTGGTGCATTTGCAAACAATAGGGTAGCAAGAGCACCGATTAGAGAAGGAAAAACCGAGACATACTATTGTAGAGGGTCCCTACGCCAAGGTGTAGGATCGAATGAGACATCCTTAGGTGCCATGGAGTCATAATTGTTGAAAAAGTTGTAATTGTTGAAAAAGTCACAGATTCTTCTCAGAAATAGAAAAAGAAGAAAAATAACAAGAACAAGAAAAAGAAGAAAGTTGTAGATTCTTCTCCTTTGCAACAGGTTCCTCTTCAACAAACTCATTCTACTTTCAACAACTTTTTCAACTTTTTCAACAATTACAACTTTTTTAACTTTTTCAACAATTACAACTTTTTCAAGAAATTGTTGAATCAGAAATTGAAAGAGAAGAAGAAGATGGTTATGCAATTATTGGTTATTGTGAATACTCACCCAACAAAGATCCTGAATAATCTAGATAGATGATATGAATAGTTACTCTTGTTTAGTGTTCACCCACTCATAAAAAAATAAGCCTCTTCTTCTACTTCCCAAGAAAAACACTTTAATCCTCAAATGGTGAATCGATAGAAAAAAATTAAAAAAAAAGGGAAAATAATTTCAAACTTCTATGGGGTCATCCAAGAAGAATCCTAATACTACTTTAGCCAAAACTCTATCTACCTTTTTGAGTAAGTCTCTTGCAACTCCTCTTGTCAAATCGATTTCTATTTCAATTATTCCTAAGAATGAAAATCCTACTCATGTCGAGGATTCCACAGTTCCTAATGTACCTACCACTTCCTCATATTTTTACATCAGTGACCATTTTAAGAAAGATAAAATTCAAATATCTGAATATGAGTACATAAAAAGCACTTAAAGCATTTTGATAAACTCGTCTAGTTTATCAAAGGAAGTAAATAAAAACACATGTTCCAAGAATCCTACCAACACTAAAGAATCACTTCCCACTCCTAGAACCACTCATTCCTAGAACCTTCTTTCCTTAAAATCCTCCTCTTCTAGGAAATAAGAACCTTTCTATCTTTCCTTTTTGGTCAATGGACCTATAAATTGAATAATTGCATTATTGACTCGGTGCCTTTGACAATGTCATGCTTATAAAATTTGCTAACTTTATTGGTATTACTCCCAGCCCTATTATTGGCCATTGTTACTACATGAAAACAAAATAATTACCTCTTTTTGGCCAGGTGAAATATTCTCAAGTAGAATTTGCAGACTTCCCTGACAAGAAAATCAAGATGGAAATACTTGTGGAAGACATGCTAGCTACGTATGGTATATTGTTGAGCCAAAGTTTCTATCATGATATTGGTGGGGATATAAAGATGGATTGGTCATACACCACCATACTCATCAATGGTAAAATGAATAATATCCTTCTGATAAATAAAATTAAATACACAGTTCAAAAACTAAATGACCCAAGGGAAGACATCTTATTTCAAGATTCAAGGTATGAAATATTTTTCATGACTTAAGAGGAAAATGATAAGTTGCCCATGTTGATGGAGGAATACACATGCTTCCCTTAATTTCTTAACAATTGTACCATGCAATGTTGCACCATAGTAACGTTATATTCATATATGTTGCACCATAGTTTTTTAATTTTAAATCAAACATACATATAGAATTAATATACATAGAATATACATACATAGAAGGATATCATGTCCAATGATAATATCGTTATGAAAACCAATACATGGATATATAATGTATCAAACTAAGTGTGTTGAATGCACATCTATGAAAATATAATTTCATAACATGTGTACATCTCAAACCAAGTGTCTCATACATATAGGACCACATGCGGTCGCATAAAGCTATATATAATGCCCCGTGAAGAATCATGAACTAGGACCAGCTGCCCATATATATATATATATATATATATATATATATATATATATATATATATATATATATATCTATGTACATCCACGTCCTATGAATCTAATCATGAAACATCTTCCCTCTCTTTGCCCTGCTAGAAGTAGCATGTCCACGACCTGGGGATGTAGTGGAGGGAGATGTCACTACGGATTTCATCCATGTGGTCTTAGGCATCTCTACACAGGCCTGTAACCTAACCTGCACATTCATAAACAACAAGTTTTTAACACCCAAATTTTTAAAATACATTCAAAATTTAGAAACTTAGAATTTAGTTAAAATGCATGTGAAATCTTACCGCAATGTCATGATCCCTATCAATTTGTCATTGACACGTAGCAGGGACAACAGTAGACTCATGAGAGGTAAGCTACATATAGATAATTAAATTTCAAATTAAATATTTCATGTACAAAATTTGATAATGTAGATTTAAGTAATAAGAAATAATTCCTAAATAAATTTAACAAATTTGAAAAATTGTACCTCAATTAGTGGATCTGCAGATGTTATGGCAGTATCTACAACAGCCTCCACAGTCTGCATATATGGAGGAGTCTCTCTGGAAGTCATAAGCTATACAAAAAACATGTACAAATCAATATTAATCTACATGACTGTCACATAACAGAGCCAAAGCATAATCCACGTGAAGTTCCACAATTAGAAACAAAGTGTAAAGAGAAACTAACCTACGTAAAAGTCACGTGAGGTGTGCCAGTAGCCTCAGTTCTCAGAGAAGATGATGACCCGCCAGGCTCCTGTGTATAAAAGACAAACATATATTAATATGTACATGTACAGGTGAAACATTATAATAATAAAAGTGCACAATCAAATGAAATTTGAAATTTAAGTACAACTTAAAACTTATGTTTGTAATATGCCCAAATTACAGAGAAACTAGCATGTCGATGTCAGATGTTTCCTTCACCGGCTCTTGCTATTTAAAATAAAATAAAAAATTAGTTTTTACATGTATGTACATAACGTATAATGAAATACATATATATTAAAATCTCAAACATGAATTAAACTATTGTATATATTTATTAAATATTTATTTGACATTTACCTATGAAAGACCAAGATCCTTTACACCAGTTCCAAAAACATCCACCATCATCTCATCTAGAGAAAAGAAATCATGTGATCTAGTAAATGATGTCTTGCCCACAGTGCATACGACACCACATGATCCACAGTGGTGTGGTGCACTAGAACTAGCGCCTCCACCAACATCACCAGATGCAATATGCTCACTATGTTGGGTCAGAGTGTCAGTGAGCTCCCTCAATGCATGTAGTGTGTCAATCTCCACAACCTCCTTCACTGTAGGAGGGATAACTGAAGGTAGTGGGGGTTTTGGGGCATGGGGGATCCTTGGTTGACCTATGCGTGCACCAGTCTACTTTGTGCAGAGCCACCACCTCGCCCATAAAAATCAAAAAAGTCAAAATAATTTGGGACCTCATTAAGCACGAACTCGCAATATAATTTCTTCAAAAAATAGAGGGGAACCTCATTGTTGTTGCATGGTGGATAATCAAAAACCATCCACCATCGGTCCCAAAAATTGTTCTTGATTCGGTCATTGTGGCACCAATGGATTAGGAACCGTTTACAAGTAACTGCGAGGGGCATTGGTTCTTGGGTCAATAAATAATGCACAAATGCGGTCTTTTCCAAAAAAATTATCTTTTATGGCCGCATGGGATAATTTATTTACATACCACTACCTACAATCACCTATAAAGGTATTCCATCTAGTCTATTTGGTTGGTTGTGGAGTCAACTTCACCAATCAATGTTTACAATGTGTTGGCTAAAGTCATGCGGGACAGATTGTGGCATGATTTTGTCTTATATTCGGATAAGGTTCTTAATGACAATTTTATTTTGTCATATTCTTCCAATGATATCATCGTGTGTTCCTGTTGGTTCCGTGGGGACAGAAGGAGCAACAGAGGTGGATCTATGTTTGGAGGAGGGTTTTGCGAAATGTTTGGAGGGTTTTGAGAATTTTTGGAGCATTTTGAGGAATATTTTGATGGTTTTGGGATTACAAGCTTTCCGAGCAACCTACAAAAATAAAAAAATTGTATACATAAACAAAAAATTGAAAAACCCATGAAAATCACAAAAAATAACCTAAAATGCAAACAAATTGATCAAAATCGAGGGCTTACCTCTTTGTCTTGGTGGCATGGTTGAAACTATCACGATCCAGAAGTCCAAAGAGTAATTTTTAGGGGGTATTCAAAGCACGAGTGCCAAGGTCTAGGAGAAATCGCGGTTGGAAAGGAAAAATGAGGGAAAATGAGGAGTCACGGTCTGTTTTTTTTGTCTTAGAGGACCGCGATCATGGTTTGAAACCACGAGTGCAATTTTAGGTTTGAAAATCACTGAGCCTATAAAAATAATTGTGTAAGCGCGAGTTTATAAATAGTGCTCGTGGTACCTAAATTTTGGGTTTTTATGTCCACTTAATTGTCCACCAACTTGGTGCACTTACCCTATAACTCGGTCAAGTTTTCTATTTTCGTGCATATAGCATTCATGCACTCGGTGATGATTGGACACATTCTATAGAATATGTACAAGGGTGTTTCCAGGTGTTTTATGTGAACTTGAATAAGAGGAAAATTAGTTTCGATCAACATTACATTTGGTCGGACAACTACACATCACAATTCAAGAATGCATGGATGTTTTATTGGCTAAGTAGGATGCACAAAGAAAAAAATGTACAACATATATGGAGTTTTACTGAGGTAAGGCATGGAAAAGGAGAGCATGATGGTGTAGGAGCATGTGTGAAAAGAGCACTTGCAAGAGAAGAGTTAAAGTTCAAGAATGGTGTTAAATTTACAGATGCAAAAAACATTGTTGATTGGTGTGTCAAGAATATGGGCCAGGAATCTCAAGAGAGATCAATGGTTTGTAGATAATTTTGGTTGATAGAGAAACAACATCTGGTAAAATTTGAAGATTGTATGACAGTTGCAGGATCAAGTGATATGCACTCATTCCGTAGTTCAGATGCAAATGCTTGGACTATTTATACTAGGTGCATGACATGTTTTTGTATATCATGCATTGATTTTGCATGGAATGAATGTGAGTCATAAAAGTGGATGGATGAATGGACTTGTAGACCTCTAATTCCACTCGACACACATCAAGTTCCACGAGCATTACAACTTGCAGGGTCTTCAAATCAAATGACAACATCACTTAAATTTGACCAAGTCTCTAATTTAGTGCAACAAGGTACATACATATATGTACATGCCATGTTTTAGATTTATAAATTATTAAATGGTCAACTCTTAATGTATTTTTAAATTGATTGAACAATTTTACTTTGTGATACATAGGGCACGTTTTTGCAGTTATTGCAACGGAATTTAACGAAGAGGGAATAGACTACTTCTTGTCTCGTTGTGTAGAGGGGAAAAAATGACTTCCACAGTCATTGATGGTGAAGACCTTGAGTATCCCATTGGGTCAATGGTAGTCATTGGAACTTGGCTTCGATGATATCCTATCAAAAAATCAAACATTTGGTTGTTTGAAGACTATGAAGTACATCGAAGATACTTCACTATTCACATTTGGTCCTTACAACAAATATTAAATTGATCAAATATCAAGGTCAACCATTAAACAAGAATCTTTGGAAGGTTCGTGAATCAGATCATGAAGTAATTCTTGCTCATCGAAGAATAGAGTTGATCCTTGTGGTTCATTGGATTGAATTTGTAAAGGTATGTTCTTCATGAATTTAATTTGAATATTTACTTAAATATTTTTTTAAATTATGTATGATTTAAAATTCTATTTAATTGTTTACTAACATGTTTATGTAGGTTAGTGGTGCCAAAAATCTTCCACCTTCACGTGGTTGTATCATCAAGAGAAAATTTACTATTCTCGAAGCCAAGTGAAGCTAAGAGAAATTAAATATTAGAAAGGAAAAACAAACAGAAATTCTCATTTCACCACCTATATTGTAAAAATATCTTATTAAAATTCTCATTTCACCACCTATATTGTATGAACCACCTATATTATTCAGGTGATTGGCAATGGACAACCTTACATTGACTCAGACTGCAGTATTTCATGCGTTTGCAAACAGTAGGACAATGAGAGAACCGAATGGATATGGAGAAAACCACAAGAGGATTTCGTAGAGGGCCTCAACATGGAGGTATTGGATCTGACGATACGTCTCTAGGTGCCACGGAGTCCGAGAAATCACCTGTCGAAGATATAGCGTGTTTTGGCCTCAAGGCTCTTAAGGGACTACGCCGGATGAGGTAGCCTGAAAGCACAAGTAGCATAGGGAACCAAAATAAAGCCTATAATAGTGTTCACCTGGCCACCCCAATGTGTTGGTGTAGTTGGTTTGGTCCCACGAGCTTCTGTTTGCAAACTATAGCGTCTGGCAGTCGTACACTGACTTAGACTGTAGTATTTCACGCGTTTGCAAAGAGTAGGATAGCAAAAGAACCGAATGGAGATGGAGAAAACCGCGAGAGGATTTCGTATAGGGCCTCAACATGGAGGTCTTAGATCTGACGAGATGTCTCTAGGTGTCACGGAGTCCGAGAAATCACCCGTCAAAGATATAACGTGTTTTGGCCTCAGGGCTCTTCAGGGACTACGCTCAGACAAGGTAGCCCGAAAGCACGGGGAGCGTAGGGAACCAAATAAATCCTCCACTAGCATTCACCAGGCCATTTGGATGTTTTTTCCCATACGGTTTGGTCCCACAAGCTACCATTTGTAAAATACAACATCTAGTAGCCTTACACTGACTCAAACTACACTATTTTATGCGTTTGCAAACAATAAGATAGCGAGAGAACCAAATGGAGATGGAGAAAACCATGAGATACTTTTGTAGAGGGCTCTGACATTGAGGTCTCAGATCTGACGAGACATCTCTAGGTGCCACAAAGTCCGAGAAATCACCCATTGAAGATATAGTGTGTTTTGGTCTCAGGGCTCTTAAGGGACTACACCCAGACAAGGTAGCCCGAAAGCACGGGTGGAGGAAACCACCAATGTTCAATGATTTTGCCACATGATGTAACTATGTAGACTATGAACTTAGTTTTGTTGGGGAGACCACCAATGTTCCAACTATTCATTTTGAAAGAATGAATATCTTCAATCAAACAGAGAATGAAGAGCCTGAATTTTTTTGGACATTACAAAAGGTTGTTTGTGCCCAAAAAGAAGTCGAAGGCCATATAAATTTTTAGTCTTCAACTTTAGATGACAATGAACATCGTGAAGAAAAACAATTAGGTGAAGATGTCACTATGATTCAAGAAGAAATGCCTCTTGAAAGTCATAAAGAGTCAATTTGATTACCCAAAAACATCTGGAAGAACTTAAAGAGAAGATACAAGTAGAAGAAAAGGAAAAATGGGAAGCGTGGAAGGATCACAACTTAACTGGAATGGAATATCTATGTGATGTTGTCAATAGAATCATGGATAATCTTAAGGACAACATGCCAAGTTGATTATTTTTATTAATCCCAGCTGCTTCAACTTCACAAATCAAACCAGGTAGTTCCAAAAGCAACATATTGGCAAGAAAAACTGCAATGAAGTATTGATAATTAAGCTTCTAAACTCGTTTAGAATTGTAATTTATTTTTTGATTGAGCATTCACCCATAGTTTCTTTTTTGAAGGAAGAAATTCATTTTATATGTGAGAAATAGAATGCTGATTTAGTCTATTACTCTGACTATTTAGGTTAGATTTTTGTAGTCGTTCAATGAAAGTTTGAAGCTCTTCAATACTAACATGGAAAAATTTTAGGGCCCTACAAAATCCTCTCGCAGTTTTATCCATATCCATCCGGTTCTCTCGTTGTCCTATTGTTTGCAAACACGCGAAATAGTGTAGTCTGAGTCAGTGTAAGGTCATCGACGCTATATTTTGCAAATGGTAGCTCGTGGGACCAAACCATCTGAGCCAACATGTCTAGATTTCTTGGTGAATGCTAGTGGAGTCTTCATTTTGGTTCCCTATGCTCCCCGTGCTTTCGGGCTACCTCATTCAGCGTAGTCCCTTAAGAGTCCTGAGGCCAAAACACACGTTATCTTCGACGAGTGATTTCTCACACTCCATGGCACCTAGAGATGTCTCATCGTATCTGAGACCTCCATGTCGGGGCCCTCTACGAAATCATATCATGTTTTTATCCATCTCCATTTGGTTCTCTCGCTTTCCTATTGTTTGCAAACGCACGAAGTAGTGTAGTCTGAGTCAGTATAAGGCTGCTAGATGCTATATTTTGCAAACGGTAGCTTGTGGGACCGAACCGTCTAGGCCAACACATCCATATGGCCTATTGGATGCTAGGGGGGGCTTTGTTTTGGTTCCCTACGTTGCACGTACTTTCGGGCTACCTCATCCAGTGTAGTCCTTAAGAGCCCCGAGGCTAAAACACGTTATATCTTCAACGAGTGATTTATCAGACTCCGTGGCACCTAGAGACATCTTGTCAAATCTGAAACCTCCATGTTAGGGCCCTCTACGAAATCCTCTCACGGTTTTCTCCATCTCCATTTAGTTCTCTCATTGTCCTATTGTTTGCAAATGCGTGAAATACTGCAGTTTGAGTCAGTGTAGGGCTCCCAGACGCTATAGTTTGCAAACGGAAGCTCGTGGGACCAAACCAACTACGCCAACACATTGGGGTGGCCAAGTGAATACTATTGGAGGATTTTTTTTGGTTCCCTACGCTACCCGTGCTTTCGGGCTACCTCATCCGGCGTAGTCCCTTAAGAGCCCTGAGGCCAAAACACGTTATATCTTCAACGGGTGATTTCTCGACTTCGTGGCACCTAGAGATGTCTCATCAGATCTGAGACCTCCACGTCAGGGCCCTCTACAAAATCCTATCGTTTTTTATCCATCTCCATTTGGTTCTCTCGTTGTCCTATTGTTTGCAAACGCGTAAAATAGTGTAGTCCAGTCGGTGTAAGGTTCACAGATGTTGTATTTTACAAACGGACGCTTGGGGACCAAACCAACTATGCCAACACGTCGGGGTGGCCAAGAGAATGCTATTAGAGGATTTTTTTGGTTCCCTATGCTCCCCATGCTTTCGGGATACCTCGTTCGGGCGTAGTCTCTTAAGAGCCCTGAGACCAAAACACGTTATATCTTCGACATGTGATTTCTCGGACTCTGTGGCACCTAGAGACATCTCGTCAGATCCGAAACCTCCATATTGAATCCCTCTATGAAAGCATCTCCCGGTTTTCTCCATATCCATTTGGTTCTCTCATTTTCATATTGTTTGCAAATGCTCGAAATACTGCAGTTGATCAGTTAGTGTAGGGCTCCCAAACGTTGTAGTTTGCAAACGGAAGCTCGTGGGACCGAACCAACTATGCCAACACGTCGGGGTGGCCAGGTGAACGCTAATGGAGGATTTTTTTGGTTCCCTATGCTACCCATGCTTTCGGGCTACCTCGTCCGGGCGTAGTCCCTTAAGAGCCCTGAATGACTAGATTGGCTTAAGAATGAATTTGATAGGGGTATGTCTAAGAACACATGGGAGTTATCAATAACCTAGTAAATCTTTCTCGTTTAGTTCTGGATGGGAGTCACCGGTGGCCTATGGCTTAGTGACCTTCGACTCATTGATAATTTATGCTATGATAAACCCATGGATGCTTTCAAAAGCACCTTGAAAAGGATAGGGGTAGCCATCAAGCCTAGTGAAGGGTGCAATGTGATTTCCAAATAACTTGAAATGCCTACAGATTTAAAGGTATTAACATGAATTGGAAAGGATTAGACAATCAAGAATCATTGAGTGTCCGAATCGAATGGCATTGCATCCGGAGACATTCTCAAGCATTGGAGTAATGTATATGGAGAGACATTCTCAAAATATAAATAGATGAAGGGCATCAAATTGTGACGACTCTCGGTGTGTTTTAACAGGGGGAAGACTAAGAAGCATAGAAGAATGTAGTAAGTGCATGATAAGATAGGAACCAGTACAAAGAGACCATGAGAATGAAGAAGTGCAAGTAAGCTAAATGCACATATACACATTGATGAATTGAATGAATAATTACTCGATTAGGTAACTCTTCTATACATACATTATATAAATATTAATTTCCAAAGTTTGATCCATATTATACATTGAAAATGCTAGTATATGTACATCACCAATAAATGAAAAAATAATCCATAATGTCTTAAATATTGTCAAGTGCACATCATATTAGTTTCAGGCGAAAATAATTTCAGAAATGTAAGGTCTCATACAAAATTATCAAGTTCCAAATAGTATTTTAATGTGCATAATAAATACAAAAATGCCCAAATAGGTCATATACCATCAAGTTCAAATGTCATATAGGCGTACATACAATGCCATGCACATAGGCATACAAAAACAATGTCATGTAAGACATATATATTTCCTACTCATCAAAATCTATCCCTCTCTTGGCCTTTCTCGAAGAAGACCCTCCCTTAGACAAAGATGGAGATCTATGAGATGAATTTGGATCATCCAAGCCCATGCTTCGAGTCCTCTTCCGCTGAATACTCGCTTGTAGATGAGCCTGTAAATGCAAACAATGTTTTTGTCAAAACTTAATTTATATATGTTTTCAACATGTATTTAAGACCATGCTAGAATGAAATTATTTACATAAATACACAAACTTACCACAAGTTTTCAATCACGCTGAATTTACATCTCACACTCAGATGAGTCATCGAGAGCTCCTATAGTACGAAGATGATGAGATGCAGGAATCTATGCCCTCGAAGTCAAAATGGAGGGAGTTGAAGTTCCCTACATACACATAAGATCAAAAAATATAACATCAGAATTAGCGGAACTAGAACTAAGTACATGTATGTACATAATAACAATATTTTAACTAATTTTATCAATATAGAACTATTATTTTTACCCTGCCACGCCTGTGAATCAAATGAAAAGGGCTGCTACCCGTCGCGGGTAACTCCTGCATATACACAATGAAGGACATTATTAAGATAATTTAATAATTCTACAATGAAAGACATTCCTAACATGTAATTTTACATAATATGAATTACACAAGAAATTTAACAAAATTTGCGTGTTGTTTGAATGCCTCAGTGAGTTGCTTTGCATAGATGAAATCGTAGCGACAACACCTTTATCTACTTTTCGCAGAGATGGTGGGGTGTCTAGTGAAGTCAACATCTTTATCAAACATGTATATCACGTGAGTTAGATGGACATACAAGAACATACATATATTTGACTTCAAAACTTATATGTGTGTGTGTGTGTGTGTGTGTGTGTGTGTGTGTGTGAAATTTTACATAATTAACATTCTAAATTACCTCTATGAATGTATGTGTACGCATGGTGCTCATCACCTGTGGTCGGGATGAAGATGCGCCTCCTGCGCACTATAATATCAATGCATATACATGTACAAATACAATTATTTCAAAAATTTAACATATATAAGTAAATCAAGTACTCCAAAAATTTTGTAACACACATAACAAAACATAAAAATTTACCTGCGAAGGTGACACCGATGAATGTAATCCAAATGTCTCACTCAAAAGGACATCTGACATAGTGACATTATCGTGTGCACCCCTAGCACCAGGTGCACCAAAATCAGTACGCATGAAAGTATCATCCTCCTCGGGCCCCAAACATATGCTACCACATGACGAGCAAAGATGTGGCCTCATGCTAGTACTCCCTGAGGGAATACTTTGTGTACCTCCATGAGCATCTGGCTCAGAAATATCCCTCGTATGTCGAACAAGGGTCACAGATAGCCCCTGAAGCGCGTGGAGTGTATCAATCTCTACTGTCTCCTTCACTGTTTGAGGGACAATCTCAAGGTAAGGAGGCTTATGTATAGGAATCTACCCTACTGAATAGGTGCACATTGTGGACCTGGTCGATCCTGTGCAGATCCTTTTCCTTGACCCTGGAAATATCATAAATCAAAATAATTTGGGATCTCGTTGAGGATAAACTCATAATAGAGTTTCCTCAGAAAGTATATTGGCACCTCGTTCTTATTACAAGGTGGAAAATCAAACACCATCCACCATCGGTCCCAAAATTATTATTATTATCACACTAATAGATGGGAAACTGTTTACATGACAATGGAACAGAAAATTAGTGTGGGGTCCGTGAATAAGGCGCATATGAGGTCTTTTGAAATTTATTTTTTCTTTACATCCACATATGACAATTTGTTGGAATAATAAACCCTACAACCCTCTCTGTAAGTTGTCCAATGATCAATTTACCTCGTTGTTGCGTCAACTTGAACAAGTAATGCCTCCAATGTGTTTACAAGAGAGGCGCGGTGGGGGTTTGTAGATTATGAATCCCTCATTATTTTGATTAAATCCTCAATTTCAATTTTGTTTTCAACTATGTGGGCTGCTAAATCTTCTTGACTACTCGGGGGATGTTGAGCAATTGTGGGAGTGTCGGGAGGGATGACAGGAATAGTAGGGTTTGGTTGTGGTTGATTCCCTCGACCTCTAACTGTAACAATAAAAATATGTATTCAATTCAAATTTTAATCTATAATTATCATATTTCAATGCAATTTTGAGAAAAGAATTGTGTTTACCTCTTCTTTGTGGCGCCATCATCGATTCAGATCTTCCCAACAATCCAAAAACGATCCTTTGAGCTTGAGATCCAACTGAATGAAAAAACATGAGGGCACGGTTAAGCTCTAAAACTCGTGTTTGAGGGAGATAAAATGATAGAGGCTCGGGCCTCTTTTTTTTCTTTATAGTAGGCATAACACGTATGTGTTATGTAATGCGTACGTGTTATGCCTCGGTAAATCCCAAACCTGAAAATTTAAAACATGATTGCGTTATAATAGAATGCATACGCATTTTGCTTTTTTTTTTTTTTGTCTACTTTTTGGCCCCCCAACTTCATGCACTTACCCAAGAAACAAGTGAACACAACTCAAATATTGATCATAGGATGCTAATGTAAAGTCTTGAATGTTTGTGGTAATCCACATGAAACCTATAATCAGATGTCAAAGATGCGTAGATCAATGCTCTACAATGATGTATACAAACTTGTAAATTGAATTTGAATATCTTGTATTGAAAACTTGCAGTAAAGTGAAATGTACACAAGAACGATTACACTTGATCAGTCAAGCAAAATTATGCCTCCAATTTTATGAATTTTGAAGAGTTTCATGGGACTTGCTCCCTATTGTAAAACAACTTTGCTAATTTAATAGTCTCTCTAGTAGTGTGAGATAATTTCGTAACTTAAATAGCCTTGCCAATAGCATAAAACAACTTGCTAACTTAATAGCCTTGTAAGTAGCTTAGAACATGTTAACTTAATAGCCTTGCTAGTAGCATGACGTGTCATAGAAGATCAACTTTTTGGGTTGTTGAGACCAATGTTGAAACTGTGAATGGATCTAGTAAGTGCTCTTGGTTGAATAACTTTAGAACAAATAGAGCAAATGTGAAATATCCCTTGTGGGATACCACCCAAAAATACACAAAATATAGATAGATTGCAGCAAAGTAAAATTTCTTATTTTTGCAGAAAATAACCAGCTAGGGCAGCGAACTGGTTTAAATCGATATCTCACTAGATACTTGTTCAAATCACTTGAAAATTTACAGTGAGCTTGCTAAAATGATTACTAACACAATAAAATATTTTTTTGGAATTTTTTGATTAATATAATGCTGCCAAAAATTACAGAATACCCTAGATAACTGGAAAACTTCAAAATTTATATCTTTCCAAATACAAGTGCTAAAAATTCTAAAATTCTGGAAATAACATCTACTAACAATGCAAATGAAAGCCCAACCTCCAGATTTGGGAATGGCACTTGGGAAACCCTCCAAAAATCGCTGCAAAATCCCAAAGTGGGTCGCTCCCCTTGGAAAGAGGCAAAAACCCTCCAAAATATCTCTAGAAATGGCACCAAAACCTACTCTTATCGTTGGAGCAAATCTGATCTGAAACCCTCAATTTTTCTTCACAAAAAGCCCAAAAAAATCCTCAAAACCCTTCTCTGAAAACTCGACATTTGAAATTTGTCTCTAGAAAACAACCCTGAATCAGCTCCAAAATGACAAGCTAGGGTGGATCTTTCACCACCGAAGAATGCCCTGCTAGCTAGGGATGGATCTCTCACCACCAAAGCTAGGGTCCCTGTGGGATCTTACTCCACAAGTTGGAAATTTGCAAGCAACAATTGCTCAAAGAGAAAATTATGTGTGTATGCAAGAATGAATCCTCAAGCAAGTTGACTTGCTTATATAGAGATAATGGACCAACTAGCCTCCCTCAACATCCAATAAGCTTTCAGCTCCTTTATTTAGTGTTTTTCCACTTCACTTTTTTTTAACTTTATTTCATGCACCAAGGGGGTCACTTTTATAAAGGAGGAATAAACAATATAAAGTGACTTTTTCTTTTTGTCTTTTTCATCCACCAAGGGGTCACTTTTATAAAGTGACTTTTTTTCCTTTTTTAATTTTATTTTATTTCTTCACACTCATTTAATGCTTAATACTAATGCCAACATAAAAATATAATAGATAAGCAAGATGGTAAACAACCATCCATACCCAAACCTCTAGCGTCATTAGCCCCTTGGGTTTTTTTAGGAAATAAGGGATAAAATATGCGGAATAATCCCTCACGAGAATCAGCAATGAGAAATTAATATGCAGAAATTATTACGGATCTCAAATAAAATTGCAGAATAAAATAACATAACACAAAGAGACAGTATTTAACGTGGTTCACCCAATTTGGGCTACGTCCACCAAGAATCACTTGCTCAAATTTTATTACAAGCCACCGCTCTCTCAATACAATACCCAAATCCGTTTGGAGCTATGCTCAACAAACTCTACAAAATTCACACCCGAATTCAAAACACATCTGCAATACATTTGCTTGTCCATCTATCATATGCATAAGACCATATAAATAGACAATTGCTTAAGCAGTTTTACAAAACCGTGGGTATCAAAACCATGGGAAAAACCCGTCCCATAAACCTATGGGTCAAAAAACTCGCCCATATGAGAAAAGCATGTTTCCCGATATGTCGGGTGCATTTTTCGAGGCCAAAAAAAAATTTACGCCTAAAAAAAAATCCTCGAGGCCCACCTAGCCCCAAACCCCAGCGAGGATACATGAAAAGTGTACAGTACTCTTAGTGTACAGTCTTCAACACTTTCACACATGAAAAATAGGCTCCACAACCTAACGAGTTTGACCAAGGATAAGATCAAAAATGGCCCTTAGGCCCTTGATGAAGGAATGTGAACATTAAAAATGTCAACTCTTTGGGCTCTTGAGGCCAAGTGTCAACTTTATATATGTGATTAATCATTGCAAATCTGTTAAAAATGAATAAGGCTCTTATTTGAAATTGTGCGTAATGTCACTACATTTGCTAACTCATTTGCTAAATCTATGTACTCAATCAAATCTATTTGAACTTTTGAAGAAGTCCACAATATGCCCCTCTTTCAAAGTGATAGATGCCCTTGCGTATGACTCATCTCGAAATAAAATTGGTTAAATGTATCATGTGTGAAAGGATAAATCATATAAAACACAATGCCACACATGGTCCTTTAGGCTTATCTTGGCCTTGTGGACGTTAAAAGATATCTCTCTATCTGAATCGTACAACTGTCTCATAACGTGGAATTCTTTGTTTGACATGGCTTGAATCTTTGAAAGAAGCCCATTGTATCACCCTTTTGGACATAAGAGATGAAGCTTGTGATTCACTCATCTCAAAAAAAAGAGATAAACACGTCATATGTTATATAGAAAAAATATAATCATATAAAGCTCATATCTAATCATGATAAGATGTTCATTATATAAGTATTTGATCATTAAAGCATTATGTATGTATATGCCATTCAAGGAAATGGTGGTTGTTTGTTAGTAATACACAAAATATAATCACAGAAATCTGATAGAGATAGGTGTTAGTGTTAGCTAGATATTTCAAGAAGCATTCTAGAGGATCACAATAGTATTGTGCGTGATAGAAACCACGACACCAAGGACATAATAACATTTAATTAGTTTTGCACACAAGAGTAAATATTCAAAAACTCATACGTGGACATTGCTTATTGGTCAATTTTTTTGACTCGTATTCAAGTCTCAGGAGTTCCTTGGTAATTACTCGGCATTACTCAACAAACTTTATTGTTACTTTAGAAAACATAAATTCATAAAATAAACTTGTATAACATGTAAAACATTGTTAATTGACATGAGAAATGAATGTAGAGGACGTATTAGTATATTTTCTATTAATTTTTGATAAAAAAGAGTACAAACTACAAACTACAATGCTCATAAGAGTTGTAGACTATAGTGACATAGTCATCAATGCACCAAAATATATTAATACAAAATATACAATTGTCTCCATTTCTCATTATAAGTTTGTTGCTCCCAAGAAGTGGAAGGTAAAGATTCCTCATCCGCAACAATATTATTCACAAAGATAACTACATCCTCACCACCTCCTTTGACCTCGGATGCCTTTGTTGCCATCACTTCCTCTGCTTCCCTCTCCAACTCTATGATGTCCTCCTCGATAAACATGGCCTTCTCATGATCAACAATCTAGTTGGCATATGGATCAATATCATCCAAGTCAATTGCCTCATGACTCTCTACCCACTTCACTTATCTCATTTGAAGATAAGAATTATATCGGATAAAAACAATGAGGTGTTCTTGTAATGCCCCCTTAGGACACAAGTAAGAGAAATCTGGATTTCCTAGGAAACCCTTAGGGCATAACTAATACAATTATGGAAGTCCACACAAATCTTTATCCAAAATATAACAACCTGATTTATATTTAGAAACCCTTATCATAAAATACAACAATCTGAAATTATATTTTATCTCATCAAATATTCACACACAAACATACCCAAAAGGTTCAAAACACTTAGAAACCCTCTTAGAACATTAAGGAGGTGAATAATAATTTTTTTGATCAAATTCTGAATTTATTTTTATTAATTCAGCAACTGAAATTGAAAGATAAATACAACTGACTGTTTGGTACAAAATTGATCAATAAAATGTTGGACATGATACCCTAGGGCAAAATTAGGGTCTGAGAAAACCCTAGCACCACAAACACTTCAGAAATCAACTGGAAATGCTCCCAAAGTGGTTTACCCCACCTCCAAAGGAAGTCACCTAGCTTGGAAAGTGCTCAAAACCACCCAAATAAATCACAGAAATTAGTGGTTGATCCACAAACACTGAAATTTTGATATGCAATTGAAACTTAGCTGAAAAATTGATCTTTTCCTCTAAAAATATTGTGTGAGCTCAAGTGTGATCTCTGTATGAAACCACCAAGGAGATATTGAGGATTTTTGTCCCCAAAATCATATTACAATGAGGGTTTTTGTCCTGTTAGGAGGGTTTCCGTCTTTAATCGCTGAAAGTAGAAGCACAAGTATGAGCTCAACTATGATATCCGTATGAAACCAACAAGGTGATATTGAGGGTTTTTGTCCCCAAAATCTGATCACAATGAGGGTTTTTGTCCTCAAGTGATGGATGCTAGGAGGGTTTCCGTCTTCAATCGCTAAAAGTAGAAGCACAAGTGTTGGACTTGGTAAAATTATGATGATAGATGTCCACAAATGAACCCCTTCATATCCGTTTATATCCTTCCCTTTATTTTAATTTCTAATTAAGTGTTGGCCCACTTAAATTAGAAAATTACTCTTATTAAAACATAAGTGACTAACATAAAGCTACTTCTTTAATCTTACTATGTTCCCCCTTCCTTCATCCCATTAGCCTGTGGGAAACAATAAAATAGGTTAAGGGTCTTCGTTCTGCTTTAATTTCACAAAAGAGACATTACAATCCCTTCCCTCTCGAAATTTCTTGCCCTTAAGAAATTACAAGCTTGGATGCTTAAGTATCACTTTACCAATATGATGAGTCATGTTGTAGCACATATAGAGCTTGGATCTCGTACCTATCAAATGGGATAACTCCTGCCAAAGAACATGGTGTGATATATCCCAAATGGATAATGAGTGTCATCCAACCTCAAGATGGCCCCTCAAAGTTGTAAATGCTTGAAAACATCCACAAAACCTCGCAAACCTGAAAGATGCCATATGCTCACATAATTGGGTTGTTGTTGTCCCACTTATGTTTTTATGCAAAGAAAGTTTTGACATATCAAACCCTTGGGATCCAATGGTTTCTTTCATGACTTGGCAAGCTGCTCCTCCCAATATTTGATAAAAAATAGACAGTAGATGGACTGGAAATGAGTTGCAACAACCACCAATCACTTGTATTTTCATCCAACTAGGTACCCATGTGGCTGCCATGAAGATCTCCTTTAGCTGAACCCTTCTTCCAACTTCATTCATCAAAGATTTTTCCTCCTTTTATGCAAGCTTACAGCTGCCCTTATCTGATAACAACAGTCCTAATACCCAATATTTTCATGAACGGAAACATAAGAACAATATAACAAGCACCAAAGTGGAATTATTTTGCAAAAATGAACAATTTGGGCAATGTAGGGGCTGGAAACAGCCATACAAGTACTTGAAAATACCATACTAGCCATCATCAATTGGATAGAACTCCTCATGTTTGAAGGAACTTGTAAACTCCTTTGTATGCGAGCAAAGGGAGTAATCAAGTGGCTGGTGAAGGTGATGGCAGCAATACCGAGAATCAACCTCATTGTTGTCCCAAATGTATCAAGCAACTCTTTTACCTTTGTTGCCATATCAACTTCTTCCTGTGTGCTTCTTGGGCTTGTAAAAACATTTCTTTCACCCCTTCATCTTCAGCTGCAATCTCATATTCTTCATCATTTACTTGGGCTGATAACAAACTCAGCTCCTCGTCTTCTTCGTTCCTCATACTCTCTACCCATTCTACTAAGGGGAGTTGTGATGCACATATTCCTCTATCCACCATTGTCCCATTGAGAAGGTATCCCTTTTTGCCAAACTCTTTCACTTGTTGTTGTTATGCTATCATCTTGTTTCACCTTTTTGCCTTGCTTCTCATATATGTGAATATGTTGGACTGAATCACACTTATGCCTTTTCTTCTTTCTTCTCCATTTCGGACCTGCACATAAAGCAAACACATTAAAGGAAACAAGAGCTCTCAACATCACTTCTTCATGTCTCATAGGCATGTTAACTAGCTCTCTTCCATTGCTTGCATTCTCCTCATAATTCCCACTCATATGATGGACTCTCAAGGGTCCATTCATGCTGCCCCAAGCACGGTTATAGCCTTGCATTTCCTTCCTCAAAATCATAATGATAGTGGTTGGGATCCATCTTACGACAACTGCAATTGTTTCAACATTGATAGTAGGCTAGAGATTCTTAGCATAATCTACCATGAAAGGAAACCTCCAATCTCTATGAATGATAAGAGTATAATGAGTAGTCATTCTGAAAAAGACATCAACATCTACCTTTTTATATCCAACAACTTCATACCTACAGAAGCTATTTTCTGAATCTTTGACCTCCATGCTTGTAATTTTTATGGAGTTCCTCCTTTGTAATGTAATCAACACAACTCCCTTTACTGAAGCATCACATTCTTCAACAAATGCTTGTGAGAAATCTGAAATGGAAAACACAAAATATGATATGACCACCTTTTTAAGCTGATCAAAAGCTTCTTGTATTCTATTCCTTCATGCAAAGGCTCCTTTCCTTGTCATGTTGGTTAAGGGAGTTGCTATATGTGAGGATCTCTTTACCAATCTTATTTGAGTTGTTATCCTACCAATCACATGAAGTGTGATAGCTTTTCCAATGTGCCTTTGATATCATGAAAGTGGCTACTATACTGTCAAACAAATTTTCAAGTTTGTAATATCCATGACAAATAATCTTGAATAATTATGGATATTTGCACAAACCCTAGGGCAACAACATCAACAATAATATGTTTTTTATAAAAAAAAGCAAACCCCAATATGCAAAAAAACAAGTATTTATTTATTTCAATCCAATTTCAATGACAATACCAAAATGTCTGAATACAATTATTTGCTCACAACTGTTGATCCAGATGGAAAGATGGACAAGGGAAGAGCATACAAACTGATTTGAATGAATTTTTCCTAGATGTGGCATCAACATTGAATTTTGTTTCCAAATGGAGACATCCCCCACTATGGAAGCCCTGAATGGCTTGCAATGGCCAAGTTTGTTGAAGCCCTAGTTGTACTTGTTGTTATGGATTTAGAATCAAGCTTGAAAAGTGTGTCTTAGTTGAACTAGATAAGCAATTGTGCTTTGAAATGCCACTGCAACCCCTGAATGAAATTGCCAAGCTAGGATAAGAGGGTTTCCATCCTCAAATCTGTCTAAAAATGAGAGTTTTTCGTCCTTTGTTGTTGATACAGAAGCTACTTGCAGACAATGGAGTAGTTGAAAAATTTCCAAGATGAACTAATAATGAATACCAAAATTTGCTTATATAATTTTTAATGCCTTCTCCCAAAGGGCGGTGCCCCCTTTTAGAGTTTCATGCATGCTAAAAAGCAATTAAAAATTATTTTATTGGCATATCCAAAGTTGGTGCTCCATCCTAAAAATATAAGCTTGATGCTCATGCAAACACTTCTACCTTTGGCGCCCCATATTGGAAATTCATTATTTTATTCCTCATGCACTCACTTCTACTTTTGGTGCCCCATATTGGAAATATAATATTTTATTCCACTTCTACTTTTTGGCCCCACTTATTAAAATATAATTTAAGTATATTTTTTCCAATTAAAATATAAAAGCACACTTAGATCACTTCACTTAATTTATTGCCTTCATTAATTCCCCTTAGCCTACGGAAAATAAAAAGAATATGCTTCGGGTATCTAGAATCAATTAATTATAAAAGGGGACATTACACTTTGCACTACCCAAATTGTTTGCCCTCAAGTAATTGCGAGCTGAGATGCTTAATAATTTATGCACCCTCCAAAATAGCATCCTTTGCGCAGGTAGATCCTTACAACATACCAAATATTTTGTGATCATCTTGTTCCTTAACTTCTTTTCTCTGAAATCCAAAATTACTTTAGGAACCAAAACAAGTTTTCCTTCATAATGACAATATTTTAACTAATTTTATCAATATAGAACTATTGTTTTTACCCCCGCCACGCCCGTGTGAATCAAATGAACAAGGTTCTTACATGTCATGAGTAACTCCCGCATTTACACAATGAAGGACATTATTAACATAATTTAATAATTCTACAATGAAAGACATTACTAACCTGTAATTTAACATAACATGAATTACACGAGAAATTTAACAAAATTTACGTGTTGTTTGAATACCTCAGTGAGTTGCTGCGCAGATGAAATCGCAGCGCAACACCTTTATCTACTTGTCGCAAAGATGGTGAGGTGTCTAGTGAAGTCAACATCTTTATCAAACATGTATATCACGTGAGTTAGATGGACATACAAGAACATTATATATATATATATATACATACATATATATATATATATATATATATATATATATATACACACACACACACACATGCAAATATATATATACACATGTATGTGAAAATTTTACGTAATTAACATTCTAAATTACCTCTGTGAATGTATGTGTTCGCATAGTGCTCGTCACCGTGGTCGGGATGAAGATGCGCCTCCCACGCACTATAATATCAATGCACATACATGTACAAATACAATTATTTCAAAAATTTAACATATATAAGTAAATTAAGTACTCCAAACTTTTTGTAACACTCATAACAAAACATAAGAAATTTACCTGCGAAGGTGATGCCAATGAATGTAATCCAAATGTCTCACTCAAAAGGACATCTGACATAGTGACATTATTGTATGCACCCCTAGCACCAGGTGCACCAAAATCAGTACGCATGAAATTATCATCCTCCTCGGGCCCCAAACATATGCTACCACATGACGAGCAAAGATGGGGCCTCATGCTAGTACTCCCTGAGGAAATACTCTATGTACCTCCACGAGCATCTGGCTCAGAAATCTCCCTCGTATGTCGAACAAGAGTCGCAGATAGCCCCTGAAGCGTGTGGAGTGTATCAATCTCTACTGTCTCCTTCACTGCTTGAGGGACAATCTCAGGGTGATGGGGCTTCTGTGCAGGGAATCTACCCTGTTGAATAGGTGCACGTTGTGGACTCGGTTGATCCCTGCAAATCCTTTTCCTCGACCTCGAAATCTCGAAATCAAAATAATTTGGGATCTCGTTGAGGATAAACTCATAATAGAGTTTCCTCAGAAAGTATAGTGGCACCTCGTTCTTATTACAAGGTGGAAAATCAAACACCATCCACCATCGGTCCCAAAAATTATTTTTAATCAAATTATTATTGCACCAATGGATGGGAAACTGTTTACATGACAACGGAACAGAAAATTAGTGCGGGGTCC
Source organism: Taxus wallichiana var. yunnanensis (assembly GCA_018340775.1). Lineage (NCBI taxonomy): Eukaryota > Viridiplantae > Streptophyta > Pinopsida > Cupressales > Taxaceae > Taxus > Taxus wallichiana. The sequence goes on from CM031236.1 coordinate 527,578,088, forward strand.
GTGAATAAGGCACATATGAGGTCTTTTGAAATTTCTTTTTCTTTACATCCACATATGACAATTTTTTGGAATAATAAACCCTACAACCCTCTCTGTAAGTTGTCCAACGATCAATTTGCCTCGTTGCCGCGTCAACTTGAACAAGTAATGCCTCCAATGTGTTTGCAAGAGAGGCACGGTGGGGGTTTATAGATTGTGAATCCCTCATTGTTTTGATTAAATCCTCAATTTCAATTTTGTTTTCAACTATGTGGGCTGCTAAATCTTCTTGACTACCTGGGATGTTGAGCAATCAGGGAGTGTCGGGAGGGATGACAGAATATCAAGTTTTGGTTGTGGTTGATTCCCTCAACCTCTAACTGTAATAAAAAAATATGTATTCAATTCAAATTTTAATCTATAATTCATCATATTTCAATGCAATTTTGAGAAAATAAGTGTGCTTACCTCTTCTTCATGGCGCCATCGTCGATTCGGATCTTCCCTGGCAATCCGAAATGATCCTTTGAGCTTGAGATCCAAATTTAAATGAAAAAAAACGTGAGGGCACGGTTAAGCTCAAACTCACGTTTTAGGGATATAAAATGATATTTTTTTATAGTAGGCATAATGCGTGCATTATGCCTCGGTAAATCCCAAACTCGACAATTTAAAACGCGATCGTGTTATAATATAACGTGTACGCGTTTTACTTTTTTCGCTTTTTGTCCTTTTTGGCCCCCAACTTCGTGCACTTACCCAAATCTATAAGATATCTTACGATAGATTGAAATAAGGACCCTTCGTCATTGAACGTTTTTAAAATAAACAACATGATTGATAATATTCAATTAATTCAATTATTTTTTGCACTAATTTATTTTTTATTAAATTGAATTTCATTATATGATTTATAATGTATTGTGTTTACAATTTTCAAATAAACAAATTATTCTAAAACTTGAGAAATATAGTTTCATTTTTATGTTCAAAATATTTATAACATTCTCTTTAATATTTAAGCTAATGTTGTTATATTGTGCCTCTATAATCTTCAATCACATCGTCACAAAAAATAGAAATAAATGTATAAAACTATAAATTGTGGTCAAAGAAATGTCATACATTTTGTTATGAAACCACAAACATAATGTCCTTTAGTTAGTGAGGCTATTAAAAATATCACAATATTCTTTCTGGAAGCTCAACATTAAGGAAACCTTCCAATCTTTCTCGAAGTCAAAGATTAAGGGAACCTTCCAATTTCTTATTTCTCATACTATTTACACTTATAACACTTTCTAGAACATTCAACTTATATCTAACTAATGAAAATAAAATGCAATAAGCTAAATGTTTGATATTTAAACTCTCGTTAACAAATTAGTGTATGTTATGCTCTACTTGAATAGTCATTATTGCAATGGAGATTTGTTTTTTTGAATTGAACTATTTAGGGATTAGCTTGAAAAATGATAGTTTTGATAGCATTTTTTTAAACTATAACTGTTGTAAGTGTTTTCTACATTTTGCAAAATGAAAACTTATTTCCTATAGGTATTGCAGAAAACTTTATAGTTTTCTACACTTACCTTCTTCAAGATCAAATTATAACTTTTTCTCCATCAAAATTGATGTAGTCTTTGGAGTGTAATATTATCGAATCATAATTTATTTTATTTTGGTAGGAATAATTTTTATATTAAACTTTTGATAATAATACATGTTAAAGCTTTTGATTAATTAAAAACATATATGAAATTTAGATAGAGAAAATCATCACAATCCTACAATAACATATCACATGACCGAGGAAATTGATTTAATTGTGTGATTCAATGGGGTGTTTTAAGGATTTACAATAAAAATTGGCTTTGACGGCATTTTATAACATATACAATGTGTAATAGTTCATAATAGAGGAGATTTCACTAAATTAAAATCTTGTATATATATTTAAAGGTAGGAATATGTACGTCATAATTTCCATATGCATCATAATTTTTAGTGGTGGAGCTAATTCTAGTTGGGTGACATGTGTATTGTGGAAAATGTAAGGACTTGTATTAACATTCTTATTTTAAGCTCGTGTCATGTGAAAAAGGTTAATTTTAAGATGTGCTTTCATTATAAAAGTACATTTTTTCATTATGAGAGGTAGAAGAAGATAGGTAACTAAATAGCCAAAGGCTAAATACAAGTTCGGTGTAGAGCTTGGGAGATGCTTTGTCTTGAAAAGAATCTTGGATCGGTTCAAATATAGAAGGGAGTTCTTATTGTCAAGGTTACTCTTTGGTCTAGAACATCCAGATAGATTAAAGGTTAGTGCGGATCTATCTTGGAAGGCTACATAGTGGAGTGTTGTAAGTTTTTATTCAAAGCCTTGTTGGCTTAATATCAAGTATTTGTAATATGGTTTAAGTTAATAAAAGAAGCAAGGTTTTAGAAGGGGTTATTTCCTGTAACTGTTTCCCCAAGATAAATATTATATCAATATTTCGTTTGTGTCATTAAGATACTTACATTTCTATTTGAATTAAATCCTTCTCTATTTAGTTTATTCCCAAAACATCTCTCCTTAAATTATGTCAATATACTTGTGTGTGTCATTAATATAGTTAGATCTATACTTGAATTCTCTTTGTTGGATCTCTACTTGAATTCTCTTTCTTTTTTATTTAAATTATCTTGATGGATTTATATTGTATTTGTGAGTTTTTTTAAGTTCGTACAATAAGCAAGGTTATGCCAAAAAAATTCTAAAAGGGGTTTACAGGTTAAATATTTTGTCTATATTCTTTGTGTGCCATTAAGATAGTTAGATCTCTACTTAAATTATCTTTCTCAATTTATTTATTTTCACAATGGTTTTGTAGTGCCCACTTCCCTTCGACGTTATTTCACTATGATTTTATTACTATTGGATAGATAATTTGATATTTTAATTATTATATCCTGATCAATTGATGATAGACTATACAGATATTTGGACTATGGACATGTGGTGATTTACATTTTGATTATGATATGTTAGATGACACTGGTAGATAGTTCAATATATGTTGATTTTTTTAATTTAGATTTTATACTGACACATTATATTCTAGATGCATTTCTTATGTCTGGATGTTCTGAGTAGAATTATGATCTCATGGATGTTAGAATCGAATTATTTGATATGTTGATAGATGATAAAATTGTTTAATTTTGGATGATGATTATTGATTCTATGTATATATTATTTCTCGATGTTGTTGATGCGGCGTAAGGCCAGAGAGGTATTTATGTTTGTGTTTGCAGGGACATTATATCACTATACATCGAAAGGGGATAGGGGACCAACCACGAAGAATGTTGGGTGTTTTTCAACATGGCCAAATTTGACAACTTGTGTCTAATGTATATGTTGTGTTATTACATGCTTAGTTAGGAGGTTTCCCATGGGGTGACCTCACATGTGTGGCCATAGGGTGTAATGTTCCTTTCTTTTAATTTTGTGTAGTTTATTTTGTTGTGCATGTATTTAATTATTGGGAAATTTAGTCACTTTATTAGCACTTGTTAATGTGTCTTAATTAGCTAATTTAACTTAAATTTTAAACTAAAAGAAAGAGGTGACATGTGGGTAATAAATAGAGTAGATAGTCCTTGATTTGTGCTTGATGTGGAATGAATTAATTGCATTTAGGTGGTGTGTACTCTCCCTTTCTTCCCAAACTCGAATTTGGCCTTGTAGGCCACTTTTTGAGACTTGTGGGACAAGTTAACCTTGTCCCTCACATCTCAAACTCTTCTACCAACCATACTTATGAAGTATGGGGCTTATTTTGACCATTTTAATGCATTTGTTGAATGTAAAAGAGAATAATTACACTTTTCTACTTACCACAATTAATTTGTCCTTGAAAGGCATGGAGTGCATGTTGGAGTGTCATGTGTGCATGTCATAAGTCTTACATGTTCATTTATTGCATTGGGTTTGGTGTGTTGACTTGTTGAGTGGAATGGAGGGATGATGAAGTGGCATCCTACATGGAGCCACCTCATCATCCTCACCTCCCTTTTCTATTTATTGATTGAATTTGAAGGATTTTGGGTTACTTGTCTTATTTTCTTCTCTTGCACTTTTGGAATTGGGAGCTTTTTGGAGTTGCATTTGGATTGTGCTTGGTTTGAAGTGTTGAAGGCTTGTTGGAGTGAAGATTTTGGAAGCTTGATGGAGAGGTAGGATCTCCACTTGTTGTCATTCTTTTATTTATGCATTTAGATGTAAAATGTGTGTTTGTTTGAATATTGTATGAGTGTTGTGAATGTGATTTATTGGGGTTGGGTAGAATACCTTAGAGTGGTGTGGGAGGAATAAATGGAGCTCTTTTGTGGAGGAAAAAGGGATTTAGTGAGGAAATGTGGAGGGAGTGTGGAAGAGGTACTCCACCTATGTGGAGGTAAAAGGGTTTACATGTTATTTTGCATAGGCAAAAAGGGAGAAATAAGTGTTGTGTGTGTTGTTGATAGTGCACTTGGAGGCATTTTGGTGGACCCTCTTTCCACATGGGAGGCATAAGGAGAAGACTCGATGTTCTTGCCTCCATTTTGTCTTACTCTTAAGCCTTTGTGAATGTTTTTGAAAATTTCAATTTTATTTGTGTTGTGATGAAAAGAATGCAAACCACTCTTGATAAACTTATTTGAAAAATGTGATTGAGTGTTGGAATATTGTTTGAATGTGGAAAAGTTGTATGAATGTTTTAATGTGGAAACCATCTTTTATTAAGTTTTCAAAGTTGCAAAATACACCTCATTGCTCTTTGGTTGTGGTTAGGGGCTAATAATGGGATGGCTTCTCCTCTTATTCGATTATAGGTTGGGCGGGAGCGTCACCTATACCCCTTTTCTTTGTATTGTAATTCAAGTTTTGAAGAGTTGAAAAGGTGCAAGTTTGAAGCTATGAAGTTGGGAGATAATTGAAATGAAGACTTGTCTATTTGAACATTTGGAAGAATCTATATGTTGTAAATTGGACCCCATTATTTTTGTAACACCCACAATTTTCCCACACAAAACCCATGATAAAACTCAACAATTAGTTAGGAGAATTACGGAATAATCTTTTTGTTTAAACGGGTTGCAGAACGAGATAACCTCCAACTAGATTTAATTAATTCATGATTAATAAATTCCTCTTAATCATAAGGTTTCGTAATTAAAATTAACAATTAATTAGTATTATTTTATTTCAGTCATTTCAGGCTATAAATCCCCTTCTAGGGTTTCCATTAATTCCCATTAATTAACTCTTAAGAACTGTTAGTTAAGATACCCCTTTTTACAAAATTTATTTAACTTAGCCTTACAATTCTAATGTCATTTATTTACTTAATATCCTAAGGCTAAGGTCTAATCTTACCCTCACCATATAATTAAGTTCAAATAATTTTAATCCCTATTAAAGCATTATCTAGTTGTCCATGTACAAAATTAATTTAATTAATTCTTTAAGTGAAGTCCTTTATAAAAGTCACTTAACTAAGGCAATAAAGGTCACACTTTAATCCTAACATTCTAACACTCTTTAGTGGCCCCATTCACAAATTACACATGCATTTAATTTAAAACATATTCCCACCAAAAATATCCTCACCTAACAATTATAGGATTGATTCCCAACCCTTAGATTGATCCATTTAGAGCCATTGGATCTTAGGTATTAAACCTAACCCTACTCATCCTTGTGAAGAGTTCTTATTCTTTCTTTTGTCCTATTTTCTCATTTTCATTTTGTAGGTTTGGGAGCAAGAGAAGGATGGAAGTCATGGAAGGTTGATCAAGATCATGGATGGATATACACATTTTTAGTTGCTTATTTCATTTGCAACCCTCTCCTAGGGTTTGCTCATATTATTATTTGTTATTTGTGTATTTTATTTGCATTTACCCTATTCTGGGTATGGGTATTCGCCTCAATTTTATTTGGTTTGAGAAGGTATACCCACAGGATCTAAGGTTATATATATATATATATATAACACAAAAAGAACCAGATTTTAAAATGTCATTCATATAGATGTATGGCGGCTGATATATATTAGGTTGAATGTATATTGGTTTGGGTGGGAAGGGCACCGACCCCATCCCCACCCCATACACTATATGGGTTGGGGTGGGGGCCTCCTCCCCGCCCCCGCAAAACCCTTTTTACCAAACAAGCCACACCATGGCACTTTGATTTTTTAAAAAGTATATATATATAAAGAAAACTTACTTTATAAGTCATACGGCTTTAACATATATATATATATATATATATATATATATATATATATATATATATATATACTATTGTATATTTTGTTCTAATAAGATTTAAACATTCACTTAAGTTCATTTATTTAGTGAGCTTATATATAGGCAAGATGATTGTAAAATTTCTATCTATTTATTTATAGGTGAAATAGAGAAACTAATGGCTTTTCTTATCCAATCCCAATACAACTAATGAAGAGAATATATTCATTGTTTAAAACATTAAATGTCTATTTCCCTTTTTCTTATAACATAGTATGAGATTGACTAAAATTTTCAACATTTCAATATGTTTACTTTTACTATCAAAATGAAAATGTATCTCTTTTCTTTTCACAACAAGAATGATATCTATTTCAATAAGTAAAATCAAGTATTACTTACATACTTTCTTCTAATTCCAACTCAACCATTTCACCAAAGGAAAACACAAGCAAGTATGAATTTATTTTCAGTTTTGAGAGAAATACATTTCCCATTTGAATACAACTTTCAAGTCCTTCCTTCCAACCATTACAATGTTACAATTATAACTAGATAACAATACAATCTTTTCTCAAGAACTTGGTTCATTCTTTACAATATAATAGTCCCTCTTTTCAACAAATATAAAAGAATAAATTAAAAACTCTCAACTTTTATTTTTCAGCCAAGGGGCTAATATTACAAAGATGAATAAAGGGAAGAAGTAAATTTGAAAGGTAGCAATAATAGCAAAGCTAACAGTAAGAGATAGAAAAAATAGCTTAGGGAGGTCTTAGTATCAAAAGTCGTGTGTTGTTTGCTTATCCGAAAGAAGCAAACAATATAATTGTGACATGTTATGTTTAGAGCTACTTTTGATCAAGACACTATGATTATGACTTAGACCAAAAAAATCTTGAATATTAAGTGTGTTAGAAACAAGATCATGAGAAATATCAAAACCATTGTTAATGTAATAATAATCCTTAGAGGCGGACTTGGACTAATATCACCAATAAGATAATCTAGTGCATGATCATATGAAGGGGGAGGAGTTTTCTCCCAATAAGTATGGTGTGCCTCGGGATTAGATTTGATAGTATTGTGATTAGGAAGTGAGCCATTGAAAATCTTAAGCGTAGAATTTTAATTAGTAGAAGAATTTTAAGCTTGGATGACATGAAGAATTTTAAAGCATATATTCGTAGAATGTCTAGCACTTATTTGGTAATCATAATAGGCATTAGAATCAAAATATTTACCATGAGGCTTTCTTGTATCAACCTCTAGAGGCAGAGGGAGAGATATAAGGTTACACTCTAGCAACTTTTGAAGGACCACTTGGGGTGAAGAAGGTAATCATGTGAATCACCTTCAGGAGAAGCTTATTAGTGAAACTTAAAAGGTTGAGATACAACATTGACAAAGAACTTTAGCATTAGTATTCTTATCATGAGGTTTTCCTTTGTAATTAGATTTTCCTTGAAATTTAGAACTATATGTATTATGAGAATTAGAAACATACTTAAGCTTCTTCATTGTAAGGATCTTAGCTTCCCATTCCTTTAATGTGTAACATAGCTAATCAAATGAGTGAAAATAAATGGTTCTTGTAGAGGAGAGAGAAGACTTTGAGTGACTAAGTCTTGGAGCTCATTATTAGCTAAGATATTGTTCATTTTAGTAATTATAGTCTTGCGCTATATGTAAAACATAGTCACTAATGACTCATTGGAGCCTTGTTGCATGTTAGACACTTGAGAATAGAATACTTTGTCCCCAAAATATTTATTGAAAAATGTGCGAGTTAATTAGTGAAAGGGGTAAAAGCCCACACAGGGATAATATTAAGGTTATATAACCATTGCAACACATGATCTTTGAGACTTCTAGGAAAGAGCTTAGTAAGTAACAAAGTATTATAAGCATAATTTAAGTAAGATAAATAAAAGTGCGAGAGGTGTTGTTCAAGATCACTTTTTCCATCATAGACAGGACACTTAATAGATACAAAAAGAAGAGGAAAATGATATGTAGCCACTTCTCGTGTTAGTGGTTATGAAGCAAGTGAGTAGAGTCCATGAAATTAGAAGAGGTAGAGGCACCTTGTTGTAATTATAATGCTTGGGCTTAAACTATGGACTAGATTCTCAAGAGAATTTGTATTAGAATAGGAAAGGGAAGTCGCATGGGTATACATCTAGTAAATGTAGGAATAGTAGTAGACATAGAAATGGACATTGTAATGTTTTGAAGGGTAATATGGGGTGCCCCCATTTAAGCATGGGAATGGTGATTATAGCAATAATAATAGATGGGCCATAGTGGAAGATGTAGGGTGAAGCACCCAAAAATAGAATCTTCATTATATTGTTGATCATGAGAAACCTTAGAGGCAAGGAGTACCATGAAGAATTGATCAAGATGATGAGGATGACCACAAAGTTCTTGGAAAAATTTAGACTTGGTCCTAATCAACGTCATTAAGTTCATTATCACAAATTGTTGTATCAATCTTATCATTCATCTTAATGGCAACATTATGTTCATCAATCTAAGAGATAGAAGGGACACCTTTTGTGGGGGAAGGGTAAGAGGCCATAGAGAGATGCCACTTACGAGTAGTAGGAGAAATCTCAATATGCTCGATGTTTGTATGATTAAGCTAATTACTATGTTGAAAGTGCATAGAGGATGAACATGAAAAAGCTACTTTGTGATACCTTAGAGACCAATATAGAATAAGGAATATTGAGGTCCAAGATACAACGAATTCAATCAATGGTTTGGCTCACCAAATTATTTAACCCTAAAAACATATATGATATGAATAAGAGGGTTTGGTATTCTTATTTATCTAAGGGTCAAAAATTTATCAACATATTGGTAGATACATATTAATTAATAAACATTAATACATAAATTAAAATATACTCTCACTAATGCAATTTGCAAGATGAAACATAAATATGATTGCTAAAACACAAGAAAGTGGATGTACATAGTTGATTTCGAAGGAAGGATGATGAACTGGTAGCACACAAAGTGACTATGCATCTGGAAATGACCTAGAAGTGATTCGTTTATGGAAGTGGAGTGAAAATTTGAGTAGGTTTGTAATTATTCATCAAGTGTGGAAGCATTGTATAGTTTGGTCCCTTTTAGACAATATCGTATATTATGATGTGTTGGCACTTTGTAACTTTTTGTGTCTATGAATAACTATGATCACGATCGCACTAAAACCCTAAGTGTCACACATTTGCAAAACCCTTTATATGATGCAAATCAACTTCAAAATGATATCCATGGGTAGGAGACCCTACAAAAGGCTAGTGTTTGTGTTGAAGTGCAATCCATACACTACCTTTGTTGGCGATACTCTAAAGAAGCCTCGCATCGTATGTAGTTCTCCATCTAATATGATGTGTGTGTGTGTGTGTGTGTGTGTGTGGATACAATTAATTTGAAAACTGGATCATTTGACAATGAGGAATAATGGCTTGGCATGCTTAGCTTGACTTGGCTTGTGACTTCTCTAGCTTGGGAATTATGACTCTATAACCGAGTTGAGTGTGTTTATGACCACTGTGTAGGGGTTGTTCCTATGATGTGTTGTTATTTTGAAGGGATATAGGAGAGATTGCATGGGTGCTTTTGGAATGATATTTGTAATGAGTGCTCTTGAAAGTGTCAAGTCAAGTCGATAGGTAACAAACCTGTTGGGTGGTTGAGAATGAAATTGACCTATAAAAGTTATCAAATTGAAAAACCAATTATTGGGTGGTTGAGAATGAAACAATCAACTTTAGACCAAATAGTTAGATAGTTTGGTCTCAATGGATGATCGCAATGCATATAGTCGTCATGTTGGTATTTTACAAAGTTATGTGAATGATGCCTGGGAGGAATGCGTTGGTGTGGACTAATGCAAGTAGTTTTGTGAGTGATTGAGAAGTGTGAATAAAGAAGCAAGTTATACAAGATAGATAAAGATAAGGCACCTAGGCTTGGAATGTGTACACAAGGCGGGTTTAGGTGCATAGTCGGTGTTGTCATTTTCAAATGATAAATTTTCAAATTTAGGTGTCTATAGACGGGATTGAAGTTGAGAATAAACATTTCTCTTGAAATTTTATAGAAAATTCATTTTCGATATCGAACATATCTATGTTGGATCCATATGAATAAACATGTATATTCCATATATCATGTATATATGTATTCATATATAAGGATTTTGATGTATTATGTATCATTTTTTGTAGATTCATTGTTGTGAGTTCATTGCCCAACATTGGCCTTTTTCCATTTTGTACTTTTGACTGAAAACTATATTAGCTCTCTTTTACTTGCTTGAGATTGAGAAGGCAATTAAAAAACGTAACAAGGATTATATGCAATACATTAGACAAGAGATCAATGTGATTCTTCATTGTGGAGCATTTGAAGTAAGATTTTCATAAACTCATACGCAAATAATTATGGTGAGGGTTCGAGGAGAAAGTCACATATTGTTGATTCAGCTTTAGTTATTTGTTTCAAACTTCATAAACCCTAATATGTGAACTTCCAAAACCCCTAAGTCAACCAAATCCACCAAGTAAACCAAGTCCACCAAAATTGTTTGTGAGTCTAAGTCTCCTTAGCATCAAGAGAAAAATGATCTAGGAGAGCATTTTTCCACCAAGTGGCTTTCTCATTCTTATGTTTTACCATCACACAATCAACAACTATATGTCCTAAAGCAAAACATCTTCGCATCTAAAAGGCAAACCTTCATAATTAAGAGGTTGGGTCCAAGTTTTGTTTTGAACTTTGAACTCAATGTTAGTTGGGAGGTTCTTTGAGGTGTCAAGCTCAACTAGAATTCGCATATGTTGTATAGGTATAATCGGTGGTGCGAGAGTCAATGTTTAAGGTATTTTCCAGTGTTTCGATGGAAACAAGACAGAATGATCCCAAAATTGCAACGATAAGGGCGGTAATCTAACTGGACTAGTTTGTGCGAAAAGATTCAATGGTGGGATTAAAGGAGGGGAACCATGGTTTCATGACAAGGTAGTGAGTTTGACATGCCCAGAGATTTTTCACTATGGTTTCTTTATTAGCTATTGAAGTAAAGACAACAATAAAATTTCCCTTTGCACAAGGGTAGATGTCTAACCTTGCCTTCAAGAAGAGGATACCAATGTTTTGAGATCCATACATGGAGGACTTGGAAGGGTGGGCCAAAATCCACTAAATTTGCGAGATGAGGCGTGATCCTAATAAAAGTTCTCAGCTTCAAACACCTCATCACCAAAAGTAACGTTGGGGTTAGAAGTAGCAGAGCACCATGGGATTGGACTTGCCAATCCACCATTGTAGCGCCTCATCAAGGATCGATTTGCAAGACCTTTTGTTTGTTCAAGAAAAACCACACTTTCGTTGTCGGGAGAAAGGTGTGCAAAATCCCAAACAGGGGAAAAAACTATTTTCCAACATTGACCACCTCTCTAGAAAGTCTTTCTCAACCGGCATCAAAAACAAAGGCGCAAAATGAGAAGAGGTGGGAAGATCATAGAAGAGATGACCTCAAGGTAACCATGGATTTGCCCCCATCCATTGAAGGAGAGAGGCTGACCCCATTGCCTTGCATTTGTTTCTTTTTTCCTATCAATCTCCCTTCGATAGCCTTGCTTACCTATTATTATTATTTTGAAAAAAATTAGTATATCGAAAATAAAATTACCAAATCAACTATCCACATCCCTTCCCACATTATGTGCAATTGCTAATATGTCATTTTATGAAGAAATTTTATGACATAAATTTCACATTTACTCCAAACCAAATAATTTTAAAATAAAAATAGACGGAAAAAAATGCAACTTATTTTACAACTCATGTGTAATTGCTCCTTGGAAATATAATTTTAAGTAAACAGGGCGTTGCTCTCTTGGTGAAGTTGCTTGACTCCTAAAGAGCCCACCAAAACTCAACTCTTATCAAGTACAAAACCCCAACATAAAAGAAAAATTGATACTACATGTCAATCCATGTATATATGCAGAAATGAATATCAATGTGCCCTAGAGATCAACCGGAGAACCATGGATGGCACTCGTACATTTGGGTTTATTAAAGGAAGTACAAAGGCATTTCCTTTGACCTTCGTGGTTTCAAAAGTGAAGCGGTGTTATCTAGGTGAATGGATGTATTGTAAAGATGTTCAAGGCATTTAAATTGGTACTAAGGGAGAGGAGCCAATCGCTGAGCATGGACCAATAATTGTGAGGGTAGATGTAAAGTTAGGGACTAGTACATGTCACTTTTTCATTTAAAATTTGAAAAAAAAATAGTCAATAAAATGTGTCACATCAAATCACATCAAACAATCACCCAATCAAATGATGCCACATAAGTGGAAAAAAATACATGACATAATGCCCAACAAATGATCCACCCCTAAATTTCTTTGTATGGAAAACTACTTGATTTGAATGCCTTAAAAACCACTTTCTACATTATATAAATGCTCCAAAGAAAATATTTAAATTAAAAATTAAAAAATCTATTAAAGGAATTTTTTTCTCAAAATAAATGAGAGGAGCCAGTTATACAACCCTCAACTTCAGAAGATTTCCTGCTCGAAATATGGATTAAAAGGGAGACAAGATTTTTATTCATTTAATTAAGTTGATAGGTGTTTCCTAAATGGCATGATCCATCCGACCTACTACCCTGGCAATCTTTTGTAAACTGCAGTTGACATTTAGTCTGGCAAACAAAAATTGACGCCTTAAAAGCCTGAAAACGCAAGAATTAAGGACAAATTTCCAGATATGGTGACAGGCATGTCCTTTCCGTGCCAGCCTTGTCATTTCCGTGCCAGCCTTTGTAAAATTGTTTGCATTGCGTAAAAAGGTTTGCACGGTGTTGATAAGATAGGGAGGGAAGGGACTAGGCGCAGGTGCCAGGAAGTATGCAGTGGAGTGGATTGTGGGAATAATCGAAATTGACATGCATTCAATGCATCAGTGTGAAGCATTAAATGCATTTTTGTTCATTTTCCTTTTAACTATAGGAAGAGCAGTCCAACGCCTTAGGTAGGTATGCCTTCTCAGAACCATTTCACAATTGATACAAGTGGAGCATCATTGAATGACTTGAATTTTAAAATTCCAGGTAACAGTTTCTACTTTAGAATGAATGAATGAAAGTTTTTAATGACGTTTACGAGACCTAACAGTCTATGGAACCTAATGTGCAAATACAAATGAGGCAGCAAAACACCAAAAAGAAGCCCAAAATAGTCGCTACTTCTGCCTTTCTTCCAGTTCTTTGGTAATCTTGATTCTTCTGCTATAGATTTTGATCAAGAAATCTGCTGTTTTTGCCACCCTTTCCTCTTCAAACAATGTTGTAAGATCATCCATTGTTAAGATATCCACATAATTAGTCTGTATCCTCCTAAACTACACATTCCACAAGAGCACTTGATCAAGAGGTAGTACCTGAAATAAATACCCTTTGTCGCCAAGTTGCACAAAAACAAGTGCACTTGATCTCCAGCCATGACATGTCACACAAAAGGTAATCCCTACCTTCTGGTTGCCAATGCAACAATCTTCACATCTTTATTGCCGGTCTCACTTGACATCTTGAAAGCATTATCAGTAATCCCAACAAGAACTCTTTCCACCCTTAAAATAACAAAAACTTTTGGTGTTCCAGTAGAAAAACATTTTGAAGATGAATCTGGTGCATTAGGGGTAATCACCACAAATGAAGGTTTTTGACACTAAGGGGTTGATAAACCCAAATGCAATTGCTAGTTCCTTTCTGTGGTGACAAGTAAAAATCTTCCTTTTTCTTCTCTTCCGCATTATGGAACACATGATTTGTGTCAGGCACATATCCTACCGCTTTCAATATCAGCAGGCAGTCTCTGTGACCTGATGTTTTGTTTTTATCTGGACAGATTATTTGCGGCTTTTAGTCTCATAGACTATTTGGTCTCGGGACGTTATTAAAATCTTTAATTATTTCTTATGTTCATCCACTTGTGCAATGATAAATGCAATTGTGAATATCATCAAAATGAATGGTATCCGTCCCCAATAAGGAAAGAATGCACCTTTCCATTGACTTCAATCCAGCTGCACCCTGGCAATTTTTAACGCTTCTCTCTTTCATTATTTTCCGGATCTTTTGTATGTCATCCCACCTGCCAGATGCTGCATAAATATTAGACAGTAGCACATAATGTGAAGCATTTGCGGAGTTCAAGTTGATAAGCCGTTCTGCTACTAGTTCTCCTAGATCTACATTTCCATGCACTCTACAGGCACCGAGCAGGGATTCCCATACAGCAACATCAGGCTTTATGGGCATTTTATTGATTAAGTCGTATGCCTCATTCAAAATCCAGCACGGCCTAAAAGGTCAACCATGCAGCAATAGTGTTCTTCTCTGGGTCTGATCTGATAATCCCAAGTCATGCATTGAAAATATTGCCGTCCCTCGTGTACCAGGCCTGCATGACAGCATGCTGACAAAACACCAAGGAAGGTGACATGGTCAGGAATTATGCTAGACTGTTGCATTTGTTCGAAAACACTGAGAGCCTCCTGTCCATATCCATTCATGGCATATCCCATGATCATCACAGTCCACGAGTACACGTTCTGTCTAAGAATTCCATCAAACACATGGCGTGCATCCTCTATACTCCCACATTTGCCATACATATCCACAAGAGCGCTTCCCACAACCACATCAGACTGAAATCCACTTTTAATTATGTCTTTATGGACCTTCTTTCCATGCTCCAGAGCTGCCAAATGAGCACAAGCTGGAAGAACACTAGCAAAACTGCCCAAGTCCGGCACAATACCAATCAGCTGCATCTGTTCATAGAACTCTAATGACTCGCGAAAATGTCCATTCTGTGTAAACCCCGCAACCATAGCTGTCCATGACACCACATTTTTCTGAGACATTTTCTGAAAGAGCTCCAGAGTCTCATCAACACAACCATTCTTCCCATACCCTGCAATCATCGAATTCCACACAACCACGTCTCGTTCGGGCATTTTGTCAAATACATTACGTGCATCCTCAATCCTTCCACATTTTACATACATATCAACAAGGGCACCCCCACAACAACATCAGACTGAAACCCACTTCGAATTATGGCTTCATGAACGACCTTCCCATGTCGCAGAGAAGCAAAACTTGCACATGCAGGAAGAATGCTAGCAAACGTAAACTGATTGGGTTCAATCCCTTCCTCTTGCATTTGGTGGAAAAACATCAAGGCTTCCTTACCCAGTCCGCTGCTAGCAAAGCCTGAGATCATGGCAGTCCAGGAGACAACATTGCGTTCAGACATTTTGTCAAACACTTTGCAAGCATCAACCAGATTTGTGCACTTGGTATACATGATCACTAACTTGGTGTCTAAACAAATGTCAGGTTTGAATCCAGTTTGAATGATGTGAGCATGAACTAGTTTGGCATCTTGCAGGGCTCTGTCATTAAGACAGCCCTGCAGGAGGAAAGCATAGGTAGATGGATTCTGTCGGTTTATGAGATGCAAATTGTTTAATAGCTTTTTCAGTCCGTTCTCTTTATGCAATAGTCTATCATCCGCACTGGTTTTGAAAACAACAGGAAGATTGGCATTACTGTTCGTGGTGACGGTGTTTCTGGAACATTCGAAATGGCGAAATGATAACATCCATTTGCTCCGTAACAGTAATGCCATTTGCAGTGGCTAATCCATTAGTCTCAAACCCAAAAATCAACCAATACATCCTTTGGAAACCAGACAAGGTTTCTTTTTGGGTTTAATGGACTTAACAATATGCATTTAGGTATATGTCAGGATAATTCGGAACATAAACAAAAATTGAAGTCTTTTTGGAGGTGGAACACTTTCAATTCTTGCTCTTGCATTAGGGTAATGTTTCATGCATTGCCACCCAGGTTCCTCTGGATTCACCGTGTTATTACGCTCTTTTATAGGATTATGGTCAGAGTTTTCACAAGCACCGTACCAGAAGTTGGCGGAGCTCCTCTCCCCGTCACTACGCTCACAAGACTACTCCCCTCCAGTGTTGTTTTCGACCAGCTCAGCGGCTGCAGTGGAAGTGGGTGGGGTTTCCTTGCTCAAAGGAAATTTCTGTGTTTGGCACTAGCCATCTCTCCCCACCACCAATTGCAACAAACCGAAGAAGACAATCAATAGTAACAACAACATGATAAGTAGGATCACATCCCGTCACGGCCTACCCCTCAACCTCCAGTTGTTGGGGGAACAATTCGGATAGCCCTATGCGTATGCCTCCTCTAACCACCATGTTTGTTGTTGTGGCCTAGTTTTATATAGGCCTATATTTTTCGAATATATGTATACTCTCTCATGAGATGAGTTGGCTTCTTTTCGAGATTTATTTAGCTTGATATGATTTGTATTTTGGATGTAATTTTTCCTACCCATCTTTTTATATGATTAGCAATGTATTATATCTTTTTATTAATAAAGTGTCTTTTTCAATTTAAAAATTGAAACTTTTTTCGACACGTAATTATAATTTGGAAGTTATATAATCACCTTATCTATTTGATTATATATATATATATATATATATATATATATATACCCTCATGGGATACGTTGGTTTCTTTTTGAGATTTTTTAGCTTGATATGATTCGTATTTTGGATGTAATTTTTCTACCCATCTTTTTATATGATTAACGATATATTATATCTTTTTTATTAATAAAATGTACTTTTCAATTTAAAAAAATTAAAACTTTTTTAGACAAATAATTATTCACCTTATCTATTTAATTCTCCTTATAAAAATGATTTACTGGGCCATCTTTTTCCATCGAGTTATAACCCTTTTAATCATCAAAATTCTTAAAGATTTGATATTCAATATAAATTGACATTTAATATAAGTAATTTGTTAAATCATTATCTAACCATTACACTCCAAACCTATGGGAGCTATACTTATAAACATCAATTATTAGAATAGCCCTAACATTTGTCAAATTGTAAGCTATAAGTGAGAATTTACTTTAAATTCCAGTTTGCAATTATTGATGTTGCCTCCTCCTTTGGACTTTAAACAATATTCTATTTAATCTAATAAATTCCTAGCATCTACTATTTAGCTCCGTATAACTTTTTTTAATTATGTCGATCAAATCTTCATATAATGAGGTAGACTTTTGGCAAGTTACTTTGTGACAAAGGTAATAGGAAAGGAATGGAATGTTATAATTATTAGTTTCAAATGCATTTAGTTATATATTTAAACCAATAAGTTAGTATTATTTTCAAAATGTTAAATTTCTTGTGGATAATTTTCAAAATGTTAAATTTCATGTGGATATTTTTCATTTAAAAATATATTTACTATTTTAAATGTTAGTTTTAAATATATTTATTGTTTTTTATTATTACTACTAAAAGATATTTTAAAATAAATACTCATAATTATGATGTGATATTTATCTCGCAATATGAATCGAGAGTTCGGTGTATGTTGTTCCAAATGAAGTTGATCAATGACGTCCGTCTTGTATTAGAGCCTCACTACTCAATGTTCTAAGTCGTTGGGTATTCATTGATCCTCATGGATTACCAATAGTAATAATAACAATTATAATAATAATGTGACATACAACATAGAGTTTTTAAATATTTTTTTAGAACATGACATATCAACCTATATTTTTAAAAATAAAAATATATTTAAAAGACACTTGACCTATATAGATAGTTGTGATATCTATAATGTTTGACATACAACATTATATTATTAAACATTTTAATACAACATGACATACAATTTTATATTAAAAAGACTTACTAACATGTTAACATATATTATTAGTTATGTTGTAACTAAAAAATTAATACTAGTACTAAGCCATGTTCTCAATATTTTTGCCTTTGTTATATCAATTAACTTTTTACTTAAGATTGTCTCTAATAACATAGACTCTATGTCACATGTGTAAAGCAATTCAATGCTTACTTGTCATAGAAGTCTTCATGTAACTATCTATGAGGCTATAGTTATAGTTTATTATTTCATCCTATTTCATTCTAGCACATTCGAATTGTATTTATTATGCAAAACAAAAATTGTGTTCAATTATATCTATTTGTTAGGCTAAAAATTAAATTGTAATAGAAATATCAAAAATAAAATGGATGGAAAATTAGACAAGAAGCAAATATTCAATAACGTTGTCATGTATTCAATAAAGCTCTTGTTTATGCAAATATGCATTCAAACATAAATAACCACGAGAGGGAATTTGTTTAGTTAATCTTATGGATGAACTTTGACTTCCCTTGTGTATTATTTACAACCTATAATGTTAAAGTGGTGAACATTAGACTTAGTGTTAGGCGAGTATTAGGATATTATTTCGACACCACCCCCCCAAGATAAAGTCTTATGTGTTATTTGTCTTCAATATTTTTCACAATGTAGATGATGGTCAAAATAAAGTATGTGCACCAAAGAGAGTGAATACTAGATAACTTAGAATGGTTGCACTCGTGACCAATCCAAGTGTGTTGTAGCTACACTTTGTATTTCCTAAAAATTGGATAACCAACGTTGATTCCACTCATGAGCAACCCAAAAGTGTGTTGAAGTATGCATTGAAAGACCTAAGTTTCTCTCAAGATGAAAATGTGAACCACTTTTTATCCAAAATAATCTCAAACGAAGACATGTGTTGATACGGGGTAAGTGCATGGAAATGGGGGACCAAAAGGGGGTCAAAAGTGGCCACTTTTTCCTAAAATCAACAAAACATGAACTTCAACTAATAATTTGGCATGCATATGCTCAAAATTTGACAATGTGATAAGAATAAGAATCGTAGTGCTCGGAATCTAGTTTCTAAACTACTTTTTTTTAAATGGTGGAGATTAAGAAGTTCAAATGTGGTGCGCACACAAAGTGTGTCTATTTTTGTGTCAAAAAGATAACAACCTATTGTGTGTGTCCCCCCCACCCCTCCCCCATTTTTTGCATTCTATAAATTATTTTACAAATCCCTTTGGTATAAAGTTAACTAAGACCATGTATGAGGTCCCACTATTTTTTCATAATTTTTAGATGAATATACAATTTTTTACTAATTTTCAAAGTGAAAATATTCTTAAAAAGAAATATTTGTGTGTACACCCCGTAATTTTGAAAAAAATAGTTTATTTTTGTTTGTTTTTTAATGCATGTAGAATGGAGTTTAGATCAAACCTTTTTAAAAAAATTGGATGAAAAATCATAAATTTTGTACAAAAATATACATATGTTTTAGCACGAAAAGAAGGCACTAGTAAAATAAATTAAGGATGAAAGTTTTAAACTAATCGATTTTAAAAAGAAGTATATTGTCACAAAGGTAAAATCGAGCTTGACGTCGTAGTATAATTTTTTTTGGAATATTGTTTTATAACACATGATAAATTGGGGTGTACACATAGATTAATACATGTTTTTTCGTAAAACACGGATTTATTCACAGATTACACAGTCCAAACCTTAGGTTTGGATATCTTAGGAAAATCCAAGCCTATGGATTGGGAATTTCAAATCCATAGAAGGTAAAAGGAAAGTGCATTATAGTGCTCTTTCGCACTATAACACAAGCAATGTTTTAACGCGTTCGTGTTCATGTTAGTAATGTTATATATGTGCTTTTGGGAGCTATATATCTACAAAAATAAAATATATGTTCTTTTGGGAGTATAAGATTTTCACTTATTAATATTTATACTTTATTATTAGATTTTCATTTATTAATCTTTATACTTTATTATTATATTTTCATTTATTAACCTTTATACTTTATTATTTCTTATACTTGAAATTTATTTTAGTAAATATAACAAATTAGGGTCACTTTGCACCTTATGGAACTAGTATTACAAGATCCATAAGTCACGGTTTAGAAGATAGTTTTTCATATTCTAATATGGTCAGTACATAGGTATTTTTAGGATTTCAGCATTCAACCTAAAGTTTTTAGGGTTTTAATTCTACAATCGATATCTATTTTGGGAAAAAAATATAGTTATTGTTTAGGTTTTGGGGCCTTCTTGATTGGTTATTGACATTTGTATGAGTTTTAGATGTGTCAAAACTATATTTTATAAACCTCATAACTCCCAAAGGTAACAACAATTGCTCAAATATATGGACTCATGAAATTCCTTATAACACATAAAAAATCAAAACACATACAAGTTGTTGGAATAATTTTCATTGATGTCAAAGGAAGCTAGCAACAACAACAGAACAATTTGATGGTAGAATTGATTGTCATTGATGTCAAATTTTCAACATCTATCGTCCGATCTAAAACTGAGCTGGTTATAAAGCTCATCATCTAGAGTTTTTTATAGAGTTGGTCTAGAGCTCACCATAATGCTTTTATATGGAGCTCGTGGCGTAGCTCATCTAAAGCTTGGTCACAATGTCTTTCATCTGGAGATAGGAGTATAAATGGCCTTAAGCTTAGAGTAGTGCTAGTCATTTAGAGTTATGTATTTCTCGTTTGACCCAATGTCTATAGTTCGGAGCTCATAGTAAAAAAATTGAAACTTTCCTAAGAATATTGTTTGTTCGGAGTTAGAATTATGATTGGTCAATTCATCTGAATTGATTAGAAGACAATACTACAAGTACTAAAATACAAGTTGAGATTTGAATATGGGCCACATTGATACATCTTACGTGACATGGTTAAGTGAAGATTCATAGTCATGAGGACTACAAGTAAAGTATGTAATTTAGCTATAGGTTGAGTGGTGAGTGAAAGGCCAAAGGCCACTAATCAATGAAGAATCATTGGATCATGTAGGCTAACTATTCCAAGGATTTGAAAACATGTTTATGATCTTGAAGATGCAAGTCAACCATCTCTAGCCACTCAAATGGTGAACATGACTCACTTTATGTTTTCTTAGGTTCTATAACCATACTCCTTTTATTATAAACCTAATTCTTGAGCCAAAACATGATCCCTTGATTAGATCCGCTACTCCCACAAAACCTATTGTGACATATCTACCTTCTCCCCCTTCCATTTCTCCACATGTTTCTAAAAATATTCCATCCGTGAGATCACCTCCAGATATTCTCTCCATTATTTCCCCCACCCTCTTATATGTGAGCCATGTTGCACATGACTTGAAGCTCTTGGACATGATATTTAAGATTATAACACCCATCGAAAACATATGAAGAAAATCAAAGTGGAGGCTAGGAGAGATCAACAAAAGAATCCACTCAACCTTATCTACACCAATGATACTTTTCAAGTTATGTGCAAGCACCAAATCTAAGAACACTCTCCTTGTGCAAAAAATTGATGAGCTATTGTCATGCAAAATGTATAACATGAAAAATTGAAACTTTGAGCATGACAACTAATCCCATGATTGAGGTGGATTTTGATTGAGGTGGATTTCAATGTTTCAGTGTAGTTTGGAGGTTAAGAACATGGAATTCATTCTCAAACATTCCTCCAAGTTTCATTCAGGGATCAATCTTTCTATCATGAGGAGGAAACCTATCTACATGAGGAGAAATTGAGAAAGAGGGTGTCTAGACATCATAAACATGCTTCCACTCAGTGACATCTTATTCAGGGAGGTGAATTGTGAGATTAAGAAGAGATCATCATGTTCAAATGTGAAATGTGAGGCTCAAGGAGTGAGTTGATGATCATCATATCCTCACTCTACCATTGTTTCCAAATCTCTTCGAGGAATAAATAAAAATGATCTAGTTCAGATACTGAGGCATCCAATACCATCATGTGTTCAAGGATCAAGAATTTATATATTCTCATGAGAGGGATATGAGCAAGAATTGTATGAGAATCCTAAATTTGATTCCATTCAAGGAGGATTTTGAATCTAGTAATGGTAAGAGGATTATCTTCATATAGAGATGTTCTCATGTGAATTGACTAACCCAAAAATTTAAAACTTTAACCATGGCAATCAAGCCATAATGTGAAACCTTGCTCCAAAATCTTCTTGAATCCCTCTCTCTATGCCAACTTGTTTCCTATGGCATGAGAACTTTATCCTTAAAGGTAGTAAGAATTCATTTTGTGAACATGTATAAGTTTTTAAAAAGTGCTAACAAGGTCCATTATTCCATTCAGTGAAGTGCGGTAAAATATTAATTCTCCAACAAGTCTGTTCAAGGTGGTGTTTGAGATCCTTAAAGGTGTTGGAATTAGTTTATAAACATTTAGGAAAGGTTTGATCATTCGGGGATACTTTGTTCAAAAGTGGGCTTTCATGTGCAAGGAATGAGTAGTCAAATTTTTAACCTTGAATTCTCCAACTGATTCTAGGGGCTCCGTAAGGAGTTAGGAGGAAAACAAGTAGGCACTTACAAATCTTGAAGAATCCTCTACATTTTGGGAGAATCTATTTTCATCCAATTCCACTAAAGGTTATGTTATAAATCACCTCATGCTATCAAGCAATGTCTACCTCCCGAGAGTGTTTTTAAACACTTAATCGTTGCTTTATAATGAGCTCGGTATATTGTGGAGGTCAGGAACATATGATTCAACTTCAAGTTATACTTCCATGAGGATAAAATTGATCAAAAGGGTGTTCATATGTTGTAGGCATGTTTCCACTCAAGTAGTATCTTGATCGAGGAGGTGAGTCATGAAGTGAAAAAGGGTGTCATCATGTTCAAGAGTGAAATGTGAAGCTCATGCAATAAGTTGAAGGTCATCATGTATTAAACACTCATACAACACCTTGTAGTGTGTTCACACCTCAAAGGAGGAAGCATATGCAGTCACATAATTTTAGTTCAACAGGTGGTCATAGGACAAGAACTTCATTTAGGGAGAAATCCTCTATCTAAAGTGAGGACCTATTTCAATAAGTGAAAGACAAGAATAAAAAGGTTTGAGCATCATAGAATTGAATCTTGGTCACATAAGTGAATTGTGAAATCCTAAAGAAGTAAGAAAGTGATCCTCATATCCTAACTCTTGCCTTGTTATCAAAAGAGATCATCATGTTCCCATCACAATGTAGATTTCATAACAGTGTTTTTGAACACTTATTTGATTCTCTATAATACTTCATATCTCACAAAAGAAGTATATTGTGATCATATTCATCCTCACACTACCACAAGATTGAGTTTTGACCATTTTGGGCTCACCTTGTTCAGAACTAGCCTCATGCTCTCCAATGAGCAACTACTCTTGATTTTTCATGTTATCTATGACAATTTCTTCTATGAGATGGCTCTTGGTAGGTATTTTTAAATATTCAACATCATCATATACCTCCTTTTGATTCATGTTTGAAAACTACCCCAAATTATTTTCTTTCATACTCACCAACTCATGTTTGACCCATTGCATGTTATGATGTGGCTTACATAGAATTTCACTCTCTTGAATAGAGAGTGGACACAAATTTGGGGAAATGGAATGATCATCATTCTCATCATGGGTTGTAACAATACTCTCCATGATGGAGGTACACATGGGAGATTCAAGCACCTTCATTTCATCTCGTTCATTATTGATATAATCTTCTCCACCAAAAGGGAAAAAGAAAGATTCATACTCATTTTACTCATTTGAAAGTCTAAAAGGAACGATAACCAGAACGTACCAAGCCAAGAACACAGATGTTAATCAAACACCATGATCAATAAGATGAAAGCAATTCGCCAGAATAACTTTACATAAAACCTTTGCAAACAAATGAGCAGCAATATCATATATTATTATGGAACTCAATGAATTACAATGAGAATGGGCCTTGCTTATATAGGCAAGGAATAACAATCTAAGAACCAGTCAAGGTCATAGATCAAGCCATAAATCAAGGAAATAACTAGTCATCAAAGAACTAGTTAAGACCATAGATTTAGGAGAGAACTAGAAATCAAGGATCTAGTCAATACCATAGATCAATGAAAGAACTAGTCAATACCATAGATCAAGGAAATAAATATACCTAACAACTAGATAATATCTCCTGATATCTAAATAAGATAAAAGAAATATCCACACACATAAGTGGGTGAGGATAAATACAATAAAGGTAAATAATGTACCTAGGTGAACATGAGCTAAGGTAAATACCTACTCTAACACCCCCTCTCAAGTGAAGCTAGGGGCCAAAATAAAAGTGGCATGTCCACAGTATGAGTCCCGAACTAGGCCTGATGAGGTACTCATGTACAATAACTAGAAAAAAGGGACAACATAAGGTACCCAAAACCAGTAGCAATAAAGTAGAGAGATTAAAAACCCATTGCAAGGCATCCCAAGAAACTCGGCTCAAAAAAATAATACAATGCTGAAGAAGATTGGTGTGCACTATGGTCTGAATCCACTACTCGATCACAAAACTCAAAAACAACTGACATTGGGCTTCACTAGAATAGCTCCATACAAGGAGACTATCATTGGAGTGATGTCGAAAGTGTAAAAAAAACACCAAACATAATCCGATCAACTGGTGCCATGATCTAAGAACAATAACTAAAGCAACAAGGCAAGGACACAAACTCCAAAGTGTCATGATCCAAGAAAATAAAGGTAACAAGGTAAGGACAAGAAACCCGATGAAGCATGATCAGCACCACACCCTCCAATACTGCTGAATGGGTGGAGTGATGCTACAAATCTGTATGAGTTGCCCAAAATCAACTACTCGAACACTGACAAAATAACACTAGACTTCACCAGAATAGATCCCCCACAAGAGATACATTAACATGCCAAAAGTGTCGAAAATACATATACAAAATCTCTCAACAAATAAGAGATACACTACACCTGCTAAAGAAAAATGCTCAAAATAAGAAGCATTACAATGCAGAAGGTATAGAAAGTGGAGCAAGATGCCGAATGGTGGAGGAGCCATGCCTATAGAGTCCTCTCAATGAATGCCTATGTCACCGCCACGAGTGATCAGATATCCACCCCAAATCAACACGGATGGATGAAGAAGATGTCTACATATGACTTGGTGCAAAATGCACAATGGGTGCATGCAAAAGAACATCAAAATGTGTGTCAGGTTGATCATGTCTGATAGATGAAATCTCAGGTTTCTCAAGCCTGAGTGAAGATGCATAACTCATGTGTTGCTCATGATCCTCAAAAAGAGTCGAGTGAACAAACAAAGGAGCTTTGTCAATGTGTGATCCCAATGAAGTATCTGCATGAAAAACCAATGTCATGGCGAGAATTCCACTTAACATGTGGAAGAGGGGAAACAATACCATGTGAGTGTCTGCCAATACCTCCACCAAAAACCCATAAAACAGAGTAGCATGCGTGAACTAAAGCGGTGGTATGCTTCTCAAAAAGGCCATGCAGTTGAGCAGAAATAGGATACACAACATGTGGTACTGTAATAGGCACATATGTGGAAGAGCATGTAGTAATAAGCCTCACAGGTTTAGAAGCATCAAGAGTAGGAACATGCTCAAAGACTAACAAATCAATGTTAGTGGGTACATGAGCAATAGCTACAAGTGGACTAGGAGCATGGATATGGTTGTCCCACAATATCATGGTGATGTTGTAGGCTAGCAAGTTATTCTTTAGGGAGTGGATTATTGTATCCTTATCATGAATGAGTGATTGTAGAAGAGAATTTTACTTCTTGAGCGATCTATTTTCTTCCACAAATTTTACAATATCCTCTTGAAGTCCACATACTTCAGAGAAAAGCATATCATTCTTAGAATCCATGATAGAGAAGAATGTAACTCCCAAAAGTTTAGGACATCGGGCTTAGCCGAAATTGCATCCACAATTGATTACAACACTCCTCCATATTTGGCACTTTATAATTATAGTGCAAGTCTCAAAATAAATATTTCCAATGGAAAGAGCATGAAAAAAAAGCACTTTTGCAAAAACAACACTCAAAACCGAGTTACTGAGCAAAAGATACAAACTTTTTAATATTATGCTCTGCTATTTATTTAAGTTGCCACTAAAACAAAATAAAATGCTCTTACCTTCACCACACAAATAAAATGAAAGGGGTTGGAGTTAAGCACCTACTAGTAGGAATCACAAGATTTAAGCCCTCATATGACCATACCATATGACCAGGGCTAAGGATTTTAATGGATGTGTGCACTTACTATTCAGGGGTGTGTCATTTGTTTTCGAGAAATTCACATCGAGTTGCTTCTTTTGGTAAAAATACTATTTCGGATTGTGTTGACAATGACCACGCATTTGCCAAAAATAGCTATCTCAGAATTTTCTTGAAATAGTAAAAAACATGCACAACATCCGTGGACCACTTTGCCAAAAAGGAAAGTTACAAATTCTTTTCGCACGTAATCCAAAAAAGGTCCATCGCACTGCAACAAAACCCAATGTAGATCTCATGAAATCCAAAAACCCAAAAAAACATTTCCTCGGTTTCTTAGCCCTCCGCGCGAATCCCGAGGCATACTGTGCATTTCACTGTAACCACAAAAAAAGACTACCTCCGAAAATAGTCAAGTTTACAATTGATCTTAGTGTTTTCCCACCTTCCAGAGCCAATAGAAGCCTCTGTTTTGCATAAAACCACACGCGGCAACAAAATCGACCAAATCCCAAATATATGAATATACAAAGAATTTATTTACAAAATAAAACTTACAGACGGATGTCAATAGCAATCTCCAGCTCTGATACCATAAAAGGAACGATAACCAAATCATACCAAGCCAAGAACACAGATGCTAATCAAACACCATGATCATAAGATGAAAGCAATTTGCCAGAATAACTTTACATAAAACCTTTGCAAACAAATGAGCAAATATCATATATTATTATGGAACTCAATGAATTACAATGAGAATGGGTCTTACTTATGTAGGCAAGGAATAACAATCTAAGAACCAATCAAGGTCATAGATCAAGCCATAAATCAAGGAAATAACTAGTCATCAAAGAACTAGTTAAGACCATAGATTTAGGAGAGAACTAGAAATCAAGGATCTAGTCAATACCATAGATCAAGAAAGAACTAGTCAATACCATAGATCAAGGAAATAAATATACCTAATAACTAGATAATATCTCCTATATCTAAATAATATAAAAGAAATATCCACACACATAAGTGGGTGAGGATAAATACAATAAAGGTAAATAATGTACCTAGGTGAACATGAGCTAAGGTAAATACCTACTCTAACAAAGTCTTCATATTAGGTCTCGAGAAAATGGTTGAACACTTAGAACTCACATTCCCAAATCTCATTGAATATCACCCTTTTTCCTCATGAGTTGTATCATCCTCGAAATACTTGAGTACTTTCATACTCACACATTCACCATTGAGAAGGTATTCTTCCTCAAATGGAAAAGAAATAGATTCATTTCACAATTATGTTCATTATTGAATATTTCAAAAAAATCCACCAAAATCCTTCTGGAACTTCCAAAATCATCCAAAGGTTTTAGTTTTCATTTTTAGTACATTTATTCCCTACACCAAGGCCGGTCTTGCACAAGTTATCCCCTGAATCAACTTTTTTCCTAAACTTCTTCATATGTCTTCAATACTCTTTAACATCACCCTCGGATATTTTTTATTTTCCATAAATGCTCTTAGAGGATGTTTATTGGTTGTAGAATGGACAAAACTAGTCTTTTTAGGCCTCCAAAGGAAGTAGTCTTTCATTGAGTCACAATGAATTCATCAATCATTTTGGGTGATCATCCCTGCACACTGAAACAAACTTGAAATCCTTTTAATACTTTCCTCTAAGTCGGGGTGAGGGTTGAACTGAGGGCAATTTGGCCAGAGGAAGGATTCACAATGATAAGGAAACATGATTTTCAATCATGGGCTTAGTTTTCATGCTCAAAGTTTCAATTTTGCATCTATAAATTTTAAATGAAAACATGTCAATAACCAATCAAGAAGGCCCTAAATCCTAAACAATTACTATATTATTTCCTAAAATAGATATTGATTATAGAATTTAAACCCTAAAATCTTTAGGATGAATGTTAAATACCAAAAAATACCTATGTCTTGAATAGATTAGAATATGAAAAACTATCTTGAAATCATGGCTTACAGAGCTATGAGACTAGTTCCATAAGGTGTAGAGTGACCCTAATTTATTATATTTAATCAAATAAATTTAAATTATAAGAAATTATAAATTATAAAGATTAATAAATGAAAATATTATAATTACCAATCCCAGGTAATTCAAAACATGATAAGACTTCCCAAAACGTGTTTGTGTTTCACTTTGACAAAAACTTAGCCGATTTTTGTCTCCAATCTCCATGCACTTGCCCTACATAAAAAATGTTCATGTGGTAGAAAAACTACTTTAAAATTGGATGAACCAACTCCATGTATAATCATTTGAATGAAGTGTGATTTTTGATGTATCGGATGTTGTTGTGATCATCACTCACTATAGTGCACAAGTTATTGTGCGTGATATGTGACTATATGATATAATCTAAAATATGTTACAATGTATGGAGTATCATATTGAAGAACTTGAATTGTTTGAAAACTATGGTACATAATATGTGGTTATACACTATAATTATAATATTCTAGAATTATAAACCCACATGGATGATGTGAGAAATATCCAAATACAATTCTCATAAAACTCAAAATTTGAATCTTGATGTTCCCCCTTGTAAGATAAGAGTGGAGAGAAACTATATAGGCCTAGGATCTACAATTGGAATGACACATATAATAATGTAATGAAAATACACAACTCAATGAAACGCTCACATGTTCACATCACAATTATCCATCAAGCCACTCTTTCAGGTTTTCAACTTGATGAGAAGAGTTTGTAAGACGTCATTTTGGATTTTTAACTCACAAATCAAGTGAAAAATTATAACCAAAAATATGTAATCTATATTGAAGTGCATACCCCACTATCTTAGTGTAATCATAATCAATATCCAAATCATAATGGGAAATCGTAACAAAAATATGTCCATGCTCTTCTTAATATCAATGGTATTTAGTGCATAATTATCATCTTTAGGAATTGGTATAGCTTTATAAAACTCTCAGCAAATTTTTCACTCAATAGAATATGCACTCACATAACCATGCTCAATAATATTTACACGATTGATTTCATCATCGATATAATGGATTTTACTCACTGTAAGATCGATAATAGATGATCATGTAATTGTCATCTAGAGTGATCTATGCATTAAAAATGCATAAGATGGACCTTTGAGATAACATTTTTAGCATAATATGTATGTTAATCATATGAGATACAAGGATGCATGTCAAAACAATCACAAGAGG
Organism: Taxus wallichiana var. yunnanensis; assembly: GCA_018340775.1. Classification (NCBI taxonomy): domain Eukaryota; kingdom Viridiplantae; phylum Streptophyta; class Pinopsida; order Cupressales; family Taxaceae; genus Taxus; species Taxus wallichiana. Next base: position 527,607,715 of record CM031236.1, read on the forward strand.
TATGACCACGACATCCACAATGACAATATTTTTAAAATTAATGGGTTTAAGTGCAAGCTAGCTTTGGTGACTTAAAAACTTGGAAATTTCAATGGACTTAACCAATAGGTGAAGAATCAACTTTAATTTCATTCATAATATCTCTAGACAAAATTTGATAGGTTTAAAATATCATAGTATAAGAAAAATAAAACACCTATAAACCATAGATCGATACATTATTTTTGTGTTTTGTTTTCTACCAAACTTGCACAATAGGTGCAAATTTGAAAATAGGCATGTTTTATGTCCATAATAGTTTTGGATTGCTTTAAAATTGTCTTAGGTCTTGAGACAATATGTTTAAACTCAATAACGTTTGTCTTTAACTTGCTAGAGTTGGTAGAAGGCTTACAATGTTTAACTCCGAGGTTTGACCATGGAATTGTATACAAGAGGATGAGACTTTTGAATATCAATTTGATTCTAAAATTGACCTATCTCATGTCACAAAAACTCTATTAATTGTATAGATCTATAAACATAGGCTTAACCTATCTCCAACATTTTAAAATCAAATTTGTGTCTTAATTTATGCAAACATGAAGTTGTAAAGATAGAATGCCACCTAAGCAAAATGTTCTCATTGTGCAAGGATTGTGTTGGAGTATGAAAAATAATAATTTTTTAGTCAAATAACACCAAAATTTCTTAGAAAATACAAAATATTTATTTAGTGGGTGAGTGGGTGATTCTATGCACTTTGACTTCATTCAAACAAGTTTTACACCCACATTTATACATAACACATTTTAGAAGATACAAAATCAAAATACATATCCATGAATGATTTCAAAATCCTTTTTCATGAAAAATGAGTGGTTATAAGTCAATTTTTCCGTTGTATGCAAAAGTTATATTGTGATCTCGAATGAGCTCCTCAAGAAGGATTGGTCCATGTCAACATTGAAATAAAGATTATTAAAGTCTATTTTTAGAAATTACTAAGATCTATTTTTAACAGTTGATGATCTACATGAATATTCGAGTGGGAACAATCCATATCAACAATGGAAACATTATTTCTAAAAATCTTGTTTTCATAAAAATATTCAAATAATGAGAAAATATTGATAGAAAATTCAAAGGGTTCGATTATACTTTGTATACGTTAGATCATTCCTATTGAAGGTATTGGTTGAATCCAAGGATAAAAAACTATGGGTTATGATAAGGAGTTTGTATCAAACAAAATTTCTAATAAATAACTTTTTTATCTAAAAGAATTTATCTTCGAGGATAAACGTTGGTGACTTTATGGATGAACATTGAATAAATTCAATATTTTGGTAAGCCACTTTCTTTCTGTCACAACTAAAATGGATGAATAATAAAAGTGTATCACTTTTCTTTTTCTTTACCTAACTTTGGTATACTACTCTGCTTATGGAAATTACAAGTACTATATTTAAATTTTAAAATGAGGATATAGTAGAACCTATTATCATAATAAATGAGATATAAATTTTCTAAGGGAAATGAAATTAAGGATTCCTTATTTTTAAGGGGTTTTTCACTTTGGACCAAAGTAGAAATAGGTCAATACAATCAAAGTATAGATGCAAATCTACGACTACAATAAAAGATAAGAAGAAATATTGGAGTTATGGCAAAACATGGCATTTTAAGAGGGGTTGCGGAGATCTACAAAGGTTGAAATAGGTAAGTCACCAAATGATGTGGCATTTCATCATTTGATAGATTTAAAACCCTCTAGTGAAGACTCGGGGATTTGTTTGTGGAGGCTTCAAGCTCACATAAATGTGATGATGGATTATTGGTTGGCTTAGTTGTATTGTTTCATATGAGTCCCCATAGGGTGTGATTTTGAATATGAAAATATCAATGGGGTGGTGTCTTCTTATGAGACAACTACACATATAAAATCTTAAAGCAAGGAAGAGTTGATATGATGTTCAAAGATAAAATATTTAAGACCGTCTTTAAGAGATACACATTTCAGGTTTGGCAAGGAACCTTATTTCTATAAGAAATATGAATGACATGGGTATGTAGGTAGCATTTAGTAAGTATAATTGTAATATGGTTCATATCAAAGAATGGTATTAGGAGGAGGATTTTGTACAAGAACATTGTTTATGATTGAGGAAAACATTATAAGTGGTGAGTGTAATAACTTCATTGTTCTCAAAGTTAAAATGTTTTAGATGATACCTCATCACTTATTATAGAAAATAAAATGTTTTAGCATCATAGGATGGGACATATTGGACATGAAGACCTTCACATATTAAAAATGAAAGGCATTGTTGAAGGAATCTATGATTTCCCCTTAAATTTAGATTTTTGTGAGAATTGTGTATATAGTAAGAAAACTTGAGTAAATTTTCACGGTAGTAGTGTAAGATCAAAGGGATTTTTCATTTAATACACAATGGCATGTTTGGGCTGTGAAGGTCCCATCACTAATAAAATATTTGGATTATTCCACTTATACACACACACATGCACATGTACACACACATTTATTACAAGATATCCTATGATATTTAATTTGTAATAAATTTGATGTTTTAAATAAGTTAAAAGATATGGTAATTCTCTTGTGGAAAATTAGATAGAGAAGAAGATAAGGTTTTGAGAAGTGATAATGGTGGGGACTACCACTATGATGCATTTGAGTAGTTTTATAAATAGTGTGGAATGGAAATGAAGAAGACAACCCCTATATGCCATGAAAAAATGGGGTTATAGAAATAATGAATAAGGCTAGAAACATGCTCGGTGGTTTGGGATTTGACATAAAATTATAGGTAGAAGCAAAAAACTACTTGTTGTTTATTCATATATCACCCACGTCGGCCCTTACCAATAAAACTCCATAGGAAGCATATATTGGTAAGAAACACTTTATCCAACATGTAAAGTTATTTGGTTTTTAGGCTTATATGTATATTCAAAAATAAGAAAGAACTAAGTTAAATAGTAAATATGTTAAGTGCATCTTTATTGGATAGACTAATGGTATAAAAGGATATAAGATTTAGAACCCATAAACATATAATACCATTTAGAATCATAATGTAATCTTCAAAAGAGTTGAGGGATTCCAAAACATGATGCATAAACAATTGAAGATCTTAAAGAGGTTTGTGTTGAATAAAAATATGGAGAATATTTATTTGAATTTGAAGTGACTACTAAAGATGAACCAAAGAGAGTTGCGAAAGGAAGATTCAAATCAAACAAATGATGAGGAACTAAAAGATGAAGAAGCTGGAGACTCTAGCCTTGAGGAGATTAGAAATAATTAGAAGAGAATCATGAAGGTATAGTCCACCTTATTTTTATTCTTATTTTGTGTTGACAACTTTGTTAATTGTTAATGAAGACCTTAAGACTATGAAGAATACACTTGAGTCACATAAAAATATGTTTTAGAAGAAGGCCATGAAGGAATAAATGGTATCCTTCTCTAAAAACTAGACATGGGAATTGGTGAAATCACATCATGGTTGAACACATGTTGGGTACTAATGGGTATTCAAGAAGAAGTACTATGTAAAATGAAAAATGAGGAAGTATAAAGTTCACCTAGTAATAAAGGGGCTATCTTAGGTAAACAAACTTGATTTTTGTGATATTTTTCACATCTCACTAAGCTAAATTCAATTATATTTATTTTAGCTACTATTTCTAATTTTTCTCTAAAAATAAAAATAAATGGATGTAAATACATCTTCCTACATGGTGATGTTGAGGAAGAAATATATATGGTACAACTAGAATGTTTTAAAGTGAAATGAATTAGGGGATGTTGATCGGATTTCTAGTTTGATCATTGAAGCATCCAGTGTGATTGCACAACATTGAATCCTTTCTCCAGTGTGGGACTTGTAAAATGAGAAAGGATTCTCCAGAGAAGGCTGGTTCCTCTTCCTAAACTACACCTGCAAGCTATTCCGGTGCGAGGCAAGCTAATCTAATCCTAATCTAACCATGCCAAGGAGACGAGAGAGAGAGAGAAAAGGGAAAAATAGAGCCTACACTAAAATGGTGATACACCAGAGAAGGAAAATGTTGAACATCTATCAAAGCGCCATGGAACAAGGAGAGGTGAGCAATGGGAAGGATGGATAGATGCATCACAGGCCCAAGGATAGATTTCACACAGAAAATGTCCCAAAACTCCATGAACACAGCTCCAAACCTGCAATGAACATTCAAACGTGCACAAATACTGCAATGAAGAGAGAAGCGAAAGAAAACAAGCGAAAAAATGAGCAAGGATGGACGGATGCATCACGAAACATTTTTTGTTGCTTGAAAGTTTACACTGAACATCATTTTAATGGTAAAAGGAAAAAAACACCATTACAGAGAAGGGAGGAGGTTTGAACTCCATTTTCAACCCTGGAGAAGAAAAGAAGGGAGGGCAGAGCTGAAAAGATGAACCACCACCTTTTTTTTAGAAAGAAGCCCCTCCTTACAATTTATAGGAAGAATGAGAGAGGGAAGAGAGAGGAAATGAATCTACCCCAACCACCTCATTTAATTCATCTTATTATGGTGGTAGGTGAGAACCCTAGCAAAAGTGGCGAACTGTATTTTGCATTAAAGCTGGTTGTTGAAACGTCATTTCTGGCCATTACCACGCGCCAGAGACATTTTCTTGATTTTCTCTCTCCAAACTGAACCAAAATGCAAGATTGACCTAGGAATCATGTAGAGAATTTCACCAGCTTTCCATTGATATAAAGAACGTGAAAATCTGAGCTCTGGATCGAAAGTTATGGCGATCTGAAGATTTAGGGCAAAAAACAGGCCAAAACGGATCGGCGGGAAAATATTTGAATTTTTCCGCGCTCTGCCACTTGGATGACACGTGTCAGGCTCTGATTCATCCATGGGCTCATCCTCTGAAAATTCCTTTTGGGCCCTTCCTTAATTTCTTGCCACTTGGACACGTGGCACTATTTTATTGGCTCGGGCCTGAGGAGCGCTTTTTTGTCCTTGAAAATTTGGTATTTTTCACTTTGGGAAAATTTTCCCATTTCTCCCCGCTCCACCACTCAAGTGCCACATGGCATGATTTCATTGGACACGGGCCCTTCCTGACCATTTCCCTTTTGTTTTTGCCTTTGGAAAAAATTTCAAAATTTTCCCGCCGGGCCGATGAGGTGAAGACACGTGGCGAGATTTGATTCGTTGGCGGCTCTTTCGGCTTTTCGCGTCCCACGCGTCCCTCGCGTACCTTTGGCCCGATGTCCCAAACTGCCTGGGACAAATATCTCCAAACCACCCGATTCGGGCTTCCTTGTCCCTCTTTGCGGTGAAGACACGTGGCGAGATTCCATTGGCTCTCGGCTCTTTCGGCTTTTCGCGTCCTCCGCGTACTTTTGGCCCAAATGTCCCGGACGAAAGTCTCTTGTTTCGGCCGAATCGGCCGGTTCGCGTCCTCCAACTTTTGGCCCAAATGGTCCCAAGCTTGCATGCAGGACAAATATCTCGAACCACCCGAAATGGTGACTTTTGCGCCAGCCGTCCCATCCGCGTCCAGCGCGTACTTTTGTCCCAACTGTCCCAAACCCAGAAACTTTAGGCAATTTTTTCCCTCTTTCGGCCGATTTCGGCTTTTCACGTCCCGCGTCCCACGTCCCAACTCACGATCCCAATTTTCCCAAGCGTCCCCGAGGAGACCACCTTTGCACTAGGACTTAGCCGATTTTCTTCATTTTTTTGGCCCCAAGCTTGGTTTTTTTGCAATTTTTCACCTTTTTAACTCTTGTTGGGTTTTCTTCTTGGATGGGAGAGTTAGAAAGAAGCTGAGGGGACCAAAAACATGATTTTGGGCCTTGAATCAATCTACTTGCTCGGGACTGAATAATCTGATGCATGTTATCAAAATTACCTGGGGGTGAATTTTGGATAACAATTTGGCGACTCAGTGGGGTCATCTGCCTGCTAGATGAAGTTACCAGTTGCCTGAAGCATCCATTGGGCATGGAGTCATGAGTTGTAACCTATGAAACTGATCTGAACTTTGAAAACCTCCTCTCTGAGCCACTTGGAAACCCACTGAAATGGAGTCGTTCTCACCAAAATGCCACTGAAATGGACTGTGCAAGAGCAAAACCAGCACCACAAAAACTATGTACAGAACTGAAAATCATACATGCTCCAAATGGAACATGCAGAGTGTGCACAAGCACTTCTTCTGCTAAAAGCAAACCTACCTACTCTACTCTAACTGGAAGCAAAGGCAAGCTAAACAAACCCTGCAATTGGTTGTGAGAAATAGCTTCCCTTTCTCAAAAGTGGCAGCCATGCAATTGATTTGGCATTGAACATGGCTGATTGGATGAGTGGAAAATCAACAAGAAGCTGGTCTTCCACCCAAATCATCAAGGTATCAGCTGAAGGCAAATTCAATACCTCTTTTAGTTGCTCTGCATTTGGATTGAAGAGGTATGACAGCTGATCCTTGGTACTTTGTAGCTCACCCTCATGCTCAGAAGCAAGCATGACTGGTTGTGACTTCTCCTTTGGCTCCAATAAAGCCAAATACCTGATTGGGCAAGGTATGGTCCATTTGATATGCCCATAGCTCTGATTTTCAACTCCAAAAATGGAGTCTTCTTGTAGACCTTCTTGAATGGATGGTGTGGAAGAAATGGTGAAATCTTTGTGCCCTTTCTCTTCCTCCAATGAAGGACATGAAAGATTAAAATCTTCCAATCTTGGTTCCAAAGAGCTGCTATAAGATGCAGGCTGCTGCAAATGAATGTTCTCCTTCATGACAATAGACTCAAGTGTTTGGAATGTGGATGATGAAAGAGAGAATGGTGGAAACTCAACCGGCTCTTCTCCATCAAAACAGTCCTCCAAATCTGACAGATAAACTACCTCATGGCTGTCCTGCTGCAAATGCTCCACTTCCTCCATGGTGTCTTCTTGATCATAACTTGACCACCATGGTTTCTTTCACCCTCCAACATTGAGTTTGAGAGATCAAACTCCTCTTCAGTACTAGAACTTGAGAGAGGTGAAGTAGAAAGAAGAACTGAAGGTTCTCCTGTAGCCTGCTTTGTGCTCAAAGCCCTTGGATCTGCAATTTTCTCCTCCACAACTAGAATGTGCTCCTCTTCTTTTGGATCTGGAGCAGCTTCTCCTTTCTCTACTACTTGAAGACAATCTTGCTCTTGATAGAACTCTTCCTCTAGCATGCATGAAGTTTGTCAAGTCAAACTCTTGATCTGCTTTCTCTAGGACAAGTTGGGACTGCAAGATCTTCTTCTGAGCTTTCTTCCTTTATGGCTGATTGTGCAACTTGAATTGAATCAGCATTCCCTTTAAATAGAGTGCCAACATGGACACTACTTTCTGAGCAAATTGACTGCTGATCTGCTTCTTCTTTTTGCTCTTCTTACTTCTTCTGCTGCACACAAAATCAGTCTTAACCACCATTTGTTCAACCTTAGCCTCTTACGTAGGTTTAACCATCAAGGGATCTTTGTCATCCCAAATTTGGCAGCCCAAACCCTCAAGTTGTTTGTCATTTCTTTTTCTGTTGGGCTCCTCTTCTTGCTGTCCTTCATGGCCAATTTTTGCAATTTCTTCTTCCCCACATGGAATTGGGAATGCGAGAGGGAGGGATGGGTTGTAACTCAATTGATTTGGCAATTTTTGTGGTGGTAGAGGAGGTGAAACCTCTTGTTTCTTTGGGGAGAGCGTATTTCTTTTAGCTCTTGTGGAGGGGATGATTGTTTGGAAGGAAAAAGGAAAGAAGAATTGAGGTGTGGTGGAAGACTGAGAGGTGGAGACATGGGATCAACATTTGGGACAGCAGATGGGGAGTTTAGAATTTGCAATTCCAAATGAGATGATGCTGCTTGAGTAATGGGAAGAGAAAAACCAGATGATGGTGTAGAACTTACCCATTGACAAGGTTGTTCAACAACAAGTGTATAGGCCTCTATTTCTCATCCATTTGTGCAAGTTGGGGCAGCATCTTCATCATGAAGTCCAGCTTCTCCTGAGGGCTGAAGTGTCTTGGAAAAGGGCCTCCCCATGGACAAGGAGTCCTGCAACCAATTCTGAAAGCTCTCATTTGAGCTGTTGCTCTGGACTGCACCATCTTTACCTCCATCTTTTGGATTTTCTCCAACAGACCAGCATCTTGCATCTGATTGTCTTCATTATATGCATACTCTTGCTCTTGGAAAGCTCCATAGCCAAACTGATTTTGGCATTGCTGCTCATATGGGTATGCATGCTGATTTTGAATTTGTTCAAAATGCTGATTTGGAGGATTTAAAAAACATGTTGGAGGTGGGAAACATTGCTGTTGTTGTAAATGTGAGTTCCATGATGGAAATGAAGTCATGATTGCACAACTTCATGGAATGGAAAAGAATGAAAGGGATGGAAAGAAGGATGGATGGGAATGGATGAAAAATAGGTCTGCAACTTCAGAAATGGGTTGCTGATCAGATGGAGTCACCAGATGTGTTTGCAAGTGCCTCCAAAGGCTGAAATCTTCACAGGAACACACCAACCTGCAAAAGATGAAGTGGAAGACCTCTAAGGTCCCACCGGGCATGCCAAAACTGTTAGTGCGAATCACAGCACCCCTGGATGTTGATCAGATTTCTAGTTTGATCATCTAGCATCCAGTGTGATTGCACAACATTGAATCCTTTCTCCAAGTGTGGGACTTGTAAAAATGAGAAAGGAATCTCCAGAGAAGGCTGGTTCCTCTTCCTAAACTACCTGCCACAAGCTATTCCAGTGCAGGCAAGCTAATCTAATCCTAATCTAACCATGCCAAGGAGACAGAGAGAGAGAGAAAAGGGAAAAATAGAGCCTACACTAAAACGGTGATACACCAGAGAAGGAAAATGTTGAACATCTATCAAAACTGCCATGGAACAAGGAGAGGTGAGCAATGGGAAGGATGGACAGATGCATCACAGGCCCAAGGATAGATTTCACACGAAAATGTCCCAAAACTCCATGAACACAGCTCCAAACCTGTAATGAACATTCAAACATGCACAAATACCTGCAATGAAGAGAGGCAAGAAGAAAACAAGCAAAAAAACGAGCAAGGATGGACAGATGCATCACGAAACACGTTTTTGTTGCTTGAAGTTTACCTGAAACATCATTTTAATGGTAAAAGGAAAAAATGCCATTACGAGAGGGGAGGAGGAGTTCGAACTCCATTTTCAACCCTGGAGAAGAAAAGAAGGGAGGGCAGAGCTGAAAAGATGAACCACCACAACTTTTTAGAAAGAAGCCCCTCCTTACAATTTATAGGAAGAATGAGAGAGGGAAGAGAGAGGAAATCTGAATCTACCCCAACCACCTCATTTAATTCATCTTATTATGGCGGTAGGTGAGAACCCTAGCAAAAGCGGCGAACTGTATTTTGCATTAAAGCTGGTTGTTGAAACGTCAGTTCTGGCCATTACCACGCGCCAGAGACATTTCTTGATTTTCTCTCTCCAAACTGAACCAAAATGCAAGATTGACCCAGAATCATGTAGAGAATTTCACCATCTTTCCATTGATATAAAGAACGTGAAAATCTAGAGCTCTGGATCGAAAGTTATGGCGATCTGAAGATTTAGGGCAAAAACAGGCCAAAACGGATCGGCGGGAAAATATTTGAATTTTTCCGCGCACTCTGCCACTTGGATGACACGTGTCAGGCTCTGATTCATCCATGCGGGCTCATCCTCTGAAAATTCCTTTCGGGCCCTTCCTTAATTTCTTGCCACTTGGACACGTGGCACTATTTTATTGGCTCGGGCCTGAGGGGCGCACTTTGTCCTTCGAAAATTTGGTATTTTTCACTTTGGGAAAATTTTCCCATTTCTCCCCCATGCTCCGCCACTCAAGTGCCACATGGCATGATTTCATTGGACGCGGGCCCTTCCTGACCATTTCCCTTTTGTTTTTGCCTTTGGAAAAAATTTCAAAATTTTCCCGCCGGGCCGATGAGGTGAAGACACGTGGCGAGATTTGATTCGTTGGCGGCTCTTTCGGCTTTTCACGTCCCACGCGTCCCTCGCGTACCTTTGGCCCGGATGTCCCAAACTACCTGGGACAAATATCTCTGAACCACCCGATTCGGGCTTCCTTGTCCCTCTTTGCGGTGAAGACACGTGGCGAGATTCCATTGCTCTCGGCTCTTTCGGCTTTTCGCGTCCTCGCGTACTTTTGGCCCAAATGTCCCGGATGAAAGTCTCTTGTTTCGGCCAAATCGGCCGGTTCGCATCCTCCGCGTACTTTTGTCCCAACTGTCCCAGACTGCCTGGGACAAATATCTCTCGAACCGCCCGAAATGGACTGACTTGTGCCAAACCGGCCGATCCGCGTCCCACGTACTTTTGTCCCAACTGTCCCAAACCGAGCGAAACAAGACTTAGGCAATTTTTTCCCTCTTTCGGCCGATTTCGGCTTTTCACGTCCCAAACTCGCACGTCCCGACATCCCAAGCTATCCCATGAGACCGCTTTGGACTAGGACTTAGCCGATTTTCTTCATTTTTTCAGCCCCAAGCTTGGTTTTTGCAATTTTTTCACCTTTTCTAACTCGTTGGGTTTTCTTCTTGGATGGGAGAGTTAGAAATAGAGAAATGAAAATGTTATACACAAGATTTATCCTAGAAAACCCTTTCAGAAAAAACCTAGAACAATAGCTTCTCTTTCTTATTGTATTAACTTAATCGTTTACAATACAATAATGTAATTCCAAGTTTTTCTCTACCCTATTCCATGTCCAGTATATGTAAGCACATCAATAGGAAAATGTCAAAGTGGTTTTACAATACAATGAGTACCAAAAGCATGGGATAACAAAACAACCCATAACAGTTCCCCATAAGTCATGGATTATGACACTACCCATATACAAGTATAGATAAAAATCACATATCTATACTCCCGAGAAAATAGGATCCCACAAAAATTTCCACCCCCCAACCGGCGCTAACCCCAAACCCTCGTTAATGCTCATGTGAGAGGTGTACATACTCTTGGGTATACAATATGCAAAATATACAACATATTCTAACATTATCCCACTTATTACATAATTTGCAAAAAGGGGCTGCACCGCCATATAGTCAAGTGGCTCAAGGTAGTCAAGCCCATCGATTTTCTACACCAAGAAAATTTCTCAACACTCATAACCTTTGTTAAAGAGTCAACAACATTATCCTCTATGTCCACCTTAGCAGTATCTTCTTCTCCTCCACCATTTCTCTTACAAAATAGTATTGAACATCAATATGTTTCTTTCTTGAATGATACTCAGGGTTCTTTGCCAAAAAAATTACACTTTGACTATCACAATTGATCCTTATAGCATTTTGAGTGAACCCATGGAGATCGATCGTTGAAGCTAAACCACTTCTTTACTTGCATGAGTAGCTGCCATGTACTCGATGATCTGTGGTGGATATCGTAACACTTACTTGATGCTTACTCATCTAACTTACCACTCCACCCAATAAATTAAACACATACTCGTAGGTAGACCTGCACATATCCAAGTCTCTTCCCCATTTTGAATCCATAAAACCATGTAGATCTAATGTTTTAATTTCACCAGGTTTACCCTAATAACAAATTACATAGTCGGATGTCCCACGTAATTATTTGAAGATTATCTTCACCGCATTCTAATGTTCCTTTCTAGGATTTAACATGAATTTGATCACTATTCCCATTGCATGTGCAATATCAGGTCTAGTACAAACCATTGCATACATCAAACTACCAACTATCATAAAAGCGCCACGGATCTCTTGGTTCAAAAATGCACATGTAAATGATGAGATACGTGAATCGTTCTAAGACAAAATAATGCAAGTATACAAGACTGAAATTACAAAATACGAGAAATAATTACAATAACACATAAATATCTCCAACTCAATACGATCAAATATAATAATGCAATAGATGTGCATATATGAGGTGAATGTGTAATCCTCCTCCTAGAATCATGGAAAACACCGCCTAGAATAGTAATAACCAACACCTAGAATGGTATAGTTAAGGGTAATTAACACCTAGAATATTGTAGTCAAGTGGTAACCAACACCTAGAATAGTGTAGTCAAGTGTACACCTAAGCAAGCATATCCCATAAGTGTATGGAAACTCCAAGTGAGGTGGTATATCCCAAGTAGGATAATACAAATAAAGTAAGGAAAATAAATCCTACATTAACACCCCCATAATCATAGCTTATGTGGGTAGTGAAAAATGAAAGTGGGTCCTGACAACAAGGCCTGATGAGGTACCCATGTACAATGCAATATCTCATAAGATAGAGTAAAAGGAGAAAACCCAAGTGGGAAAAACTCCCCCAAAAGAGATACATGAAGAAGTGAAGAGGCTAGAAATCTCCCGAAGATGATGAAGTTGTTGATATAGACTGCACCCCAAGAAGAGCTCATAGATGAATGAACTTGCTCTCAGTGAAAGGTTTGGTGAAGATGTCGAAACCTAATCTAAATAATGACAGATTATCAAATCGATGACTTGCTCAAGAATGAGCTCCTAAATGAAGTGCATGTGAATTTCAATGTGTTTGGTCCTCTGATGAAGGACCAATTCTGCGCATATTTGGATGGTGCTCTGGTTGTCACAAAAGATGACTTTAGGATGCCTAATCTGGAAATTAAGCTTGGAAATAATCCCCTGAATCCAACTAGCCTCAGTAGCTACGTTAACATCTCCCTATACTCTGCCTCTATGGATGATAGAGTAATAGCATTCTACTTCTTTCTCAACCAACTGATAGGACCAAAACCTAATGAGAAATTATATCCTAAAGTACACTTACAACAGTCAGTGTTGCCATCCCAATCTAAGTCTTGTGTAGCCGACCAAGTCAATGTCTGAACCAACCCTATAGTGAATCCCAATCCCATATCTGTGTGATCCATGAATGTAGTGTAAAATCCTCTTATATGATTTCCAATGTAGCTCATGGGGTTCCTGCATGAACCTCGAAACAATACCAATGACATATGAGATATTAGGTCTAGTGTGAGTCAAGTAAATAAGGTTACCAACAAGTTGTCGATACAAAGTAGCATTAACCAAGGGTGTGGAACAATCAACCTCAAGCTTGACTCTAGATAAGAAAGGAGTTGGATATGGATTATATTCAGCCATGTGAAACTGAGCCAAAATCGAGAGAGAGAGTACTCGGGATGTGTAAATGACATACCTAAATCGGTTGTGTGATCTCAATGCTAAGGAAGTAGTCACATAGACCCAAGTCAATCATAACAAATATGTCCTAAAGAGTTGTCTTCATTGCTAAGATAGTCGATGAAGTACTTCAAGTGATCAAAAGGTCATCAACATAAAGTACCAGTATCATTAATGAATCATTCCACCGTAATAGATATACATTGGGATCTAAATGGCACTGAGTGAAACCAAAGCTAGGAGGAAGGATTTCATCTTGGCATACCAAGCCCGATGGGTTTTCTTAAGGCCATAGATGGATTTCCTAAGTCTGGAAACTAAGGATGAATCCTAAACAAGCCCAGGTGTTTGCTCTATGTAGATCTCCTCTTGTAGGTCTCCGTGAAGAAAAACACTCTTCACATTAATTTGGTGGACACTCCAACCATGTGTTGCAACTAAAGCAAGTGTGAGTCTAATCAAAGTCATCTTGGCTATGGGTGTAAAGGTCTCTGAGTAGTCTATGTCGGCTACCTATGAAAAACCCTTGGCTACTAACCAAGCCTTGTACTTATCAATTGACCCATCTACTATAAATTTGGTCCGATATATCCATCGACATCGAACCATCTTCCTTCCTTTAAGAACTAAATTCAAATCCTAAGTTTGATTATTGATTAAGGAATTATATTCCTCATGCATAGCATTATCCCACTTAGGTATGCATGATGCCTCTCGAATGTATGTGGCCTACTCTGATAGTCTTCTCGAGTATGAATTTGTCATCCTCAATATCCCCTTCCCAAGTATATGCACTCAAGTGTCTTCCTAGCCCAAAGAGGGCCTGAAGTGGGTGAGTCATGTGTCAAATCCTCATCCTCTAAAGTATGGCTAGAAGTAGATGAGGATGACTCCTCATTACTTTTCTCACTTGTATAGAACTGGAAGAAGTAGAAGAATCTACCTCATGAATGTGTTGTGGATGATCTAAATCCTCAAACTGCTCATCAAAACTGAGTGAATCCAAAGTAAATAGAGAAGCGTCAAGTAAAGATTCAGTGGGACTCTCCTAAAACTTAACACTTATCTCGATGAACAAATCATGAGTAGTAGTATGGATAAGTCTATAGCCCTTAACCCACTCTGGATACCCAACAAAGATGTAAGGTTTGGATTGAGGCTCCATTTCCTTGTGTTTATTTTTGGGAATGTGACTGCCATTTTGGTGATCCAAAGACCCTAAAGTGCTTACTTCCTTTCTGTTGTGTCAAGATTCAAAGGGAGTTATACCTTTTAAATATTTGTGAGGAACTTGGTTCTATATATAATCGCACAATTGATGGCTTCTACCCAAAAATGTGGAGTCAAATATTTAGAGTGTATCGTACAGTTTTCCATCTCTTTCAAGGACCAATTTTTGTGTTCTGCCATGACATTTTGTTGAGGAGTGTAAGGTACTTTCTTTGTAGATCAATACCCTTTGTGGTGTAAAAATGCTCAAATCTATTGCTAACATATTCCCCACCATTATCTGTTTCAAGAACTTTGATGTTTTTCCCAAATTGTTTCTCAATGAGTGCCTTGAAGTCCTAAAAGTAATTGAAGACTTAAATTTTTTTCCTAAGGAAGTAGACCCATGTGTATATCTGGAAAATTCATCTATGAAGGTGGGAGAATATTTGTCCCTATTGAAATAATGATGGGGAAAATCCCATGTGACATCACTGTGAATCAACTCAAATTGTGTTGAAGCTCTCTAAGCTTTTCCTTGTCAAATTTATCTTGGTGTTTTCTTAGAGCACAACCCTTAAAAATACCTTTGAGAAACGAACTCTAGGTAATAATGTAACCATGTCATGCTGACTAAGCTACTCAAGGTAGCGGTAGTTAAGATGGCCAAACCGCTCATGCCATAATCTTCTAACTCCATTTGAATGTGTGAGAAATACAGTAGGGGAAACATCATGTGAAATGTGTGAGAAGGTATATAACCTAGCATGGTGATTTTCCCTTTCCACTGCTATTGTAGTGTCGTTATGTAACTCCCTAATCTCAACTAAATCTGGATAAAATAAGACTCTCCTACCCTTCCCTATATGATTCATCTGATACACTAACAAGTGATTAGTTGAAAGTGAAGGTACACTAAGAACATTTGTGAATGTTCCACCTTCGACTTCAACAAACCCTCTCCCTAAAATTGTGGCTAGAGTATCATCACCCAAAGTGATGGAGGACATGTTGTGGGCTCTAAGGAAGAAAACTCAACCTGTGATAAACCCATGTGGTGTGAAGCACTAGATTCGATAACCCAAAAAGGAGTAGATGAGGATGTAATTACAACTAGAGCATTTCCTTTATGTTTCTCTTTATATTTTTCATTTGCCTTAGTATATTCTTGGTTTGATGAAGATTATTTGATAGATTCAAGGACCCCTATGTTGTTCTTTTCAAGGAGATGACTAAGGTGGTCAATCTACTTCTTCTTACATTTGTGCTCATTCGGTGTGCCCAAGTTTCATGTAATAGGAAAACTTCAACCTTTTCCTTTTAGGTTTCCCATTTGAATTGGAGGTTTCAGTGGGAGACTTTGAAGAGCTAGTGGATTTTTGTTCTTTCTTCTTTTCTAGATCCTTGTTTTTTTGCTTCTTCTCTTGGTTACTAGAGGATATTTTTTCCCATTTCCGACAATGATGTCTTGAGGTTTGGATGAATTTAAGGTACCCATTTGGATTAACTTGTCTTGCTCCTTAGTTAAATTAACAATAAAGTCATCTAAGGATGACATAGACCATGTGGCTCTAAGATCCCTCTTGGTAGCACAAAATGTAGAATCAAAGATGGAGTAGTCAAGACCTAGTTTGGAAAGCACTGAAAGAGCTAGTTGTTCATCCTTCTTTTATGTTCCACATTCTTTTAACTACAATCCGTAAGCACTTGAGATTGGTCAAAAATATTCTAAAGTGTCAAATTTTCTAGGAATTAAGTTGATAAGTTCTATTTCTAGCTCATGACCCCTCATAGTGTCAACTTTTCCAAATAAGGTTTATAAGGTTTTCCACACCTCATTGGGAGATTTGGTTGACTCTATGTGAAAGAGGAGTTCAGGAGACACTAAAAGACACAAAATACCAAAGGCTTCATCACACTTATTAAACCACTTAACTTTGTCTGCAGCTTCACTAGGCTCAGGTTCTAACCCCATTGTGATATGGTACAACCTTGTTCTCCTAAGTGCAATGGTCATTTTTTATTTCCATTCATGGTAGTTAAAAGGTGTAAGTGGGTTAATTGAACTTAGATCCATTAGTGCAAAAAGAAAGGTTGTGGTAGTTGTTGCAGAAAAACAAAGAAATGTGTGGAAAGAAAGAAGTTTCGAACAAGAGAGGAAACACACTATACCCCCCTAAACTATATCAAGAATCCCCCATAGTTTTGGAACTTTATAACTTAGTGCATTTTAAAAAATAAATAGGTCCAATGCTTTGGGAAATGAAAAATATTTAACTTTTGCAAAAAATGGAACTCGATATCGAGCTACCAATCAAAATTTTTACAATAATTATTTCTCGTAAATAAGCCCTATTTTAAATGAATTTACACCAAACTTGATCAAGAATATTTTCAAAATATATTTTTAAAAAAAAGGCCCTTAAATTATCAGTAGATATGAGTGTAGCAAACAACACTTTTGTGGGACTCAAAATAGTAGTGAGTGAATCTGGATATGTGATGTGTGTAAAGGTTGTTGGAAACTCTATTGCAGGTCTGAAATGCCTCTTAATCAAAAACATGCCCTTTGCAAGTCTGAACATGCATGCAAAGCACTACCACAGGTGAAAACACCCTTCACAGGTCTACAAATCAACCTCTAGATTTGGATAAATCTTCCAAGGAGCCTAAAACAATGATTTAGGGTAGTACAAAAGTAATCTCTAGAGTTATATATGCATTATGCGGGCATGTAAACCTCAAAATCCTATAAATAGGATATATACCCATAAACTAAGCAAAACCAACACTAAAAACACCCAAATAATTGCAAATAATGACCTCAAATAAAATTAAACTTGTATAATAATAACCAAACAATATCAATACTAGCTCGAATTTGATACCATATCGGGAAGCGCCACGGATCTACTAGTTCGAAGAATGCACAAGTGAATGATGTGAGACGTGAATTGTTCTAAGATAAAACAATGTAAGCATATAAGACTACAAATTACAAAAATACAAGAGAGATAATTACAATAACACATAAATAGCTCCAACTCAATACGATCAAATAGAATAATGTAAGAGATGTACATATAGGAGGTGAATGTGTAACCTCCTCCTAGAATCATGACAATCTCCACCTAGAATAGTGGTAACCAACACCTAGAATGGTGTAGTCAAGTGGTAACTAACACCTAAAATAGTGTAGTCAAGTGGTAACCAACACCTAGAATAGTGTAGTCAAGTGTACACCTAAGCAAGCATATCTTATAAGTGTAGGGAAACTCCAAGTGAGGTGGAATATCCCAAGTAGGATAATACAAATAAAGTGAGGAAAATAAATCCTACACTAACACCAACCGTACTAGCATATGGCACCCGAGGCATGTCCTCTATTTCTTATTCAGTTTAGGACAATGTTCAAGACAACTTTTGACCAATAGGAAAAGGAATACTAACAAGTTTAATTTCATGCATTTTAAACCTTTGCAATATCATCTCAAGATACTTTCTTTGATTTAACACCAATTTCTTATTTATACGATCTCTTTTTGTTTCCATGCCCAACATAAATTTTGCAGCAGACTCGGGATCCTTCATATCAAATTGAGTTGAGAGTTAAGAATTAATATGACTAACCAATTTCTTACTATTACCAATTAACAACATGTCATTTACATACAATATAATGATAACATAATCTTCACCTTCATGTTTAAAATAAACATAGGGATTAACTTTACTTCTTCCAATCCCAAGTCTCATCACATACCTATCAAATTTCTAGTTTCACATTCTTGGTGATTGCTTCAAGCCATATAATGAATTGTTTAGTCTACACACAAAATCTTCCTTTCCTTTAATCTTAAATATTTCTCACTACATCATGTAGATTTCTTCCTCAAGCTCACCATGTAAAAACATTGTCTTGACACTCATATGCTCCATTTCCATATTGAAAGGAACAACAATAGCTAAAAGAAATATAATAGAATGTAACTTAGAAACAAGAGAAAAATCTCGCCAAAATCAAGTCCCTCCACCTAAGAGAATCTCTTTTCCACAAGGCGAGATTCATACTTCTTCATTTTCCCATCTGCATTATACTTCTTCTTAAACACCCATTTACAACCAACATGTTTTCTTCCAGGAGGTAACTTCACCAAGTCCCATGTGTTATTATTATATAAGGACTCCATTTTTTCTTCATATCCCTTTTCCAATACTTACTTTCTTTTGGTCCAAAAGTGTCGTTCACGATCTTGGGTTCATCATTAGTATGTAAAAAAACTTATAAAATAAAAGTAGAATGGAAATTAGGAGGATTATACCTCTCTGTGTACCCTTCTCAACATATATGATCTTCTTAAGATAGGATTTTCTGGTTCAACGTCTTTTAGTTCCTCATCTGTTTCATCCGAATATTTCTCTTACAACTCTCTTTACGGTTCATCTTCTACAAATCACATCACATTCAAACATAGATTCACCTTCCTCAATTTTAACTTGATTTTCCTCTAGTTTTGCTTCTTCTTGTAAAATCTTGTTAAGCTCTTTCAATATTATATTACGGATAAAAATTACCTTATGTGTTTCTAGATTCCATAGCTTATATCCTTTTACACCATTAGAGTATCCAATAAATATGCACTTAGTAGATTTATTATCTAACTTGGTTTTGTTCTCTTTTGGAATATATATATAAGCAATACAACCAAATACACGTAAATGTTAAACTAAGAGTCTCTTACTAGTCCATGTTTCCTATGGAGTTTTTTCTTCAAGTTCGGATGTTAGTGATCTATTAATAAAATAACATGCAGTTCTGAACCACTTTTACCCACAATTTTTTGTCCAAACTATTGCCATTGAGCATACTCCTACACTTATCCATCAATGCTTTATTCATCCTTTCAATAACTCCATTCTATTATGGCGTATATGGAGTTTTCTTCTGCCTTTCTATTCCACACTCTTTACAGAATTGCTCAAAGGCATTAGAGCAATATTCCCCACCATTTTCACTTCTCAAAACCTTTATTTTCCTTTTTGTCTGATTTTCTACAAGAGCCTTAAACTCTTTGAATTTATTGAAAACCTCAGACTTATTCCGGATAAAATATACCTAGGTCTTTCTTGAGAAATCATCTATAAAACTAACATAAAACATGGCTTTTCCTAGTGATGGAACTTTTATAGGTCCAAACACATCACTATGTATCAAATGTAGAATTCTTTATGATCTTGTAGCATTACTAGGAAACTTTACTCTAGTTTTCTTTCCAAACACACAATGCTCACAAAAATCAAAATATAAAGGACACTTAGAAATTCCTTCAACCATACCTTTTACTTTTAAATCATAAATTCCTTTCTCTCCAATGTGTTCTATCCTTTGATGCCACACCATCATTTTCATTGCAGCACATGCAAGAGTTTTATATGAATATTTCTTATCCTTTGTAACCACAGAGTTATTGCACTCATCAATAACAATGTTTTCCTCAAGATTGAAAAGTGTTTTCATATGGATTCCTCTTGTTAATACCATTGCACCCAAACCATCTTGCAACCATCTTTACTGAATGCTACCTACACATCCACATCATTCATCTTACTTACGATATTGGGTTTTTGGTTAAACCGGAATGTACATAACACCTCAAAGGGTTTTAATCCTTCCATCTTTAAACCTTAGCTTGACTCTCTCGCAACCGATGATCTTGCAGGTTGAGTTGTCTCCCAGAAATACATTACCTCCATTGTACTTTTCATATTCATATAACCACTCCCTGTGTGGAGTCATATGAAAAGAGGCACTCAAGTCAATCAACCATGCACCATCACATGCATGCGAGATGGAAGTTTCCAAGAACAAATCTCTCGAGTCTTCATTAGAGGGTTTCATATCTGAAGATCCAACATCATCAGATGACTTACCCTTTTCTGCTTTCTTAGATCTATAGTCTTTCTTGAAATGCCTCGTTTTACCACAGTTCCAACATTTCCTCTTATCTTTTTCTATAGTCTTTGATTTACTGCTAGACTTTAATTGTCCTTGCTTTTCTCTTAGGCACGACCTCTCACATACAAGGAATCCTTAGATTGATAATCCTCAATGGATTTCCACCTCATTTCTTCTGATACTAATGACATAATTACATCCTCGACTAATAATTTTGTTGTAGTACTAGTAATATCCATAACTAGATTATCCCAAGATTCAGGTAAAGAATAAAATAGAGTAATACATTTATCCTCTTCTTCCATATTAATATTAATAGAAATCAATTAACTTGCACAATATTATATACGTTCGGATGTTCTGCAAATGAGTCTCCATCATTTATTCTCAATTAATATAGCTTCTTTTGAAGAAACATTTTATTCACTAGATAATTTGTCTGATGTAGAGTCCCCGACTTCTCCCATAATTCCTAAACATATTTCTCATTTGACACATTCAACAAAATTGAATCTAACAGACCACAATCTGATTGAATTCTTTGCCTTAATATCAATCTTTTCATAGTCCTCTACCTTCATACCCATAGGCATGACTCCAAACAAATAAATCCACTAATCTTTGTCAACAAAATATCTTCCATCTTGAGCTTCTATAACTCAAAATGTTGGCCATTAAATTTTTTGATCTCGATCCTTGCACTTCCCATCATTTTTTTCTACTTGAAAAATTCACTCGTAGATTTCCCACTCAAAAAAAAATTTTACAGAAACCCTAACTCTTCACATAAAAGCTAAAACCTAGCTCGATACCATATGAAGAGAATTAATCCAATAAACAAGTAAACGAGAAGATATACTTAACAAAATGTTCAAGATGAATAGAGAAAATAAAATGACATACACAAAACTTATCCTCGGGAAACCCTTTGGGGAAAAAAACTAACAGCAAGAACTTTTCTCTCTTATTGTATTAACTTAATCATTTGCAATACAATAATGTACTTCCAAGTTCTACTCTACCCTACTACATGTCCAACTATATGTAAGCATAAGAAATCGGGGCTAACAAAACAACCCATAATAGTTCCCCATAAATCATGGGTTATGACACCACCCATATACACGTATAGATAAAAAATCACATATCTATACTCCCAAGAAAATAGGGATCCCAAAAAAATTATTGTGGGCCAACCTCCAAACCCCCAGGCCAAAGGCTAGCCCCGCACCCCCGCTAACACTCATGGCAGAGGTGTACAATACTCCTGGGTATACAATATGCAAAATATACAACAAATTCTAGCATACATAAAGAAAATTTAATCCATGTGTGTAATTTAAAACATGAATCATATAATTTTCTAATCATAATGTTATATGTGGATGACATATTATTAAATGATAATATGAAGGAAATTGTAGTACCCACTTTCCTTTGACACACCTTTTGTTACTAATCATGATATCTTTGTTGATTATATTATAGATGTGATTATGGACCTTATTATAGTATGATGATAGATGTTAGATCATGGTTATTATTGACTTGATGTAGTTATGATGATGATTATTAGAGACACTTTGGATATTGATGATGATATACTTGTTTGACATGGTTATATTATGGATGTTGTGCGAACTTGTGATATTTGGATATTGTGAGTAAACCTAGAAATGAAATTTATTAGATGATGATATAGTTGTTGATAAAACCATAAATGATGTTGTCAAATTGCTTTGATGTTGTTGTGATTCATACATCTAAATGATTTTGGGAATTATATTTATATTATTTTGGATGTTCTGATATGGCCACGAGGCCGAAGGAGGTATTTGTGTTTTGTAGGTTAAAATATCACAACAAACATCGGGGGATTGGAGACCAACCACATTGGAATTCTAGATGAATTCAACAAGGTCACCATGGCAACTAGTATTTGTTTGTGCGTGTTTGTGTGTGTTAGGGATTCCCATGGGGGGGTCACCTTTAATTGTGACCAAGGGGTTTTATGTATTCCTTTTATTTTGGTCCCTTTGTTTATGTTTGCATGTGTTTATTTTGTGGTTCTTTTACCCCTTTCATTAATTATTAAATGGTGTGTAAATATTGTGAGTAATCATGTTGTTAGGTTTAATTAATTAAAATATGTCATAAGAAAGTAATTAATAGAGTTTTAAAGTGTTTTAAGAGATGTGTAAGTGATGTGTAAGTTAACTTTTGAGTGTGAAGCACTCCACCCTCTTGGAAATTTGAATTTGTCCTTGGAGGCTATTTTTGGAGGCTTGTGGGACAAGTTAAACTTGTCCTATACCCATTAAATTTAATTATCAACCATACCTATAGTTGGAGAGTTGAAATTAGACTTTTATAATGTTTTTGAGAAGGCAAATTGTAGGTTTTAATTGCACTTTTCTTACATGATTTAATTTCAGTCCTTTGGGGTGTGGGTTGGATTTGAGTGTGTAAGTAAACTGTCATATTATTCACCCACCTATTTATTATGCATTGGAGAATGAAGTTGAATTTTGGGTTGGGGTTGAAGAGATGTGATATGGCATCCTACGTGGATCTACCTCATTCTCTTCCCTTCCCTCTTCTATAAAATTTGAATGGCTTGCCTTGTTTTGGGGTTGCTTCACTTTGGAGACTTCATTTTCTTGGGTGAATTCTTTTGTTATTTTGGAGCTCTTGCTTGAAGAAGTTTTGGGAAGATTGTTGCATGCTTGTGCTTGGTTGTTTTTGGATTGCTTGCATTGGGATAAAGCTTGTTGTTTTGGAACTTGGAACAACTCCATCATGGAGAGGTAGGAGCTTGGCTCTTGAAATGCTCTTATTTTATGAATGTATGAATGTTTTGGCATGGTTGTGGGTTGTTGGGTAGATGGCCTAGGAATGGTGTAGGAGAAGACTATGGGGTTATTTTGTGGGAGGCACAAGTGTGTTTTAGGGAGGTATAAGAGTGGAGGGAGTTGGGATTTGGGTTCCACCTTACAAATAAATAGCTTTCATTTCTTTACTCGTTATGGGGTGCCATAAGAGGTTGGGGAGGCATAAGGAAATGTGAGGAATAAGGGGTACTTGGGGAGGCATAAGGGCATGTCAGGGATTTGAAATGATATATATATATATATATATATATATATATATATATACATTTTTGGTCATTTATTCTCGTGTGGTGATACCCATTTCCCTTTTTGGGAGGTATAAATAGCATCCCCATAGTTTCTTTCTCCTTTCTTTGCTTGAAGGAAGCCTTAGTATTGTTTTCATGTTTTAATGTAGTCGTAGAACTACATTCTCGCTTTAACTATGTTTCTTGTTGTGATTATACTGCTTATGTGGTTATGGAAACTTGTTGTTGTCATGATTTGGATAACATCTTTTATTGCATTGTGGTTAGGGCTCGGGGGTCAACGAAGAAGGATGGCTTCTCCTCTTCATTGGATGTCTTGGTTGGGTGGAGAGCGTTGCCTTTCCCCTACTTTTGTTGTGATCAAATTGGAAGAATGAGAAATCTGCATGTTGTTGTTCTAGAGCTGAGATATAGACAATTTGACAGTCCCTTGTGAAATGAAATCTTATTGTAGCCCCTTTCCCACTTGAAGTGGATGATTTTTGTATTCATTATCATGGAAAGATACTATGTAAAGTGGAAATTTGAAATGTAAAAGAGTTATACTCTATATTCTGTGTTGGAAAGAATGAGAAAGAATGATACGTGTTTTGTATGTTGTATTTTGAAATCAAATGGAAAGGAGGTTGTAAGAGTTTTGTTTGAATTAATGGAAGTGTTTGCCTTGTTCATATGATATTCTTTCCATTAGAAATTGTACTTAACAAGCTCTATGAAATCCCTGTTTGGAAAGTGGAAAAGTGAAACACGTGAAAAGAAAATGTATTATTCTGTCATGTATATAATATATGTTTTTGGAAAGAATAAAATAAGGAAGTTGTAAAGTTTTCTTTTGGAATAGATAAAGGATTGCATAATCTTCCTCAAATTGTATCATTGTGTTGAATTTAATCATTTAGATGCGAGCTGTAATCTCTGTTTGAAAGGAAGTGTAATACTTTGTTTCTTTGAAATATGTGAAAGTTGGAAATCAGAGATGTATCTTAGTTTTGAATAGTTGTATTGAATCAACTAAATGCATTAGATTAGGTTTGGAGCACATTATAATACTTGGAAGAAGACAATGGCAAATAGACCTTTAAAAAAATTGAACTTTGTCTTGTATTTCCTATTGACAATTATTTAATCCCAAATGCTCAGACCGAATCTGCAACAAAGGAATAACAAATGAAACATTAATTTGGGCATAATAAGATCTAATTGAATTCATCTAGATATTAACACTTAAGGAAATTCTTATAAAAACTTAGCAAAATCGGGCTCAACCGTTTTGCAGTCATGTTGCTTTGTCAAGAAATGTAAATGTTCAAATTGCAAATCAATCAGACAAATTGAATCTTGAAATCTCTCTTAAATACACCTAATAAAAATTTCCATGTCTATTTGACATGTTGAGAGAGGGACAAGAACAAATTTAACAAATTTAACAAGTTAAAATTTACCAGTTTGCACTATAAAAGCCTGCAGAACATTTTCACAAAATTGACCCCTCAAAATAAAAAATTAATGATCTTTGTGTAAAGAGGACGTCAAGATATTTCCAGAAAGTCCTCGTTTTCCCAAAACCGAGCCCTCTATCAAAAGTTATGGCCTTCTGAAGTTTTTCCTTCACTTGGCATAAAAAAAAATTGGGGAAAATTTTCCTTGGTGGGCCCGCGGGCCCAAATTTTTCCCTTAGAACTTTAGAAAAAAATTGGGAAAATTTTCCTAATTTTCCCCACCGACCCACAGCCAATCAAAGGCTGCCACGTGGCACCATGAGGTGTCGGCAGAGGGGCGGACCCCTTTTTAAGCTTAGCGCTCCCGAAAAATTTTGGGAAAATTTTCCAAATTTTCCCGGTGGGCCGCAACCAATTAGGTGATGCCACGTGGTGTCATGAGGCATCGGTGGTGGAGCGGGTCCCTTTTTTCCTTTTTACATTTTCAGAAAATTTTGAGAAAATTTTCCAAATTTTCCCCATCACCCACCGGCCCGCA
The DNA here is from genome assembly GCA_018340775.1 of Taxus wallichiana var. yunnanensis. Taxonomy (NCBI): domain Eukaryota; kingdom Viridiplantae; phylum Streptophyta; class Pinopsida; order Cupressales; family Taxaceae; genus Taxus; species Taxus wallichiana. The sequence goes on from CM031236.1 coordinate 527,633,233, forward strand.
GCCAATCAGGAGCCACCATGTGGCATCACGAGGTGCGGCAGAGAGGTGCGGGGTGAATGCTACCCTCTTAGCCCTTCGGGCGTTAAACTAATTTTCTCCCCACCACCCCACCTTCCCGCATTGGCTTAGGAGATGCCACGTGTCCCTTGCAGACTTGTGGGTGCAAAGTTGGTTTCGCCCCTCGCGGGCAGACTTTTCAAAATGTCTTCCGCCGCCCCGCTCTCCCCGTGCTGACTTGGGAGGCACCACATGTCCCTAGTGGACTTGCGGACGCATGGGTGCACGGGTGCAAAAAAATTTATTTTCCCATGTGTGGGAAAATTTCCAAAAGTCTCCCCGCGGTCCACCAACCCACCCTTGGGGCAAATTTTCACCCGGCCCCACAGCCCGCTCTTGGGGAAAATTTTCACCCCAAGGCCCACCGCCCATAACTCAAAAAATATGAGGAGTTAGGAGGACTTATTTATATCAATAGAAAGGTGAGAAAATTTCCTATCCAATGGGAATAATTTAGGGAAATTTTGAATGCATTAAGTTTGAGAAAAATCAATTTGAACCTTTAATCCTGTTAGTGAGTGGGTATGGTGAGGAATTACCCTCTGAACCTTATTGTACCTTCTAACCCTAAATTTTGGACCTTATGACCTCTAATAATTGTTAACAAAATAAAATCATGTTATAGTGAATTAGAATTGTTCTAGAACTTGTTAGTGACAGTTTTTTCCTTGTAATCCGGTTGTAGACTCTTTTAAACAAAAAATATATATTCCATAATTTTCCTAATTAATCCTAGGTTGTTCTTGGGTCTCAAGTGGGTTGTTTTAGCGGGCGTTACACTTGGTATCAAAGAAGTGGTTCAAAATCTTGGGCCATTGGGCACACTAGAAAACTTGAGACATGAACCTTAAATCTAGCACACTTTTAAATCTAGAAAACAACTTGGTTTAGAAGTTGCATATTTTAGTAAACATGGAAACTGAATAAAACTTAGAAAGGTGAACTAACTCTCGCCTTGGTCTATGCAGGAGGCACAGATGGGACGAGGGTCTTTTCACATAGACCTAGACTTACCACCACCAGATCATGTTGTAGTAGCCATCCTACCCCAGATTTTGCAGACTCTTTAGGATGTTAATGCCACTCTACGCGGAGGATCAGTAGGAGGGCATGCAACCAGACATGATAGAGTCCCTTCCATTGAGGGTCATGTATCACCTCAACCCAACGAGGAGCATGGAGGAGAGAACTCCCATGCAGAGTCAGCCAAAGTTGAGTCACCATAGAGGGAGCAAGGTGACCAAGTTTCAGGACATAGAGAGAGGTCTTGAAGCCCTAGGCTTAGGGATGAGCATGTAGAGAGACCTAGAGGCCGTCATCAAACCACAAATTGCGAGATCACATCGGGGAGATTTTGATGCTTCGGCCATCACATTATTTTGGTGATATAAATGGATTTAAGGCGAGAGGCACTGGTTAGTGAGCTTGAGTGGGTGCTTCAAGCTCTATCCTTGTTCTAGTAACACGAAAGCTCATGTTGTGATCCATCTAACTTGAAGGATGGAGCCAGTATCTCAGTGGCGAGATAGAGGAGCGAAGATCCATGTTGATTATGAGACAGTTACACTGGGAGCTCTTTGAGGAGTGTTTCCTGGACCAAATATTTTCCATGGAGGTTCATACACAGGTAGTAGATAGATGAGTTCCATGACCTCCACTTGGCATCTCTCACAAAGGTGAGTATGAGAGTATATTTCTTGATCTACTCTAGTATGTTGGTTATATGTAGGGATGAGAAGGTGTGGATTCAAAGGTTCATCTAGGGTCTAAATCTAGACATTAGAGGAGCAAGATGATGATCCATTGTCCACATACATTAGTTGAGGCCGTCGAGAAGGCCTATGTAACAAAGGAGACTTGGGGAAAGACCCAAAGAAAGAGACCGAGTCCTCGGAGCCGCATGACGAGATGCGGGACAATGTAGATCGAGGGGTTAGTACCTCTTCCTCATGAAATATAGGGTTCATCACACTCATCTTTTAGACCACAGCAGCAGCAGCAGTAGTCCCGCCCACCTTATAGACCTCCACAGAGATTTGATGCACAGAGAGGTCGGAGCATAAGGCCTCCTCCTAGGGGTCCCATTAGGACACATGGTGCCCAAAGAGCTCACTCACCGGAGGAGCTCACCAAAGAGACCTCGGTAGAGACCGCAGTCAGATCATTAGGATCCACACCACGCACCTCTAGACTACTAATCGGACTGCTACTACACAGGGGAGAGGATCGGTGGATGTTTTGGTTGTGGTGTTACTGGACATTTTTAGAGAGACTTCCCACATAACCCTAAGGGTAAGACAAAAATCTCAGATCCTACTATTGGTGATATGGGGCATAGTCATAGGATGTATGCAGCGGTTGAGAACCGCCAAGCAGAGCATTAGAGTACAATTATTGAGACTACATGTAACATTGGTGGCATTCCTACCTCCATTTGTTTGATTCTAGTTCTTTTGATTCTTTTATTACACCATCTTTAGTAGAGCGATGTAAGCTGGTGGCAGTTAGGTAGGGTCATTATTGGGATGTTGAGATGGCTTCTGGAGCCAAGATCTTTGTAGACTCCTTAGTTAAGGAGTGTGTGGTAGATTTGGGACCTTTCACCACTACCTCGGATCTCTCGTATCCTTCCTTTGGGCTCATATGGAGTCATCTTGGGTATGGATTGGTTGTCTGCACACAGGGCCAGAGTGGATTGTTACCACAAGATTATATCTTGTGTAGATGATTTGGGAGTTGAGTCGGTGATTTTAGGGGTCAGGAGACCCATTTCTATTCGCACCATCTTTGCTATGCAACTTAAGCGGTGTGTGCGACGGGGTTATAAGTTGTATCTATGATGCATCAAAGGATGACATCAAAGGATGGGTCTAGTGGACCATCGCTAGATGATCACCCCATTTTGAGAGAGTTTGTAGATGTCTTTCCAGGAGCTACCAGGGTTACCACCCCCACGTGAGATTGATTTTCATATAGATTTGGTTTTGGGAGCATAGCCTATCTCACGAGCACCTTATCGGATGACCACACCAGAGATTTGTGAGCTCAAGTTGTAGCTTGAGGGCCTTTTGGAGAAAGGCCTTATCTGTCCTAGTGTATCCCCTTGGGGTGCACCGGTGATCTTTGTAAAGAAGAAGGATGGATCCTTGTGGTTGTGTATTGATTACCACCAGCTGAATAAGGTAACGATCAAGAATCGTTATCCCCTTCCATGCATTGATGATTTGTTTGATCAGATGAAGGGAGCCACAACTTTCTCTAAGATAGACCTTAAGTCAGGTTACCATCAGCTAAGGATTTTGGAGGCAAACATTCATAAGACCACCTTTTATACGAGATATGGCCACTATGAGTTCACAGTGGTGCCTTTTGGTTTGACGAATGCCCCACGGTGTTTATGAGTTTGATGAATGGGGTATTTAGGACCTTCTTAGATCGCTTCGTGCTCATCTTCCTTGATGAAATTTTGATTTACTCACGTACGCGCGTGAGGGGCACCTTTGCCAGGTTCTTCAGTGTCTCGAGAGCAACATCTTTACAGAACTTGGAGAAGTGTGCATTCTTTCAGACGGAGGTGCAGTATTTGGGTCATATCATTTCTAGGAAGGTATTGTTGTTGATCCTTCCAAGATTAGATCTATTATGGATTGGCTAGCACCCAATACTGTGACTAAGGTGCGCAGCTTCATGGGATTAGCAAGTTACTACCGGAGATTTGTTCAGGACTTCTCTCGGATTGCTCACCCCATCACTTCCCTTCAAGGAAAGGGAATAAATTTTTTGGTCAAACAGTGCAAGCAAGCCTTCGATGACATTGATGGAATGTATCACTACAACACCTATTCTTTCAATGTCGGATCCACAGGGGTGAGTTTTTCATTTGCGACGGATGCTTCCTTAGCAAGGCTTGGAGGTGTGTTGATGTAGGAGGGCAAAGTTGTGGCTTTTGAGTCTCGCAAACTCAAATTTTATGAGCTTAATTATCCGACTCATGATCTTGAGCTTGTGTCAGTTGTGTATGCTTTGGTTTGATGGAGGCACTTTATGCTTGGTCAGAGATTCACACTCAGGACAGATCACTTGAGTCTTCGCCACCTCTTCACGTAACCCAATCTCAATGCTCGTCGCCGGCATTGGATGGCATTAATTTGTGAGTATGATATGAAGATAGAGCATGTAAAGGTTAAGTTTGATGGTTTCTCACTAGAGGTAGATGGCCTTCTCAAGCACAAAGGCCGGATTTATGTTCCCAAAGAGGGAGGCTTGAGGTAGGACATCTTGGCAGAGGCACATTGTGGACCCTATTCAGCCCACCCTAGGGTGAAGAAGATGCGCACCACCTTAAGATAGTTGTATCATTGAGAGGACTTCGCACGAGACGTGGCCCGAGCTTCATGTCATAATGTTTAGAGTGCCAGAAAGTGAAGGCCGAGTATCAGCATCCAGCTGGCCTTCTCTTTCCTCATGCTATACTGAAATGGAAGTGGGACACCATTTCCATGGACTTCATTGTTGGGCTACCGATGTCAAGATATCACCACGATGCCATCATGATCACGGTTGACAAATTGAAAAAGTAGCTCACTTTTCTCTGGTGAAGACCACTTATATAGCTAATGCAAAGGTGGCACAGTGTATCTTGATGAGATTTTTAGGTTACACGGATTCGTGGAAGATCATTAATGACCGCAATCCTTTGTATACTTCTCATTTCTAGACTACCATACAACATGCCCTCGGGACAAAGATCAATTTCAGCACAGTATATCACCCTAAGACAGATGGATGGGGAGGAAAGCGGGTGAATCAGATTTTTAGAGGACATGCTCAGGATGTATGTGATGGATCAGCAGTCTAGATGGGAGGAGTACCTATACTTGGTGGAGTTTTCCTACAATAATAGTTTTCAGAGTTCTATAGGCATGGCTCATTTTCAGGCTTTGTATGGCAAAGAGTGCAGGACACCTCTTAGTTGGGACAAGTTAGAGGACAGGGTTTCTCTTGGACCAGCTTTGTTGCAGGACATGGAGCGTGAGGTGATTTTTGATCGAGACAAAGGCATGAGGCACAAGACATGACATGTAGAAGAAGTATGCGAGATCAACATAGGACCCATTTGTAGTTTTAATGTGGGCATGAAGGTTTTCCTTCATGTCAAGCCACATAAGAGCCCCATCCGTTATGGAAAAGGTTCTATGTTAGCTCCTAGATTCGTGGGTCCTTTTGAGATCTTGGAGCGTATTGGCCCTTCGGCCTACCGTCTAGCATTGTCACCTAGTTTGTCTCGCGTACATGATGTGTTTCATGTTTCAATTCTTAGGAGATATGTTGAAGATCTTTCTCATGTGTTAGATTGGACATCATTGCAGGTGCAGATCGGGCGGTATTGTGATGATGGTAGATCTCGTTCGCTTCCTAGATTGTAGGAACCTGGGCCTTTGAGGTAGAGAGGTTGATCGAGATCCGGTGCGAGTAGGACAGGATATGATGATACTGCAGCTTGCTCTCCAGCTACATGGGAGGATGCTACTTTGCTACGAGTTCAATTTCCACATTTGTTCCAGTGACTTCTAGGAGGAAGTCGAGTCTAAGGGGAGGGGGATGTAGTGCCCACTTTCCTTTGACACCTTTTGTTACTAATCATGATACTGTTGATTATATTATAGACATGATTATGGACCTTATTATAGTATGATGATAGATGTTAGATCATGGGTTATTGTTGACTTGATTCAGTTATGATGATGATTATTAGAGACACTTTGGATATTGATGATGATATACTGTTTGACATGGTTATATTATGGATGTTGTGTGGACTTGTGATATTTGGATATTGTGAGTAGACCTAGAAATGGAAATTATTGGATGATGATATAGTTGTTGATAAAACCATAAATGATATTGTTAAATTGCTTTGATGTTGTTGTGATTCATACATCTAAATGATTTTGGGAATTATATTTATATTATTTTGGATGTTCTGATATGGCCATGAGGCCAAAGGAGGTATTTGTGTTTTGCAGGTTAAAATATCACAACAAACATCGGGGATTGGAGACCAACCACATTAGAATTATAGATGAATTCAACAAGGTCACCATGGCAACTAGTATTTGTTTGTGCGTGTTTGTGTGTGTTAGGGATTCCCATGGGGGATCACCTTTAATTGTGACCAAGGGGTTTTATGTATTCCTTTTATTTTGGTCCCTTTGTTTATGTTTGCATGTGTTTATTTTGTGATGTTTTTACCCCTTTCATTAATTATTAAATGGTGTGTAAATATTGTGAGTAATCATGTTGTTAAGTTAATTAATTAAAATATGTCATAAGAAAGTAATTAATAGAGTTGTTGGCCTTGAATTAAAGTGTTGTAAGATATGTGTAAGTGATGTGTAAGTTAACTTTTGAGTGTGAATCACTCAACCCTCTTGGAAATTTGAATTTGTCCTTGAGAGGCTCATGTGGGACAAGTTAAACTTGTCTCATACCCCTTAAATTTAATCACCAACCATACCTACGGTTAGAGAGTTGAAATTAGACTTTTATAATACTTTTTGAGAAGGAAAATTATAGGTTTTAATTGCACTTTTCTTACATGATTTAATTTTAGTCATTTGGGGTGTGGGTTGCATTTGAGTGTGTAAGTAAACCTGTCATAATTTCACCCACCTATTTATTATGCTTTGGAGAATGAAGTTGACTTTTGGGTTGGGGTTGAAGAGATGTGATATGGTATCCTACGTGGATCTTGCCTCATTCTCTTCCCTTCCCTCTTCTATAAAATTTGAATGGCTTGCCTTGTTTTTGGGGTTGCTTCACTTTGGAGACTTCATTTTCTTGGGCGAAATCTTTTTTTGGGGTATTTTTGGAGCTCTTGCTTGAAGAATTTTTCTCCCCTCTTAGCCCTTCACGGCATTAAACTAATTTTCTCCCCACCACCCCGCCTTCCCCACATTGGCTTAAGAGATGCCATGTGTCCCTTGTGGACTTGCAGGGCGCAAAATTGGCTTTCGCCCCTCATGGCAAAATTTTTCAAAATGTCTTCCACCGCCCTACTCTCCCCACGCTGACTTGGGAGGCACCACATGTCCCTAGTGGACTTGCGGATGCATGGGTGTGCAGGTGCAATTTTTTTTTTCTTTTCTCATGTGGGAAAATTTCTAAAAGTCTCCCCGTGGCCCGCCGACCCACCTTGGGGCAAATTTTCACCCCTGGGCCCGCAGCCCACTCTTGGGGAAAATTTTCACCCCAAGGCCCACCGGCCCATAACTCGAAAAATATGAGGAGTTAGGAGGACTTATTTATATCAATGGAAAGGTGAGAAAATTTCCTATCCAATGGGAATAATTTAGGGAAATTTTGAATGTGTTAAGTTTGAGAAAATTAAGTTGAACCTTTAAGCCTGTTAGTGAGTGGGTATGGTGAGGAATTACCCTCTGAACCTTATTGTACCTTCTAACCCTAAATTTTGGACCTTATGACCTCTAATAATTGTTAATAAAAGAAAAGCATGTTCTAGTGAATTAGAATTGTTCGGAACTTGTTAGTGACAGTTGTTTCCTTGTAATCCGGTTGTAGACTCTTTTAAAAAAACAAAAATTATTCCATAATTTTCCTAATTAATCCTAGGTTGTTCTTGGGTCTCAAGTGGGTTATTTTAGCGGTATGCGCATTACGTAAATGATCAGTCAGTTAAGTCTTAGTTATAATCTTAATTTGATGTGAAGGATCGAGACACTACAAAATTTATTTTATAGAAACATAAAATATAGTTAAATCAAATAAAACATGTCGATATGATATCGAGAGGTTTAAAATGAATGAAAGAAAACTTGTGAGTACTCCTTTTTTCATTTATCTTAAACTATCTACATAAATATGTTCCAAGACATAAGAGGAAATTGAGGATATGTCTCAAGTCCCTTATGTTAATTTTTTTGAAGGTTTGTTGTATGTGATGGTTTGTACTAGATTTGGCATCGTGTACAATGGGAGTTGGAGCATATTTATCTCCATGCTTTAAGGAAGGAACATTGGAATGTGGTGAAGAGGATCTTAAGTATTTTCATGGAGCTTTTAACTTTGTAATATGCTATTAGGGAAATCCCAATGAAAGTAAGATAGTGTCCAGCTTTTACGGATCTCGGGCTAGAGATCTTGATTGTCAAATATCTACAAGTAATTATGTGATTAAATTATTTGTTGGAGCAATAAGTTGGATGAGTAAAAGGAAAGAAATTGTTGCAATGTCTACAATAGAAGTAGAGTACATGACATCCACTCATGCTTATAAGGATGCATAATGGTTATAAAGGTTATGTTTACCTATTGGTCTCTTACTAAAAGTTATAAGGATAGAATATGATGGTCAAAGTGCAATATGATTGAAAAGAACCCTAATTGTCATTCGAAATGAAACATATTGATGTACACTACCATTCTATTAGAAAAATGGTTGAAGACAAGAAGGTAACAGTGGAAAAATTTGATACCGATGAGAATGTTGTTAATTATTTAACAAAGGCAAAGTGAGTACTAAGAAATTTACTTTGTACATAAAATAAATGGGCATGAATTTCCTTAACAGCTTAAAAATATAAATTGGTGGCACCTAATGGAAATTATTCAACAAGTTCGAGAATGCTAAAAATGTGTTGTATATTTTCTATGACCTACGCTCTATAATATTTACACTTATATAGATTGTACATGCATAATGGGTTTTTTAAAGACCCTTTGGGGCCCAGAGATGGGTAGTTTAGTCCATGTTATTCTATGGGTGATTAGATAACTCATTTTTTATTAAGAACCATTATAGGTTGAATATTTGTCCCACATTTTTGGTACCATTGTATTGTAGAATACCATTTGGAAAATTTTCCTATTGACATGCCTACATATACTTGCACATTCATAATGATGATATAGAAATTTGAAGTACATTATTGTATTGTAAGTATTTGAGTTAATATAACAAGGAAGAAGGTTATTGTTCGAGGCTTTTGCCAAAAGGGATTCTTAGGTGACATATTGTGTATTGTGTAATCTTTTGCATATGCCATTTTTCCTATTTAGTCTTGGATTAAAGATCCAAGCTTAATATATCTAGTATCGTATAAGTTTATTGGTTTATTTATCTTCAATGCTTTAGCTTTTCCTTCACTTTTCACATACTATTAATACCTACCTTTTGGTTTTATATGTGTCATAAATTTTCTTTATTACTAACTACATATTGGTTCTATATTCTTTATAACTTTGACATATTACCTATTTTGTTTTTTTTATGCATGTGGTTTTTCCTCATTCTATACTTTACATTTCTTGGTTATTATATCTTTGGTTTCATCCAAGCTCTTAATTCATGAGTTGTATTGTAATATATTGGGGGATCTATTCAATTTTCTTGACAAACACCTATTTATTATGATTACCAAATTAGTACTTTAGGTTCCCAACTATAGGTATGTGTTTTCTTAGAAAATGGATAGCGATGGTTGAGAGCATCATTCTTTCTCTTAAAGTCGGTTGTGCTTCTTATAGCTAACCTCTTGTAATCTGCATACTTGTATACACCATCTACATTTACCCTATTTTGTGACAAAATTTTCATTCTTTACCATCATTATATCACTCCTTATATATATTTACTTAAGGTGGCCCAATCATTACTCATTTACTACTTTTATCTCACACTCCCTATTAAACACACCAAGGTTAGTTTCAAAATAATTCTTTTAAGGTGCAAATTTGAAAGCATCTAAGTATTTTAGTTGTAGGTTTGCTTCTACAATGGGTAAAGTGTAAGATCTATAGTGTTGTCATATTTCTTTCATACCCATTTAATCAACCTTCCAAATTTGAATGGAGGAGGAACAAATAAATCAAAAAATATAAAACTCATACTATCAAAAGAAAAATCAATAAAAAGGAAAATAAAAATAAAAATTAAATCACATTAAAAATATGTTATCACATCATTGGCATACCCCTTATGCTAGTTGAAATCTCAAAGTCCATAGTTGGTCTCGTCACGTAACCTTAGGTCGTTTGAGATGTGGTAGGAATTTTTGACTAGGGTAGGAGGCTACATATATATTATTAGTGCTCTAGATTTTTCATGTAAGTACATAATCCTTGTAGTTGGTCGACATGTCTTTCGGGTCACGAGGAATGAGGAAAACGTCTTGGGAAGGTCAAAACCTTTACTTTTCTTACATCTCGTGGTTAGCATGAGATAATATTCTACTTCATTAGTTTTCCTAAACTAAAACTTGAATGTTGGATTCTTTCACTCCTTTATTTCATGTCATTTAAGGAACATACAAGGAATAGGGTTTAGGTTGATTCACTATACTTAGTAAAAGAGTCATTGTGGTAATTAGCCTTAGACTCCTTGATTTCATGTGATTTAAGGAACATATACGAGAATAGGGTTTAGGTTTAATCACCACACTCAATAAAAGATTCATTGTGGTAATTAGCCTTAGTTTTTTCTAGCATGCCTTCCTATTACCTTCTTATTACCACTTTACAACCACTTTATGTCCTCAATATCACCATCTTCACATCAGCTACCTATATTTCGATTGTTTACTCTAACCCCATTCTCTCCCCTTATAATTTTACAATCAAATATGAAACCCTCTCCGAGGTTGACCGCATCGTCTATGGTTAATACCGCCAACTATGTTGAGTGGTGATTCTAGGTTATGTTCTCCTATAAATGGACATCATAAGATATCATTGCATCAATATATTGTTTTGGCTCAAAAATTTCCTTTAAAGGTTTAAGAGGTTTTAAGTCTTAATTGAGCTTATACTTTGATGTCACCTTTGGAACACTAATGGGTTACTAAGAGCATCGAGAATAGGAGTTGCACCAACGAGGTCTACCTTAGTCTTTGGAGTCCCCAACTTTGGTCTACTTAGGTCTTCTACCTATCCCTCTTGCAATATAATCATGATAGCTAACCTTAGAGGGTGTTAATACACTAATAATGTCTTGACAAAGGTAAGCATACATAACCCTATTCCTTTCCTTTATGTTGGTTGATTAATTATGTTGATGTATCATGTATTAGACTTGGATAGTCTAGCATTTCTTTATTTATTATATTATTGTTTCTTTATAACACATGCTTACCACAAAGGGAATTAACCATTAGTTTATTGATGGGTCGTTGTATTCTCCAGTCATTTAACTAATCAATCTTCTGTTAGTGTCATTATAAACCGGGGTTGTGTCCTAGGTTGTATGCAATGGAGCTTTATGTAACCAGTTTTCCTATTGGGTCTCCTATTGGGGGTTGTGAGATTTTCCTAAGTTGGTTACTAATCTATGGAATCTCAATATAAATCTACGGAATTTAGTTGCTGCGATGAAATGAAGTTTAAAAGTTAGACTTCTAAATTAAATGGAAATGCACACACAAAATCTAAAAGAATGGAATTGAAATTGCACACTCATAACTAAGAATCAGTAGAAGTAAAAGCATATGCTAATTTAAACTTTGTATAAAGGGAAACACACGTTCTGAATAGAAATTCCAATAGGAAAAGCAAATACGTTCAAACTGAGATTACATGAAACATACTAAAGTAGAAACATACTGAAATAGAGATTGTAGTGAAACTTATCAGAAAACCAGATGTGTATGTAAATGTAAACAACCTCTTGTCTCCTTGGTCGAGTGGGCCCTTGCTCTTCCTTAGGACAGAGGAAATCTCAATAGATTTAGATCCTCAAAATGACACTTACTTATATTAATTTAAATAAGTTCCATAGCATATCCGGTATATGAAAAGAAGAGTTCTGAATACCACAGGCTATATATTGCAGAGTATATAAAAATAACATACTACCATGTTCTTAAGAAGGTGTCTTTATATAGACACAAACAGTTACAAAATTCGCCATAATATGCGACACTAACATCTTCCACTAATCAATATTAACTAAAACTCATAAATTCCTATGGGACAGTTAGAAACAAGTCCCATACTAATAGGTTGACTAGTGGAAAAAGTCTTCTGCTCCCATATTCTAGCTCTAAACTCGGACTTCGTAATTACATCAAAGAACAAATGTTCATCATTTCCTACACACATCATCACATTTTCCTCACAAATACAAGCTTAATAGGAGGTTATATGGTAATCGGGTTACATGAACAAAACCAAGGAAAATGCATCAAACTCGATAAGATATAACTATACAAAGCATCCCATGCATTAGCAAATCATATCTAAATGTCAATTTATTAACCATATGAATGATATAAATGAGCCAAATAATGAACTCATCATTTATGATTAACCCTTTTTATTATATTAATCATTAAACCCCTTATAATTCTAGTAAAACCAACCTCGTATCTTAAACATAGGATTTGGGACCATATGTCTTTGACATTGTGTGAACTACTCTTCTATATCCATGGATATTACTCCCCAAGCTCTATCTTTGACTCTTGTGTTGGCCCTATGATGGTCCTCTACTTGTATTCTAGTTTATATTATTAAAGAGAGAGAAAGAGAGATGATAATCATATTGACCATATTAGCCAACATACACTTTAAATGGTGGAGAAAACCTCATGTTGTGAAACCAAATTTGCGCTAATCAAACTACTAGTTTGTTTGTTTTCTTAGAGAAATGATTAAGTTTGAATTGGTAGAAAGATTATAGGTGTATATAGGATGCATACAAACTGTAGTTTCTAATTTTTATGCTCAATTTTTCCAAATCTTCAATAGCTATCAAGGAATTCCTTTGATTTCTAGAAATGAAGTAGTTCATCTTTGGCTAACTCCGAGAGTTGTAAATAACACTTGAAATACAACCTTGTTTTTTTTTCTCTTGGGAGGAAAAAAATAAGGATGTTATGGGAACCCCATAATGAGTTATTGTATTCATTTTTATACCCTTAAACAACCATCTAATCCCATGTGCATCGGCCTATCACCCAATGGGTGCTTGTGTGCACTCACCCGAGGCACGCGCGGCGCGCTTGAGCCCTCCTTCATATGAGTCTTGTGAGAATACATGCTTAGTGACAGAAACTTAGATGTAAAAACATAAATAACTATGCATTCATTATGAGAGCTTTAAGATGAGTCATTATATCATTATACCTAGTTCGATAACAAGAGAAACATCAAACGAATAACATATCGAATTCATACCATAAAGTAAATGCACTAAGATTTACACTCATGAACAATACATATTTAGAACAAAACCATATATTTCCTATTGATCATAAGACAGCAACCATATTACATTCACCAAGGGAATATCAGGCCAATGTATCGATGCAGATAGGACTCATGCATCGAAGTCCCAACTTCCCATATTACAAAAATATTTTCACAGACCCATCCCTCTAGACAAGCTATTACTCCTCCAGTCCTCTAAATGAGAACCCCAACTCTCTTGAACCTTCTTATTATTCATGTAGAGCTTCGCCTTTCATTCTCTTTATCCACGCTCTCTTCCTTGATGGCGTATCTTCGTTTTTGTCTCCTTCTTCTACCCGAGCATCTCTATATATAGCTTTATTACCCACTGCCATACCTTTCTAAGGTAGCAGATCGGTTTCCAAGTGTCAAGGTGGTCCTCTAATGGAGCATGCTTATTCCTATTTGTGCTCTTCATTCTCTGTAATGATGTCTTTTTGGATCCTTCCATCGTATGGAATATTCCTTTCTTGACCACCAAGTTACCAGGCTGGCACCTTATCCACTTCACATGCTTAGTCGTGTCATGTTTTTCTCGTGTGCTCCTGGAATGCCGAATATGGCTAAGTCCTGAAACCCTTTGTTTTGCCTCGCGCGCATGCCGTGGGTTCTACTAAAACCCTTATCTTGCGTGCCTTTACCACGCACGCCCACGTGCCTTCTTATACTTAGTCAATATTTTGAGGCCCAACATCACCCCACACTAAGCTTGTTCTCCATCCTCGGGAACACCTCTTCTTCAAAGAATAAAGAATGGCATGACTCTGAAAGGTTGGAATAAAGAATGAAGGAATGAATGAATGAATTAAAGAATGGGGGGAATGAAGAATAATTTGTTTATTATTGAAGGAGGAGTGGGAAATCCTTCTTATATCCACCTCAAGCTTCTCCTAGGCATCTACCTTGCTCTGTGCTTTTGACAGAGGTCACCTACTAGGGTGCTCACCTCCTCAAAACTTATCTCATTCCCTTGGCACTCATTATATCAACAATCCCTTTCAGTTGTTTGCCAAAATCATCAAGCACATCCATCCTTCGGGTGATCTGGGGTATAATTCCTTTAGTTGGTTTTTTATCAAGCCCCGCAAGGTCTCGATGGCTTCTGATTTCTTCTCTACCTCAACCAGGATCTTATCCCGCTCTACTCTATTCCCCTTATTCTTCTCCTAAAACTCCTTGAGATCTGTTTCATGTGTAACAACTAGAATGTTTACTTCCCTATCTCTTGTCGGCATAATTATCATTCAAAGTGTAATTATCGTAAGCAACTTCAACAATTTACGCGCGGCCTTTACATTGGCAAGGAGTTTGGTATATCGAGAAACAATCTCTACAACCTTTAGCTTCTCCTCTTTTTCTTGGCATGCCAGTGCCTCCTCTACTGAGACTCTAAGGTGAGTGGCTACCTTTCCATTGTGAGGATGCGAGTCAAATCCTCCAAGCACTACAAGGTTGATTCATACTTTTTCTCGGGTAGTGCTAGGTTGGGATGCTTTAAGACAATAGCATTTGTAATCATCTCAATTTTATTATATACTTCACACACCCTTGCCTTTTCCTCTTTTAGTTCGCACCTTAACCCGCTGATCAGCTCTTTTTACTTCAAGTCCTTTCTCTTCTCGAGGAGATCCTCCTCTTCTTCATAATTCCCCTTCTAGGAATCTCACCCTTTCATTCCTCCCAAAAAGTCTGGCCTCAACCTCAACTGAAACCTTATTGAGTGCATTACAAGACTTACTCATCTCGACAACTATTGATCATTCACCAGGGGGTTTATTCCTTTTATCTCTAGCACCTTCATTAGTGCCCCTTGGATCACTTCAAACTCGGGCTCATCAATGTGGGACTCGAATTCCCAAGATAGCATCTTCCTGGTCCATGGGTACGCGCCTTCTTCATCAAATGAAGACATGGCCAAGAGTTGTTCTATTGATATGATGCTCGGAAGCGTGCATGCAACACCTTGCTTAGATCATTGACATAACCCATTATTTTCCCTTGTGCTACCACTACGCTCTTCCCACCTATTCACGCAGCCTTTGGAAAGCTTATTGCTAGGCCGGGTCTCCACCCATGTTGTCATACTCTTTTCCAATGCTCTCCTCTTCTATCTCTTTGAGCACTTCATCCACGTTGTGCTCTATCTCCTGTTCCACTAACTTATTGATAATGCCACCACTTCTCTCTCTATAGCCTCTTCTATTTTCTCCTTGGTGAGGCTTGGGGTCCTCTGATCCCTCGTGTTCACCTCTTTGCTCACCCCTCTGCCTTGAGCATTTGCTTCCTCTTCATCACCCTTTTCTTCATTTCCTTCTTCTTCTAAATCATGTATATCATACACAAGATGATTATGAACTTCTTCCTCCACATTGTCATCCTTCTCGCCCTTATAGGCCTCTAAACTCTCAATCTCCTCTGAGTCTACCTTTCTGCCACCTTTTTCTTCTTCCTAACTAGTGATTCCAGTATAGGAGACTCTTCCTTTTCTTCCCCTTCAACAGTGACTCCTTCCTTGGTGATTCTTCTTGTGTGGGAGGCTCCTCTTGCTCCAGTGCCTCTTCTTCTGGGGTCTTCTCCTTAACTAGGGACTTCTTCCTACGCGTGTAAGTGCTTGGCTTAGCACTTGTTTCCTAAGTGCGCCCTGATTGTTATTTTTTACACTTGGTGCCTTATTCTCCTACACTTCTTCTCTCTCCCTCTTCTTCGGTGTAGCCCTCTTCCTCCCTATGGGGTCTTCTAGAATGGAGACATCATTCTCTAGGTAGGAACCCTTCTCAAAATTTGGCTTGATGTGCAAGTATACTCTGTCATGGTCCTTCCTGGAATTAGCAACATCAATGGCTTCATCATCTGCACTTCGTGGGAGACATACTTCTCCACATATACGTGTTTCTTTGGGTACATGATATTTTTGCATAGCTCGTAGTGGTCTTGGTCTACCTTTCTTAGGTCGAACCTTAGCCTTTTAGCCTCCTTGAAATGGTTGACCCCTGCCTAGAAATATTGCGCGGTGAAAGAGAACAACAATTTGCACCATGGACTCTTAGTCCCATCCATCAAAGTGAATCTTCTAATGTAGAAATGTTGATATACAAAAACTCATCCTCTCCATCTACATGCATGGGCAATTATCCTCCACTCTTCCCCGAATGTGTCACCCATTCACTTATATCATTTCCTAGGCACGCCTTATGGGCGGTCGTCATGGTATCGCAAGTATACTTCTCAAATATTTTCACAGGTGAGGTATCTTCATCTGGATACTCCCATATGAACTTCTCTGGCCCATCGGGCACTCCAATATCTGAGAAGATGATGGTGAGGATAATATTACCGAACATTATCTTGTCCCCCTCCTTTGCAGACCGATATGGTTTCATTTGCAATAAAGGCAGACATAAGTTGTAGATGGTTCCTTCTGAAATTTTTCAGCATAAATTCAACCGTGCCTTGTTTACTTGTGTCCACCTCTCTTGACCATTCAACTTGGTAACCAAGTGCGCAGCCAGCCATCCTTAGTAGGGTCGGGGATATATGTGATATCAAAGTAACGCAAACCCTTCTTATAGCCATAGGCCTCCACAATCTCCTTGATGGTCTCCTTATCATCTAAGTCATCATCTATGGAGTCCCCTTCATGCAAACTAGACCAAAAATTTAATATGAGTTAAGGGGTTATGCAAATTTTACGGCCTACAAAATAGAAGTGGTCTTCGTGTATGCGCGACATCAACCACTGGTATAACCACTCAGGCTTGCCAAAATAGGGCAACTCATATAGTTGCAGCAAACCTAACCTTTCCCAACTTTACCTTTACCTCATCGCTTATATATCAAAGATTCCTCCGGTGTCCTTATATCACTGGATGAACCAATTACAACACCATCTCCTTCTCTGTGGTACTCATGCGATGATTGTAGTCACTCACGGCCATCTTCCTGACATGTGATACCCATTCTTTCCCCAACAACACTCCATCTAGGTACTGCATCTCTGCATACCACTCATTAAAACTAGTTGCAGCAGTTTGTTTCCCCTTGTCCTTCTTCTTTGGTGAAATGGTCACCTTCTTTGGTGCCATTTTTACTTTTCAGGTTACAACCTAAACTCTTCTTGCTCCTCTTCCTTTCTTTGCTTGATCTTGTGGCTCAACTCCATGGAAGAATCCTTCTACTCCCATGCCCTAGCTGTAAAACCCTAACTTGGAAAAACTCTTCCACAAGACAGACTCCTCTGAAACTCTCTTCCATATGCTCATGTACTCCTTCCACTCTGGTTTACTGTATCAACCTTAGTAACATACTCGAGCTCTATGATTCTTTCTTCAAACAAATCTCTCTTTACTGGATGCCCTAGTTCACAAGAGCTCTTCAATTTCATAATCGCAAGGTAAATAATAACATGCCCGACTTCATACTTATAGATTTTTCCCCCTTTCCAATAATAAATGCTACACCACCAACCAATGTACTTAGCATTAAATGTAGATTTTTCCGCTAAAGCTGACCTTAAGTGCCCTTACCCACATGCCCAATCCTCGTGAAACCTTCTACAACCTTCTCCTCGCACGCAAAAAAATTCCTTACCGATCAAGACTCTTACGCGCGCATTTGCAAAGTGCCAAAGAAACTTCTTTTGTCCTTGACCTAATTTTTTCCCTTACCTACCTCATGTTGTTCTTGCACTTCTTATCCTTTATACGTGGTCTTTGTTAAGCTATCTTGACACCAAAATTATTATCCATCGTTTCCACGCGTGTTCTTCTATCTTTCGCGCCTTTAATCCTTTCATCCAAGCCATACAACTTTTACTACTAGCTAATCCTTCACTTCGCACTACCCCACCCCACACCAAAATGGATGTGTAGTCCTCTGCGCATACACAACCTTTTTGAAAGTAATAAGTGGTTACTAGCACACAAGGCGCAAAACAGAACAAAAAGAAAGGAACAAACAACAAGAAAGGGAAACACAAGGAAAGGAAATGCATAAAGGGAAATCCTAAGCTACTGGCAAATAGCCTTATTTACAAACACAAGGAAGACTTATTTATAGTAGGGCTTCATCATACTTCCATTGAAATGGCCGGTAACCTTATTGCATCCAACGCTTGCAATCGGCGGTGTGCCTGAGTCAAGGATGTACGAGATGATGTAAGGGCCCAACTAATGGACTTTTAACTTCCCAATGTGGCACAAAACTTGGAATCATATAGAAAAACCATCTACTTGACCTTAAACTCGCTTCTTTCTTGATATGACGATCATGTCATGCCTTTTGTCTAGCCTTTTTAGTCTTCTGACTCCATCTAGCAAGTGATCGACTTTCGTCCAACTACATTAACTTGTCAATCCTTTCGCCGAGCATTTTTCATCGGCCAATCCTCATGTGCATGCTATACCCAATGATTGTAACATGAATTCAAATAGAAAAATAGCCTCCACACCAAACACCAATTGAAATGGCGTGGCCTTATTCAATATTTTGTAGGTTGTCTTGTATGCCCATAGAATGGATGATACCTTGTCATCCCAATAATGTCTTCCAACATCCAAAATTTTAGTCAACGTGTGACTTAGTATCTTGTTAAATGCCTCACTATTCCATTCACTTGAGGGTGATAAGGGGTAGTCTTGTGATGGGCCACCATAAATTTTGCTAACAAAATCCTGACTGTTTCATTTAGGAAATGTGTACCCCTATCACTTGTCAAGCTCAAAGGACATCCATACCTACTGATTATGTTTTCCCATAAGAATATAGCAGCTTTTGTTACAATGTAATCCTTTGTAGGTGTTGCCTCTACCCATCTTGTCAAGTAATCAGTGCAAGTAATGATATACCACAAACCAGTCCTTCACGCGGTTGGAAAAATTGGTCCTACAAAGTTGATTGCCCATTTTTCAAATGGCTTTGTGCTAGCTATCGGCCTTAATGGCATCTCATCCCTCTTTCCAGGATTTTCCTAAGTGCTAACAAACGGTCCAAGCCTCGCAAAGCTCAATACAATCCCGTAGATGTTTTCCCACCGAGAGCCATGCGAGCATAATCTTTCGTGTGATTGCATTTCCTGCACAGTGCCCTCCCCGCAATCCCATCATGTGCTTCCTCCATAATCGCACCATGCTCATGATCTAATACGCATCAACACAAAACCTCATCATGACCAAACTCATACAGATATCCACTAATCAAAATGTAGAGTGTGATGCATATTGCTAACTATTTTATCTCCAAATCCCTCATCTTGTCCGACACCACACTTACTTTAATAAACATTGTAATATACTCCAAGTTAGAGGGTGTGTTCTGCAACCTAAATAGTTGCATGTCTGGCATGGTATCCTCAATGCTCTATGCATCCACTCCCAAGTCAATCCTTGATAAGTGGTCAGGTCCTGAATTACTTTTTCCTAGTTTTACCACAACTAAAACTCAAATTCTTGAAACAACAGACCCAACGACATATGCGCCCTTGCAAACAAGCTTATTTACCAAATACTTTAGTGTCATGTGATATGTGTAGAATATAAAAGGTGTTGCCAACATATACTACTTGAACTTATGCAAAGTGCGTAGATCATTAACAAAGTGCCTCGCGATCGATTTGTGTAATTTTGTTCTACTGGTGTCAACTTCCAACTTGCAAAACAAAGGGCATGATCAACAATCCCTTACCACATTGTGCTAGTACTACTCCAATGGTTGTCCCTAAGGCATCAACATGAACATGGAAAGGCTTATCCTAGGAAGGGAAATGTAGTATGGGTGTAGTAACAAGCCTATCCTTCAAAGTGTCAAATGCCTTCTATTGCGCTTCTCCCTAGTGAAAGGAACTCTTGTGCTTAAGCAATTCTTCCAAGGGCATGACAATCTTGGCATATCCTTTGATGAACTTCCTGTAGTACCCTGTATGCCCAAGAAATCCATGCATTACGCTCTAACTAGTAGGCTCTCCCAATCCCACAATAACAACAACTTTGGTGGGATCCACTAACAAGCCTTCCTTACATATAATATGTCCTAACAAGGTTCCAAATGGAGTAGCAAAGACACACTTCTTAATGTTGAGGGATATCCTCAACTGTCGCACCTCTCAAACATCAACCTTAAGTTGTCACAATGGTCCTTCACTAATCCATACACATTCCAGTCATCTAGGTAGACCTGAAGAAACTTATGAATGAAATCCCGAAATGCTTATACCACGATGCGCGAGAACACAGCAGGTGCATTCTTCAATTGAAAACGCATGACCATGTAGGCAAAGCTTCCCCACTTAATGGTGAAATTTTTCTTTCTTTGGTCTCCCTTTGCAATCCTGACTTAGTGATACCCTGAGAACCCATCCGTGAAGGAATAAACCTCCCACCTAACTACTCCCTCTAGAATTTCTTTAATGAATGGGGTTAGAAAAGGGTCGATGACACACACTACGTTTAAATCCCTGTAGTCAACACAAATCCTTATCCTTCCATCTTTCTTGATACTGATGACCATTGGGATTATCCACTTTGATTCCTCCACAACTTCAATATTTCCCAGAAGCGATCATATTGTTTATCTCTTCCTTGACCCGTACGCGCAAGTTCATATTCATCCGATAGGGTCTCTTTCAAATTGGGCCCACACCTTCCTTCAACTTGATCCTCATCTCCTCCAAAGAATGGTGAACACCTTTGAGCTCATGGTACCATGCGGAATAGATCCTGAAACTCACGCAACAAATCAATGATCTTTGAGACCTCTTTTTCGACCAATAGTCTCCGATGATAGCTTCCTTAGGTTTCACCTCCGAACCAATGTTAACTTTATTTATTTTCAAGGGCTCATGGTAGGTGTGCACTCGTTCATCAACATTATCCATGACTTCACGTGTACCTTAAAAATGGTTAACATCTAGACTTTCTATTTCTTCACCATCTATTACATAGACCATTTTTCCTTTTTCTTTTTCAATGCATGCGCGCTCAAGTTGTATCTCTTCTGATTCCTCTTCATCGAGACGCATCTCTAAACTAGGTTCACCCAAAAACTCTAGTAACCTATCTTCTGCCATGGCACTATCTCCCACTACAAGGCGTTTGACAACTCGCAACACCTTGTTTATCGATGGCTTGGTACTTCGATACTCAAAATCTTGAATGAGATCAGTTGTTAATTCCTACCAATTCCATGTCTAACGATGCATCTCCGAGTGAATGTACCATACACATGCACACAACCTTGTAAGGTGGAATATAGCTTATGTACCCATAATGAAGGTGGTAAGGCTTTGTGCCTTCCATCCAGGCATTCTCACATACTTGGATATGAGAAGAGGTGGGTTCTTTACCATGGTAGTCTTGGATAACAGTGGGCACGTTGCTTCTACAGAACCTTACAGAGAATGTGACTCTTACCTCATGCCACTCTAGAAGATTCTCGTGATTTGTTTCCCACCAACGTATTGCAATCCTCGAGTAAGTTATAACTGAGCATACTTCTCCTTTCGTCCTCATTTCTCCACTAAGCCTCCATTTCTCACAAGAAATCATCAGGGCTTGCTCCTCCAAAGTAACTTGGTAGCTTCTTCCTTCCTGCACACTTGATTGAGTGTACCTTCATCACCTTGTTACGCATCCTCTTAACTATCACTCAATTAACTCATAGGTCCTGTGCGCCCAATTGTCACATGTTATGCTAGTTATATCACTCATCGACTGAGCATCTTCAAATTGGATAACTCCTTCTGTAGGATGAATTATCTCAGGGTCTTTGATAGAGCACACATAGATTTTGTCAAGGACTTCTTCTCCTAAGGGCTTAGTATAGGGTGTTGATTTCCCATCTATCAAAGGGATGATGACCCATTCTTCCTTGTTCTCGAAACTGATATACCCCTTGTTAAAACATAGGTTGGCATTGTTTTTGTAACACCAGGGGCACCCAAGTAATGCTAGAAAGTTATCTCGCCTTGGCTAGTGCTAAGACTTCAAAGTCCCCAGTGAACTTGGCCCCCTGAATAGTGATAACTACATCCTTTAAGACTACAAGGGGCATTGTCTTTGTCTTGTTTTCCATATACAACACATTCAAAGAATAATGTAATGCGAGCCTTCCCATTTGATGTCAAGCATCTAGTGTGAGAACATTAACCTCTGCTCCTGTGTCAATGAGGATATTACTCATAAGCCACCCATCAACAACTATTCAATGTGATCTCTTTATCATACTCAAGGTTGTGAGGAAGGTTGGCATGTAGAACCTACCTTTCGCACTCTCTCCCGACACGTGGTACCTTCTCCCATAACCATTATCCTAGTAAGGGAATGATATTCTCCTAGCCTTAACATTTTTCACACTTCCTTGACCTCATCTAGATCCTTCTGCAGAGCCTCAACATTCTTCCTTTACTCTAATTGTCTTAACTTCTCCTTTAGACACTGGATCTCTCCTTGTAATCCCCAAATCACATCCATAGTCTCTTGATACACCTCTTTCTGATGAGCAGGGTCTGGATACTTCCCATGTACCACTTCTTCCCTAACAACTAGTTTTTGTCTTGGCATCTCCTTGCGCACACGCAACCTTTGCTTGCATTATCACTAAAATCACAGTGTTCTAATCTTGACTCACGCGCCACTCTTGGCATCCACTGTGGGTCGGCCTTCTTTATGCTTACCATCCTAGTGCCTTTATCCTTTCGGTGTTGTTGGCTCATGTGTTCAAACAACTCAGACACTCCTCATACTTATGCTTCTTTCCGCACCATGAGCATTGCAATAGATCAAGACACTCACATTTATAATGCTCTGTCGATCCGTAATTATAACAGGTTCCACATGGGAACTCACTTCTTCCTCCACCACGGTTATTGCGACTATGAAATCCTCTCAAAAACCTCTTCCACGCACCCCTCCATCTACATGCCCTTCATAACGGTGATCATCATCCTTGGAACTACCTACAAGGCTAGTCTGTGTAGACCAAGATTAGTGACATCTTGAATCTGGTCAATCAACATACAATCCTTGGTGTCATGGGTCGTAGAGGTACAAATCTTGCAATAGTAAGACACATTCTTGCGGATTGCACGTTGTAGTAGAGGACACCTACTTACATCATGATCCCCATGGAAAATTTCACAGTCTACTACCATGGCGCATACCGATTTTTGAGGGAAACTATCCTTTGTATGCCCTTCCACTTCACAATCTATGCACCAAATACCACTACGAACCTCATGCACTGAGTTTGCAGACAACTTCTCTAAATGCTTGGCCATTACAATAATTTGAGCCTCTAGGAAGGGCTCACACTGCAGTATCAACGCTCCCAACAACCTCCTCAAAGCGTAGGGTAACATCTAAGGCCTCACGCGGGTTTGTGAAAGTCTTGTGTGACAGTGCCCTTTTAAATGGTGTTATCAATCCTCCAACAAACCATTGAGCATGCCGAGAGGGGTGTATGTCATAGGATAGATTTGATAAGAGAGTTTTTAACCGTGTGTCGTACTCTCGCACACTATATGTCATTCCTTTCTAGATCTCCTTCGAGTGCTAATGCTCTTTTACTCAAACTCAAGGATATAGAACTCTATTAGGAAGGTGTTTTTCAATGCAGTGTAATCTATGACCATCTGATGGGGGTCATACTTTTGGTACCAACTATGCACGCACACTCTTGTAACATTGTTACAAATTGACTTTCCTTTTGCTCTGGGGTAGTGATCCCTTTCGTGTACCATAATAACTCACACTTGTGCACATGATCTGCAACATCCTCAATACCTCTGTAGTTTGGTAGGTGCAAAGACATCTCAAAAATACTTGTGGGGGTGGTTGAGGCCCTTGTCCACCTTGACCCAAAACCTTGGTTTCCTCTTGTGTTTCCTCCACCACCAGATCCACTAGACCCACTAGGTATTTTCCCTCTTGACCCACCA
Organism: Taxus wallichiana var. yunnanensis; assembly: GCA_018340775.1. Lineage (NCBI taxonomy): Eukaryota > Viridiplantae > Streptophyta > Pinopsida > Cupressales > Taxaceae > Taxus > Taxus wallichiana. Next base: position 527,657,462 of record CM031236.1, read on the forward strand.
TATCCTCTAGATCTACTAGGTCCACCAAGTCCTCTAACCCCTACACCACCAGATCCACCTCTTGTAGCCGGAAAATGGCCTGAAGTGGTCGTGCCTAGTGTTCCTAACATCCCACTAAATTACGCATCGATGGTTTGTGATATTTCCTCGTTGCTAGTTATGTGTCCCGCACCACTCCCAAATATGATACCCAAACTTTGTGTATTTACACCTTGTCCAAAAATTCCTCCAAATATGGGAATGGTTTATGCAGCCATAGATGTCCCAAATGATAAATTATATCTCCTAGGCACATATCGGTTACTTCCACCGATACCAACTGGGTTAACAATACTTATCCCTTGATCTAGAAAACTAAGCGCTAGGGTTTGGTCACTAGGTGGGTTCAAATGCACGCCGATGACTCTCCTTTCTTCACGCGACGAACTCTCATCAGAAGCTAAAGGGGCTTCTCTTCCGTGCTTTCCAAGATGGGGTAGCATAGACTGGTCAAGTTCCACATCCTCTACGTGAACCTCAACTCCTTCTGCAACATCTATCTCCATCACTCATGCAACCTCGCGTTGTCTTGTTAACTCCCTTTCACGCGCCTCACTTTGTACTCGAGTCATCTATCTTTCCTTTACTTTTCAACCGCAATATCCACCATCTTCCTCCACCCTAGCTTCCTTGCCCAACACTCAGAGAAGTTTATCCGGCCATAGGGAATGCCTCCAAACTTAATGTAATGATCAATATATTCATAGCCAACGGTATAACACGTAAAAATGATCCTCTGGGCTCCTTAAGAACTCAAACTCAACAACCTCTGGACAAGAATACATAGAAATGACGTACTCTAGCATATAGTTAGTCAACACTCCTCTCCACCAATGGTCAACAACACACGTCCAAGTCAGATATACATCCTACAGCTTCTGGTAATCACCTTGGGTCCATACACGTGATCTATAGAACCAACTCGATATGGATGCATATGTTGAAAGTCATTCATATCATTCCACTGGAAAGCAGCAGAAAAAGGTTTCATATAGATCATGGTATAGGTGCTTCTCTACCCATATGTGTGTATCAAACTTAGGTCCAATGCTGAATCTTTGAGCAAACTTGTCCTCTATACTCTTGAACCATGCTTCAACACTTTCCAAGGTCAAGCGCTCATCATCAATGGAACCAAGATGTAGCCATTTCTCACAACATCTTCAAAAGAGGTTCCTAAGAACGGAACCAAGATGTAGTCATTTTTATACCCTTAGAACAACAGTCTAATCCCATGCGTGTCGGCCTATCACCCAATGCGGCATTGGGCGCTCACTCGAGGCATGTGCGGGCACCAAACCCCTCCTTTATGTGAGTCTTGTGAGAATACATTGCTTAGTGATAGAAACTTAGATGTAAAAAGGTAAAGAACCATGCATTCATTCTGAGAGCTTTAAGATGAGTTATTATATCATTATACCTAGTTCGATAACAAGAGAAACATCAACCAACTAATAGATCGATTCATACCATAAAGGAAGTGCACTAGGATTTACACTCATCAACAATACATATTTAGAACAAAACCATATATTTCCTATCGATCATAATTTAGCAATCATATTACATTCACCAAGGCCATATTAGGCCAATGTATTGATTCAGATAGGACTCATGCATCAGAAGTCCTAACTTCCCATATTACAAAAATATTTTCACAGACCCATCCCTCTAGACAAGATATTACTCCTCTAGTCCTCTAAATGAGAACCCCACTTCTAGAACATTCTTATTATTCATGTAGAGCTTCGCCTTTCATTCTCTATTTGTTCTCTCTTCCTTGATGACATCTCTTCAGTTATTGTCTCCTTCTTCTACTTGAGCATCTCTATATATAGTTTTATTTCCCACCACCATGCCTTTATGAAGTAACAGATCGGTTTCCAAGTGTCAAGGTGGTCCTCTAATGGAGCATGCTTATTCCCATCTGGGCTCTCCATTCTCTGCAATGATGTCTTTCTGGATCCTTCCATTACATGGAATATTCCTTTCTTGACCACCAAGTTACCAGTTGGCACCTTATCCACTTCGCATGCTTAGTTGGGTCACGCTTTTCTCATGTGCTCCCTGGAACGCTGAATATGGCTAAGTCATGAAACCCTTTGCGTTGCCTTGCGCGCACACCGTGGGTTCTTCTAAACCCTTATAAAACCCTTTCTTGCATGCCTTTACCCCATGTGCCCTTCTCCATATTGTTCCTGCGTGCCCATGCATCTCCTTGTACTTAGTCAATATTCTAAGGCCCAATTGCTTATGAGAACACACCCCAATCTAACTTGTTCTAGATTTCTTTTGGACACTCTATCAAAGTTTAATTCAACCATTTCTCAAGTAGGGGAGCAAATGAGAAATATGTCCATCTATCTTCTTTACTTGTATTCTTTTTAAAATGGATTGTTTCCGATCTTTTAATTAAATGTGATTAATATTTTTGACTTCCACTACTCACCAACTTTCTATTCCTCTTTCTCAATCATTAATTAATGTGTATTATAGCTTAGTTTCTCTCCCAAAGATCATAGCCCAAATCTACCTTTATGCAAAAGGGTGGAGGATAGCCGAATTGATGATGAAGGCATGTCGTGAGGTGTAGAGTTAGGCTAATGATCTTAGTGCTACATCTCCGGTTTGACTCTCACCAAGGTTTACCAAAACCCTTTTAAGGGTGGAGGATAGTTGAATTAGTGATGAAGGCATGTCGTGAGGCGTAGAGTTAGGCTAATGATCCCATGCGATGTCTCTCGATTTGACTTTCACCAAATTTACCAAAACCCTTTGAACTCAAGGTCTTGGGCTATTGGTGAGTTACAAGTAGTTTGTAATCATCAACCCAAGTTCCATTCCCATTGAGTTCATTGGATGCTTTCAATAAGTGACCATGGGGGCACTTTGTGGTAGGGGTAAAACTTCTCCATATGGACCAAGTGGAACATAGTGGGGCACTCCCAATGCGGATCGCTTAGTGGACATTAAGGACCCTTGCCCGTCCCCATGTCCCACTTAAATAAAGTGCTCCTCCATCACTCCAATTCATAGCTATGGTATAATAAAAGTGTTTACCATCCAAAGTTTCTAGGATAATGATCTTAGAATTAGAAGTAAGGATTCACGTTTTCCCACTCGCTACTTTTTTTGAATTTTCTTGCCTCCTACATTTGTGTCCATGTCGGACCCTTTGCAGTGGCCCCTAAGATTCCTCCCCGACCCTTTAGTTGGCATGTCACCTTGCCCTCTCCGTAGGAGTCATAGAATAACGTGGTGGTTGGGTCCCCCTCTTCCACATTCGAGTAATTTGCATCCTTCTATTCTTGATGGGACCCTTTCCTCGTATATTCCTTCCCACATCACTATCAATGCCACGCCTCGAGGAATTTTCCATTAATAGGAAAAATTATGGGGTCCCACCCCTCTGAAAACATAAAAAATGGGTGTGTTTGAAGTGGGCTCCTTGTGGCTCCCTTGAGGTTGTTACCATGCCAAATGGCTTCATTTTGTTTACTTCCAGCCTCAAGGAGGACTTCACTCATGCTCTTCTTGGAGGGCCATGGTTTTTTGGAAGGAGAGGCTTATATCTACGTAAATGGTCTCCAGGCTTCAATCCATATACTGAAACAATGACACAAGCTCCAATTTGGGTTCGTTTGTCGGGTCTTCCACTAGATTTCTGGGATCGTGTTGTCATAGAAGGTATTGCTCTCTCTATGGGTTCTCTTACAGCCATTAACCAAGCTAAAAAAGCTAAAACCAAATTTATTCATGCTCATTTTTGTGTCAATGTTGATGTGAGGGCTTCCTTCACAAAATCAATAGACCTTCTATCGGATTTTGGAGTATGGTCACATAATATTGAGTATGAATATATCCCCCAAGCTTTCTCTATCTACAAAAGCATCAATCATAGGGCCCCATCCTCGCCCATCCGTGCCTCCTCCTTAGAAAAAGAGTTTTGACTCCTCTCCTAAGAAGAAGGAAAAATTTATACCTAAAGTTGTCCCTAATGTTGGCACCTCTAATCCATTTGTTGTTCTTGAGGACGGTGAGATTTCCTTGCCTAAGCCCTTCCCCATTCAAAGAGCCTTCTAGTTCTATCCCTATTCGAGCCTTCTCCCATTTCTCACCATTCTCGTGCCCATTCCCGATCCCTCCGCTCCTTTGGTTATCACCCCTTCCCGCTTCCCCCTCCTCTCCCTCTCCTATTCTCGGGCCGAGGAGCCTCTCTCTCCTTTGGAGCCCTTAGGGGATGTCAACCACCCTAGTGTCACTATAAGGATTGGAAAGAGGACTATAGATGTGGGAATCGGTAAGAAAAAAGGTAGACCCCTACTCATGTGAAGCTTTAACAAGGGAACTCAAGGTATCATCACTATGGAGGTTAGAAAAAAACCCAAATCTAAAAATGTAAATATAATCTCTTCGAATATTAGAGAACTCAACTCTCAACAAAAGAAAGGGGTCCTTAAGGATATCAAACTCAAGTATTTTTCAGACATTATCATGTTGCAAGAAACTAAATTAAAGGATGAATACAACATCCCTAGGCTGTGGCATACTACCTCCTTTTCCTCTTAAGAATCCTTAAGCAATTCTTGCATACTTTGCACTTTTGGAATCCTCATGTCCTATATGGAGATTGTATCATCAAAACTCCACATTTCTTGGGCATGTTCTTCTAAGAGATTGGTATTGATACAGGTTGGTTTGTTATCAACCTCTATACACCTAATCTAGACACCTAAAGGGATAAGATTTGGAGAGAGATTTTGAATTTAGAAATAGTTGTAATCATATACCTTGGCTCATTGCAAGGTAGATTTCAATACCACTCTTTACCCATCTAAAAACAAGGTGGCTCTCCTACCAACACCAACGGTAGTAAAGATTTGGTGGATTTTATTAGACAAGGTGAGTTCTTTTATATTGATTTACATGGAACTTCTTTCAATTGGTCAACTCGAATACTGGGCATAATCATATTCAAAGTACATTAGACAGGGCTCTTAGATCTATGGATTGGATATTGCAATTTTTCAAATTTTTATCTAAGTGCTCTCCCAAGAGTTACTTTTGATCATAGCCCTTTATTATTAAGTGTTGACACTCTGCACAAGAGTAAAAATTCACCCTTCAGGTTTCAATTGGCTTGGCTACAAAATCACAACATGGATGGCCTTATTAAGAGCTAGTGGAAAGTAGATATTCAGGGCATGACAATGTTCATATTTTCCAGGAAGTTAAAGGAGGTCAAGAAACAACTTAAAGCTTGGAAGGTTAAAGTCTTTGGGGAAATTCTCCTTCGGAAGAAGCAATTGTCCCAAAGGATACTTGACACAAAATCTGATATTAAAAAGTATGGCAAAACATGCCCACTTCACCAAGAAGAGGTTTCCCCCGAGTGATTATCATAACACGCTGGTTGAAGAGGAGACCTATTGAGACAAAGATCTAGGGTACTTTGGCTTTAGCATGGGATCAAAACACAAAGTTCTTTCATGTTACAAATTCTAAGCAAAAAGTAGAGATAAAATCAAGGAATTGTTCTCCTCTCGAAGGTAAGTTGTTGACTATTGAAGATGACATTTTAAATGAGCTTATATCATTTTATTCTAACCTCCTTAATGAAGAATATCCCCAGAGAGAATGATATGGCAGAGATGTTATAGTACATTCTAAAATTGATTAATGATGAAATGAATTAAATACCGACGCAACCCTTCTCCATGGAAAACCTTCATAAAGCCATCATCACAATGAATGGAGATAAGTCACCTGGTCCTGATGGCTTTCATGTTACCTTTTTCAATTTTATTGGAAAATTATCAAGGATGATATTTTTGAGGCGGTGAATGAATTTCGGAGAAATAACACTCTCTTGAGAGAGTGGAACACTATCTTCATTGCTTTGGCCCCCAAATCAGTTTCTAACTTTAAGTCGATAAGTCTTTACAATACGACATATAAAATTATTACAAAATGTTGGCTACAAGGCTTAATCCATTGAGGAATAAATTGATCTCATAGTAGCAAAATGGATTTATTGGAGGTCGTTTGATCCAAGGAGGTGTAGTTACCATCCATGAGGCCATCCACTCGGTTCAACATGCTAAATCAGCTGGGATCATTCTCAAATTGAACATGTAAAAAGCGTTTGATCATGTCAACCGACCTTTTCTCTTATGAGTGCTAATTTTTTTTGGGTTTAGTGATAAGGGTGCATTTGGATCTTCAGTTGTATCTCTTCCCCTTATTTCTCAATCTTGGTTGATTGCATCCCCGCATGTTTCTTCAATAGTAGTCTGGGATCAAGCAAGGTGACCCCCTATCGCCCTTCCTCTTTATCTTAATGGTATCTTAATGGTTGATACCTTAAGTCGGGATCTGAAGCTATCAAACAAGTTGTTACTATAATCGGTATCAAAATCATGTCTAGAATGCCTTATTATACCCACATGACCAATTCACAAATGATACACTTTTAATGGGTGTTTCTTTAATTGTGGAGGCCAAGGCCTTGAAAATAATTCTTGATGGATACCAACTAGCCTTGCAATAGCTCATCAAATTTTCTAAAAGTTGTATTGCTTTCATAAATACGTCACTCACCAATGCATATAAGAAGATAAAGGATATCTTTGGATGTAACATTTTGTACCTTTCTTCTTCCTACCTTGGCCTTCCCCTCTTCAAAGGGTGACAACTTAAAAATCTATAGTTGTTTGTCATAGAACGTTTCCAAAAGAAGTTGGTAGGATGGAAGGGCTCTCTCCTTAGTTGGGTAGGTAATCTTCAAATTGTTAAGGCAATGCTCCGTAGTCTACCCATTTATTTTATGTCCTTTCTCAAAATGCCTTCTTCTCGTTATTTCTATAATTGATCTGTTATCCCGTAAAATTGGCAAGGGCAATTTTACCGATAACCTTGCCAAAATTTTGTTCCGATCCTCGTCGGGATTCCTTGCGTTCGAACGTTGCAAAATCCTTTCCCGAGAAATCTAGTTTTCCGAACTTAGCCATTTTTATTTTTTTTGGCGGGCGCACATAATGATCAAGTAAACGTAAACTTTTGATGCGCCCCCTTGAAAACCTTTGGCGCATGCTTTCTCGTGTCAACAGGTGTTTTGGTGCGCCTCACTATGATGAGTCTTCCTTGCATGTGCCAAGGCGCATGCGCCTTCCTGTCAACAGAACATTTGTTGCGCCACTTTTTGGTGCACAAAGGGCACACATATTCCTCTGTCGACACCACTTTCGGGGCGCCAAAGGCGTGCATATTTTCTGTGTTGGCAAATGTTTTGGTGCGCCAAAGGGCACATGTTTTCTTGTGTCGACAGCTCTTTTGGTGCGCCACTTGAAAATTTGGTGGCGCATTTATTATCACCTCGCCTATAAATAGGCGCGTCTGCACTGTCATTATCACCAAACACAATCACGTGATTATTTTCTCTGTACCTGTCAGCGCACCAGCCCTGTCGCTTTCGAATCTTTTCGTGGACCCATTTGCACGCTTCTCCACTATTTATCCTGGTAAGAGGTCCTCTATCTTTTGTGCACTTTTTGTTTGTGGTTTTTGGCTACTTGTTAGTATGGATTGGATTGGAAAAACTAAAATCATGAGCTTTCCCCCTTCGCTGTCTTTTCCATTCTTCCACTTGTTCTTCCCCCTCTTTCCAGATCTGCTGGTAGAGGAAACTCTGTCCTGAAATGATGGCTTGAAACCCTTTGTTTAAGCCCCTTCATCACCCAAACGACCCTGCAGAAGGAGCTAAACCATATGTAAAACCCCTCTGAGAAGAACTGAAGCCTAAAAAGAAACTGTATTTTTCTTCTCCTTTGGCGCATCTGTCACCCCTGTTACACAAAGAGCAGCCGCGCCAATGGCGCACATTCCCTGCCTGCTACATCATGAAAAGTTGCACCCTCAAGGCGCACTTCCTTAGTTTGTTGCAAATGCTTTCCTCACGCCCCCTCATGGTGCGCCAAACTCATTTGTTGCATCGTTAAAACCTGCGCCCTTTGGCGCACCATGCGTCTGTGCAACACCAGTCAAACCTGCGCCAAGTGCAAAGCTTTAAACGGCGCAGGCGCATCCCTCATTGCAACAACATCATGTTATGCATAACTTCCATGCGCCGCACAAGTTCTCTTTAGCGCACTAAAAGCATATGTTACACAAACCTTATATGCACCTCTGGCGCACCAAAGTTCCATGCAACATAAAAATTATATGCGCCACGGGTGCATCCTGTTCCCGTGTAACATAAAGAATCCATGCGCCCTTTATAAAACGCATACATATGGCGCAGGCGCACTTGTGCTTACAACAACAAAGAATGTAATCTGCAGTATCCATGCGCCATGTGCCCTTTGGCACTGATTTCTCCCCTGCAGCATCCCTTTCCCGTGCACCTTACTATTTAGCCCTGTAACCTGCAGTATCCATGCGCCTGCGCCCTGAGGCCTTTAAATTGCTAACTCTTTCTTCTGTCAACATTTCAATGGAAAATCAAACAGCTGACACAACTTTCTTCAATTGGGTTTCACTTCTTATTGTTGCAGATCAACAACTAAGTTCAGAAGAACATATGTCAACGTCAAGCAAGAAACCTATCAAATCTAAAGGCAAGGCCAAGCTCACGGAAGAAGAAATGAAGTATAAATATCAGAGGGTCAGAATGCCCGAGTCCCAGGCCGAGTGTGACCTGGACATCAGAGACTCAAAGCTGGGTCATATTGATATGGAGGAGTTCTGGGTTAGAACTCAGAAGGTCACAAGAAGTCCATGGATGGACAAATTAATAGGCAGTGCGCTGCACTTTGCTGGAGGAATCCCAGTAAGTGCCATGAATAACGAATTTATGATGGTGGTTGCCTGCTACAATAAAGACACAAGATGTGTCGTAAATGAGAAGGGCAAGGTCATAATCAACCTCACTACCCGCCACTTTGAATTAATGCTCGGCATCCCTCACCATCGGCACTTTGTGGCCGTAAGCCGAGAAGACTGCATCAAAGCCTGGGACGACAATGAAGATCAGTGCATGCAGCTGATGAACGAGGTATATCTGAAAAATAAAAAGGTGGTGACTCGGTGGCCACAGGTCATTCATCGCAGTGACTTCTCAGAGGAACTCAGCGACACCATTACATTCCTGAGCAGAGTCTTTGGGCTTCCTGACGCCCATTATTTTCACAAATGGATGCTGCGGTATTTGGAAACAATGAACAAAAATGTGCCCGATCAACGCTTTGAGTGGGTAGAAATCATAAGCAGCACGATATCAGAGCAGCTACAACAACTTGCCACAACAGGGAAGTTCTACATGAATTCCTATGTTGTTTACGCTGCCGCAGCTTCGTAAAAGGGACTACCCACTGACGATGCGGTGTGGGGTTTGGCCCAAGGTTAAAATCTATGAATATTATCTAGAACTGAAGCTGGAAAATAGCATCCCCCAATTTACAAAGATCAACGATGCCTTCTTCTATGGCATCATCTGCCTCTTGAGGCCGAATATGACTCATGGTCGCACGACCAAGAGCATCGTGGCAGCCACAGAGAAATGGGGGGCCCTGTTCACTCAATTCCCCACATTCACTTATCTAAGGGCGGCTAACTTCTTGGGGGAGCCAACTAAACTACCAAGGTATGCCGGTCCCAAATTGATTCTGCTAGAGCTGTCAAGACAGCTAATCACCTACCATGAGAAATGCCTTAAGAGAAAGAAGGGTGGAACTCCTTTCCCCCTCACAGTGGGTAGGTATACATGTCTCACTCACCACAAGGCAAAAGACATGTTTGCAAAGCCGAGCCTGCTTGAATCAAACATAATTTCCCAAAGAAGGCCCACCTTCGACACGAGAAATTGTCTCATTGCCTAGGCCAAGCTCGATCCGATCCATATCCCTCAGATCGAAGATATCTACATCGATATATATCATGAGGTTGAGCTCAGGAGGAAGGACCATTCTCATTTGGCCTTAGCAGAAATCATCCAGTACGGGGTGGCCATTATCCCCAAAGGCTACCAAACTACCGAGGAGGAAGTGGATCAAGTGTATCTTGACACAGGTGGGGACGATTGGCCTTTTGCGGTAATTGATAGAACTAAAGCACCTCAAACAATTGAGGAAAGGGTCAAGGAAACTCTACGTAGAACAGAACATTGGTGCCGAATGAACGGGCTCATCTACCTCGGAGTCGATTTCACAACCTCTCCGTTGGGTAACGCACCTCCTCGATCAAAACAACAGAACCAAAAGGCAAGGGTAAAGGTAAAGAGGGTGAATCCAGTTCCACCCAAGAGGAAGCTCCAGAAAGCCCTCCTTCCGCTTCACAAGAATGGGTTGAAATCCTGAAAAGCACAGAAGAAGAAGCGGCAGAAGATGTTCCAATAGGCCCATCCACTCAGGATGTCGCCACTGCTGCAACAACTGAGGTCCCTTCTATTCCTTCTCCTTCTCCTCCTTCCCCTCCTCGAGTGACTCAAGCGACCATTCCTTTGGTCGTGTCCTCTCCCCCTTCTTCTACTGTTCCTCCTGCTTCTTCGTCCATCTTCTCTTCTCTTGCGGACCTGTCCCCCTCCATTTCTTCCCTCATCTCTGAGTTCCCCTCTCTTCCTATGTCTTCCTCTCCTACAAAGATCTCTTCCTCCCGTGAGCACTTCCTCGGCCTCCTCTCGATGCCGCCTCCATGTGTCTCCACCTTTTTCCCTTCTACCACCGCACTGCCTCCCTCTCGCTTCTCGGCCCTTCTCCCATAAGTCCACTGATCTCCCAAAGACTGAGTCAGCAGAAAAGGAAAGTTCCCATCGCTCTGATGGACTTCTCTATAATCCCATCAAAAGGGGCAAAGAAGTAGAAGCCCATCACACGCTTCTCTCAGAGTGCTTCGGGAGAGAGGGTAATGGAGATCGCATACCCCAATCCTCTGAAGGATAAAAAGGATCTGTCTCGATAGATTATACAGTGACTCAAGTCACAATGGGGACATCTTCTGAAAGCCTTCAGGGAGAGGCCCTATCTACAGTCGACGCCCTCTGCAAGAAGCTTCAAGAAGCAAAAGAAGAGAAAAGGCTACTGAAAGAGCAAAATAAACATCTGCTCCACGCCTTATAGAAGATGGGTAGTGCACCTCCCACAACTGCCGCCGAAACTCCTGAGCCTCTGAGTCAGGATAAAATTGATGAATATGCAAAGATCGGCGAGCAGGGTATGGCAGTTTCCACCTGGAGGAGCCAGATCCTCAAAGATAGTGAAAGAGTAATCTCCAAGTTCACCGATTTGTATTTGAACATCAACAAGGCGAACAAGGAACTCCAGGCATTAGCAGGACCCATATCAGAAGAGCTGGACCATGCTAGGCTGCAGCATGAGACCTTTCAACGAATGTTCGACTGCTCACCAAAGATCCGGTCAAGTTCGGTGTTTTTGGTCACCCTGTGGCCCTCAATAAAGTCCTTTCCACTCTGGATTACCGGATGGATCAACTAGAATTCGTCCTTGAAAAGATCGATAAGGTAAAAGAAGAAGCCCTGGACGTAATGCACCAAATGGAACAGATCGTTCTCAACATGTCCCCAGGGTTTCTTACTCCTTCTTTCACCTTAAGGAAGGTTGATGAAACCATTCAGATTTTCAAGGAGATCATTTCGCAAGGGCTGGGGCCAGAGGTCACTTTTGACACAGAGTCCATCAATAACCTGCTGGCCTGTCGGGACTTCATCGGATTCCTAATAGAAGCAGAGAAAGAATATTCCAAACTCCCAGAGAAGCTCATAGATGAGTGGGAGACTTGCAAGGTGATCAGCGAGTGACACAAGGATCCTTCCCAGGATCAACTAGAGCCCATGATCAGCAAGTTCATGGAATACCGTGCCCAATTCCACATCTCATCACCCGAGCAAAGATCGTAAGCTGTGATACCCCCTTGCGGCATAGGATGACGATGATGAAGTAGTTTCTCTTTCTTCTTCTCTCTCTCTTCGACGTTTTTTTGTAAATATCTAGAGTATGTTGGCATAAATGATGACATCATCCATGTTGCGCCATGGGATGATGTCATCCACTGTTGTTAAAAGTCAACATGACTTTGAGATATTTTGTAGATATTTTGTAAATAGGTGGTTGGTTCCTTTTTGCCTTCCTTCTTCTCCTTCTTCTATAAATACTCGATTATTTCTTGTATTTGGGTGGATACTTTTCAGATGAAAAATAGAAGTGAGAAGAAAAGACTTTGAACTTTTTGTAATGAAGGAAATATTAATACAATATTTAGACTTTGTGCTTGAATACATGTGTTATTTGCATTAGATCTTTCTTACATCGATATATGTGTTTATTCTCATTGATCTACTGCTTTTTTATTGTCATTTATTCATCAAGATTGCTTTGTTCATTTATGTAAGTAGGTTTGGCTCTATTTACTACCAATCCCAAAACATAAACCCTCGACCTTTCTCTTTGGAATTCATTTCTTTTCTTTCTTCTGATCCGATCTTTCTTCATCCTCTCTTCCATTCCTTTCTTTCCGCAGTCAGAAATAAACCTATTGGGATGAGATCCCAAACCCCCGAAGGTAGAATATTGTGAGACTTGCACAGATTCCTGCTAGTAGAATAACAATAAACTAGTTTCGCTTTGTTTGACTCAAAGAGGGGCTATGCCCCGCACACCTGTTGGCTCGCCTATCCATAAATCTGCCCAAGCGACAGATTTTCGAACCAACATGATCAAATTCAAAAATGTTTTCTCTAGTTGGGCACTAAAGAGAGGAAAATATTTCATCCGGTCTCTTGGAATATCACTTGCAAACCTACTCATTTGGGTGGCCCGGGACTTCAAAGGATTATTGAGATGAATGAGGCTATGTTCCTTAAGCTCGGTTGGGTGATTACCTTTGAGAATAAGGCCCTGGGTACAACTCCTCAGACCAAATACCTATATCCTTATGAGAATTTTCTTCACTCTAAACCTTCTCAAGGATCAACTATTTGGAATTCAATTGTGAGTTCTCTAACTTTGTTGTGTGTTGGAACTAAATGGCACATAGGTAATGGTTCCCATATTGATTTCTGGGAGGACTGGTGGGTGAGAACTAAGCCTCTCACACATGATACATGTTGGGCTCGATCAAAATGCATCTAATCTTCATTTTTGGTAGAAGGGTAAATGTGTATATTAGAATTGTGAATAATAAGCCTTGTTGGAATTTACCCGCTAGCTTGCTCTGACAGAGTATCAAACATTAATGCCTAAATTGCCTCAAATTTACTCTATCTACGCAATAGATCCCCTTCTCTCTACCTCAGTATGAACTCATTTGGCCCCTCTCACCTTCTGGGGACTTCTCTTTTAAGGTAGCCTATTTGTTTGTCAAACCTCATACCCCTCATGGTCCCCCGCTTCATCATGTCTAGCCCTCTACCACATCTCCAAGGTTGGATTCTTTGCTTGGTTATCCTTTAGATATGTTATCCTTTCTAGGAAAATATTAAGAAATGGGTATTTTCTCTTCCTTTTCGTTGTATCTTCTCTACCTCTCGAGTTGGAATCCTCCTCCCATTTCATTCTTCATTGTCCTTTCTCTCACTCTCTTTGGGGTATTCTTTTAAACCATCTCGAAGTGGCTGGCCAGGTGATCCCCTCCTCTCTCGTATGAGCCCTTCAATCAATGGTGTTATCATTTCTCTCATCGGGTCTTTCGCTCACCTAGAAACTTCTACTTCCTCATGGGCTCTAGGGTATCTGGAAGGAAAGAAATAGATGAATTTTTAAAGACCAAGCCATGGATCCCATACAGGTTTTTAAAGGTATTGCAATTATCTTCCAAGAGAATCTAAATAGTTCCATCTAGAAGAAGCATAAACAAAAGGTCAATTTTTGTGATTCAAAACACCGGTGTCGAAACTTACTTTTTCTGGTGGCATCCCATCCCTCTACAAAAGAGCGAGAGCTAGGGTGGTTTGGTCCCCTCCTCCTCCTGGTTGGTTGAAACTAAACATAGATGGTGCTGCCAAAGGCAATTTGGGTGTCTCTCGGAGCGGGTGTCATTCTTCATGATTTGTCTCGACCTCCATTTGGCTACAATTGTTGTTAGCTTCGCTATTGGCACTAACCACTGCGTTGAATCCATGATCATCCTCAAAGGTCTAGAGCTTACGCTCAAAATTGGACAAGGGTGAGTGCTAGTGAGAGTGACTCCCTAAACCTAATTAGAATTTTGAACTCTAATGAATCGACTCAATGGACTATCGAAACATTATTGAGGACATCATAATTTTATAGTCTAGCTTCCAAGAGATCAAGTTTCAACACGTTTATAGGGAAGGCAATAAGGTGGCTGACCTCTTAGCAAATATGGGAGTTTTGGTTGATGAGCAAAAACTTGGATTGGTAACTTTCCAAGTGACCTTCTCAACAGTATCTATAATGATCATCCTACTAAGCATTAGTCTCTTTATGAGGATGTTACTAGTTTTCAGCGCCAAGGATAACATTGTCTTTAATGTCAGTAGGGCTAGATATTGCTTCCCCATGTATAACGACATGTGCTTTAATTATGATGTGGAGGACATCGTTGCGAATGGAAATTCAAAATTCGGGCACACGTGTGACAGAGATGCTAGTTTAATTGTGGATTTTTGGGAAATATTTTTATTAGATTATAGTAATTATATTCCTACTGCAAACACATGTGAGAGTCCATTCAAAATCCTTACATTTCCATTATTTATTTAAGGCCTAGTAACAAGTTTTGCACTCTTTGTCACTTTTAGAAACATGAGTGGAAAAATCAAGAGAATTGACCCGAGTCTCTTGCGAGGAATTTAAGGTTGATGGTGATGTTTAGGACATCCTACAAGAAGCTGGGATTACCACTTTCATGGAGCATCTCTGGGGGGCATTCATTTTGAATTTCTTGTAGTGTTCTTGCCTCTGGAAGAAGGGTAAGGTTAAGGTCGGTAACACCAAATTCACTATCTCCATGAACTCCATTACCAAAATATAGGTCTTCCTTCGGTGGGTGATGTTTATTTTAAGAGGTCCCTCAAGGTGGAGATGGTGGATTTCCTTGGCCCCGTGAAAAATTGTAGAAATACCTTTTTGGATATGAGCGGCCTCTTTGGTTCCACCTCGGGACAAAGTGGCTAAGGTTATCATGTATTACTTCAAACTTGACGGTCGTTACAAGATTTTTATGGGATGCAACTCTTCCTATTGTCCCATCTATGCTATAGTAAAAGGTAAATTTGGTTGTCTTCCTATTTCAATATCTCAAACTTTCTATTAATTTAGCAAGGGAAGGAGAGGGTCCTCTCCTTCACCATGGGCTTTTGTATTTAATGTTCCGCACCATTGCCTCCCCTACGAGCTTCTATACTTTCCACCAAAATTGGGGAAGATTCATCGTACTCTGTTGCTTGACTCGCTCCCTTTTCCTACTCCCCCTCCTCCTCTTTCACCCCGTTCAAAGAACAACCATCGCCATCTCGTAGGTTTCTTCGATTCCGAATTTGATATTATGATGATCGGTCAATCTTTCTCCTTTTTTGGTTCACCTTTTGACTATGTCGCTTCTCCCACCTCCCCTGTCTTGTCAGTGGCTTCCCCTATGCTCCCCCCTTCTCCTAAGGTTTCTCTGTTTGTGCTTCCTCCTATCCCTTCGGAAGAGCAACTTATCCCTGAGGTGCTGCTTGGACTCTCATTGGTGTACCTGACTCCCATGTTCCCGAACCGAGGAATCACCTAAATTTTTCATGGAAAATGTTGCTATGGAGATTGATGAAAATCATAAATTTGAGGAAGTACCCAAAGAAGAAAGGGATATCGATATTGTGGATTTCATCCTTGTTAAAATTCAACGTGCCTTTGTTGTGCTCAAAGATTAGAAATATTTCACCTGGCAAAAGACCAAAGCCATTCTCGACAAAGATCACGTCGAACTCCTCAATCTGTTGATACTTTAGTGGATAAAAGTGTTTCGGTCAATGCTAAGAATGTTGTTCAAGACCTTAAGAACTTTTATGCTAAGTAATTATACTATTGTATCTAGATACTACTTTTTTGCTTCATATTTTGGCTTTTTATATGTAATATTCATTGCTTATCTAGCCGATGGGATTTTTGTATAAGGATGAGGGTCCTTCCAAAACCCCCTTTTACCCTAATATAAAAAAATCTACCTTTTTGTAAATGATGTATTTTTATTAGAAAATAAAAAAACATTATTTTTTCTTATTTGAAAATATTTTGGTATGTTTAGAAAATACTCAACCAATAAAATCAACAAATTTTAAAAAGCATATTGTTATTTTTATAAAACTATAACCCAAATAAAAAGACACATAATACATAATAATTAGACAATAAAAGAACAAACTATTTATTTTGGTAGAGAATATATTCCTTATCTTTAATAGACACCATAATTAATTTTAATTTAAATGAAAACTAAGCAATTATTAATATACTATATTCACTCTATAAACTAAACTTAAAATAATTGTTCTTTAATTTGGAAAAATATATAACTTGAAAAAAAAATCTTATTGAAAATAATAATCTAAAAAGAAAGATAAGACCTAATTTAAAATAAGTATATTTATTATAGAAAAACATACATAAATAATTACATGCAATTTATACTTTAAAAAACAATATAACTATAAATCATGATTGATATAACTTATATAGTTAGTAAGAAAATAAAATCATTCCACATCTATATGAAAAAGTGGTATTTTTATATCATGCACCTACCTCATCTTTTACCAAATAGTTATTTTCATAAAACTATAACCCAAAATAAAAATGAAAGACACATAATACATAATAGTCGACAATAAAAACAAAAGTATTTATTTTACTATTGAAATTTCCCATCTTATTAATAAAATTTATGAGAGTTACAAAAGCAAGGGCGACTACAAAACTCACTATCTCGCCAAAAAGCCACGTAGGCACCAAAAAATGCCTAAAGGGCGTATATAGCACACCACGAGGGCAAACAAGAGAATTACATAAAACCATAGAGCAATGTACATGATGAAAATTGACATGCAACCTTCAACCACACTCAACCCCCGAGGTCGTGGGAGCAGCTGATGTTGAATGTGTGTGGCTAACTATAAGAGGATCAATGACTAAGATCTGGTAGTGTGATCTCCTAGTAGCTGAGTTGGCAAAGGGGAGATTTAGAGGCTATGAACGGGTAACATAAATTCCCTATGGTTTATTTGCCTAACTTGGATCTAAGTGTTGATCTAGTTTGAAGTGTCCAAATTAACTAAGATGAAACTAACAATCTATGTTATTGCTAAAAGGAAACTAATCTAAACAAATCACAAAACTGAAATATTACAATCACAAACAACAATTTGCTTTTATTCTAAATAATCAAATCTACTTCTACACTAAAACTAAACAAGCAAAATAACCCGGTGTGGTTATTCACATGTGTTGAGTGTATTGAAACTAAACTAACTTAAAACAATAACTTTTCCAAATGATCTATGATATGTAGACAACCTCCTACAGATATTCTCTCCTTCGATCCATAGGGATGGGAAGAAGAGGATCTATCACCTGGGAGCTGCTATTAATGATTTAAACCTCTATTTGAAAATGAAAGGAAATTGATTTCTACTCTATTTGATATGATGTGATAAATGATAAATTGTAGGAATGAAGGAAATCAAATAACAAATCCAACCTTAAATTCATAGAACAAGGCAAATCCAAATGTGTAGTAATTTGTCCCCTCAATTTATCCTTTCTTTCTCTATGTGTCCATATGATTCCAAGGAATTGGAATGCAAAGGCAACAAAGAGGAGAAGGCACTTGAGCAATGACAACTTGAAGGTAGTATGGTTGGAATGCAAGTGGAAGAGAGATAACACAAGTGAACAGAGCTTGGTTATGTAATTTCTAGCAGGATTGTGGCAGCAATACTATGCAAGATACACAAAATTCTCAAGCCATTTTCTTGAATACAAGCATGGAATATATAGGAATTGGTTGGGATGTGCCTTCATGCACAAGGAAACCTTGGAGTGCCAAATCATTGGGTGAAGAGGTAGTTCAAACTAATTAAATCTATTTAAAAATAGAAGAGGGAAGGAATACCAAGAAATCAAGACTATTTTTAGGCAATTTGGTTCACAAATGCGCCCTAGAAGTCAAGTTAAGTGAAATCATGCGTGTTAAAATCACACATGGAGAATTCTTGAAAAAGTGTGCAGATCGCCATCCCGCATAGGGCAACGATCACGAGGCCGTCACCCTACACCTGGCAGCGGTCCCGCACTAAAGGCCAAAACATGCACAAAATGAAGCAGGAAGTGGAAGAAAGCATGGAAAAGCTAAGTAAGGATGTCTAGGCTACAAATATACATTGTGAATGGGTTTAGAACTCAACAACCTTCTGAAAGGACATAAATCATCATTCGGGACTTTTGTAACCATTTTCTAACAATGTAGCGCATGTAATTTTGGGTGTGTACAAACACTAAACACATGTCTCTGTTTCGGGAGGAGGAGGATGATCATCCCAGGGAGGGATGAAAGCTCCACTTGACGGCTTAACTTAAGGGGTATCAACATGCCAGCCATCCTGATCTGGCATCTACATCTACAAAGGCATCATAGCTCCCAACCAAAGGCGAGAGCCAACAAACATCTAAACTCTAGCCAGAGGAGAGGCCCAACACGGTGAACCTACCACAACCTTCCTTGTGAAGGAGGAAACTAGCCCACCTGAAGGAGAACAAAGCTAAAGGGTGACCCCGAGGAGAGGCGAAGTGGTGACCGCTAGAGTGGCTTTTATAACGGGTCCTCGCAAAGGTGGTCGGTGAGGTGAAGATGGCTAAGGTGGAAAAAACAAAGGGTCGGGAGGGACCCAACTCATCATGCAAGGAGCACTCCCCCAGTGTACGAGTAATTCCTATAAATTAGTGAATTCTAGGAAACCTTTTTGACTTGAGCTTGAATCTGTATGCACATAGTAGACAAAATAACCACTTTATCATTAGTGGAGAATAAAACAACAGTTTGATCATTTTGGAATATCATAGTATTACGAGCTTTCCAAATATGAAAGAGAATACAAGCTCTAAACAAATGCCATAGAGTATCAATATAATTAGGCCAAGGATTGAAATCTCCAAACAAATCCAAACACCAATGAAATAATTCAGGGTGGTAGGGTTGAAATAACGTATGAATCTAGGACTAAACAACTTCATGGCAGGAACAAGACCTGACCAAATGCTTAAAAGACTTAGGTTGAGAGTAGAAAGGGCATTTCAGATTGGGAATGTCGATGTGACTAAGATGTTCACCTACAGGAAGGCCTTGATAGATAAGGCACCAAATAAAATGGTTAACTTTAGGCTCAAACAAGGGGTTCCAAGCATGAGAAAGTCGATGAATCCAAGTAGAATGTGTAGATTGTAGGCCCTAATGGGCATTGAGCTTGGCAATGACAGGAAATATGGGGCTCAATAACTGGTATATGGTATCAACATTGTAGTAAAAATGCAATATCATGATTCCACCGCCAATTGTGCCACCATGCATCCGGAGGCTTAAGTCCCAATTTATGGAGCATGACATCTGGCATCAACTCTTGAATTTTATAAATAGATGGAAGGTCTAAATTGACAAAACTAAACTTGGTATTGAACTTGGGCCAAGAAATCACGTCTCTTTGAGAAACCAAATCCTGAATGGTGTGAATCCCCTTGCAAGATAAACGAAGAGATTTGATGCCCAAAGTTTTTATAAGTAGAAGACTATCTTCCGTGATAATGGGAGACCACCAGATATTCTGGGAATTGAAAGAGATCTCGGTGCAAAATCCATCCAATCCAATGCAACAAATTTTTCATCATTTTTAAGGCCTTTCATATGATTTTGGTGATGAATGTGCTAGTAATCTTGATTGGAGCCTTGGTGAGGAGTAAGGTATGTAACCCTATACTATTCCAACATTTAATACCGTAAGGTGCACCTAAAGCAATGCAGTGCTAAAGCAAAATTTTCAAGGCTTCAATGCTCAAAATACATCTCATAACCCATTTAGAACATAAAGCCACACTTTGTCTATAGACATCAATAATACCCATGCCACCTTGATCACGGGGTAAACAAAAACTTCTAGGCCACCCGATGAAAGCCAACTGAACCAAAACTTTTACACCAAAGGTAATCCCAGAGCAGCTTGGCAAGCTTAGAAAAGGAAGCCTCGGGATGGGCACCAACAAGCATAATAATAAACATGAGTGGCCGCAAGAATCTTGGTACACACCTGAAATTTACCAGCTAATGAAAGGGATTTGGAAGACCACCGAGAGACTTTATGTTCAACTTTGTCAATCACATACTGCCATAAAGTAGCAAAATCACTATCAAAGGCAAAATGTATGCCTAAAAATTTGAATTATTCTTTGTGCCCAATCCACTTCCGTGGGTAAGATTTCAACCAACTAGGCATAGGCTAATAACTTTTTCGATAGCCCAATGTTTTAGCAATCTGAATGTTGTATCCTGATGCAAGATAAAAGATGTCAAAGCATTCAAAAATAACAATCATATTTTGCTTAGATTCAACAAAGGTAAGAAAGGAATCATCAACAAAATGCCCATTAATGAGCTAAGGCGAATGATCTGGAAAAAAAATTCCCCAAATGTGGCCCTAATCAACACGTTGAGCAATAAGATATCCAAATGCATCAACAGTTAAGATAAAAGAGCAGGGGTAAGAGGGAACCCCTGTCTGATAGAGTGGAAAAGGCCAATTGAGGAGGACTAACACCCATTAATAGTGAGACAAGTAGAAGTATTGGAAAATAGAGTTTAGACAAATTTGAGGTAAAAATTATCCTAATCCTAAGGTCAGAACATTCATAGAATAAAAGTTCCTTCAATGCGATCATAATCCTTTTCAAAGTCAATTTTTGAGAAATAAGGGTCATTACAGAGATAACCGATCCCATTCCATTCCTTCCCAAACTGCTATAATATTTTCTAGAATGTATTGGCCTTTGATAAATCCCATCTTCTAGGGTCAAACAATCTTGGGTAAGAGGTCAGCAACGCCAAGATTCGTGGCCTTTGCAAGAATTTTGTAAGAAACATTCAACAATGTGATGGCCTCCATTAACAAAAGCTAGGTTGCATGTTATGTCCGTACTCCCGTGCAACAGTGAGTTTCTAGAGACTATGTCATAGTGCACGAAAGCTTTTCCATGGGACTACTTGTGTCCTCCATTATTCCCCTCGCATCTATCCTTGCTTGGGGCACCATTTTAACCCTTGTCATTATAACACGTATTTGGGAACCGTAGCTTGATAAAAAAACATTGGTGCAATCTGTCTTAAACGTTGTTTGTTTGAGTATGTGTGATTGTACTAGTTTCTATGTTAGGTTAGTTGGTTTACTTTCTCATATCATATTGTATTGTATTATGTATGTTACATGGAGCTAAATATCATTTTACTTTCCCATATTGCATTACGTAATGTATGTTACATGTAGTTATGTATTCGTAAAGAATGGACAAATGTTGGTAATTTAGCTTTTCATGTTATCTTACATTTTTGTTCATTTCAATAAAGGTCGATGATGTAGACCTAGGGGCAAAATGATATAACCAGGTTGCTTATTGAAAGGTTGGATGCAAAGATTGGGCTTGTCCTATATTCTCCATTATCATTTATTACCACTACTAATTTTTCTTCTAAATCACCTGGGGTAATAAACAACCATGTTTATCCCTATTCTTATTCCTTCTAAATAACCAAGGGTTTCACGCCCGTTCTATCCTATTTCTTCTATCCATTTCAATCATATTTTCGATTGTCAATTGACTTCTTCTATCACCCCATCAACACTCGAGGGGGCATCCTTCATTATACTATTTTTTCTTCAAAAAATTACATGTTTATGCTTGTCTACTATATTTTAAGAGAAGTCACTTACTTCACCTTAAACAAGGGCAAATGTAGACACCTATATTCCACTTTTGCAATCTTATTGTCAAACGCACACAAATCTCTCTCGTTCTTACCATTTCTCATAATTAGTAATATTTGCTAATTAACTAACGTTTCTTACCACTTTAGCCAATTAACAATGCTTTATTGATTGTGTAACCCCTTTCACATTCAAGATGCCACTTTACAACGAATCGTAAGCCAAAATCCTCTTCAAAACAAACAATTAGCATTTATTAGCTAATTAAGCCTATTTTGCCCTTGTTTTGGTCAATATACCCTACTATTGACTCAAACCCCTCTTCCAACCACTCAAAATCACCCCACTTTCCTCCACAACATCTCAACAAGCTTCAAAAGCTTATCCTAGCCTCCTAGTTGACCCTAAGCAATTGATTAAGGCTCCACACATCTTAATCACTTGTTAATTCACTAATTGTGATTAACAAAGCTTAATCATGATTAGCAATTCTAATCTAATTTGGGGCTTTTAGTCCCACATGCACCAAAATACAAGTTTTTTCCAAAAGGAAAACTATAAAAATAGTACACCTCTTACCTTAATATTTTACACCATGCTTTGATTTGCATCTCATATAATAAATATGATATATAGCCAAGCTAAATCCTTGCCTAAAGTCTTCAACGAGGTTAGTAGATGGATATACAAAATGACCATGTAGTCATTTAGAGAAACATCCATACCAATTTGATTGCCCTCTTAGGTCTATTTAGGTCCATGTTAGGTAATTGAACATATTAGTAGGCATGTTTAGTAGGCATGTTTAGTTAGATTTTGAATTATATTCATGTTAGTTAAGACTTTCTTTAAGCTTTTATCTTAATGTTACAATCCTAGGCTTAGAGCCTTAGCTATTAGGTGGCAATGGTGTTAGCCTTCCTCGCTTAGTCATGCAATTTGTTTTGTAGAGTTTAGGGTACTTTAAGACAAATCCCATATTCTGGGTCGGCAAGGGGCCTTTGCAAGAATTTTGTAAGAAACATTCAACAATGTGATAGGCCTCTAAATAGAAATCAGCTCCAGATCACTAGCTTTAGGAATGAACTTAATGTTGCCTTGATTGATGAAACTCCCTAAATAATTAGATTAGAGAGCTTCATTATAAACATGAAGTAGGTCTGACCAACAAAATACCAAGTGGCTTTGTAGAATTCACAAGGAAAGCCATCCAATCTCAAAGATTTATCATCGGCAAGGCACAACAAAGCTACATAAAGCTCATCTAAAGAAAGAGGAGCATTGCATCGAGCCCAATCATTAGGAGAAAGCTTGACCGAACCAACTCGATAGATTGTTGTAAAGTGGTGGCTCGCTCATTAGTAGCCTCTTGAGTTTAGAAGACTAATTGGTAGTGTTTCACAAAGGCGCGCAATCTCAGGAAAATATGTGAGCTGCTACTGAGAAACTTGAATGGATTTTATATGTTGATGAGCATGTTTAGACTGGAGGGATTTGAAAAAGTGTTGAGATGCTTTGTCTCCTACATTAAGCAAGGGAAACCGCGATCGAATCTATGTGCCACGGGCCGAATGAGATTCCATGAACTTGAGCTTGTGTCAAATACCAACATCCTGTAACTAAAGAGGGGTGTCAAAAGGATTGGATTTGAGGAGAACAAAGATCCTTCTGAACTCTTTGTCAAAGCCGAATCCACCCGTTTACGCACTCGAGCAACCTACTTTCCAAACCGATAGAGGAATCGGGTGGTGCGCTAAATTGCCTCTTCTCACCACTCATTCCAGTTGGCAATAAAGGAGGATGTGTCACCATGTTCCAAACTTTAGAAATAAGTGAGACCATCCCCACGACTCAACAAGGAGACATTAAGGAATTTATTAGATGGGACTTTGAACAGGGCCCCGCTCCAAATAATATTAAAAGAGATCGACGATGATTTGACAAAAGTACATCTGACCAAACCATGACAGGGGAGATGCCTTGCATGTAACAATAAAAAATAGGCTGCTGAGAGAGAAGTACACAATCAAGTCTTTTAAAAACCCGATCGCATCCTTCTCAAAGATTGGTCCAAGTATACCAAGCTTGAGACTTAAATTCTTACCATTTTCTGAGAAAAAGATCAGAAAGCCCCCAACAAATATTAAATAAATACCAAACCGCATGCTCACCGGCACACCAACACATGGAGAGGGCACCGAGTTTGTCATCGAGATGTTCTATCTTATTGAATTCGCCACACACAAGCCAATAAGCTAAATGCAAGTTATCACCTAACCATTTCCATATTGTCGTTCTTTCAGAGCCATCATTAGGAGCATAAATATTTAAAATACCAAAAGAAAGATAATTAATTTCCATAATCACCCACACGACCCGATTTTAATGATCATGGCCCAAAGAGGTGATTAAGGCTGATAATTTCGGGTAATGGAAATACAAGCGCCACCTGTTGGCGCTCAAAATTACACCCTAGATATGATAATGAAAGATCAAGAATTTTGAGGCAATACAGACTATTTCCAAGTGTGGGACTTGTAAATTGAGACAGACCTCTAGAGAAGGTTGGTTCCTCTACCTATCCTAATGCTAAAACTACTCCTATAACTGAAAGCAAAACTATCTAAGCCTAATCTAAGCATTCACAGGGACTAGGGAGAGAGATATGCATGGAAATGAAATCCTAAGATATGAAAGAGGTGATAACACCAAAAAAGGGGGATCAATCTCCATGAGGGATAAATGATAAAGAAACAAAGGAGAGGGCGAATAAGTGTGTCACGATCCAACTCAAGAAAATCCACTCATTCCACACTTGCAAGAACATAAGGAAAAGGAAAACTGCAAGTATAACTCATACACAACATAAAATGAGAGAGTAAAGAGGTAAGAAACACAACCAAATGCAAAGCAAAGGGAAGAGAAGAGCCAAAATGTCCATATTTAATTACTCCAGAGTATACATAGTCTATTACATCCATTTAGGAGGCATTGAGAGCATTGCAAGTTCTAAAACACGGTTAAAAACTCAAATTTTGTTTGGGACACCATTTTGGCATGGTGCCTTTGCAAAAATGGAGAAGGATACATTACAATAAAAATGAGTTACATATATAGAAGAAGAAGAGAAGAGAGAGGAAATTCAAAATTAAGGATCCCAACCACTTCTTCAACCACCCAAGACCAATCAACATTCAAGTTTGTAGGCCAACATGGGCATCATCAATTTTTTGTAGAGCCCATACTAAAAACAACCACATGATCATTTTTAACAATTACAACTTAGAAAATCAAATTTTTGTGAGCTAATTTTTCTCCCATCATGTAGTACTCTTCAAGACCTTTCCAACAATATAAAGTTTGTCTTATTTGGTGTCTGGATCAAAAGTTATGAGCATTTAAAGATCACCATGTCGTCCACATAGTTGATGGCCACGGGCCATCAAATTTAACCTCGGTTCACTCTTGTTGACATGTCGATGCCCATTGGATATTAGACTCTCCATTCTTGATTTGAGAAATTAGAGGGATCAACATATTTTTAGGATATGCGGAAAAAGAGGAAGCCACGGAAACTAGGATCCATGGAAAAGAAGGAAGTCATGGAAACTAGAATCCGCGGAAAAGAAGGAAGCCATGGGAAACTAGGACATGCAAAAAGAAAGAACCCATAGATTTTAAGGATCCACAAAAATAAGAAAGCCACAAATTTTAAGGATCCACAGAAAAGAAGGAACCCACATATTTTAAGGATCAAATGCGAAAAGAGGAACTCAGAGATATTAAGGATATGTAGAAAAGAAGTTACTGCAGATTTTAAGGATTTGCGAAAAATAAGGAACCTACAAATTTTAAGCATCTGCGAAAAAAGAGGAACTCAAGATTTTAAGGATTTGCGAAAAAGAGGAATTCGTGGATTTTAAGTATCCACAAAAAAGAGGAAGATGAGAAATCCTTCATTTTTATCAAGTTGTCCAAATAAACACAAGTGTTTATTTGACAACATTTTGACAACCTCTTGGGGGACATCTACCTACTAGATGATGAATACCGTAGCCTTGAAGCATTCATTGGGAATGAAGTCAAGCACGACTTTTAATAAAACTAATCTCAAACATTTGATTTTGTCTCTTGAACTTGCATAACTCATCACCAATTTGAAGCTGATCTCTTGAAGCTTTGAATGAATCTTGAAAACTACCCCAAAACCTTCTAATTTTCACCATGGAAATTGATTTAAATTGACTTGTATAACATCAACAAAGGGCCCACAAAAACTATGTACAAACATGAAAATCATACATGTTCTAAGAGGAAACATGCAAAATGTGCACAAACACTTGTTTTTCAATAAACAACCTAATCTAACCTACTCTAACCAAACAAAAAGAGAGCTAAACAAAACTTGCAACAGAAGGGAGAAATAATTGCCTTTCTTTACAAAATGTGGCCATGTAATTAATTTGAAAATGAACATGGCCTTTAATGAGAGTGGAAAACTGTTTAAAAACTAGTTTCCCACCCTATTCTTCAAAGTATTAGCAAAAAACAAAACAAATACCTCCTTAAATTGTTTTACATCCGGTTGGAGGTGTTGATGTTGACCTTTGGTGCTCTGATACTCTTCCTCATGCTTTGAATTGAGCATGACCGATTGCAACTCCTTCTTTGGCTCTAAACTAGCCAAATATCTGATTGGGCATGAGCCAATACTTTGAATTTTCCCACTTTATTTGCAGTTAACTCCAAGATTGGAGCTGGAAGAGATACTTTCCTCATGCTTGTGGATATTTGTAAGTTGTTTTGAACCTTGTCTTGCTTCTCCTTGTGCAAACACCCTTGTTTCCACCTTGATGGCTTCATTTTCTCCTTCTCCACTCTCTGTCCCAATATGATTTTATGTCATTAAAAGTGTAGCAAGTTCTAAACATGTAGAGCAATGAGGATCATTGCATTCCATTAAAACATCTTGCTCACTTTGCAAACATTCTTCCTCTTTTTCTTGGATGGCACTAGTGTTCAAAAACAATTTCTCTTCCCCTCCACTTCTAATATGATTTTCCTTCACAACTTCCTGCTTCTGTCTTGATGTTCAACTCTCTTTTTTATGCATGGTTTTCACATTCTCATCCTCCCAATCTGAATCATACCAATCATCCACCGATATATAATTATCATCCTTGACAAAATTGGTGGAGAAGAAGCATAAACAAGGGGTTGTTGATTTGTTTCATGCTTAGGCAGAGATGTTTAGTACTCAAGAGATCCAATTGAATCAATTAGAGGAGCCAAATGATTCTCCAAAACATACTCCCTACTTTGCTAATTTTCCCTCTCCAAAAACAACTGCATGATTTTGCATAAAAACTTGTTGAGAGTGTAGCATGGGCTGCTCCTTCTCTCTCGAAATCATAACAAACATCTCATTCTACCAACATTGTAGGATAACTTGGTTTAGTGAGTGTTGGGTAGAAGGTAGGGACAACATGTGAAATACCACAACTTCTAAAAACATTAGTGCAAGGTTTAATGAAGTTGGGTAATTCCCTGGGTGGAGATGGGAGGGATTTTTGTAAAGTATGAGGAGTGCTTTGGGCATGATAAGCTTATGGAGCACCAAAATAATGAAAATGAAGCAAAGGATTTTCCTTCCTTTGGAAAGGAACAATGGATTTTTCATTCTTTGCACAAGGGGAAGGAATAATTTGAGATGGTGAGGGAAGAATTGTAACAATGGAGATGGATTTTCTTTTTCCAACTTGAATGAGCATCTTCTCAACTTGTGATGTAATGACAAAAGCTTGAGGAAGACTGCTGCCTCCTAGGATTGAATTAACACAACTAAATCAACATCAAAGGACCTTAAATAATACAAGAATGTCATACCTTGTGAGGGTCTGAATTCTTGAGGAATTCTATGCCAAGTCCTTATAAATTTGATGTTGAAATCAGAGATAAACTCCATTGGAGCTTGATGTATTTTGCTGAGGTATTTTATGAGAGAAATAACATCTGCATTCTCCTTAAATCAGGTTATCCAATTGTTTGCTCTAGCTGATCCCATGTGGAAATGGATTGTGGAGCCAAACTGTTATACCAATCTCTTACTTTACCTTTGAATGATGAAATAAGAAGCATGAGACAAATGTTCTCTTCTCTAGTACTGTGAATGACACAATGGTTTATTATATCTTGAATGTGATCAATATGAGATCGATCTCCATTTCCATGAAAAGAGGTAGGTTTTTCAGGGTTGATTTAGGAATATTGTCCCACTACTACAAATGAAGGGGACTTAAATTGAAATGAGAGAATGAGAGATCTCTTTGGAGATCCATGAGAGAAATGGAAACATGAAAATGAGTGGAAAGATGGAGAGGATGGAGGAAAAGGTATGAAACTTGAGAAAATGGGTTTTTTGAATCACTGGAGTCACCAGATGTGTTGAGAAATGCCTCCAAAGGCTAAATACCATCAAGAACACATCAACCTTGCTGGTATGAAGTTTAAAGCACTTCAATATGGTCCCATTGGGTGTGTCGAATTGTCACTCAAAATTGCACCCTAGATATGATCATGAAAGATCAAGAATTTTGAGGCAACATGGGACTGTCTCCAAGTGTGGGACTTACAAATCGAGACAAACTTCTAGAGAAGGTTGGTTCCTCTACCTATCCTAATGTTAAAACTACTCCTACAGTTGAAAGCAAAACTATCTAAGCCTAATCTAAGCATTCACAGGGACCAAGGAGAGAGAGATGCATGAAAATGAAATCCTAAGCTATGAAAGAGGTGATAACACCAATAAAAGGGGGATCAATCTCCACGAGAAATAAATGAGAAACAAATGAAGGATAGGGCAGATACATGTGCCATAAATCCAACTCAAGCAAATCTACTCATTCCACACATTACAAGACACAAGGAAAAGGAAAACCTGCAAGTATAACTCATACACAACATAAAATGAGAGAGAAGAGAGGTAAGAGACACAACCAAATACAAGAAAAGGGAAGAGAAGAGCCACAATGTCCATATTTAATTTCCCGAGTATACACAATCTGTTACATCCATTTGGGAGGCATTGAGAGCATTACAAGTTCCAAAACATAGGTTTGCAACTCAGATTTGTTTGGGACACCATTTTGGCATGATGCCTTTGCAAAAATGGAGAAGGATCATTACAATAAAATGAGTTACATATATATAAGAAGAAGAGGAGAGAGAGGAAATAAGGATCACAACAACTTCTTCAACCACCCAGGACCAATCAACATTCAAGTTTACATGCCCAACATGGGCATCATCAATTTTTTGTAGAGCCCATACCCAAAAACAACCATGAGATCATTTTTACAATTACAACTTAGTAAAGCACATTTTTGTGAGCTAATTTTTCTCCCATCGTGTAGTACTCTTCAATATCTTTCCAAAAATATAAGGTTTGTCTTATTTGGTGTCCTAAATCAAAAGTTATGGGCATTTAAAGATCACCATGGCATTTAAAGATCACCATTTTTAGGATCCGTAGAAAAAAGGGGAAGCTAAACTAGTCGTCCACACACATGCATTTTAAGGATGAAAAGTAACAGGATTGTGGAAAAGAAGGAACAAATCCGTGGAAAAAGAGGAACAAATTTAACCTCTGGGTCACTCATTGATAAATCTTTCACATGTCAACTCCCCTTTTCCATCAATGATATTAGAGTCTCCATTATTGATATGAGAAATTTGAGGGATTCACAAATTTTTAGGATCCGTAGAAAAAAGGGGAAGTCATGAAACTAGGATTTGCGGAAAAGAAGGAAGCCGTAGGGAACTAGGATCCACAAAAAGAAGGAAGCTATGGGAAACTAGGACTGCAGGAAAAAAAAAGACAACCCTTTCGAACCTCAAATTTTAAGGATTTGCAAAAAGGTAGTCCAACCATTAGTCCGAAGTTTAGGCTTAATCACCACCGCCTCACGAATGTTAAGGATTTGCATGGAAAAGAAGGAACCTGCAGATTTTAAGGATCTCACAGCAAAAAGAGGAACTCACATAATTTAAGGATTCGCGAAAAAGAAGGAACCCACTGATTTTAAGGATGTGTGGAAAAGAAGGAACCCGGATTTTAAGGATCCGTGGAAAATGCGTCTCAATATCATCCGCCAATGGGCTGTCAACGCGATCTCTCCAAGAGGAACCCAACATGTGCCTTCATGGAGTTTTGGGACATTTTCTCTCCTCGTGGGCCTCCGTGATGCGCCGCAAATTTTAAGGATCTCGAAAAAAGAGGAATCCATAGATTTTAAGAATCCATGGAAAAAGAGGAAGATGATAAATCTTTCATTTTTAAATCAAGTTGTCCAAATAAACATGAGTGTTTATTTGACAACACCACCTTTTTCCATCAATGTCAGTGAGTATGAAAATGTAAAAAATTAGGAGCAATACATGTTAGAGTATTCTAAAGCAAAAAACTAGAAATCTTAATTTCCCGTAAGGCAAATAATATCAAGGTAGCTAAACTCCTTGGAAGGCTAACCGAACAAAATACTTGTGAGAGGGTTCTGTGCAGTCAAAACCTTGTCACGATGGGTAAGACATTCCAAGATATGAAATAAATGAAAAATCAAACATATCAAACTCCTTCTCCACCTCCCGCTTCACACGCCTCATCCTCTTCTTTTCCTTCCAGCCAAAAATTTCAAAGTTATTAACAAGCGAGATCTCCTCGTGAGGTATGAATTAGAAGCAAAGCCGGGCTTGGGATTGGAAGAAAGTTGCATATACACGAAGACCATCAGATGCCGGTTCATAGAAAAATCAAAAGAGGAGGCTCACAAAGCATTCTTGGTCATGGTTGCCATTCCATGGGAAAAGAAGTCATGAATGGAGCGACGTTTGGCCCCATTATCTCCTCAGAGGCTAAGGTCACCAGAACAAATGGTGGTCGCCGTGGGATACCTCCCCCTTGATGGTTAAGCCTGAGTGGACAAACTTCATGTGAGATATATGCAGAGAAGATATGTCCAAGCTTAAGTTCCCGTGAGGAGCACATTCTAAAGTTATCCAATCAAGAGGCAGAACCTTCGCTCTTCTTTCTAACTTCCAAAGGTCAAGAGGAGTTTGACTCTCTCAAAATCAATGTCGAGGGCCATGGTGGAAGGAATGAAAATTTGCAGGGATCGAGGGGGATTGGAGACAACTTTGAGTTTCCCATTCTCTTTTCATCCTTCCAAACAAAAGATGGGAAGGAGAAGGAGCAGAGATCTCCACAGAGTGTATTTCATACATACACCCTTTTTCTATTCCCGACCATCCATTAGTCCAACCATTAGTTGAAAATCGAGCGATCACCTTTTTGCCCAATTAGGCTTAGGCATACCAGACATGCTTGAGGGTTGCGCAAAGTCATCTAAGGATCACCGGCTTCTGAGTGAGCTAAAGAGGATAGTTACGAATGCGATGGTCCAGGGCTTAACGACAATGAAAGCATGTGTTGGGGAGGTTGAAATAAACCACCTTTTAATAGATACACAAGGACCCAACTTGAATATCCAGTAAGTCTCACATATCTTTTGCTTTCGAAGGTCAACTTTCGAGCATGTATGATTTTAGTTCGTGACAAACAACTCCACCCGGCCTCGCTTCGCAAGTTTTCAAGTTTTCAAAGTTCGGGACAGACGAGAAAATGCGCTTCTTGCTTCACCTGGCATATCACCTTTTCACCCCCTGTGGTAAATTTCGATAACATGGGTTTAACTATCTCTCGATCCAGAAAATCGTGAAAATTGGGTGGAATGACCATGAGGGACGCGAAGGGCGCTGAAGCTGGGAAGTCTTTGTCCCAAGCTTGATTCAAGGATGACAAGAGAAGCCCATTTCAAACGGGATTTCGCCCAAACAAACTTATCCGGACAAAAAGATGCTCAAATCATGACACGTGGGGATAAAGTCAAAGGGAGTCCATTGAGAAATCATTATAAGGGTATTACCTAAAACTAACAAGTTCCCTAAGGAGGGCTTGGACCTATGATGGCTTAAAAACAAAATCAATCTTCCATAGAAAAAAAGAAACGGCTCCCTTAGTGAAGTTATGGATACCTAAAACCAAGATAAATGCGACTAGTGGTTGTGGTAGACTCTCTTCCTAATGGTTCTTTATTCCAGTTTTGCTAGGGTTTCAAATAGCCATAATGGCGACGCTCTGTGGCAAATTTTTAATGCAGTTGCATCTCCCTTGCTTTCCGCGCTCTACCATAATGAGATGATTTAAAAATGCGAGCTTCGAACCTCCTCCCTCTCTTCTTCCTAGAAAAAGTAACATAACAAGTGTTTTTGCCTTTTCTAATGAAATGATGTTCCTTTTACTGAAATGCAAACTTCCTGAGCAACAAAAACGTGTTTTGTGATGCATCCGTCCATCCTTGCTCGCTCTTCGATTCCCTCGTGATGCATCCGTCCATCCTTCCCATCGCTCATGTAAACATTCTCCTTCTCTACGGTGTATCACAATGGTTATTATGCAAATAAGGTAATTATTACGATACCATTTTACACCACAGAAAGGTTAAAAATTCATCGTGAAATAATCCACATCCAACAGGATGATTCAAATTGGGAAATCCATAAAGTTGGTCCATTGAGAAATCATTATAAGGGTATTACCTAAAAACTAACAAGTTCCTTTGGACACAAACTTCAAAACTAGAAAAAATCCACGAAGTTATGATACCTAAAACCAAGCCATTTTCTTTACCACCTACACAAATATGCAATAAGGTAATTGTTACGATACCATTTGACCACAAGGTCTATGAATAACCATTATTGCCATTTATAGACCAAAAGCCATCACCACCTTAGCGGTGGGAAAATAAGCCATTATACACTCACCACCTTAGCGGTAGGGAAAATAATGAAAACCTACGATAGACCGTAGGGAAAATCCTGCACAAAGCAAAGGGGCACAATGTAAACAACGAGATATCACAAGAGCAAGCATAAAACCCTAAAGCAGAGCCAAAGTTCCTTTTAAAATATTTATTTTGGCTTTGATACATATGATAATTAATTTTAATTTTAAATGCTAACTAAACAATTATTAATATACTATATTAATTCCATCTTTATAAGACTAAGCTTAAAATAATTGTTCGTTTAATTTAAAAATATATAACTTGATGAGAAGAAATTTTATTAATAATAATAACATTCAAAATAAAGATATATTTTTAGTGCTAATAAATATATATTTATTATAGGAAAAACAATCTTATATATAAATATTTACATGCAATTTATACTTTCCAAAATAATGTAATTATAAATGATGTTTGATTTAATTTATATAATTAATAAGAAAATAAAATATATCCACATTTATATGAAAATTTGTTATTTCTATATTATACACCTACCTCATCTTTTGAAAAATAATTGTTTTGATAAAACTATTACCCAAAATTTTAAAAAGACACATAATATATTATAATTAGAAAATAAAAGAACAAAGTATTTATTTTGGTAAAAATATTCCTTAATGTTCATAAACATAATAATTAATTTTAATTTAAAATGATAATTAAATGTTATTAATAATTATTCTTTAATTTGAAATAAATATGTAACTTGAAACAAAGAAATCTTATTAAAAATAATAATCTAAGAAAAGAAAAAAAAAAGAAGATAAAATCTAATTTAAAATAAGTATATTTATTATAGAAAAACATATTCTCATATATACATAATTACATGCAAATTATAAATATAAAAATAATATAATTATAAGTGATAATTTAAAATAAATATATTTCTTATTAAAAAAAAATCTTATATATAAATATATACATGTAATTTATATTTTAACAAATAATATAATTATAAATGATTATTGATATAATTAATAAAAAAATAAAATAATCTATATTTATATAAAATCTTGTTATTTATATACCATGTAATTATCTTATTTTTGTCATGTGTCATAATCTTACACATTAAAACTCTAAATATAGAAAACATTATCTATACAATCTATTTTTTATTAGATATTTAGTTGTCACCATGTCATAGTTATCATGATTTAGTGAGGGATAAATCATATAAAAATTCATGACAATGACATGGCACATGCAACTAATTTAGAAAATTGTACACCATAAATGGTAGAGAGAGAAATTAACAATTATTTTTGCTAGAGAGAGAATAGTCAAAGGAAGAGTGAATGACAAATTGGTGTACTTAAAGGTGGAGGCAAGGCACATACTTCAAAAGAGAAGCCAGGAATCTAACAAAAACCACCTAGACCAAAGAGCCTTAGGAGAGAGAAAACCCTAAATTTGTGGGAGGGAAACTGGGTCAACAGGTGTACCAAACATCTATATAAGTGGCATGTTTAAAGATAGGGGTTGCCATTCTTGATTTGTTTTGAGCCTGAAAAGATTTGGTAAGATTTGGTGTTGAGTTACTTTCATGTGATGTGACTAGCCAAGAATGGCTGTATTTGATTGGTGCTTCTAGGGTTTTCTATAAAGGACAGGCTGGCACTTAGGGTTTTTTCTTTAAAAGGACAAAGTGTCAGTGGTGCTTTTAGGGTTTTCAAGAAAGGACAGGCTGGTTTGGCTGGTACAGGAGACTTAGAAAGGTTGTACCTATATTTGTATTGGCTTGGGCAAGTGCTTTTCAAGCTTAATTCTCTTGTATAAATATTGACATCCAAATATATATTTGGGGCAGGAGAAAGGACAGGACAACATCAGGGTAGATTCTGGAAGTCAAGGGTCATATTTAATGCTACAGGCCTTTCTTTTTCCTAGATATTATATTTTGTCCTTGATTTAGTAGATTCAAAGGGAAAGAGAAGTTTTTGCTGTTTATCCGAGCTCGGGATTCAGCCCAATAAAAAAAGATATACAGGGAGGTAAGATTTTACCATTCGTGTTCTGGTGACTTTTATTGATGTATCAAATTTGCAAATTTTGATTTAAATTTAGTCACAATAGATGCTATAATGTGATTATGTGTATATCGGAATTTACATTTGGTGTATATCCTTCGTTGAATGTATATTTTGTGTACATCTGCCTTTGAAATTGAATCATGTTGCAGTAATTTCTGTATATGTTTGGGATTGACTTATCGTTTCGTGAATATTACCCATGTTTGAGAGTAATGTTTCTTTTCTTGAAACCGGTGCAAATTTATGCTTTTGATTCGTGTGCTTTGCCATCAAGAGCCGCTAAAGTTTTCATTCTGAATATTCCTTTTTGCGAGATTTAAATTTTCGGGCGGCTCTTTTCTAATTGTTATTCGAAAAAGCTTTTCGTTTCTACGTTGCGCGCGTCTTTGAGTTTATTTCTGTTAGCGGAGTTTTTGGAAAATTTAAGTTGAATATTCAGAATAAATTCGCAGTTTTCTTTAATTGTATTAAATGATTTTAGTCTCATAAATATCTTTTGTTTGAAACTTAAAATTCGCGCGGAGATTTTGAATGCCTCTGCTTCTGTGCATTAAAGTTGTGTACACGTTAAGTTGCCTAATGAATACTCGAGTCATTGTGATATTCTGCTTTGAAATTTATCCTAAATATGACTGGTTGTGTATTGAAGCTTACGAATATCAAATATCCATTTTCGGCATTTTACTGCATGAGTATTCAAGAGTCATTCACATTGTTCTGCCTCTGAAATTTACCGAGTATTGAATGCTTTAGACATTCACAATGTTTTTCCTTCTTAGTTCTATAAAATAATTACCAGTTTTCAGGTTACGATTCCAAAATTCTCAGTTTTGTAATGAAGAAGGTTTCATGCGACCACTTAGGCTATGGTCCCGTGGAGGGCTTACTAAATTTTCTTACTGGATGTTAACAAGAAAATTTAGGAATCTTTTCATTTTAGTTTAGGTGAGAAATTCTAGGAATCATATGCAAAGAGATGGTCCAGATTTTTTTTTAATCAAATCTCAATAAAAATATCATTGAAGGTGCCATGTGGACAAAAAGTACCTAACCTGGTGGAGGAGGCTCCCCTTTAGCAACTGAAAGCCTGAGGGCTCAAAAAGCGGAGATCCTTTTAACAGAAAAAAATCTTTCAATGGGACTGCATCTTTAGGCACTAAGAATGGGTGGTAACCTTCTCTGAGACCTTGCGCTTAGTTCCCTTGGACATTTTTAACTTTATCATTACTTGCACAAGACATTAGTCACCTTGACATTGTTTTTGTTTTTAAATTTTTGTCAATAGCTGGTGCACAAACAGGCAGGGAAAACCCTCTTGCAGAGCATGTAAAGTTGAGAGTATTGGGCCTTCACTATTTACAGGATGGGTGATTCATCCTATGTATAGGTCTAATTTTTGGGTCACCGATAGTGTGTGGTTTTGAAAATTAGCATGTATCCCCTCCTGAAAATTTTTGTGTAGTCCAGCATTTTAGTTGGGCAACCTAATAAGCATGGTTAAGCATCTGAGCCATGAACCTCACCATCCTAATCTTATAAATAGTCTTTGTCCTGTGGTTCTGTTTGACAAGTATGTTATAGTATTACGAACATAACTATAAAAGATGACAGTTTTATATAAAAGAACCAAGAAGTTGTAGTGACATTCTGCATACTAAAATCTCTATTGGCGGAGGATGATTGTGAAATCCTTTCTTTGCTTCATTACCCAAGGATCTGTTCTGTTGCACAAGATGTAATGCGAGATGTGTAATATATACTAGAAGTATCTTGTGGGAGAACCATCTACTTGTCTCTAGAATTTGAAGAGCCATTGATCAACTATCTCATTGAAACTGACATGTGTCTTTTAATGATGTGAAATGTAGTGACTAGGTTGTTGATTGCACCGATAGACATTCTACAACAGCAGATGGAGATGGTGGATTGTAATGTCTGCGAGTTAACAATTATTGACCTTAAATTTGATGTCCGCTTGACTATCACAGGGAAATTTAACCTTAAATATGATGTCTATTTCAGTGTCACATAAATGTTTTTTCTTTTTGCACGGAGAAGTCAATTGCAAAATTGTAATATTTTTGGCCATGCAGTGGAGTTTGGAGCTCTTTTTTGACCCATAAAGATTTTTTCGAGCCCGATATAGTGGGTGGGAAATTCACGGAGAAGGTAATGGAGTTTTTAATCAATGTGGTATGTGGAAAATCCTAGATAAGGGTTTTAAGGTTGATATCTTTCTGCATTTTTAAGATAGATGTATTTAAGATATTTGTACTTTTTGCAATGTCCTTTGATAGGATTGAGGGTTTGGGGTTGTGGGGGCATTGCCTTTTAGTCCTTCAAGGGGTGATTACCCCTATATTTCTATTAGGGGAAGACAAAAGAAGAGCAATAATGATTTTTTTTTTGAAGTCGTCAGACCCTCCTACACAAAGCAAAATATGATATGATATTGAAAATAGAACCATTTTTACCTAAATGTAGTGTTATGCATGGATGTGTCCCCCAAAAATAGGTGTTTGGGACGTCTGGGACGCCTTGGTGACGACGGGATAGGGGAATCCTCCCACCAAGGTTTTCCATTTAGCAAATTTCAAGGGGGATGTCCCTGAAAATCAAGGATGTTTTTGGAATGTCCCTTTATTAGAGGATGTACTGATCCCCCACCAATTTGTTTTTCAATTTTTAAGTTTATTTTTAATATTTAAATATTAGAAATTTGAATGCTAGTTTTTCAATATAGATATTTGAAAAATACCAATATGTATCTTTTTAAAGGCACTTATCTTGAATTTTCGCATAGTTTTGCACATTCAAGGGGTTCCACATTGATTAACAAATCAATCACTTTCTCTGCAAATTTCCCTATGTCTGGTTGTGGATGGTTATGATTTAGCTACACCATTGTGTTGGGCTCAAATAAACTTGAAAATGAATAAATTTGGGAAGGACCTAATGTACTCCCGTAGGGTAAGATTGTTTTGGAAGCCCTCATTTCTATTTGAAAGAAAGTATTTATAAATCTAATTAAAATTCACTTTGGGAGCTTCAATCACTTCTTAAAGCCTATATGTTTAATTTTATATGAAGAGAAAGGTTGTGTAAATGATAAAAGTAGTAAGTCATAGATCAAAATGTTTACGCATAACCCGACCATATTGTATTACAAAGACATAATAAAAATCAAGACAAATGTGGATAGTGAATTGCCATAGATTGTTATAATTTTTTAAAATTTATTTGTATATTTTTAATATTTACAATTTTATACATCATTTTAATAGCCGTCCCCAGCCGCCCCCTTGCTGTCCCCAAAATTTGGGATATTTTTGCCATCCCGAAAACCCCATCCCTAGATTCCCACATCTTGGAGTCTTTGGTAACTATGCTTAAATGTGAGAAACTTGATTTTTACATTTCTACAATGTTCTCCTAATTAAGTTGTCTTCATCTAGTTGATAGGTGTTTTAGACTTATGTTTGTAGGTAGTAGTTGAGAAAGGCAATATGGATGCTACAATATCAGAAAATAATCTTCTTCCTTTAGTCGTGGTATTAATGTAGATCATTGGAAATATATTTATGCAGGTCATTGGAATTTTTGATAGTATTCTCTTTTTTGGCCAGTTTAAGATGGAGTGTTATGTCCTGACTCCTAAAAGGAAAGTAACTATAAATAGGGCGTTAGGCCTTGAATTAATTCTTTGTTTTGGAGGGAAGTATTTTGTTCAGAAGTATTTGGAGATTGTGTTTGAGCCAAGTGCACAATCTATAGTGTTCTTGGAGACATCTTTGGCTCAATTTGACATCCACACCTTCTTAGAAAACTTTTCTGCTCGTCTATGTATTTTTGAGCCAGTTCTTGCATCTGTACAGTTCATGGATATCTCTCTGGCTTGATTAGACATCCATCCTTCTCAGACAAGTCATCTCCTCTTCTATGTGTTGCTTGATCTGTTTTCAACAATTTTATAGTTATTTTTCTTTCGAGTTTCAACAATTTAAAAACTATTCAACAAAAGATAGTTTTTTCATAAAGGAGCAGAAAAAAAAATGTTTAGATTGCATTTTGTCCTATTCAATTTTAGATTTAATAAAAAATAGGTTTGTATCTTTGGGTTAGTGACAATTATAATAGGTCTATAGCTGGGCTCATGACATTGGTGTTTGATCTGTATTTGACTCGGATATTCCGATGTCCAATTCTTCGACATGAATGCTATTGAAACCAGCATGTATTAGGTGGAGATTTGAAGATTGTTACAGATATTGTTGGCATTTACATTGTTCACTGAAATCATGTGACATTTATGTTATGATTGTAACCCTTTACATGTTATAGGGTTATGGAGTGGTTGACGTGGCATACACAATCGATGAAATGACTAATTTCTAGATTTATAATCTTCAGGCAGGCAGCCTCATCAGGACTTTGGGGATGCCTCAACTTAATGTTAGCTATATATAGGGGCTAGTTAGTTGTTAGTAGCCATCAAATCGTGTGTTTAACTCCTAAATTCTAATCAAAGCATTTGGGAGGTCACCTCTCAACGTGGCTCTGCTTTCAGTCTGTGTGTGTGCTTCAGCAATGGGCATCTGCTATTATCTGTTGTAGATATGAGATACGTGTATTTCATCTATTTCAATGCTATATCAAGATCTGGTATGGCATCTTTGCTAAATTTTGTTAATAATATTGTACTAACTTGCTGTGCATGCTATTGTATCTACTCCATTATGCTGTTTATATTGGGAGAGTTATGTTAATTCAGTTGTAATATCTGTCTGTGACATTATTGAATATAGGATGGTCATATTAGTGTACATGTCCAAATTTATGCCTATACAGTTGTAATAATTCCAATGTACTTGTTTGATTCCCTCATACACAAATTAATGGTGTATGATTGATATACATTCTATATGCTATTTAAAATTAAAAATTGTGCTTAAAACCAACCAAACATAGTTTATTAATGCTTTCTCAAGTGCTGTTAAATGAAATCAACATATGAAATGAACAATTGAGCAAGAAGAGAACACAAAACAACACACAGCAAGAGGTACCCAAGATATACCTTGGAGAAACCCAATGTGGGAAATCTGCAGCATGGAAATCAGTCGTGCCTCCTTATGTCAACCGGAATCAGCAAGATAACAAGCCAACTGCTTTTGTGGAGCCTCCAAGAATATTAGGACTGATATAGCCATCTACCATGCTCCAATAAATTTGTCTTGCTCTAAAACTTATTCATAAGAGCTTTATGCTTATAGCTGGAATGCATAAAAATTCCAAATCTAATTTTCTGCTGACCCATTCCCTTAAATGAAATTCTATAGCTTAAGTGAGCATATGTATAGATACGGTAGAATGTATAAAAAAGTTCCAAAACAAATTTGAGATAAAGATTTGGAGTTAATTTGTTCCTTGAAATGATATTTCTATAAACCAATGAGCATATTTTTATAGATACATTGGATCAATAAATCAATGCAAAAGAAGCCAATAAACAAATCACTTCGACAATTGAAAGGCATCTGGATGGATTTGGCCTTGTACGCATAACTGATGTTTAGGTGATGGTTTGTGCTGGCTTAAATGTGTCACATTGCAATATTGTCACAATGACATGTTTGGCCAGGCTGGAACCCATCATTGATGCATTTGTCAAGTTTGACTAGAATTTATGTATTGATCAGCTTGAATCCACAATCAATACACATGTTTGGCTGGGATTTACACTTTTATCTAGGCCCACATTTGTTGTTGACACATAGGTTATAGGTTTGTTGAGGATTACATAGGAAAATTACCAGATTACATAGGCAAATGGCCAGACCGGAACCCATCATTGATGCATATGTGTCAAGTTTGACTAGAATTTATCTCAGAAGCATGGAAACACCTGTGGGGTTATGTTTCGTGGCGAAACATTTCGAAATGGGAAACAGAAATGAAACGTGCCAGATGTTTCCGGAAATGTTTGGCACGTTTCCACTGCTTTTTTAAAGTTTAAAACATCAAAACTTTTTAAAAATAAAAAAGTTGCATTTAATAACCCTAACCCTAATCTACCTACCTAGACTTGCTAAAGACACTTCCTAAAAGCTATATAATGATGAGTCATGACTCTTTAGAAGTTCAAATTTCAATGAATACAAAATATTTTGAGTGCTTTATCAATTATCTCTTATGGCCTACAATTATAAAATGAGTATTATGCATACACACACACACATATATTGTACGGACGTTTCCGGTAACTTTTCGTATCCAAGGTTTTTTGAAAATTGCCGTTTCCGCGTTTCGTATTCATTTCTGTTTCCGTTTCCATGCAACGTAGGAATTTATGCATTGTTCAACTTGAATCCATATGTTTGGCCGGGATTTACACTTTTATCCAGGCCCTTATTTGTCATTCATGCATAAGCGATAGGTTTGTTTAGGATTACATAGGAAAATTTCTGGAGTTAATAACTTGGTGCTACGGCTTTTGTTTTTTGTCTTTTTGTCTTCTTTGGTGCTCCCCAAAGGGCCACCAGCCGGCTCGGCAGCATACACGTCTCAGAGGGCAATCCAGATCTACTCGCCTCCCTGGCCGTCGTTCTAATCTTAGATCTCTGCGGGGGAGGGGGCCCTCGCCCCCCTCTTCGAGGAGTCATTCCATCAGTAGCTACTTCTTGTCAGCTTTGAATGTTAGGAGGGATGTGACTACCATTTCTGAGTAGACAGCTCCTTATCAGTCCCCTCCTTCATTCTCTTCTCCGCTTTCCTTCCCCATCTGTCTCATTACCCCTGTCTGTGGGGGTTTTGTTTTTTGGGGTTTTTGCTTGTTCTTCTCTTATTCTCTCTTCTGTTCTCGGGAACTCGTTTTGAGTCTTCCCGCTTGCACTTTGTATATTGTTTGGACTGCAGTCCCATTGATCTACTTCTGTGGTCATTCGTTGGACATTAATATATTTATCTTATCTTATCTTATTGAAGAACTCTTATCATTTGATGAGTTTCACCAATTTTTGAGTAAAGTATTAAGTTTCCCATGAATATTAAACATGGGTCCTTATTGAGCGCTTTGAGCTAGATTTTTTTATATAAGGAATAAATTGAAAAACTAAGGATACATTTCAAAAACTAAAAGAATCCATTAGGGGTGATCAATAAGCATCAGAAAAAATAAAATCTCTTCATCATCCAAGATTCCAACCAGAGAACAACTGAAAATAGTCAGTAACAGAATTCAAATTGAATGTTTCTTATATGGTGATGAAACTATTGGTACATGCAGGGGGCAACACCGTAACTACTCATTTCCTTAAGTAGTGGCTACGTAACTACTGGTCTCTGCAGGGGTGGTTACATGACCTTCAGTTTGCAGTTTGCACTGAGTGGCAGTTTTGCTCGAGTAAGTTGTAACAGAATTGCAGCTAGAGTAATGGCAGAATGATGGCGTCTCTGCAGTTATGAGTCGATTTGAAGTCCTTTCATGCATGAAAGGACACTTCCAATTGTAAGCATGATTGTGTGATAGTCAGAGTTGGGGTTCGGTTGGCTGTAGAAGGAGAAAGGAAGGTGCCGCGAGTGAGTTGAGTGAACAAATAGCAGAGTGTTTGCTATAATTACTCTATTATACTCTTTGTAAACCATCTCTGGCCATAAGAGATTGAGTTAGCTAACTTTTGTCACTTCCAGATGGTATTTGGCACTCTGGGGTTTCCAGGTTAAAAACACTTGTGCCCAATGCTGTTCAATTCATTTTAATTTATTGTCATGATTTATTGCTGCAAGTTCTGTTTATGTTTCCAATAACACACTACACTAATTCCAAGTTCTTAAAGACTTAAA
This sequence comes from Taxus wallichiana var. yunnanensis, assembly GCA_018340775.1. NCBI lineage: Eukaryota > Viridiplantae > Streptophyta > Pinopsida > Cupressales > Taxaceae > Taxus > Taxus wallichiana. Next base: position 527,700,259 of record CM031236.1, read on the forward strand.
GCATTCAAAACTGTTAATTCGGAGTAGAATTCAAGTGGACAGCATATTTTGATTCTGCAAATTCCATTAGGTAATTTCCGTAAGAGTTTACAGATCATTGTATGTTGAATCCTTGATTTGTTGATCACTTGAATGTGACATTTAACAAGTAGAAGCTTATCCAAAGGTTGTCAAGGGAAACCTGACAAGAGAAATTGCCAAATACTCCAACAACCAAGAAAAAGTCAAAAGGCGGTGTGAAAATAAGTTCTCCTATTAACTCTATGGTCGGGCAGGCAAAGGGAAGAATAGTGATGAGGTAGGAAGTACCCATACAAAGGATTAAGAACAAGAAGAAAATACTAATATGTTGGGAATCATCCAATACTAAACTTAGGGGTAAAAAGAAAAACGAAGACTCTTGGTTTTTGGTCTCGATCCTTAGACTCACCCATGAGAATCGCTTTGAGCTAAATGACACTTCCTTGATTAGTGGTCCAAGTGATTGGTATTTTTGTGAGCTTAGATTCAAGTATTTTGGCATTAGCCTTTGGAATCATATTTATCACGTTTACGAATTTGGATTTATACAAGAGGGTGAAAAAATCTAGAATTCTAGAATTTTTTTGGAAAGTCTGGTTTAGAAAAAGAGTCTCTTTATATACATTATATAACAGAGTTAAAATTTTAGTTTCTGGTCTGAGCAGAGCAATTTTTCTGTGGAGGGTTTGTAGAGATTAATTTTTAATTTTTATAAGAGAAAATAATAAAAAAACTCGAATCAGGTCGGTCCTATTCGGTACATCTGAAAATTTTGAATCTGGTAGAATTTGGTGCTTAAGCAAGTTCCTCGATTGGCTTCCTACATTCATGTAGTCCTTGGATGCTCCCTACCTTCTTCTCATGAAGAGTGAGATAAAGAGAGGTCATTGAGGACATGTATCAACAATATATTCAAGTCACTTGGACCTCTTTTTGTAGGCTCTCAGCCCCACAATGACTCTATTCTGTGTATTTTTTTCAAATTGATCACAACACCATCATCTGTCTTCAGCTATTTCCAACATCATTGGTCACTGCTGTAGGATTACCCCTGGCCAGATCAAGACATCCCAATCAATCGCAAGTTGAGACAGACTATCATATTCCATGATGAGATAGGATCCGTAGTCGTTTTCTCTGGGAAATGGAGACAGGTTTTAATAAATGTTTTGTTGTAATTTTCGAAAGCACTGCTGGGCAATTACAGCTTCATTCTTCACATAAGTAGGCAAAGTTCTGACAGCTAAAAGTTTTAAAAAGCAAAATGTAATGGAGCTTGTTCATATTTCCAACATCATTGGTCACTGCTGTAGGATTACCCCTGGTCAGATCAGGGATCCCAATCAATCGCAAGTTGAGACAGACTATCATATTCCATGATGAGATAGGATTCGTAGTCGTTTTCTCTGGGAAATGGAGACAGGTTTTAATAAATGTTTTGTTGTATTTTTCGGAAAGCACTGCTGGGGCAATTACAGCTTCATTCTTCACATAAGTAGGCAAAGTTCCGACAGCTAAAAGTTTTAAAAAGCAAAATGTAATGGAGCTTATTCATATTTCCAACATCATTGGTCACTGCTGCAGGATTACCTCTGGCCAGATCAAGGCATCCCAATCAATCACAAGTTGAGACAGACTATCATATTCCATGATGAGATAGTATCCGTAGTCGTTGTTTTCTCCGGGAAGTGGAGACGGGTTTTAATAAATGTTTTGTTGTAATTTTCGGAAAGCACTGCTGGGGCAATTACAGCTTCATTCTTCACAAAAGTAGGCAAAGTTCTGACAGCTAAAAGTTTTAAAAAGCAAAATGTAATGGAGCTTGTTCAATGGACATGCTCACCCATGGAGCTGCAGCATCTTAACCATTGTCAAAAACTCCCACCAGTGGCGTATTAAGACCATTAACCAAGCTTTAATGATCTCTAAAGAAGCATATACAATGTTGTCTAAACTCTGACCCGCTGATGCTATACATAATCACAAAAGTCCCCAACACACTAATAATCTAAAATAAGTATCAACTGAGCTTTCTGGACACAGGTTGTTCAACAAATCATAGTTACCTAAGTCGTAGGGATGGAGGACGGGGTCCGGGAAACGGGTTTTCCGGGAAGGCAAAAGATTCCCAGATTTTTGGGATGACTGGGGATGGCTATTAAATAATTATAGAAAAATTAATATTTAAATATTTCAACTTTATTCTACTTATGCGTTTAAATTTTATTTAATGATTTTTAGGGTTGTTTCGGGATGAGGGTTTAATGTTTTTGGTAAAAACTAGTGATGTTTATTAGGGGATTCTGATTTAAAGTAAAAGCATCAGAAAAATTAAAAAAACTGGGGACATCCTCTCCAAGTTCCAAGTCCCCAAAATGTCCGGGATGTTGCCAAAATCTAGGGATGTGCCCCACGTAATATTGCAACAAATACATCAATTTAGCGAAAAGTACTAGCCAAACTTTGTTAGTTCACATTATTGGACAAAGCCAATTGTCATGAATTTTTTTAATGTTTATACAAAGTCAAAACACACTACAATTAAAAACAGAATTCAGATTTCTTTGAGTATAAGTACTCCAGTTTTCATGAACTTGGAAGTCTTCTTCATGTTGCTAAGAGGATGGTATTCAGCTGGAAGAGGAGGAGCTATGGCAGCAATGCTGCTTTGTGCGTCTTGAGCTTTCTTGGCATTGACTAAATCTATGAGATCAACTCACCATGCATGCCAATAAGTGACGGGGGAGACAGCATATTCAACTTTGACAATTTTGAAATGCCAATCATCAGTATCACTCACCTGTTCAGCTTTATCACTTGAGTTACCAGCTGAGGATGAGATATATCCTTGTTTCCCACAGAGGTAGCTCTCCCTTCATTCCAGTCCTTACATACCATCTGACAAGAGGCCATACCAAATCCCGCTTCCCTATAATAAAATGCCTGATAATAGTTGTGTGATGTTAGGTACAAGCTCAGGTCTAATCTTTTGTTGATAATCTTGGGGTCTTGTTGGGATATTAGGTACCAAGGTCACCAGATATGGTGAAATCTATATAATTTTTCACTTTGTTTTTTCCTTTTTCAAGTTGCCTGCACAAAAACTTGAAATTTCGGTAGTTTAAAAAATATTTAATAGAATATATTTAAAAAAAAGCCAATAAAAGTGCATCTCAAAAATTCATGTTATTTTATAATTAACCATGAATTGACACCATAACGTGCTTAAATTTTAAAGTTCCAAAATTTTACATTCAGCAGCGAAATGGATTTATGCAGTGTTTGGAAAGGTTTCTGTTCCTTTTTGAAAAGCGCGTTTACAAGGTTATGAGCAGCTCAGCAGTTCCTGGAAGAATAGCACAAGCCTGGCAACATTTGAAAAGAGGTGATAGGGGTCGGGGTTAAGGAGGTGTGTTGCTGTTAAAAGACACAAACACAAAAATCTTGGAATACAACTGTTACAAAGATTGTATGTCAACTGTTTGACAAAATATTCTGTGAAAGAACCCTCAAATGCTGCTGTGATTCTGCAAATTGTTTGACAAAACGCTGCAATATACTATACAAGTGTAAGTATTGATGAAGAAAAGCTATCAGATGATGAATATTCAACTAGTTAAAAAATTATCATAATTTTTAAATATACAGTTTATCGTATTTTTTTCCATATCTATCTTTTTTTTAAACAGACTGTCTTTTTTCCATATTTAAGGCCCACCATTTAATAAACTCCATACGAAAGTTGCTACATTGTTAGGTACAAACACAGGTCAAATTCATGCACCCTCTTTTACCCAATTACCTATTAAAAGTTAAGAGCATCTTTAATAGAAATTATGTGACTGTCAATGTCTGTCCATTTTCCCTTAGCGGGAGGCAAGTAATCTGGAAATTACAATTTCTCTAAAGATTCAGAGGAGCCAACTGCATTAGCTAAAGCTCTGACTTCCTTTCTTTTTGCACAAAATCTAGTGCCTCTTCCTCTTCAGCAGTAGGCCGTCTGCTCTGGTTGGCAGTTACAATTAAAAGGTTTACAAATCCAGTGGAGTTTTACAAATCATTCCCGATTAGTTCCAATTGATTGGCCTGAATTTTTTAAAATAGAGTTGTGGAATTTTCAAGTGCAAGTTTTATTATTGTGTTTCTGGCTTGTGGAACATATATGCTTGTGAAGATTGTTATTAGAAATTCTAGTTCTGGTTGCAAGCTATGGTAACCTTTACCTCATTATTCTTAATTCAATCAAGGGTAGACAAATTTATAAGTATTGTCATCTAGAACAGATGAGATTGTTTTCGATACTGTAGTTTTCCCCCTTAGGTTTCTTTTGTTCCAAATTATTTTTGCACACAGATTTTGCATGACATTCGCTCTGTCTTTAATGGGAAATACTGCGAACAAGATAATATTTTAGTTTAATTTCAAACACAAGAGACTTGTGAAGCTACATTAAGGGAAAACCATGTTCTTTGGTTATCATCTTTTGTTATATGGACAACATTCACGCTTTATGATTGCCTCTCCCATTTATGAACTATGGACTTCTCTCTATTTGAAGACGTTTATCATTGGATTTATCTCTGTTAAAAAGTAGATGGAGTGTACTCTTACCTTTTCCCATTTCACCTTTTGCCACCATAATCATATAATATTTTTCACTAAGTAGCCGATACGTTTTGGATATGGGAACGGGTACGGGTACGGAGTATCCGATATGCGGATATGGCAATTTTTTTTTGGCCCCGGATACGGCGTTGGATACGACAATACAAAAATATATAAAAATTAAAAAATATATAAATTTCAGCCTTCTAAATAGGAATTAAGTTATTAACCACATATTATGCATATGAAAGACAAGATAAGTAGATAACTTATAAGTTATAAGCTAAATAAGTGAATAACCACAACAAACAAGTCATAATTTGTTAAAACTTAGAAACTTAAAAGCTTAAAAGTTAAATACTTAAATCAAACACAATGTGAATGTCATGATATATTAAATTCAATTTATTACACCAAATCAGTCATGATCAAAGTTCAAACTATCTTTCAATATTCATCATATTCCTCTTCATCAAGAGGATCAACATCAACATCATCATCATTAGGTGGTTCATTAGAACCACATGGACTCGAACCACTCCCACTAGGGCCACTGCCAGTTGCACCCCCTTGTGCATGTAGGTCTTGCAGTGCCAAAGAAGTCTCCTCATCATCTAATGGTAGGTGGGAAATGGAAGCATCCAAGTCAACTATCTCTAGATCAATATCCCAATGTTTTGTTGACCCTTCCTTGTACTCCGGCTGCTTGTGGGATAAAAGGTGCAAGTTGGAATGTATATATACCAAATCTTTAGCCTTTTTAGCCCCCAACTTGTTGCGCTTCTGTGAGTGGATGAAGCTATATGTACTCTAGTTGCGCTCAAAGGAAGATGAACTTGCAACCTATTGAGGCAATGCAAAGTCAATGCAAAGTTCAAACTTAAACACTCAAACTTAAATTTTAAAAAACTAAAAGTTACAACAAAAAGGAAAGAGAATAAAAAAACTTACCTGTGCCAAGACCTTGATTGCAAGAGGTTGCAAGTAAACCGATGCATGACCATGGAGGTACCACCACATATGAGCATCCATCTTGTATTTGCTCCGAAGAGCGAGAAGGCTATGACCTGTTTTTGCTATGAAATTGCCAATCTCTATCATAACCATGTCTCAAGATCAAGGAAGAGCCTAGACAATGCTGCCATATATCCCTCACTGACTTCCGCATCCCTGTATGGTGCTATCCTCCTTGGCAAAGAAAGGATCTCTGTGTTGTAGAATCTAGGAGTCAATGCAAAAGCAAGTAGATGTAGCGGGGTGGTCATTTTGTTCCACCGCTCAATGAGGATTGATTGCACTTCTTTGAAAAATGTTTCCTCAGGATCTTGTTCTTTTGCATTTATGATGGCTTTTATCTTCTCAATCATTGAGTCAATACCATCATATATCTCTCCTAGACATGGCTGATCCATGTCAGTAAAGCGATCATGCTCATAATGGGCTTAGTAAAACTCAACAAATATTCTACTCGATCCCACCAAGTGTCATCTAAGATCATGCTCTTCACTTTTTGAGCCCGTTCAGTGTTTGATTGCCTCCATACAACCCATAGGTTGGAGGTTACCATCTTGATGAGTGCCTGTTGCACCTTCACAAGTCGTCTCAAGATGATTGTGTGTGATGCGAACCAAGTCTCAACAACCTAATATAATAAGAATGAGAAACAAAAATTAAAAAGAAAATTGAAAACTTTTGAATACTAATTATACTATATTTTAAAAATAAAAAACTTATATTTAAATTAAAGAAAAAAGAAAGGTAGCTTCCCTTACCTTCAACAACTCCAAATGCGAGAATGATCTAAAAATGCCTTGTGACTGGTGATGGTTGGTGACAAACATTTGGATCTCTTCAGCCTCTGCATACACTTGTTGAATCCACTCTATTTTGCTGGCCATCTTTTTAGCATTAAATTTAGTGAATGCACGACACATGGTGTCCAAAAAATATGCCCATACCTTGCCTCAACTAACATCCCTACGGCTTTGCAATTCTTGGCGTTGTCCATTATGACTTGGACAACATTTTGAGGCCCCACCACCTCAATGGATTTGAAGAGGATGTTGGCAATGAATTGGGCATCCTTCACTTGCCCCTCACAATCAACCACTTCAAAAACATTGCCCTTTTAGGGCATACTACATTGATCAAAGGGCGATTTCTTGCATCTTTCCATCCATCAGAAATGATGGACACACCTGTTTTGGCCCATGAGTCTCTAATTGGTTGCAAGGAGGTTTCCACATTTTTTTTTTATCCAATAGGGTGGTGCGGATCTTCTCATAGCTTGGTGATTTGTACCCTTTTGGGGCCTCATTGATGGCTTTCACCATCTCATGCCAATAAGGTGACCTCACAACATTAAATGAAAGTCCATTTGCATACACACATCTTGCAATGTGTTCATCTGCAATATCCTTGCTCTCATTTTGAAAGGCCTTTTCCAATGGTCCTTTTGTCTTACTTCTCTTTCGTGAAAGGGGTGAATCCTCATCATCCATGGAGGTAGGAGCCACAAATGGATGTGGCATGGTCACAATTGGGGATCCACTACTTGATGGGGCAATAGGAGGCCTCGTCTGATCGAGATGAACTTCCTCTTTTGGCCAATGGATGACCCGCTTTCATAGCCAAAGTTGCCTCTGCATCTTCTTGCTCTTTGATATATGCCAAAACTTGTGCTTTTGGCACCCCAACATTATTTTTCCCCTTGCATATTCTTATACCGTTACCCGTTATCGCACACAAGTGGCTTTTCACCCGACTGTAAGAGCCTTTGAATATTGATTCACAATCATTGCATTTCCAAACAAAACAACCACCACTTGAAGTTGTTCAAGTATTGTTACATGCCTCCATAATGGCGAATTTGGGTCAAATTCCTTGACCAAAGATTGCCCAGAAGAGGTGGAACTTGTTGCCATTGTAGAAGTACCTACAAGGTTCAAAACCAACAACATAAGCAAAGAAAACAATGGCATGTATTGAAAATTTCAAAAATTAAAAAGAAAAACGGTTTAAAAATAAAAATTTCAATTGGGAAAAAAATAATGAACATAAGCAAAAACATGAAGTGTGTGAAAGATTAAATAACAAAAAAAAAAGAGAAACAAACTTAGAAGTTAAATAAAACCTTACCTTCACTTAATAAACCACAAATCCTCCTCCTTTGCAGCTCCTCACACTCCTACCAGCTTAGGAAAATACTTGCAATGCTTTTTGTTGAAGTATCAAACCCTAGACAAGCAAAATGAAATTTTAGAGAGCCAAAGATGAAATGAGGAAGGAGAGGTAAGTTTCTTTGCTTTATGTTTTGTTTTTGTGTTTTACTTTTGTTTTATTGTTTGTAGTTAACTTTTAGGGTTTAAATTAAAAGAATATTATACTTTTTATTATTAAATGACTTTAAAAACATGTTAAAAATAGGTGTTTTGGGGCGAGATACGGTGGTGGGAGCGGGCAGGATACGGCCGGCACACCTCGTACTGGTCGTATCTAGGGGTGCCGGCCGTACTCGCCCGCCCCCACGGCCGTATCCGCCCAAAACGCTTGCACCCGATCAGTATCTCGTAGGGTACTTGGGCTGCACCGCTCACTACCACCACTGTATCCCCCCGTATCCGCTCCCGGTATGTTTCAGACTTGGTTTTGCCCCTCAACCCCCTCTTGACGTATCGATATCCTAGATTTTTCATTTTGGCTTCAAGGTATAGATTCATCAATTATAAATGTATGCCTTTCTCTTCTTTCTTTTCGCCTCGCTTTCTTCACGAATTAGGATTTTTTTTTTTCACTTGTATGAATTTGTTTGACAATCAAAATCACTAAACATGCAAGAACATTGTGGTGAAACAACTAATAAACATTCATAAGCTACACAAATCCTAATTTGAAGGATGTTAATTGTGATCTAATAAATAATAATTAAGGTTTCTGGCGCGATTGTTATCTTGATAGATGATCATACATGCTTTTACTATGTAGATCAACTTGGGATGGCTGCCAATTTTTTTACCTCTTTATCCTGTAATATCCCCTTCCCAATTGAAGACCTTTGGCCTATTTTGTCAACCCGACGGCCAAAGGGTGATCACAAGGGTGGCTTAAGTTACAATAAATTATTATAAAGTGCCAAAAGAAAAGAAAAATAAATAATAAAGCACTTATATTAATTTATTTAACTTAATTATATAAATGTAGAAGAAAAAACACTTATAAAATTTGTAATCCCTATAGGAAGGTGCTACTAGCCTTGGGGGCAATTATTAGTGGTCCAAATACATTTTGTATTCTCCCTAGGGAGAATGGCGACTTGCATTGAGGAGGGATCATGGGAACTTAGAAAAGATAAAAAGCATTGTATTTTTGTATCCTCCCTATGGAAAAATGCGACTTGTCCTAGGAAGGAAAATGGAGGGTAGAAATTGCATAGAGAAAATCATTGCATGCTGATTGGATATTTTGGAGGTTGTTTTGGGTTTCTTCTTCCTTTATAAGGAGAGGTCAACTTTTAGGAAGGCATTCTATGATCATTTTTATAATTTCTGATTTGCATTTGAAGCCTTGAGCTTTTGCAAAAATATTCTAAGGACGAAAACCCTTAGTATTTTTCCTCTAGAGGACAAAAACCCTCTTAGAGCAATTGGGGAATTTCTACACAAGATTTTCCATAGAGCTTGCAAAGATTTCTAGTTATTTCCAGCAGTGTTTATTGAAGATTTGCAGCAGAGCTTGGTAAAAGGATTGCAGCAGTGAAGTTCTATTTTTATCTAAGGTTGAGCGACCCACTTTTTGGTCATTCTAAGCTGCAGTTTTCATCAATCTTGGAGGGTTATAAGTGTTATTTTCAGTCAGCTTTAATTGCAGGTTTTTCTGAGGAATATTTCAGTTTATTTTACCTCTAAAAATCAGACTTTTATCCATGAATGGACTGGTAAAAATAGCAGATCAGTTTAGAGTTAAAATATACACATTTGGTTTCTGATTCGTATGGGTATCTTCAATGAACCTAGTCGCCATTTCTGGTAGTTGCTTGCAGCAGTCAAACAGGGTCTTTGTATGGTTACATACATCATTTGAGGGCTGATCTGGGTTAATAAAATCTGCATATTGATATTGTTTGTTTGGTATAAATTTTATGTAAAATCCCAGTTGCATTTTCTAAGGAATATATCAAATCTGTTCTGTATCGTAAATCTGCCTGTTGTTTTCAGATTTTGGTATTGAAAATTATGTCCATTTTGGGACATTACATTATCCGCAAAAATACATTTTTTTGAATAAGGCGTTCTTATTGAACAATTTACCAACTTGAATAATCCGTTCTTATTGAACCATTTACCAACAAATGGATCTATAGCAGATAAAGTAATTAGTGGCAGCACATCGCAGCAAATAGAATTTGCTATTTAGTAAATCATTGTTTGTGAACCATTTATTTGGAAATGAGATAAAGGAAAATTGATTATCTATTTTATGTTTGGCATGAAAGAAATACCCAAAAGTGTGGTTAACATGACTCTTAAGTAAAGATTGAATAAGCATTCTTCTCTGTTTGTGATGTGCAGGGCTTATTTGGCATAGAAGACATGCCCACGAGTGTGAATAATTTGGCTTCAAATATAATTGACCTGAGCAGTGATGATGAAGATTCATTTCAGAAAACTACTACAGAATTACAATCCCAATCATCTACAGGAAGACCAGTTTCAAAAAATGAATCCTCTCAAAATTTGTGTAATACTCAAATAGAACAACCAATATGTAGCACAATTCAAGATCCTGCATTTTTGAAATCAGACAGTCGTGATTTTGAGTGGTATTTTAAAGATGCCAAACCTAATATTCAGAATATGCTTCAGAGAACTCTGCCATCTGTAGCTCCACCTAATGGACAACATGATAGCAGATTGGAGCAGAATGGATCAAGACAAATTAATGGGGTTACATATTCAGAAAGGACTGCACAACAAACCTTTAGTGCAGTAGATGGTCATCAGATATTAAATAGGCAGGGAGAACATTCATTGCAGATGCCTTCTTCAAGGTCAAATTGTTTGGGCCAACAAGTCCAGGAAATACAGAACAGGACTGATATGCTTGGAACAAATCAGAACATGCAAGTAAACCATGAAAACACTAGTGTGCCTCCAGTTAGTTCTTCAATGCCAAATCAATCCAGCTCTTCTAAGCCAAATCAATCCAGACTAGTTTCTTCAAAGAGTGGCTTTCACCAATTTTGGAAAGCAGGCGATTATGATGTTCGATATGCACAAAAAGTTTAACAACAGGTCTGTTTATACTTGTGGAAGAATTGCATGTTGATTATTTTATAAATATGTCAACCTGGAATTCTGATACGAATAATCATATAATATCTATTTTCTTTAGTTTTATGTGATCTCTGGATTTTAGAATGTTGAGGTTAAGAAGAATGTTATGCATCCTAAGCACTGTTTTTGTGAAGCAATTTTAATGAGGCTATAGTAATCAGTTTTGGCATGGATGTGGCGTGCTCTTGCTTATGACTTGCTAATGCAATGAAGTTAAATAACATAGGTTTGTTTCTTTAGATAATGTAATATTATTGAGAACTATTTTGTTCTTTTTCAGGTGGAATGGATCATGTTCGTGTACACCCTAAGTTCCTTCATTCTAATGCTACCTCCCATAAATGGGCATTTGGAGGTGTGTTTCTTATGGCACTCTTTTGATAGATAGATAATGTTTAACTTGCACTTGCACTCTGTGTCCTTGCTTTCATTTGTAGATCATTTGTTATTTATTGGAAGTTGCACATGGTAGATGATAGTATTCTTGTTCTCAAACTGTACATTTCATTTTAAAAATCAGAATCATCTTTTGCTGTGTTGAGTAGCAATTGTGATTAATTTGCTCTAAAGCTCCTCTTTTGTTATAAAAATATATATTCTGTGAGTGCAAATCAATTCATCAGGTATAGACTTGAAGTAAAAGGATGAATCTTTGTAGTGCTGATTTTTTTGTAGCGAGAGTTTTCAATAGTCCTAGCAAGCCACAGCTGTTTAGAAATATAGGTACTAGATTGAGAACCACTGAAATTTAAAATCCCAAAGTAATGCCTTCTAACTGATCTGGATTTCAGATGGTTAAATATAATACCCCGGAAAGGCAAGGTATATAAGGAGATTACTTTGCACCAGAATCAATTTGAATTAACTGAATGGTGTGAAAATCTAAAATGGGAAAATGTGGATCTCAAAGAAAAATGAAAAAAATGCTATGACACATTGTTAATGTTTGGTATTATTGTTTTATGTGCTCATCACTATCTCTGAGGATGAAATTACATGTCGAGGTTTTTAAATGCAGGGCTGAATGATTTACTCTAATCAGCAAAGTTGTAATCTCAAGCTGCTGCTTTTACCATATTATCTATGCCTTGGTCTGCATGATACTTAGTATTCTGTTTCATTGTATTATTGAATTGATGTGTTGGTTGACTAGTCAAACAGTTTCTCCTCGACCAATGTTTATTTGGCTGGATCCCCTTTCATGTGTCATTACTCTGCGCCTAGGATACTGAAGGGGGGCGGGGGCTGAAACCGGTATGAAATGTACTGGGTACGGGTATGGCCGGATGCGGGGTGGGAGCGGGCAGGATACGGCCGGGTCTATTTTGTTGTCAATACATGGAGAAACATACAGCAGATAGGATACTTTTGAAGCTATACGTATATCTTTTCAACCGGAATCTTATTACTCCAAGGAATATTATATATATGATTTTTTATTATTTAAATACGTGGAAGAATATATCAAAATTTAATATTTATTATAGTAAATGATTTTATATATATTTTAAAATAGCATCTGGAAAATAGTTTATAAAATTTCTAATTATATACAATAATTCATATATATATATATATATATATAAAATAAAAGGTTATTAAATTGCTTAATATTATATATAATATTTTGTACTATATATAATATAATAGTATTATAGTGTTACGATAGTATTATAATTAATATCCTTATGATGTCATTTTAATATTTATCATGCACTATATTATCCAAAATCGGATATTATTAATAATGTTAGTAAGTGAGGCAATATATCTATAGGGATATAATGATATAACGTTATTTATAATGTCGTATAATGTTGTAGCATTATAAGTGTTAGAGCTTTATAAAATGTATAAGATTATTGTATGTATATAATGTAATAGTAATATAAAAAGTATAATGGTTATAAAGTTCACTATTATATCATTTGTAATACTTATAATACTATTATCTAATATATTTTAATTACAACGTTTGACATTATTATATTTATAACATTCACTTATTTAGCTTATAACTTATAAGTTATCTACTTATCTTGTCTTTCATATGCATAATATGTGGTTAATAACTTAATTCCTATTTAGAAGGCTAAAATTTATATATTTTTTGTACTGTCAGTATCCAATGCCGTATCCGGGGTCAATTTTTTTTTGTCGTATCTGCGTATTGGATACTTTGTACTGCACCCATATCCGAACGTATCGGCTACTTAACTTTGCATCATGTATATTTTCTCCCATGGGTAGAGTAATGGGACGATGCTCTAGAACTTGCTAAAAGGACAAGCTTTTGTTGCAACCATTGCTTTGATTGATTAGAAGTTCCATAGAGTGGCGGCTCTTGAAAAGTCAGATTGTTGTATAGAGGTACACTACTAGTGGAAGGTAGTAGCTATGAGATGACAAGATACCTAAAATTCCTTTACAACTTACAAGGCCACCACAAAATGGATTCTAATTGTAGCATTTTTGGGAAGGCAAGATTTGTGCAGATTTTTCACGAGAAGTTATTCCATTTTGGAAGAAAAGAGAGCAAGCCATCGAACTATTATGCAATTGGATCCAAGGCAATGGGGAACCACTCCATGGTTCAAATAAAAACCTTTATATTCATTGACTTTGTTCTAGTTTTGATGATTAAATTTGCATTTCTTATGATTGCATTGTTTGTGCCAATTCTTTCTCTATATAATATCAATCTATCCATTTGTTGATGCGATTACTTCTTCCACTGGACATAAGGTACTTTGAGGGACCAAAGCTTGAAGTAAACTTGGGAGTTCGTTCTAAAGTAATTTTAGAGGATTTAAATTGAGAGAATATTTGTTGGTTTTATTGGTCTTTTATCATGTAAAAGCTAGGTAATTGGTATGTGGTATGGTTCAAGTACGGGGATTCGGTTTGTTGGTACGCTGTTTTTTGGGCCCCCTTTTATGGCACTTGGGTAGGGCCGTACAAAATATTAAAAATATAAAAAAATATAGCCAAATAATCAAAATGAACCATATACATGCATAGAGTAAACAAAATAAGTGAAATAACCACAAAACATACCGATAATTCAATGCATTTTGTCACGATATTCATTGATCAAACTTAGAACAAGTACATTGTTCAAATGTTACAATGTATACACAAAAATCAAGATAAATCAACATACTAATTATAATCATAATCAAATGGCTCTCTTCTAATATCTTCAACGACATCACCATCACCATCACCATCATGTGGTTCATTAGAACCACAAACATTAGGAGTAGAACCACAAACATCAATAGTGCTACTCCCGCTAGCTCCACCATGCAAGTCGTGCGAAGTACCCTCTAGCTCCGGGTCTAGCAATGAAAGTCAACGAATGGAAGCATCCATGTCTAGATTCTCTAGGTCTATATCCCAACACTTGTTTCCCCTTACTTGTACTCATCCTTCTTGTGTGATAGAAGACACATATTAAGATGCACAATGACCAAATCCTTCGTCTTTTTCGCTCTTAACTTGTGGTTAACATAGTGGATAAAAGAGTATGTACTCTAGTTTTACTCAAATGAAAAACTCCTCTCAACCTATTGCGGCAAACCGCAAAGTCAATGCAAAATTAAAATCTATAAAAGTAAAAACTCAAAAACTTAAAGAAAGAGAGTTAAAAATCAAAATCTTACCCGTGATGACTTTCATTGCAAATGGCATGGGGTGGTGTATGCTTGCCCATGGAGGTACCACCATGAATAAGCGTCCATCTTGTATTTGTCACAAAGAGTGTTAATGGAGTAATCCCTAGAGGATTTTAAATTCACACGCTCCGCTCTAACCAAGTCTTCTACTTTTGGATCTAGGAAGAGTCTAACAAATGTTGCCGTATGCCCCTCACTAATCTCTCGATTTAATATTAATCGAATTAAATCTTATTTTCGAGTAACTACCGTAATAAATGATATACAAGTGCTAATATACAATGAGACACAAGCAATAAAGCATGTGCAATATGAAACCCTAAGCAAGAAGGAGAGATAGGAGGACTTAGTTGATTTCAGAGCGAATAAGAAGTGATTTGGGCGAGATGAAATAGTAGAACAAACTAAGGAGAGCGTCGTAGAGGCTCTAGAAGTTCGGGGATTTGGAACTGTGTTGGACAGAGCGCCTGCACAGGAGGATAGGAACACATAGGTGCTAGTGTCCGGATTTGGGCGTTGGTATTTGTGTAGGTGCTCTGGATCTGGGTCTTTTAGTGTCGGATAAGCTTTATTATTGGTCCCTGTTTGCCGCTCTGGATTCTATTTATGCCGTCGATTTGCGAATGTATTTGTAACCTCTGAAAGTTCACTGTACATACCCCCAAACCACATCAAACCCAAAAAGGAAAATGTAGAATGGGAGTCGGACTGACCCTAATGGTCACCCAAAGAGTGAACTTACGATCGAGCGTTGCACTACATCTCGAGACTCCATGTAGTTCTTGTGTGTGTGTAAAAATGATGCCCTAGCATGCCCTTGTGCAAGCTGCACAATGATAACGGGCTAGATCTAGAATGTAGCAAATGTATAGAATGTGTGTGATGAAATAGAATAGACTTACCCTCCTATTTTGTGTATGGAGAAGTGATGCAACTCTTGTCCCTTGTATGAGTGCTAGATGGATGCCTTTGATGCTTTTGTGCCTTTGAATGCAAGCTTAGGTGGTAGTATGTAATACTTGGTGTTTGGTCCCTCATTTTGAAAGCATATCTATGTATTTATATGATTCCCTTGTTTGAATTTCAGTAATTGACAACTGAAAAGTCGACCCAAATTGATAAAAAGTAATTAAGAAGCAAAAGGGGTCCAAAAGGACAAGACAAGGATAAAAAGGGGCAAGAGCGCCCAGGAGGACAAGAGTGTCGGGCACTAGTGTCCAAAGCCATAAAAAGATAAAATAGTTAAATGACAACAAGAGTGCAAGATGTATAAAGCCAATAAAAGTGTAGAAGACAAAGCAAAAGGCTAAAGGGAGTTGTCAATTACTAGTTTTCTTGCTTAGGAATCATGTAAATGCTAGCATGCTTTTAGGACCTAGAAATGTACCCAAGTGCATAGATTTTGTCTACATTTTACCCCCACTTTATGATGTTGAGTGAATACTCGATAGCATAAAGTAGTCAAAAGATGCGTACCTTATGATCCTGTAGAGAGTGTGGCGAATAGCGTGCCGAGTGGACAAGTGAAGTGTGAAGAGATTGTAATGTGAAGTGGAGACTAGGAAAAGGGAAGTGGACCCTAGGGGTGAAGCGTATGCGTAGCTTATACACTGTTGTGCCCTTGTATTTGCTGATGTAGGTTGCTTCTTGTTGCATATTAAGGACGAACTTGCAAAAGAAGAGTGAAAGAGTAGTCAAAGTCCTGTATATGAAAATCGAGTAAAAGCATGTATAAGTATGTAAAAGTGTGAAAGTATGTAAAAGGAAAGTGTGCACTGATGTATAAGAGTATAAATGATAGAAAGATGTCTTGAAATGTTGTGAAGGGTGAGTTTTTTTGGGCTATCTCATGCCAAGAGCGAGTTTTTTTGGGCAATCTCACGCCAAATCAAGTTTTTGGGCGATCTCCCGCCAATCAAGTGTGAGTTTTTTGGGCGATCTCACGCCACGAGAGAAGAGTGTTGGGGAGAGAGGTCTAGTTTTACTCTCCTTCCATGACTATTTGTCGAATGAGCACCACTACAGCTGGTATGTCTGTGTTGTTCCGTATTGTAACTAATTGTAGAAGATAGAATGTATTATGTATTTGGAGGCAAGTGCCTACTACTGGAGAACTGTGTTTGAAGATGCAAAAGAGTGTCTTTGTAATGAGAAATTCCTTGTTTCTACCCCCAGGACATTAGTGCCTAGGGGAGGATAGGAGCACCCAGGTGTTAGTGTCTGGGTCTGGGCGCTAGCGTCTCAGTATGTGTATGAAGTCAAGTCTGATTTTGGACAGTTCCGTGATTGTGTGCTTGTGCTGTTTCTGTACTGTGTTGTTTTGAACTGTAGCTCTAAAGTGTTGTAGGGGTGATTTGTTCACCCAATGTATGCCCCCTCGTTTGGGGTGCATGTGACATTTGTAGGAGAATGTGGCCCAAAGGAGAGGACCTGATGTTGAGTTGAAGTGGATACATGCAGGGGGTAGGGGATGTGTATGGTAGAAACCAAGGCACATGCAAACAAATTAGGCTAGTACAAGTGTTAGTAGTAAAAGTAGCTAGCATGTAAAAGAAGACAATGTAACAAATCAAGTGTGTAAACAAGATGGACCACAAAAAGTGGGTTTCATACATGGGACATCACTCATAATGTCACAAGACAATCAGGGCTGAAGTGGCCAAAAGCATACAATGATCACACAAGACATAGGGCATAGCCCACAAAACAATAAAATAATAAGCAAAATGTTTTAGATAACCATGGTTGTAGATAGTCCTATAAGGAAAATGCTACACATGAAGCACCCGTTAGCATGTTAGAAAGATAAATAGTATGTCAAAGCTGTGTATATATTAGTGAAAAACAAAGTAAGTCAGTAATGAGTAGTGAATAATGTAGTAATAGAACTTGTAATGTGTATAATGTGAGAGTAGTATAAGTAGATGCCCCCAGGAGCCTTGGTGGGACTGGTAAAGATACAATGCCAAACATCATTGCATCACGTGAAAAGTCAGTAAAGATCTGCATTCACTTCTAGAGATCAAGTGAATATGCATGTGTATATGATAAAGATAATGATATTTTGAGTATCTGTCTAACATAGTAAGCAAAGTGCAACATATAAGTAGTATAAGCTAAGCAAGAGTAAATGCAACCAAGATATGCAAATGGTGTATGAATGTGATGGTGTGATATGTAAAATGTGAAGATGGGAGGAGTTTGCGTTGCCCCCTGTGTATGTGTGCAAGATTAGGTTCATATATAAATGCCCCTCAACAATCAAGAATGAACCATAGAACAAGAGTGCGTCATCGGGAAATGGGTTTGTTGTGTGCGAGTAGATGCTAGAAAAGATATGTAATGAAGTACATAGCGTGAAGTGTGTAATGTGAGGTTCAAGGATGAAGTGTGCCCTCAACAGTCAAGTGTGAACCGTAGCACGAGAGTGCGTTATAGGGTGATGACGGTATAATGTGTACCAAAGGTGTAGGAGTGCTAAGAAAGATTAATCATGAAGCGCGGAGCATGAAGTGTGATAATAGACACTGGAGGCAACTCATAGTAATGGGGGAAGTGTGGTGCCCCCAAAGTGTGCGAGTAATGGAGATCTATGTGATGAGGTGAGAAGGAACATGCCATGGGTCATAAGAAAGCATATGGTCATCACAATGGTAGGTAGGAGCAAGAGTAGGACCAGTGTTGGGTTTTGGGTTGACATGAGGAAGCTTAAAGAGATCATCTAGAGTTTGTTGGTCTAGCTTAGTGAGTATTTGCTTATTTGGAATTGGTAATGTAATAGAAAACTTGATAGGAGGGGACAGAGGACAGATTTTGAGAGGTGGTTGCTTAGTTTGAATTGGTAACATTGTAGAAGACTTGATAAGAGGGGACGGAGGACGGATTTTGAGAGGTGGTTGCTTAGTTGAAATGGGTTGGATAGGTGGCTCTTGACTTACCGGAGGAAGAACATTAGTAACCATGGCGGATGCTCACTAGACATGGAGGGATCAAATTTAGGAGCCCATTGGGGTTTAACAATTGGAGATGAGCATGTAGTAGAATGTTGTGTAACAAATGAAATAAAACCTTGATGCTCAAAGTGCTTAATTCTTCGTTTTAAAGCATAACAAGTCCATTAATTTTGTGATAATTGCAAAATGGGAGTCCTATGTATTTGGCAAGCCGATAAGGAGGGTAACAATGAGTAGTTGACAAGTTGATCAATTGGTGATTTAGGAGCTTAGGAAGAATATCATGTTGCTTAGCATTTAGATCAAACTTGAGAGGTGCGGGTAGCGGTAAGACTTGGGCTTCATTTATATGAGCACATGTAGTAGACATAGGATTAGAATGAAGTGGAGAAGAACTAGCATGGGATTGAGAAGCTGCCTTGAGATGTTGGATTTCAGCTGTGAGAGATGTAATCGTGGTTTCCATAGCTTGAATTTTATCTTGAAATAAACAATGTAAAGCTTGAATTGACTTGCAAATGGATTGATTGGTTGTGGTGTTATGACCAATAGAGTCATTAGAGAGATGATCGAAGATCGCATTGGCACTTACTTGTGCAGTGGCATATTATGAGGAGGTACATAGTATCTAGGGCTTTTTGGAGAACATCTTTGCAAGGTGGGTGCATTTGAAGTAATTGATGCAAGGAGGAGCGATGATAGAAGATGGGATAGACGAGGCAAAATAAGGATCTAAATGTTTGATCACAAGTGGGGTTCACAAAATGATTTAGTATTAAACTAATTAAATCTTATTTTTGGAGTAACTACTATAATAAATGATGTACAAGTGCTAATATACAATGAGACATAAGCAATAAAGCATGTGTAATATGAAACCCTAAGCAAGAAGGAGAGATATGGACGACTTATCTATTTTTGAGCGAACAGAAGTGATCTAGCGAGATGAAATACTGGGAATAAACAGAGGAGAGCGTTGTAGAGGCTCGTTGGAGGTTCTCGGGAACTG
Organism: Taxus wallichiana var. yunnanensis; assembly: GCA_018340775.1. NCBI lineage: Eukaryota > Viridiplantae > Streptophyta > Pinopsida > Cupressales > Taxaceae > Taxus > Taxus wallichiana. Next base: position 527,719,856 of record CM031236.1, read on the forward strand.
GAATCATGTCCGGGACAAGAGCGCCCACGGAGGACAAGAGCGCCAAGGCGTTAGTGTCTAGACTTGGGCGCGCCGGTGTTTGTGTAGGTGCTCTAGATTTGGGTCAATTAGTGTCGGATAAGCTTTGCTTGCTGGTCCTTATTTGCTGTTACGGATTTGTTGTCTAATCTGTGGATCAGTACTTGTAACCCGCAAGAAAGAAGTTTACTTGCACATACCCACAAACCACATGAAACCTAAAAAGGAAAAATGCGGGATGGGGAGTCTGACCCCCCGACAATCACCCGAAGAGTGAACTTGCGACTGAGTGCTATACTACATGTAGTTCTTGTGTGTGTGTAAAAATGATGCCCTAGGATGCCCTTGTGCAAACTGCGCATTGATAACGGGCTAGATTTAGAATGTAGCAAATGTATAGAATGTGTGTGATAAAATAGAATAGACTCCCCCTCTGCGGTGTGTATGCGTATGATGCGTTCTTGTGTGTGTGTAAAAATGATGCCTAGGATGCCCTTGTGCAAACCGTGCACCGATAGCGGGCTAGATTTAGAATGTAGCAAATGTATAGAATGTGTGTGATAAAATAGAATAGACTCCCCCTCCTACGGTGTGTATGCAAAAGTGACGCAACCCTTGTCCCTTGTATGAGTGCTAGATGAATGCCTTTGATGCCCTTGAACCTTTGAATGCAAGCTTAGGTGGTAATATGTAATGCTTAGTGCTTGGTCCCTCATTTTGAAAGCATAACTATGTATTTATATGATTCCCTTGTTTGAGTTTCGTAATTGACGATTGAAAGGACGACCCAAAGTGATAAAAAACAATCAAGAAGTGAAAAGGGTCCAAAAGGATAACAAAAAGATAAAAAGAGACATGAGCGCTGGGAGGGCAAGAGCGCGAGCGTTAGTCCGAATCCATAGAAAGATAAAACAGTTAAATGCCGACAAGAGTGCAAGATGTATAAAGCCAATAAAAGTACAAAAGACAAAATTACAGGCTAAAGGGAGTTGTTATTTACTAGTTTTCTTGCGTAGGAATCATGTAAATGCTAACATACTTTTAGGACCTAGAAATGTACCCAAGTGCATAGATTTTGTGTCTACAACTTCAACGTCCCTATATGACGAGACCCTCTCGGGAAAGAAAGGATCTATGCACCATAGTATCTTGGAGTCAAGGCAAAAACAAGAAGATGCAATGGGGTGCTCCTTTTGCTCCATATTTCAACGAGAAACGACTACACTTTCTTGAAGAAACTCTCTGTAGAATCTTGTTGTTTGGCATTTATGATGGACTTAATCATTGAGTCTATTCCATAATAAATCTCAACCAAACATGGATGATCCATATCAACAAATCTAAGCATACTCACAATGGGCTTGGTAAAATTGAGCAAGTAATCCACATCATCCTACTTTTGTTATTGAAGATTAATAGTTTCACCATCGGCCCTCTCATACTTTCCCCGGCTCCATACACCTCAAAGGTTGTTGATAGCGATTACGCTCAATGCCTCTTGCACCTTCACAAGTTGTCTCAAGACGAGTGTGTTCACAACCTAATAAGAAGTTAAAACAATTAAAATTTGGACAAGTAAAACATTCAAAAATCAAAGTTCTACAAATTACAAACTTACAAAATTAATTTAAAGTAAAATTATAATATAATAAAAAAGATTGTTACCTTTAACAAATCAAAGTTGAGAATCTCTAGAAGATGGCTTGGGACATGTAGTGGCTGTTGACGAACATTTGGACCCCACTCACCTCATAGATTTGTTTGATCAAAACAATTTTCTTGCCCAATTTTTGTAACATTAAGTTGAGGGATTGAACAACACAAGGTGCCCACAATATGTGCCTGTACCTTACCTCAACCAACAACTTTGCAACTTTGCAATTTTTTGCGTTGTTCGTTACAACTTGAACAATGTTTTGAGACACCTTAGCCTCAATGGACTCTATGAGAATGTTGGCAATGAATTGGGCTTCCTTCACCGCCTCTCGGAATAAACAATTCTAAAAAACATTGCCCCTTTAGGGCACACTGCAATCACATTGATCAATGACTTATTTGTTGTATCTTTCCATCCATCGGAATCGATGGACACCGTTGTTTTGATCCATTGATTCTTGATGGACTGTAATGCCCTTTCATCTTGTTTTTTCTCTTCTAACAATAAGGTGGTGTGTATCTTTTCATACCTTGGGCTAGTGTATCCTTTAGGGGCTTTATTAATACATCTCACTATATCACCAATATCCTACTAGTATGATGATCTAACAACATCAAAAGGGATATCACATGCGTAAATAAAACACACAATACCTTACTTGGCTATGTCCTTGTTTTCATTCTAGAATGCCCTTTCCAATGGGCTTACATCTTTTGTTCTTTTGTGAGTAAGAGGTGAATCCTCTTCCCCTTTGGCTTCAATGGGTGTAGACAAAAATGGGTGATCTAGGGTCACAACATCGACGTATGGAGAAACAAGTTGCTTGTTACTTGACCTTCCTTTTTTTGCCATATGATGCTTGGATTTTAGGGTAGCTACTACATCCACATCTTCTTGATCTTTGATGTATGCTAAGGGTCTTTGCATGTGGCAACCCCTTTCCATCTAGCCCTCCATATACTCTGATTCCTTGGCCAACAACACCACACAAATGTTATTTCACCCGACTATATGATCTCTTAAATTGCATTTTACATTTTGCGCTAACCCAAACAAAGGCCCCTTCATTTGATAATTTTTCTATTGGTGTGACATACTTTTAAAGGGGCGAGCATGGATCGTATTTGAAGGGGAAACCTTTAATACCTTGGCCCACAAAACTAGAACTTGCAGCCATTTTAGCAAATTTCTGTAGCTGCATAATGCATTTAAAAACAATTAAATGTTGAACGAATGTTTAAAAAATCAAAAGTTTAAACAATAACAAAAACATTGAAAACAAATTACAAAATACGAACTAAAAAAAAAAAATACTTAAGAAAAACCACAAAACACTTATCTTAAATCACCAATTGTCTTCGCTTTCAAGCTCCTTGAACTCTTTGGCAATTGTTGCAAGCCCTAGCAATTGAAAATTCAGAAAATATGAAGGTGAGAGAGCACATGTGCAATGAGAGGTAAGTATGTAGTGTGAGGTTAGTGTGTTATTCTTGTTGTTTAAAAAGAATTTGGGAGTGTCTTTTAGGGTTTGGGAGATTATTTGAATGTTTAAAAATCCAGATTTGACCTTTTTGAAAAAATGATTTATTCTTTAAAAAAGGTACCTGTTTTCCTTGTAGGTATGCCCCAGGCATGGCCAGGGTTCTATCAGATGTGTCTGGGTATGTCCTTTGGTAGAATCCTGGCCGTAACACTTGTGAACCGAACGCATACCCCATACCTAGTACGTACTGTACCCATGCCTAGGGCCTACAAGGTTGTACCCAGTAACATGGTGTAAAAACAATGTGATGCAAAGAATATTGTTTTGCCAAAAATTTGATGGTCATTAGAGTGGGAAATTGACAAGTGTAGCTCAGAACTTTAGACACACAAATATGTAACTTTTAAGGGAATGAAAAGGCGCTCTATATTTTACAAAATTCTATATTGGAAAGATTTGGTAGCAGTTTATCTCGAGGTTATCTCTCGGTCCCAATGGGTATATTCATAAATGTTATCATATTGATGTGGCTGAATATTGCAACGAAATACACAGATAGATGAATATCCAGAAACTCTATCATAGCAATTTCCCCCTTGCACCCTAGTATCAGTCCGGCCTATACCCGGTCTAGGTATGAGCCCGGTTTGATTGTGGGTTCATCTTGGGTATGTCCAGATTCATAAGAAGGCCATCTTGGACGTAACCACTGATAAAAGTGATTTTTTTGACATGACAATCTATAGTATGCATAAGGCCTTGTTCCTTAGAATGCTGCTACCAAATTGCTAGTCTATAGTATCCACCAGCTACACATACTGTGTTGTTGCAAATGAGGAGGAATAATTTTTGGAACCCCAAAGATATTGTGTTTGCCATGACCTTTACCCACATTCCATTGACGAATATACAGCCTTCTGCTTGCTGGGATCCAAACATTTGAAAAAAATAGATACCTAAGTCTTGATATTGTCATAGCTGCATGCGTTGCTGGTTGTATGGATAGAACACATCATAAAGTATAGAGGAATGCGTTTTCAGATAGTGTCCTAGAGTATCCTTCCTGGTGTGGATGGGAATGAAGACCATGTTATGTTTTAAGAGGAGCTGTAAATACCTAATCTGATTGGGTGTGGGAAAAAGTGTAGATAAAAACTATTTTTATACATAAAATATCCCGTGACTTGTGCCGTATTATTAAAGGATTGTTTTTCTTGGATATGATTGGATTCAAATCATGTGAATGGAGTAAGAAATATAGTTTTAGCTTTTTACTAGGGTTGGAAATATCATATTTGTGGTTTTCTGTTACCTTCTAATAAACCACTTTGATGGGAAGCCTTGAAGTATGGAAATTATAACATACTAGGAAGAGGAAAGGTTTATTAGGCTAATAAATAAATATTTTCAATATATTTTTGCATGGTCAATATACCCAAGCCATACCCGGGGCAAAAAGCTGCCATACCAGTGAACGTGATTCATTGTACGCGAGCCCTCACCCAGAACAAATTGGCTACTTAGATGAACTCCTCTATCAATCACCACGAAAGCCTCGAGCAATTATAAACATTGTAGTCAAGCAAAATTATAGTCTGGACTCTGCAATGTACAGAAAATATTTTTGCTTACATAGCTTGTTGTCGAGGCTGTTCAGCAGATATTAAGGAGCCACTTTAGGCCTGAACAAAACAAAGTCTTTGTCATTGAATATTCTACCATTTAGAAAATTTTGACCAGTCTGTATTCTTCAATTGTTTGTTCCTGTATTATTTACACTCTTTTCCTCCCTTTGTGTGGCAACATTTCTTCCACAACAATATGTCAAATTTTGATCAATGTCTTTAGCCATATAGAAGATTTTCTGGATAGTGTGCAGACAAAGGCCAGTCATTCAAGTGTTTGTCCATCACTTTTAATTATTTTTTGGTTACATTAATGAAAATTCAGCTCCTTTGTGTTCGAATGTTTATGCTATCTTTTTGCATTCTGATTTTGTCAGGCTTCTAGTACTACATTTGTATCATCATGGTGGGATTGATGACAATTCCTTTTCTCATTTTTCAATCTAGTAATTATTCATGTTTCTTTCAGAGGATCTGCTCTTGTCAAGCCTATGCTTCCTTCCTGTCAGATTAAGAGCAAGTGCAAGTGCAAGTGATCTATAATTTTGCAAAAAGTAATGTTATTGTAATGGGCTTGAAAGGAATTTGTAGGATGCCTCTGTTGACTAATTTTTCTTTGTTTTCCTCCTTTCTGCATTCTGTTGTTAGTAGACATGATTATTGGTTCCATTTTCGATAATGAATGCAACCAAAGAATTTTATAAAAGTTCGGTCTTCCTTGTGACTTGTTTCCCTCTCTGACCAGTCATTGGCTTCTGTATTTACTTAATCTTCAGTACGGATTTTTGATAAAGTTTACTCACATGATTTTTTTGTTTATGACTGCAGCGATTGCAGAGCTTCTTGATAATGCAGTTGATGAGGTAATTTAGCCGTGTGCCCTGTCTCCTGAGATGAATCACGGAGACAGTTACTGCCACTTGTTTGTGACAGTTACTACAGAGAAGTTCATAACAGGAGTTTTCATTTCTAAAATGTTTGTTATATAGTCAGTTTTGTTGCTTGAAAGGCTGTCTCAATAATGGTTAACTGTCAACTTGATGTACGATTTCTTGTTGAAAACAAGATATTTATACTGAAGAGTAGTGATCTATTATTGTCTACATGATCTGTTGAAAATTTCCCCTACCGCGTTTCTCATTTTGGTCCATTGACTTTCAGATCCATCATGGTGCAACTTACGTCAAAGTGGATCAAATTTATAACCCTTGTGACTACAGTCATGCTTTACTCTTTCAGGGTGTGAACATTATCCCTAGCCTGCTATCTCACTGTTTGTGCTGATAATTTTTGCATTTTACTTCCTTTTATGAACATGGACTAGCTGAAAATTTCACCTTGGTTTCTTTTGCAGATGACGGAGGGGGCATGGATCCTGATTGCATTCGACAATGCATGAGCTTGGGATATTCTATGAAGAACACAAACACTACCATTGGGCAATGTAAATTGAAGCCTTATCTTGATCATGTAGTTTGGTGATGGTATTTAATTTGAAAGAAGATGAGCCACATCTGGCATCATATAAAAAGCTACATTGCATTATTTTGAGGATTATCCTATATCTAGTGAGCCAATTATAACTTTATTATTGCATGATTAGGAAAGTAACAGTGTCATGTTTTAATTGATTTTATGTATTTGTGTACGCAGATGGTAACGGCTTCAAAACAAGTACAATGAGATTGGGAGCAGATGCAATTGTTTTCACTCGGACAGCTCGTGGAAGGTGCTGTTTGTTCTTTCTTGCTTTTGTGTTGAGGTCTTATGGAATGGAAGTGTACCATCACCAAAATAAGTCATTATTTATGTTTATCGTTAGGTGATAACTGATAAGTGTTTTGAACCTTTTTATATTGTTTGGTTTCTCTAGTTTGAAGAAATTGAAATCAATTGTAGAGCAAAATGGCCCTGCATGATGGCACACCCCTAGCATATTAGTATTTAAGGATAAAGAAATCAGTCGAAACATTCTCATAGTAGCAATGCTTTAAAAACCATTCCGGTTCCGGTTCAGTTCGACCGGTTCATTAAAAAAATTGCAAACCACTAGAAAAACCAAACCAATGACCGGTTCAGTACGGAACTGGTCAATTCAATACCGTTCGATCTTGATCGAACCGGTCAAACCGGCCGTTCCGTACTAGACCAGTTTGAACTAGTTGAGGGGTAGGGTTTGCCTTAAAACATTTTTTTTCCAATTTTAGCTTTTAAGTTACCTTTTTCTAACCCTAACCCTAAATGATGTTATATAGACCCCGTTTGGAACAACGGTTGAATGATCTCGTCTTCGTGCAATACAACCGCCGGCTAAGGCGCAACCAATTACTTGAATAAGATACCTAATACAAATCCCATTGTCTTGGATGATATTGATCCAACCTCATAATGGATAGAGGAGAGTCACCTGGCATAGTTTGATCCTGATGACTTGGGGTGGATGGCTTTGGATGATGAACCACTAGTAGCACCAGACATGGCAAACAATAGCCATGCTACTACAACTACTACAAATGTCCCTGAGGAGTCCGATGTGTCTGAGCCAAAGGAACAAGATGACATTGATGAGGATGAGGATCCCATTCTTAGCAATGGTGTTGAGTTTGATGATTGATATCAAACATGTAGTAGCTTGTAGCATATTGTTTTTGGAATCTATAGGCCATTTAGAGCCTCATTGTTTATGTATTTTGTTTTGGATATGTAGTGCACTCGGTGCCATTTTGCTATATTTACCCTTACATGGTATATACATGAGCAAACTTTGCATATTTTGTTTCTAATTGTTTGTAATCATGGTTTGGAATCTTTAAAATTTCTTGTTTTCATTAAAATTGTAATATTTTATGTATTTTTTAGTAAACCAGTTCATATGTTTTAAACCGGTCCGGTTCCGGTTCGGTTCCGGTTTGACCCTCGGCCGGTTCCGAGTCCAGTTCCGATTTTTAAAACATTGCATAGTAGTCATATATATTTTAAAGGCAACAATGAGATATAAAAATAACTTAGCTATAGGGTTTAGAGCATGAAACAAATGGAATGGGCAAAAATCTAGGTTAACATGAGTCCTTGTACTTTTAGTTGGGTTTGCATAAGGGTGGCTTTGCTTGTCATCTTGTTTTCTCCCATGCAAAGATGCTTTATCTTGTCAACATTCTTTCCCAAGCAATGTAAAGTCTACCTTATAGTGGTTTGATTGATCTTTACTACTGCAACCTAAGTCACAAGGTTTGCCGTCTTTTATGAAAAAAATTTGAAATTTGGCAAACTTTATGCGGAGACCAAAAATGTGTTGAAATTCGAGGCAGTTCGATATAGTCTTTGAGAAATTGAGTTGAACAGAAAACAAAAACCAACCACATGTAGAAGGAACTTGCTTGCTAGGGTTTTGGTCCGAGGGGCGAGTCGAGTGTCTTCTATTTGTCTCCATGAGTCGCCCATGCATTATTTGTTTGGTAGTAAAGAAGCGTTGCCTTTGTAGTGAGGACTCACGTGGCTATGGCAGAGTGGCGTGCTTGTTTGTCGCAGTCTTAAAGCACCGCCTGGTTGGTGAGTTGGTTCAGAACAACCGTCAATGAAGTTTCCTTTTGTTTTTAGTTTACTTTGTTTTTTAATCTTTTTATTATTCTATTAAATGTTGTTTTGTTTTTAATTATAGTTCGTTTGTTTTATTTTTTAATTAATCTTTTATTCATTTTATTTACCTTTTATAATTATTAAAGTTTTGATTTTTAAGAACCTTTATGTTATTTTAATATTGATTTTATTTAGCATTTTATTTAATATTTATTTTTTAATATGCATATTAATTTTATTTAAACTAAATGTATTTTTTTAATTATATATATATTAATCGAATTTAATGGTGATTTTTTTTTCAAATTTTATCCATTGGGAGAACTTGAATTGAATTTTATACTTGTCGTACTTGAACTCAAACTCGAACCTTGTGGCTTAGACTACGCAACCATCTTTGTTATGTCTTTGTTCTTTTGCATTAGACTGAATTCCATTCTTTGTAAAGAGGGGCATTTACATAAGTTGAGTGCATCCAAATGTGAATCCTATTTGCTATGGCTTTTCTAACTTTGTGTTCTCTTTTAATAAAGATACGATGTGGATATGTAGTCAAAAGAGTTGGCCCTAGCTTAATGGTGATTCTATTTGATATGGATGTGAATATATATTCCTTTAGTTTCATGTATTTTAAATTTGTAAGGATTTCTACAAATACCATCCTTCTTTGTTTGGTTGTGAATATGCATCTAGTTAGCAATTATATGGCATAATACATGCATTGGTCTAGTGCAATTTTAGCGTTTGTAATGAATGGTATGGTTCCTCCTATAAAAAAAGAAGAAACCAAGATGGCGATGTTAAGAAGCTATTGCCTTTGGGTCAAGGCTATAAAATGTGTAGTTTTCTTACTATACATTTAGTTAGATCTTGTTTTGATTATTTTATACCTAAGAGATATAAATCTTGACCAAAATTGAGAGACTCAAACAATAGAATTAGGTCATTGAAGTAAGAGAATTTGAATTGTTAAATCAAATAAGTGTTGCAATTACTCGATTTAGAATGACAAAACAAGAGAAATATGAGTGATACTTCGTTATGTGCTTAGATTGAGAATAGGGGTTGATCGTTTGTTAGACACTATTGATAGATGCAAATTGTTGCAACAAAATGGAATTGTTGAACTTTCCGATAGTGTTTGGGAGATGTTAGGGGTCTATAACTTACGGGAAAGCTTTTCCCTTGCTTGTAACCCACTTTTGGATATCTGGGAGTGCTTTGATCTTGTGTGATGGTATGTGATTCTTCTTTTCTTTGTCTAAACCCTAATTTTGCTTGCAAGACGACAAGGGACCCTTATACATGTGTTAGCGTTTTGGGATGGACAGGCTCATCATATCATCACCATACCCCCAATGATAAGATGAGCATTGCCTTCATGCCATTACTTTGAAGAGGGGTCGAGCCTCATGTAGTTCACCCTCTTAGGTGAATATGTAAAATCACGTGCTCAAACAATTGACCTTCATTCGGATGTGACCTTTGGCATCATGAAACTTTGACCTCTTTGATTTCAGATTTGGCTCCATGGACTTCTTTGTGGTTGCTTCTTCCTATAGTGCTCCAAGAGAGTGTGAGGTGTCTAAGAGGTGAAGAAGGTGAATAATGACCTCATGGATGTTTTGTATATATAGGTGACTCTTTGTTAATTTCCCAACATAGCTGACCCATGAAATGTGTCTAGGCCAACTAATGGAGATTGCCTTCATGCCATTACTCAAGAGGCATCAAGCCACATGTAGTTCTCCCTCTTAGGTGAATATGTAAAATCACATGCTCAAACAAATGTAAAATCACATGCTCAAACAATTGACCTTCATTCGGACTTTGAGCTTTGGTATCATGCAACTTTGACCTCTTTGATTGTTTTTTGTGGTTGCTTCCTCCTACAATGCTCCAAGAGAGTGTGAAGTGTCTAAGAGCTGAAGAAGGTGAGTAATGACCTCATAAATGTTTTGTATATATAGGCGACTCTTTGTTAATTTCCCATATTAGCCTACCCATGAAACGTGTCTAGGCCGACTAATGGAGATTGCCCAATTTCAAAACTAGTTGAAGGCTCTTGGACGATGCTAATAAAAGGTGATACCTGTGGTAGACTGAAACTGTTCAGTTTTTTCTGTAGTGCCCTCGGAGTACACAAACTGGATCTAAGGCACGGACAATGTATATCAAGGATTCATGGGTGTTCCCATATAGACTAAACTAATGTTGAATAGATATGATTGGCAAATAGAGGTGGCAAAGATAGTGGATATGCACATTGATAGAGGGAAAGTGTGCTCAAGAGTCATATGTGATGTGTCAAAGTATGCCAAGTGCCAAAGACCAAATTTATATATACACATATATTTACATCTTATCAAAATATAGCAGCTTGTTTATATATCCAAAGTGGGTTAGCTTTTGAAAACTAATACATGGGTGCATTATTCATCATCTCAGATTTGACATGGTATTTTGATAACTTAGTTGATGAAGACAATTAATAAGTGTCATTAATATTTTGAAATACAATTATTGTTGACTAAAATTAATATCATATGTTAGAATTTAGGTCATATGATTTGTTGTTGTCCCCTAAGTGACCACATTCGAATTCGTGTTCGAATTCGCCGACAATGAAATTCGTAAAAAAATTGTCACTAAAAAATCACCGATTAAATTCGTGATTAAATTCGACTACAAGAAAATACTTTATATTTTTAAAAATATAAAATAAAAATATTACTAAATACAAATATAATATATATATATATATATATATATATATATACAATAAAATTAAATATAAATATATAATAAAAATGTAAAAGTATTATATATAAAATATAAATATAATAAAAACGTTAAAATAAAACCTAAACTAAAGACTATATAAACTAAAATTAAAGTTAAAGTTAATATATTCGCCAATCGAAACTTAAAACCTAAAGTTATATTCACGAATCTTCTCTTCTACTCGTGATGGAAGGTAAATATATAAACACGAGCTTCACGAATCCTCTTTTCTTAATGTCGCCAGGGTAGCGCTGGAAGGCCCACGAAAAACACAAGATTCGTGACTGCAAACACAGGAAATGGAAGGGAAAACAAATTTGTGACTGCAATCACGGAAAACAGAAACTTTCAACTGTAAAAACCCTAGAAGACACGATTTCAGTGATACGGGAATTTTTTTTCATACAGGGCAAATAAAATCGCGAACTTCAACGAATTTCATCTGAACGTTTGAGATTCGACGAATTTCGAATTTTTCCCTTGAAAATCGGCGAATGTGGTCACTTAGGTTGTCCCTTCACATGGTACCGCTCTCAACAAATTATTCCTCCATTGGGAAGATAAAGAATAATTTTGACTTTAGCCTAGGAGTGGCTTCCTTTGCTCAATAGAAAAAAATGAAATGCAGAAAAAACACAAACCCATTTAGAGATGATTTTTCTCTTCAGAGACTTTCAATAATTACTAAGTTCTGAATACATCCTTCCAAGTTTCATTTCATTATATTTTCTTAGTAAAATAACTGTAGAATGTTTTTTTGCACCTTGTAGTTTATTGCACCTGTTCTAGTATAAGAGCGGGGTTTAAGCATCCCAATTCTAGGTTATTCATCAGGGCCAGTATCCAGCACCCAGGGTCACATGCATGTGAAAACTATAATTTTGAAGCAATTGATACCATTCGTGATGCCATACACTTCTTGCTTTTTTTTTTCTTATGCATTTTGTTGAGTGCCTCTAGTTAGACGTCTTATACATGTCTTAACACTTTTTTTGGTTTATGATTGTACCATCAGCATCTGTAATGTTGTCTTCAACTAATTTCTTTTGGTGCTTGTTTTTTTCATTCCGCAGCTCTTCAACTCAGAGTATCGGACTTCTTTCCTACACATTCTTGAGAAAGACGGAGCAAGATGACATAATAGTTCCTATGGTATGGTATTATGTCAAGAATCTCAAGATGAAATCAAACAGATTCGTTGTTTGAAAATTACTGTTGAATTTCATGCATTCTGTATGTTTTGTAGGTTGATTTTGAACTACCAATGGGTCCTGAAACACCACAAATGTTAGTTCGTTATGCAAGAGATACTTGGACAAAAAACTTGGCAATGATATTACAGTGGTCTCCCTATGCGACAGAAACTGAGCTTATGAAGCAGGTACAAGATTTGTTCAAATGTTGTTTTTGATCAGAATAGAATTTTATGAAGAGTTAGGAGTTCAACTTTCAACAAATGAATGTTTCTGAAAATTAATGATGTAATCAATGTCCACCCTTTTTAATATAGGAAAATACTAAAAAAGATACAAGAGAGAAATGCAAAATTTCCCGATTGTTGTATATAGGCACAATACATTAGTTCATCCCTCTTGTAACATAGTTCCTAACTATATATCAAGATTCAAGACTATTACATTTAAGATCTGTGTTACCCTTATTTTGCAATTTGATAACCTCTTCATGAAATTTCTCCCACTTTCACTTGTGTTGGGGTCACAATTTGGTCATTGATTTTTGCATCACTTTTCTTGGAGATATTCTCTCCTCTTTGGCACATGTGGTTCATAGACTTCAGAAATTTGCAGGATTCCCTACACATCCCTAGTTTTATTTGATGGAGTAACTTTGGAAGTTTCTTCTGCTGCTTATTATTTCTATCTTCATCCTTACTCAACTATATTCTACATTTGTGCTCTGTTTCAATCTTCAAAGTCGGTACTACTGTTCATATGGCTGCCTTACCTATGGCGACCCATTATTCTACTGATTGTGCTTTTAGCATTTTTGAAAGCCTTTATCTTCTCCGCTACTAGTACTTTTTTGGCATCATTCCTGTAATCTCTTTCTTGCTTTGGCTGGAAGCTAAGTGGTCAGTCATAGCATCTGGAAATTTGACACCTAAATGTTTTGTTATTAGAATCCAGAGCATTATATTAAACATCACTTGTGAATTCTAGGAAAATATCATCCCAAAGATCTTTGTTCAAGCCATTTTCCATTCAAGTCTATGTAAGGTTTTCAGCACTTCTTTGAGATTGAAAGAAACTGTTGTATTTCCAATGGTCTTCAATGCATTCTCTAGGAGATCTGTCCATATTTGGGTTGGGCTTTGGGCTTCTCTTTGGTTATGTGGAGGTGAGTGCTTGTAAAATTAAAAATGTAAAGACCAAACAGAAATCTGGTACAATGGAGAAATCACAGTTGCTGATATGTTCATAGTAGTGTCATGCGTTTTAGCAGCTGGCCTCTGCATAGTTTGCTAAGGTTTTCTTCACTTCTTTGAGATTGAAAGAAACCATTGTATTTCCATGGTCTTCACTGCATTCTCTAGGAGGTTTGGATTATCTATCGATGTTAGTGTTGAGGTTTGGGCTTCTCTTTGGATATGTGGAGGTGAGTGCTTGTAAAATGTAAAAATACCTAAAAGAAATATGGTACAATGGGGAAATGATAAATCTCAGTTGCTGGTAAGCTCAAATAACCATATGGAAATTGGATTAGAGCAGCAATGAACACGCATAGAACAAAATCATATTGAAGCATAATCATCACCATGATCACAGAATACAAGAATGAGATGCCTTCTTTATAATAACATATCATGTAAATTCTTTCCAAGTATCATGCCTGACTTCATGTAATTGTTAATTGTTCTCATTTATCCACAGTAACCAAATAAACATTGTGAATCATCTCCATCAAAATTGGTAACCTGTTATACCACTGTATAACAGGCGAGTTGTGAATTTATTTTACCAAATTCATATGCAACTGTGCCCATCGTGCATGAATATCTCTCCAATCACCGGGCTTCCTCTTCTTTCCTCTGAAGAAGAGGTTGCAAATGCCATCTGTTGCTCAGGCATAGCAACTCCCTCTGTAGTCATCATAGGCTGAGACAGTTGTGTACTTGACGGAAGGTGATACTATCTCTTTGGGAAGTGAACACAATGTCTGCTCGATAAGTGGAAGCCTAGTAATTCCAGCCAACAATGCATTGTCATAAAGCAATGCTAGACGATGCAGTACAGTATGGAAACCCTTGGAAAACCACATGAAATGAAAACAAAGCTAGAGTGTCCAGTACCATATAGAAACCGGTCTTCCAGCTTTGCAGATGAAAACATGGACCTATTTTAGATTTCTCAATGCATCAATGAATGCACATTGGGATCAAGGTTTAATTAACAGATTGTAATTATGTTAAATAAAACAAAAATGTCTCCCAAGTTGTATTAAGCAAAGTATCCAGTATTTACAGCTTAGGTATGCTGTTTTTTTTTCATAGATGCATGGTAAAGGAACAATATTAATCATTTTTTCACCTGTTTGTTGTGGTTTGAAATATTTTATATGTTGTATCTGATAATCTAAGAATCCATGTTGATTTTGTTTATTCTTTTTGGTCCTTTTACGAGTGCATGGATTGCTATCATGGAAGATGAATGACTAGATTTTGATTCTTCCACATGTTTTGCAGTTCGAAGGCATTGGACCTCATGGAACAAAAATCATTATTTACAATCTTTGGCTTAATGATGATGGCATCCTGGAGCTTGATTTTGATACAGACAAGGAAGTATGACCCTACACTAGTGGATCTCTATTTGATACTATACATTGAAGTAAACATAAAATGTTAATTGCCCTGTTGCTGGAGAAGAAAAACTGTCCATTTCGATTCTTCATCAATTTAATGTTAATCTACTGTGTTTCTGTTTGTATATTTTTTTTCCAATGCATCTTCTTGAGTTGAATTCTATGTAATGTATCGTCTTTCATGGCCTTTTTGATGTGTAGATTGGCTTATCATCTTTCTGCAATGTAATTCTGCTGTAATTCCTGTCTTTTAGTGAGAATTTCATTGTTTCTCTATTGAATCTATATTACTTCTTATTTCATATTATTGATGACTGCATTTGTTTAAGAGTAAAGGCTGAGATGTATGAGTACTGGTGCCTTTGCATAAGCATACTTAAATAGTATTATGCCATGCATTATTTCTATGTTGAATCTAGACCATTGCTCGTGCTTTGAAATATTTACAAGTTTTTCATATTATCTTATCCTTAGCTTCTAAGAAGTGGTTCCCTATGTGCTGGAAAAACGAAAAAACTACAAAACTCTATACTTTGCCTATGACAGAGTAAATAGGAAGTTATCAACATGTGTATGGATGAAAAACAAGATGAATTATTCTTGGATGAGAGATATTGGACTTGGGTATATGCACTAACATAATATGATAATCCATTCGTGTGACTACTCTAAATGTTAGCCCTTTGACTAACTGAAAATCAAACAAATACTAAACACTATTTTCCTTGTGGAGGTACTGAAGGTCTAGGTGAAAAGATGCGAAGAGTGAAATGAAAACCACTATTTGGATGGATTGAAGGAAAAACCCCTTTCCTGTATTTATTAGAGTATGTTAACTACATAGTAATTATTTCCTTTCTTGTGTATGTATTGAACACGACTCTTGGAAAATGAGCTAAAAACATCAAATGTTTTGTGAAGACCCACTATCAATCTGCAGGGTCAAAGGTAGTTTCAGCATTCTTGTTAGCAACAGCAAAACAGCATAAGGGATCCAATAGAATAGCCGACTGTTTGTAATTCCAAGCCTTTTAGGTAAAGTTATTTAAATCATCAATACACAGCCTAAAGAGCTTGGGTGAGGGTAAACACCTTGTTTAACCCCTATAATGAAGTGAATGTCTTTATCATTAACCCTTATGGTAAAATTATTGCCTATAGTCACCTCATAAATGGGCATACAGTGGAGTCTACTGAATAATTTGAAAGGCCCAATGAAATCTCTGTATCAAAGGCCTGGCAGAAGTTCACAAAGCCGCAGTCAACACTAATATTGTGAGCTTTTGCCCCATCAGTTATGGCTGACAGGGCAAATATTTGGCCACAAGTCCAGTTTGCATTTGCACCAAATTTTCTTAGCCCTTTGACCCCATAGAGCTATAGTCATCAAAAGTTCTTTTTGAGTGTCTACAAGCTATGCCCTATTGTGATGTTAGAATAACTGCTTGGTGCATGTTAATCTCCCAATTTGAAAATGGATGGATGGTATGAAATGATTGCGTTGGGGAGAAACTGAAAGAGCCAATGTATGTGAAGAAGTTTGCCACATGGATTGCAAGGACAGCTGTGTTTGAAAGATTCAGGACTTCCACATCTTGCTATAAACTAGACTCAAGCTTGAAGATGACTTTCCAGCTCATACAGCCTGTGAGGGAATGGCGGCTGGTAGGTCTAGGGTTGGCTCAGACAGTTGGCTAGTTGGGTATGTCATGAGTTGAATAGGGTGAGTGTACTGTTTGTTGGGGTTGTGATGGCATATTTCAACTTTTTGGGCATGAAGATCTCCAAAAGGATTTATGATTACATCTGAATTTTAACAGTATCTCTCTTCATTTGATACAAAATAAGGGCGGCTAACCAGATTACATTTGAGAATGTGCAAGCTATATCAGAAATGTCTTCAGACAATTAAATGCTCGTAAGGTAGAGTTTGAGTGGATAATAGTGGATTGCATGGCTAACTATGAGTAGGAACAGGATGAGACTGGATGAGAGGGATCTAAAGAGTTGAACTGCATGCTTAGAGTAATAGATGCATTGGATATTGCATAGCCCACATCACTAGCTCCCCTGGAAAAGTGGAAACATGTGGTGACCACCAGAATCTGAAAAGCGTTTCATACCTTTAAGAATGACTAGATCATGTCATTCCTCCAAATTGAACAGGTGCCTCCCATATGCAGTGTCAGTAGAGTTTCTGGGTATATATGTAGGACCAATTGCGGTGATCAATTTCATTGGCTATCAATGGATGCGAACAACTGAAATAATTGGAGCACTGTAGTTTACTATTGAAGTTCCCAAGGAGAACATCTCCTGAAATAGAAACTTTTATGATATTTAGCAGGAAGTTCAGCAAGGGAGATTCATTAAATAGCTTTATAGGAGGGAATCTTATTACTAGTGTGTATAAAATGTATCGGAACATTTCAGAGCCTTCATAATGATCAAATGAGGCAAAATGGCTCCGGAATAAGCAGATAATCTTACCGAATTCTTTGGTCCCATGGCAAAGCTTTGGCCCATGTCCTGAGATCAAGGAATATCTGGCCACTACTAAATTGTTAAGCATAAAGTATATATGATGCATGATAGAAGTTTACTCCAGCATATTGCCTAGATCATTGGCTGTAAATAAATATCAAGGAATATCTGCCCACTACTAAATCATTTTGAATACAGTTAATATGATGCATGGTACAAGTTTACTCCAGCATATTGCCTAGATCATAGGCTGTAAATAAAGATATTATTGAAATGGACCTTAGGCTAGAGGCCCACTGAAATGCATTTCAGACCTCAGAATCTATGATAGAAAAGCCATTTCAATGGATTTAATCTGACCATTCTTAGTTCTTTGTAGTTTACTTATCAAATTGCTAATGATTAACATTGAATCCAAGGTCTGGATTGAATTATGGAAATATCTGGTTACAATGCTATTTAGTTTTATAGTAGGGCTTAAGAAGTCTTGTTTCACTATTTTTGTTCTCATTGGTCAGGAGCTGTTTAAACTTTTAAAGTGCACTAGAAATTATTTTAAAAGTCTGAAGCAACTAAATCTATTCTGCAGTGCAAATCCTAGGCATAATCTATTACATTTAGACAAATTCATAGCGAAAGGTTGGCAGTCCAATACTGTAAATTTCTGGATCTGAAATTACTGAAAGAAACATGAAATGGTGGTTTGTCTACAGTTAGACAACTTGAGGTGTAAAGAGTTAGCTCAAGTTTTAAAATGGTGTGAATGGTTAGAGACACTGCGCACATTTGAAATTCAAATAGACAAACAGGGTATCTGGAGCTAAGTAATCTGTTAAATAGATTTGTGAGGATACCATCTGGGTCATAATTTTGCTTTAACCTTTTTTAATGATGACGTTCTAAAAATAAATTCGAGATTAGTGTTGAAGCGTGAAGACATTGTATGTTTAGGGAAACTTTAATTAGCAACAAATAGACTCTCGGTTTCAAATATTATTTAAACTTATTATGAGTACAGTGGAAGTTCAAATTTGTGAAGGATGATAAATAGCTGAAATTATTACCTTGGTGAGTGAGAATTATTTTAATAGGTTTTTCTTTCTGTTATTTTTATTTTCAAATCTAGAAATCCTCCTTTTGAAATGTTTTTTACTTGGAGTCTTGGACATCATCAGAAGTGCCAGTCGTGCCTGGGATATCTTGGTTTGGACCACCTGTAGCTGTCCTGGGGCTGGTTGGGAATCTCAATTTAATGGCTCTGAAACAAGGGGATGTATTGAGGACAGTCTCTATGCTTCCTTGGCTTTTCCCGAAAAAGTAGTTGCTATTTTAGAATGTTTTTGATGACAAAAACTTACCACTAGTAAATGGTTTTCTGCTTTTTTAATTGTTTTGGCAAAATACCAATGTGATTTGTTGCCTTTGTTCCATGGACTGTTGGATGTTGATATTGCATTTGCCATGTATTTTACAGGATATTAAATTGCGAGGTGGACCTAAGCTAGGGAACCTTGCAAATTCACAAAAGGAATTGCTTCAATCACATATTTCATACCGACTGTCATATTCACTACGTGTAAGCCTGACAAATGTTTTGAAAGCAATTTTTCTTTGGCTTTTGAAGGTTATGGCACATACTGTTAATCTAATTGAACATGGATTGAATGATCATGTTTTTGTATTGTTAACAGGCATATGCATCTATCCTTTATTTAAGGATGCCGTCAAATTTTCAGATTATTTTAAGGGGGAAACCAGTTGAACATCACAGCATAGCCAATGATCTGAAATTTTCTAAAGTAGTAACTTACAAGCCACAGCTAGGTTCTGGTATGAAAGAGGTAAAGAGGAATCTGGATTCTTTTGTACTTTGAGAGGGTTATCTGTATTTCATGCTATGAACAATTATGCGGCTGCTTCTTATTTTTCACATTTTTGCATTTCAAAGCATATTCTTAACATGTTATGCAGATTTTAAACATTTCATTGAGAGGTCCTTGTAATATATACGTGATAAGAATGTTTTTTTATCGTTGCATAATTTCTTGTCAAATTTATTCTCTCATTCACATGATTAGATGAAAAAGAAATCATTTATGGCTGTGGTTCTCTTTGAGTGCCTCTCATTAAGAGTTACTCTTCTTCTGTACATTTATATGATGATTTTTCATGTGGTTCTATTTAAATGTGTATTGGAAGCTTGAATGACAGATCTGTTCCAACTTGTACAGGTAGTAGTTGAAACAACCATAGGATTTACAAAGGAAGCTCCTTGGTTAATATTCATGGATTCAATGTTTATCACAAGAATCGACTTATCATGGTCAGTATGAGTATTTTTAATTTGAAACAAACAATGTGTGAGCCAAAAATATTGTGGATATTTTGAGAAATGTGATTTTGTATTTTTGCCCCCATGAGGACACCATCTCTTCTTTTCTCCGATTAGCAGGTTATTATGTGTATTTTTTATTTGCTTCCACCATGAAATACTTATCGAATCCGCATTCACTTTTGTTTTAAACACCACTTTCTATAGTTGCTGCAGTTTACTGATCTATTTTTAATCCCTTTATTTAATGCTTTCTTATACAGCCCTTTTGGAAGGTTTGGCAAGATAACAGTAGTAGAGGAAGGGGTGTGGTAGGTATGTGTTCAAACTTCAAATCCTATTGAAAACTCTGCCAATATAATGTCAGTAGACCAAGATCCGTGTTAACACCATATTTAAAAATGAAAGGACATGCCATGAACAGAAGTTTGTACTGAAATTGATTGTTTATGCATAACAGGGATTCTTGAGGCAAACTTCATTGAGCCTGCTCATGACAAACAGGATTTTGAAAGAACTGGAATCCTTCTTCGGCTAGAAGCAAAGCTCAAACAGATGACTCTTGATTACTGGTTTGTCTCATGTCCACAGTTCCTTTTTTTTAAAAATTAAATCATTTGAGTACTCTTATAATGCAACAGTCTTAATCCTTATAGTTTATGTCACATGTATGCTGAACTTTATCGAAGAAGTTCGATCTTCACTGAACTTTATCATAGTCGGACACGAACTTGAACTTTTCCATTATCTTAAGATGGGAAGTTTTTGACATGCTTGTGCATTATTTTATAAATATATGTGTGCACTGTATATATTCATATTCTAACTGAAAGCAGAGGACAGGAAGATCTCTCCCCTCTTCACTCTTAACATTATATGCATTTTTTTAGAAAATTGAAACAGTAAAAAGTCATTTGTTTGAGCTTAAAAGATTTTGTTTTTTCAAGCTCTATCCATTGTAAAACTTGAAATGAACTTTATCCTTGTTGAACATGAATTCTAACATGAACCTTATGAGTTAGCTTATAGTTCAAAATATTACCTCTTTGTTTCCAAGTGAACCTTTTATTGCGTGAACCAAACTTAATCCTTGTCGAACATGAATTCTAACCTGAACCTTGTGACTTAGCTTGTAGTTCAAAATATTACCTCATTATTTCCAAGTGGACTTTGCATTGTTTCAAGCAGTGTGATCATGGGTGGCCAATTTATTGTTATTGATAGATTATTTGTTTTTTTTTGTTGTGTTTTTTCAACTGGTTGATATGGTCATACCTGTTATTAATTTTAGTTTGGATTTCGGATTAGTTTTTGGGAAATTTTTCCTTTTTTATTTGCTAGTATGGTATGTTGTTTTAATACCCTTTCCCTTCTGTGTGCTGTTTTTACTTTACTTTTTTTTTTTTTTGATGTATACAATATGTTAGTATAAACTAACTTTTGCAACTGTTGGTTCTCTTTCTTGGATTAATCTGCCCCAACATCATAATCTCTTGTATATATTTTGGCTTTTTAATGTATCATCAATTATTGACCATTAGAACTTTATGAAGGGCCAAGTCCCTTCAACTATGTACTCATATTTTTGGTCAATATGATCACTTGAGTATTTATCTATTCAATATGCGTGTTCACTGTACATTAAAATTTTTTTTAACCTACATATCGTGTAGGTAGTTTACTAGTGGTATGAGATCAAAGTCTTTAATGGTCTGTAGTCATCACGGTTTTTTGGTTTCGTGGGAAAAATTGCAGAATTACGAGAGATTGATTTGCTGGCCAACATTATCTTTGCGGTTTAGGGTAATAAATACTCTTGCGGGCACCAGAACTGATAAATATGATTATATCGGAAGTTGGTGGTTTGTAAAAGTGGCAAAGTTGAAACTTGAATCATTCACTTGGCATGAGTACTCAACTAATTTGATAATCAGTGGAAGCCACTCCTTGACAGCTGTTTCTCCTATGCAACTGTTGGAATTAACTTCCTCATTTCCGGAAGCAAACTAAGCAACCATTGAAAGAAATTGGGGGCTTTGTTTAGAAGAATCATTATTTCGTCTTTTATCATCAGATTACAAAGGTACTACAGAGAAAAGAAATATATTAAAAGAACCATGTATTAAATGTCATATATTAGTCACTCTCTTGTTGCCAGTAGATTGTAACAAGATTTGCAATGCCAAACAAACATACATGTCATCAAAGAGAATGTAAGGCACTTTTGCATAAATCAACCTTAAAGACTGACCACCACATTATTCCATGTTAGAAGTCCCACCAAAAATCAATGGAGTCATGTTCTTCACGGCTTCTGGAGTCTTGCATAGCAGTTGGTATTGTTTGTTTGCAGCTACTGAGGTTTGAGTTTAGTTTTTAAAATCGATTTTATTCATGCAGCTTCAATATCAAACTATTAGGATCTTGGGGACACTTTCAGGCATCCCCTACTTACATTCTCATGTTCCTTCGTTCCCCTCAAAAGAAACCCTAAAACATATATTAAATAAGAAAGCAAGATTCAAAAATCACTCTGTAAAAAGAAACTTTTTGGAAGCTACAATAGCTCTTATAAAAGAGGCTCAAACTAAGATTCACTCTATTAGAAAAATACTTATGTTAGTGGCTTATCAAGGAATATTAGATTTCATAGGTAGTCATTTTTTGGTGAATAATTTTTGGATATGACTGTATAAGTGTATTAAATTTCTGATGTTTTGAGTGCTATACTGGACTCATCATAAGCGAGAAGAAGCCTATGCCTGAGGGAAGGTTTAGAGACCAGCAGTAATTTAAATATACCAAGACAAGAAAAATGGAGGAGGGGCAAGATGTTGGCATAGGAACGAAGTGTAAAAAGGAAAAGGATAAGGTTAAATAAATTATTTAATCGGTAAGGTTAATTGATTAATTAATTACTTGACATTTAATTAATTAATAATGAGATTAAATACTTAATTAATGATATTATATAATTAATTACATAATTGATTTAATTAATAATTTAATGAGAATAATTTGTTGATTAATGGGCTTAATTAATGGATTTTAACTAATTGATTTATGAGACTAGTTAATTTATTTATTTATTTAATTAATCAGCTAGATTAATTGATTAATCAAGGAGATAATTAATTAATTAAAATAGTGGAAATCAAAGCTAGGGTTTGCATCACCTATGTAGTGAAGGTTTTCAAGAAACAATAGGGACTGGGAAAAGGGGTTAAGCAAGATGGGCTGAGTCTAGGGTTTGCATCACCTATGTAGTGAAGGTTTTCAAGAGTGTCTTAACTTCCACTTAACATTGTAAATAAGATTATTTGGGTGTTCCTCAATCTCCATGGCTTCTCTCCAATCTTTTGTATCGGTGTAATGAAACTTCATGGTTATTAATTTTGTTTTCGTGTTGTTCTGACATTCAAATTCATGAAGTCTCTTGTCAAACATTAAAATCTTAATATGAATGTACAAAGGAAATGATGAGTTTGGAAGGTTTGTGAGGCTCCTTTGAAACAAGATTGTGAAGCTTAGGAAATTTGAGGGAATTATAATCATAGCCGATTTGTTGATCCTCTCATACCCCATATCTTTACAACATTCTTCCAATATGGTTTCAGCGAATGGTCGATCTCACTTTCCCATGAGGGGATTCCTTGTTTTTCTTCCAAGGCAGTTCTGAATCCTATTTGAAGCCTTGGAAAGCTCTTAGGCAAGCAATTTGATGGTTTACTATTGGAATTTGTTGGAGGTGAATATTCTTCGAGCTTGTGCAATGTAGGTGATGTGGGTCCTGTGTCATTATAGAGTAATATTTGCATAAAGTACTTTTTAATAAGTTAATTCCATTATGGAAATAATTCATTAAAGAAGTGCAAATTTTATAAGTTATGGAATTTTTAATGCAAATGTCAAATAAGGGTGGTTAATGTACTTGGTCTAAGTTCAACCAATGAATATCATAACATTTGACATTTATCAATAGTTTTGTGGTAATTAACTTATTTTATTTACTGCATGCATATTATATGGTTACTTTTCCTTATTTGGCTAAATTTTTCAATTTTTTAAAAAATTATAAATATTTTTGTATGACCTTACCCAAAGCTGTACTTGAGGACCCACAAACAAATGCCATATTCACGTACCAGACCCCCATACCCATACATTAACCACCCTTATTTGACATTTGCATTAAAAATTCCATATCTTATAAAATTTGCACTTTTTTAATAAATTATTTCCATAATGGAAAAATCAAGACAAATCAGCACATTCATTATATTCATAATCATATTGCTCTCCAATGTCTTCATCAAAAGCATCAACACCATCATGTGGTTCATTAGACTCCTCTTTCATGCAGGGCTCCTTAAACTACTTGGCAGCTGTAATTGGCATAGAACTTGCAAAAGGATGAACTTTCAACCTTAAAATTGAAAATATGTATGTGAGAGAGTAAATGTGCAATTAAAGGTAAGTATGCAATGCGAGGTAAATGTGTTGTTTAAAAAGGGTTGGGAGTGTGTTATAGGGTTTACAATGGTCTTTAATCTAATTTTAAATCCTTTTTGATTTTATATATATTTTTAATAGGCTTGACAACCCAGACATACATGTGGGTTTATTTTGCTGTACCCAATGTGCATCCATAGGCGAACAAGACCCATACCTGATATGTACCACACCTAGACCGGCCACCTTGCAAGTGTGTACCCGGTAATGTAGTGTAAAAGGAGTTATAAGATAGGTTGAATTGTAATGTTGAGTTAGGAAGTTGTATGGTTGAGTTGGGGTGGAATACGAGTCAAGGGTTGGAGATAGCTATGTAATTACCTAACCAACATGAAAAAATGTAAAAAGAATCAAAAGGAGTACCAATGATTTCTTCCCACTTTCTCTTGAGAGGGCTTGCAACTTTGAGTGCTATTTTGTTTCATATGTTATTAAATGTATGAATTGAATGTGTAGGAAGTTGCACATTTTAATGGTGTTTTTTTATTTGCCTTTCTTTGGAAAATATGATATACAGTTTGTAGAAGCGAGTAGATGAGGTTCAGGTATTCATTTCCACTTGTACACTATTAAAACTTGGATGGTGGGCTTAGCACTAGTTGCATGTTGTCAGTATTGATAGAAAGACTTTGAGCTTCTAAGGCTGCTTTTAACACATTCCCATCAATCTCAACTCCATCGTCAAATTGTTCAAGGTGGAAGAATCATCACACATGGGTTTCCCATTTCTTTTTTTTCCCTTTTTTTTTTTTTTTTTCCATATATCTGTTTCTTTAGTGCTTTAGGGTTAGAAGTATTGAAGACCCTCCATCCCCCTGCCAAACCCTAAAACCCATCATATCCACCCCTCTCAAATGCAAAGGTAAGTCACTCATTTCATGGTGATCTTCCCACATCTATTGCACCCTTTTGTTGCTGCCCCTTGGGCAAGTCATGAAAATTTTGTGAAGGGTTCCAGGAGTAAAAATAGTATAACTTTTGTCGCTGCTATCCCTTGGGTGAGTCGTGAAAATCCTATGAAGGGTTCCAGCAATAAGACACTAGTGTTAACCGTAGTCAAGGGTGAGAGGTGTAAGTAGGATTTCTTGAAACATTGCTGTACTAAAATCTGCCTTAAAAGTAAAAATATTTTGATCCAAAGTATGATATGGATATGTTTTAAAATTTTAAGTTTGCAATTGTGAACTCAAATGGTTTAACGTGGGATAAACTTGAATTTTCTTGGGTAAAGGGTCTTATGAAATTCTCTACATAAGTGTGGAACAAGATTTTTTTCAATAAAAAGCCAAATTCAAAGATGAAGATGACAAGATCTTGGGATTAAAAAATCAAAATCGAAATCTAAGTTTTGCTTGTGTAATTCAAAGGTTTTAATAAAGGGCAAGGATAATTTGCAAGTATTTGATACAATTTTCTTTGGGAAAGCCAAAGCAATTACTTGTATGAAAAATAATAACCATTTTTTACTTGTAAAAGACTTGTCACAAAGCAATAAAGACTGAGGTTTTGGGTTTTAACTCTGCGTGTTATGTTCAGTGTGAGTCCATTTGAGAGATTGAGTCTAGGCTGCAAAGAGAGGTTGCATCATTTGGTATCAGTTTAGTGTAACATCCACAAATGGATGGGAAAATGGAGATTGTGAATGGAATCCTTGGAAACTTGTTGAGATGCTTGGTTGTGCACATGCCCAAACTATGGGATAATTCTAGCACAAGTTGAGTTTTCTTACAACAACTCAGTCAGTAGAGGTTGCCATTAACTTGGCCCCCTCTTACCCTACCTGCATCATTTGGTATCAGTTTAGTGTAACATCCACAAATGGATGGGCAAATGGAGTTCGTGAATGGAAGCCTTGGAAACTTGTTGAGATGCTTGGTTGTGCACATGCCCAAACTATGGGATATGATTCTAGCACAAGTTGAGTTTTCTTACAACAACTCAGTCAGTATAAGTACAACTAGAAGTCCATTTCAGATTTTCTGTATGGGTAGGGACCTACAGGGGTTGTCGAGTTGAAAGACAACTAATTTGAATAAAATAAGTGTTGTAGTGGAGGACTTTGCATAGTATATACATGAGATGCATCAGTGAGGGATAAGCTGGAGAAAATCACCATGAGATGCAAGCAACATGCTGGTCTCAAGAGGAAAGAACAAGAATTCCAAGTAGGTGACTTGGTTTTCTCTCATTTGAGAAAAGAAGGGGCTGAGGAACATACAAGTTCAAGTGGAACAACATTGGGCCATGTATGATTTCAAAGAAGTCTATAGCAAATGCCAATGAGACATAACTCTTTGACAGGATTGATATTTCTCCCATATTCAATATAGCGTGCTTGTACCCTTACCATGATGGACAAGCAAGTATTGAGGATACGAGTTCATACTCTTCAATGTCAGATTGGAGACAACAATTACCTTAGAAGATAAGTGAAGAAATGGAAATGGTGATGGATTCCAGTCATCAAGAGGACAAGAGGTAACAAGTACAAGGAGTATTTGGTTGGAAGGATGGAATAGCTGAAGATGCAAAGTTGATCAATGTGTCCGAGATTGCCAAGTACAAGAGAACATTGGAAGAGCATCCGGGTCCGCAAGCAATCTTGCATCAACAAAAAACAAGAGTCAGCGTCGTGCATGCATGTTTGCAACTCATTGACTTGTCGACATCGTTGCGTGTGTTGAAGGTGATTAGATAGACCAAGATTTTTTCTGAAGGTCCACCATTCTAGGAACATCATGTGCAAGAGTTTTCAATCATCAGGCTAGGGTCAAATTGACCTATTGTTTGGTAGATGGTGAAAGTGAAACCACAGTTTACACAGGTTGTGAATATAAGCATTGACAACTTTGTTGAGATGTTTGGTTGGGAACAAGCCCAATCAATGGGATGTGATTCTAGCACAAGTTGAGTTTTCTTAGAACAACTTAGTCAATAGAAGCATGACCAAGTTTCTGTTTCAGATTGTGTACAGGTACAGCCCCAGAGGTGTTGCTGAGATGAGAGAGAGATTATTTGAACACAAGTGCTGCAGCAGACAATTTTGCTGAGTATATGCATGAGATACATCAGCAAGTGAGGGAGAAGTTGGAAATAAACACCATGAGATACAAGCAACATGGTGTTCTCAAGAGGGAAGAATAAGAATTCCAAGCAGGTGATTTGGCTTTGGCTTATTTGAGAATAGAATGGTTCCCAAGAGTAACATATGACAAGCTTAAGTGGAAGAAGATTAAGCCACACGAGATTTTGAGGAAGTTTGCAGAAAATGCCTATAAGATAGAACCCTTGTCTGGGATTTATATCTCTCCTATATTTAGTATGGACATGTACCCTTACTATGAGTGACCAAGTATTGTGGATATAAGTTCGGATATTTCAGTGTGAGATTGGAGGCAAAAGTTACTTGAGAAGGTAAGCAAATGGACAGAAATGGTGATGGATTCCAGTCATCAGTAGGACAAGAGGCAACAAGTACACAGAGTATTTAGTTAAATGGAAGGATAAAACACTTGAAGTTGTAACTTTGATGAGTGTCGGAGATTGCCAAGTACTGAAGATAATTGAAATAGCTCATGGAAGGTTCATTAGCAGGAACTTCTGGATCATTTCACTTAAATAGGGTGTATGATATTAGAATATCTAGCTCCACAAGTAATATTGTATCAACCAAAAACAAGAGTCGTTGTTGTGGTGTGTTTGTGTCTTGTTCATTTCTCGGCATCATTGTGCATGTTGAAGGTGACCAGGCAGGCCAAGAAGCATCCTAGAAGTACAACAGTCTAGGAACATCCCGTGTAAGAGGTTTTAGTTATCTGGCTAGGGTTAAACTAACTTCTTCTTTGAAAGATTCTGAAACTATGGTTTACGTAGGTGACAGTTTAAAAACTGCTTGTCTGTGTTAACCGGTGGTTTTGCAATTGCCAGACTGCAAGAAGCAGTGTTTTTGCCCATGGCAGTTTTGGTAGCAGAGTAACGGTCCAGAACAAAAATTGCCAATTGGTGAGTGTTTCCAAAGTGCTTGGGAATGTGGAGAGCTCTGCAAGCTGTTAGAGGTTTTCAAGAAAGATCTGAGAGTATCAACTGGGGAGGTTTCAATTAGAAGCAAACAAGAAGAGCTAGAAAGAGCCCCACTAGGAGCTTGCTAGAGGAGAGTTTTTAATCTAGAACAAAGTAGAGGTTGTTTCAAGTCCATTGAGGGATTGTGTAGGTGTGCAAGTCATCTTCATGTATGTTTCTTTTCACTAAAGTAGTAGGAGTATGTATGTGCGTGTGAATCTCTGTAATATAGTCACAAAGCAATAATGACTGAGGTTTTGGGTGTCAAGTTTGTGTGTCCACTTCAGAGAGCGAGTTTAGGCTGCGGGAAAGGCTGCTATTAACTTGGCCCCGCTTACCAACTTGCATTCAACCTGCTCTAGATGCACTAGCTAGAAGGAAGGACACACCTAATGGATTGAGGGGTGCCCCTAGCACATGAACTCTTTACACCTCGAAAGGGGATATGATAGTAAGGTTTCAAGATATATTGGAGCTCTATGGGAAGGAAGAAAGCCGATTTAGGGTTTGGAAGGACTTATAACAATGACTTTTGTAACTGAGAAAGAGGGAAGAGTGTTAAAATCTTATCAAGAAGGTTGCGGCAATGGTTACTTGTGTACACTAAATGGAACTAGAAAAGGACAGCTTATTTCTAACCTTTCCCCTTCCTGTTCAAGTTTTCAGTAAGTACACAAGTGTAGAGTAAGTAGATGTAACATATTGATTCTTGCAATTATTGATGAGCCATAAGCATCCTAGTGGAGGACAGTATACGGAAGTCACATAACTGTGAGTCTGTGCAGCCAACAAGTATGCAGAAATAACCAGTGAAGGACTGCTTTCTTGCTTGAGGGATGTACTTTCAAACTACAAAAAAAAATATAAATTAGAGAGAAAATAAATTGACAGCACTACCTGAGGCCACTTAGGGGTGGTTAGGCTACTGAGATCTCACGCTTTTGTTGGTACGAGTTCAAGTTGTAAACTGTCCAAGATCTGCCCTCAATATAAGAAAAACTAAACTGGAAGCCCTCCCATCCTCAGAGTTGCAAGGCAGTTTTGTGTAACAACACCTACCGGCAAGACAGTAGCAGGAAGTGGTGGGATGGGAGTGGAGTGGAGGAAGCATCTAGTGAAAGAATCTGTGAATAAGGGTGGTTCTTGTAACAAAACTGCCTTCCTGTAGGGAGCTCTATCTGTGAGAGAAACTGATTGAAACTCCCAATGAAGGTACAGCTGTCAATGAACAATAGGAAGCATGAGTGAGAACCTCAAAAGAGCATGATTTGAATACAATTGTCAAAACAGAAAGTGAAAAAGTCATTTGTAAATATGAATCAAGTCAGGGTTTTGAAGAAACGGGCAGTCGTGCACTAATTAACATGGATGGTAAGTGTATCTGCAGTTGTAAGGGACCCCTGTGTTAGTTTTTGCAGGATTTCTGTGGTAATTGTTGCATCATGGGATCTTGCACTGTCATTAAATTGTTTAATCCAATTTTAGGGCAGTTTTGAGGAAACACACTAGTGTATAAACAACTAGTATTAATTTTGTTTACTTTCATTATTAATTAGGTATAAGCATGGAATACATTAGTTGGCTGCATCAACATATCTTTGCGTCTTGTTCAGTGGTCAAAATCATACTAATATTCGTAAATGAGGCTAATTTACTTGTGCCTTTTAGAGTTTTTCTTTCACATGCGCTGGTTTACAATTTTATTTAAATTTTTTTGCATGTGATTATTGTTTTGATTCCGATTTTTCTTATATATGTTTGTTTGTATCATGCAGGAAAGCAAATTGTGGGTTAGTAGGATATCATTCAGCAAGTAGACGCAGAGCCGAAAATCATCAAAGTGATTCACCTTCAATCCAAAATCCTCAACCACTAGCAAGCAGCAATCCACAAAGTGATTTACCTTCAATCCAGAATCCTCGCCCATTAGCAAGAATTATTCCTGGTGTCTTGCCTCAGCAAATTAAAAGACAAGACATGCATGTCTCAGCAATTCCTGATAACAATTTTCAGGTACATCTGATGTTCTTGTTGGCGTCAGCACTTAGAATTATTTCACTGACATTTTTATGTTACCTAGGGAAGACAATTTTGGTTTGTCTTGTGGGTGAAGAACTATAATTGGATGTGCCAGCTACCATGTCTTCTAATGGTTATCCTATGCAACCTAGTTAAAATAAGGCTGCAAAAAAACTATAGCATGCTATGCTAGTAGTATAATTTTCTAGAAGCACTTCTCCTCCTAGGGCACAGTAGGAATTGACATGCTTTTTCTATCCTCCCCATGCAGAGTTATACAGTTCTAATTCCATAAAAGTAATTTACAATGATGTTTTTGAAATAGGGTGCAAGTTGGATAAGTTTCTAAAATTTGTTAGACAAGACCTAAATCACAAGAGTCGAGTTTGCATGCATGTTCAACAAGGATAAAGTTCAGTTCAAGTTCGCCAACAGATAAAGTTTAAAAGAAAAATGTCTTTAAGTTCAAACAAAAGAATTGTTTTTATCATTTTTTATAAATTCATAAATATGTGAGACAAAAAAGTGGAGAGAGCTTTCTATCCCCTGCCTTCAACCGGTATATGTTTATATACACACATTTATAAAGTAATGTAAAGCCATGTCGAAAAATTCCCATGTAAAAAGAATGGATAAAGTTCGAGTTCATATTTGAGGAGGATAAAGATCAGTAAAGTTCGAGCTTTTTCAATAAAATTTGGTGTACCTTGTTGACAAGTGATTCTGAAGAAACCAAGGTTCATAGGCATCGCGAATATATGTATTTGAAACATTCCTGTCATAGTTTCCTTGTAGATCTGAACATTTATGGAAAATTATTTGGGAATATTCCATGTATGTTTAACACGACTGTTGGTCATGGATGCGAGGATTT
Source organism: Taxus wallichiana var. yunnanensis (assembly GCA_018340775.1). Lineage (NCBI taxonomy): Eukaryota > Viridiplantae > Streptophyta > Pinopsida > Cupressales > Taxaceae > Taxus > Taxus wallichiana. The sequence continues at coordinate 527,751,101 of CM031236.1, forward strand.
TCTCTTAGTTTACTGATAATTCATTTTTTTGGGCATTTTCTCTGGTACTTTCTAAGACATTTCTGCCAATTTATCTAAATTCATGGAAAACTTATTTTTGATTGAAAATTGTCGAAACTGCCATCCTCTTTCCTGTTAATTGCAGAGAGATAGACCGGCATATTGCATTCAAGAGAGAAATGTTTGCAAGGTCATTATTGGAAAGGATTATATAACCAATCTTTTGTAAGATATACTCTAACGGGTAGGGATTCCTAACAGCTTTGTGCGCCTCACCCTTTTTCATGTAAAATGCTCAATAACTATATCCAGGCTTCAAATGGATTTACACTTGAACCAAGAAACTGAAGTACTGAAAGGCAAGTTAGAAATCCAATAAACTGTATGGAAATAAATCCCTAAAAATCTGTGGAAATATGGATGTTTGGAGTAAGTCAAATTGGTTGAAACAGGAAAATTAAAACTGACAAAAATCTATGCCAATGTTAATGATTGTTATTATTCAACTGTTTGCAGCTATATGCTGCTTGTCTATGGTCAAACCATAAACAAATAAACAGTTTAAGAGGCTCTACAAAGTTAAAAACATATATATTTTTTTGCAAGTCTAGTTTTCTTATTTTCCGGCTTCTCTAAAAGTGGGGTGTTCACTGCAGACTGCTGCCAGTGGAAAAGAACTGCAATCTGTGGCAGTAACATCAAATAAATTAGTGGAGAAAATATCGGATGAGAACATACAGCTATTCATGAGGTATTCCAATTTAAATTTATTCATAAGATAGTGTCTTCTTAACGAGTTGTTTTGGTCAGGTATTGATTCTCAATATATTCATTTTGCTTATCTGTTTTTTTAGTTATTTCACTCTTGTTTGTCAAGAAAATTGAGTGTTTTATTGCATTAAAGAGTATATTGTTGACAAAGATGTGCACAGAATTTTTCTTCACAAGTAAAAATGGTAGGCCTCACATGAGCTTTAGTGATACTCATATATCCAATATGTCTATCACAAGGTCATGCTATTCTTTATTAGAGCCTTCAATGTCCACAGCAAATCTCTCCTTCCAGAGGAAAATGAACTGTTAACTGAAAAATATATCATATTACAGAACAAGCAGATCTGCGATACATATTTAAATAAGATGACATTCTCTCAGATGAACCTATAACCAATGATTGATACTGAGCCAAAAATCTCTGCCAAATTTGTATCCCCAAAAGATCCTTTTGTATGCCACAATACATTGAGAAGCCATATTAGAGGCCCGAGCTATTCAGTATGTGCTGGCGGTTGTTAAGGAACAGCTTCAAATTAAAAATTCAAAGTTTAAAAGAACGATGTGTATACCAAATAATTTTGATCGTCATACATTCTTCTTTCCTCCTTAGTGAACCACTTGGACTTCAGATTCTCAGCAATGTTAAATTTGGGTCTAACGTGACTATACATAGCAATGTTCAGATTCCAGACAGAGGCAGCCACTCAATCAAGGGCAACCTTCGATTTAGTATTGGCATCTTTTATGTTGGTCAATTCCAGATGGGAAAATGTATTCCTCTTGTTTATAATGACCGCAGTACCGGAAAAATCTGGTTAAAGGTGCTTGCATTTCTCTTGAAGGATACTATGCTATAGGGCGAATGCCCTTCATAGTGACTATTAATTACCGAAGAATGCAACATGTGCAGCTCATCTGGTTTTGATTGCTGGCCATGCTGAAATTGTTAAAGGCAATGGCTTTTTAGTGGTATACTTCATTTAATCCCGTTAAGATGTAAATACAGATACATTAATGAACTTTTGATTGTCTATTACTTGTAGTTATTGCTTGATAAGCTGTCACTTAAGCCTTTCCACATGCTTATCTAATATTTCAATTGTCTATTACTTGGAATTCTTGCTTGATAAATTGTCACTTAAACCTCTCCACATTCTTATTTATCATTCATTTGAGGCGCTCCTGTATGATATCATTTCTTAATTACAAGCTTATTTTGGGCATGTCATGGTTTACCTTCTATCTTCTGATCTCCTCTATTCCTTCATAGTTTGTGTGTCCAGATCTCTAGTCTTGTACCTTCTGGGTATGTTCATTCTTTGCTGTTATGATTAAATTATCTGAAACTTTATTTCAACTATGTCTACACTTTGCTTTCCTGAACAATATTTATGTTAGAGCTGGCTCATTACTTGCAAAATACTTGTTTTTCTAGACAAACTGGAAATCAACCTTCTGGTTTTTAATATATATGATTTAAAGAAAGAGTGTTAGCATAACTCTACAATTTATAAGGCCTGATGTTCTGATAATTTAAATCAGGTGCGAGAGCTATCATCAAAGAGGGCTGGAGCTAAATCAGAAGGTAATATTGCAACTAAAAGTTTCAGTTCATTGAAACTGATTGTTCTGACACTGAAATTTTAAAGAATTTTTGTGGTCTATACTTCTGACATATGTAGTCTTCTTGGTTGATTAGATAAGAAATCTGGAGAGTGAATTGAAGAATGCCAAACGGAAATTTGCACTACTTGCATCTAATGCGGAGCTTGGTAAAAAGCAAGGACAAGATACCTTGAGGTAAATTGTTAGAAGTGTGCATAGTTAGGTGATATAGACTCTTTGTATTTTCACATTTTTCGTGTATGGAATTTATCTATCCTCTGAAAGTGTGTTGTCCATTTGGATTGATTTTCAAAATCTGAATAGCTTAAAATGCTTCACATTTCTCTCCTCTCCCACTACTTATCTAGAATATTCAATTGCAGGGATGTACAGAGCTGTTAATAAGAGCCTTGTGGGAATTCTCAAAGCCAAAATGAAAAAGTCAAGATCGAAATGCATTCGAAGTTTTGTGAGAGGAGCAAATCGTTGAACAGTCTCTGTTCCTGATGTACGCAGGAAATCTTTGTGAAGGAAGTTTCATACCACATATTTTTGTGTACCTAAATGAAAGGCTTGACCATGTTTGCCTACAGCAATCACTTAATTTGTTGGTAAACTGCTGTATATTTTTGATTCCTACTGGGAAGCATGGTCAAGCAAAAGGAGATTACAATTTGTAACATACAACGTCCACACACTAGCCAATTTTTTTGTAATATTCATCATGGTTGAACCCATGGAAGAAGATCCATTTGTAAAATTGTAAAGAATAATTTTGATGAGGCGTGTTTCATATACAGTAAGATGTTACTATGCTCTTGTTGTACCTAATGATTTTTACGAGGCTGTGCCTTGTGGCGAGAATTGTAGCTACAATGAATTTATTAAAAAAGCATGGGAGGCAGCAACTCACCGAGCATCAACTGATCATTGTAGAAACGAACTATGGTTAGACCCATACTAATATGAATTTGGTCACAGTAAGATGGCTCTTGACTGATATGTACAGATGGCTTGGTGCCTTAAAATTGTTACTTTACATGTTATTGGACTAGGAATCGGGATATCATTGGATAGCAGCTAGCATTTGCTGCTGATGACAAGTTCTCTTCACCATTAAAACAATTTTGGTACGACTTCATCCACTCCAATAGATATGTTTGTCTAACCTGATGGCATGAGTTTTGAACTTTTAAAATTGTTCTTGGGATTTCTATGAAAACTTACCAACTCTAATATCAGGGGTATGTATCCAGATATCATAGCCGTGAAGTTGGTGTTGTGTTCTGATAGGGCTAATGTATAGAAAACCTAATAGTTTGTTGTTTTATACTCGCAATGAAAATGTGCATGGTACACAATATTTGACAGTATTTTACCTTCTGTGTTGTGTTTGAATTGGTATAATGTAGGCACTGGATGAGTTTATGTAATTATCAAATTTGATGCCTGGAATGTTAAAGAGTTATTTTGAGTATGCATACAGAAATGAAATCAAAATATTCTTAATGTCTAGCTGAAATATCTCATTTTGATATTGTTAGATCTTTGTAAATTGTGTCCATAAAATGCCAGACTGACTTGCAAAGTTGCAGTTGAGGCATGTGTTGGGAGGTTGTAGTGTGATATTTTCAAGGTATGTATTAATGTGGATGACTACAAGTTTGATGTTCTTGTAGCTGAGGGATAATAAGAGCCACAATAGCTGGGTGATGCTTGCAATGCAGGAGTGGTGTTTTGAAATTGCTTGAAGTTGGGAAGTGGTAAGGTTCAGGGACGGGAACCTGGACCCAAACCCATGCCCGTGTCTCTTGGGAAGAAGCCTTTATACAGCTGCTATAATAGGTTTATAGTAGAAAACATCCTACAGTAAACATCAACAGCCTAGCATCACTGGACCAAGTATCTTATTCTTCATGTTGCTGCTCTGTTAAGACTTAAAAAATAAAGTTTTATGGAAAATTGTGATTAAAATTTTGTTTGTTGATATGCTTGATTGAGTATCGCATTTGTTTACATATTACTTGTTTAAAGCTTTTTCAAATATTTAATATACAATTTATGCCGTGTTTGATTAAAGCTCAAATTCTTCAGCAATAACTCATTATACAAGAAAAAACCTTGAAAGAACCAGCTTTTATACATGTGGTATAATAGGTTAGAGTTAGAGCAGGAAACATCCTATAGTAAACATTAAGAGCCTAGCATCTGTGGGATGTGGACGAAATTTGAAGTATCTTATACTTCTTTATGCCTTTTTAAGACTTAAAAAAAAATTCTAATTATGTATCTTGGTTAAGTTTTTGTTTGATAAGCATAGCCAATAGTAATGATTTTTAAATTTATTTTTAAGATCATACTAACAAAATAATAAGATATACATTAAATTACAATTAAAACGGCCGGACAGCTCAAACAGTTAGAAATGGTTGGTGCTTAGGCAATTACAAAACATGGCTATCAAAGCCAACAATAGAGAGAATTAAGCACATGTAGTAGTAGCATTAGGAGGAGGTGGTGGATCGTTCTTTGGTAGGTCCTAAACAAGAGGCTGATTAGAAGGAAGCTCGGAGATAGGAGCGGTTTTGAATTTGAGAGCCAATGTAATGAAAATTTGATTGGTGCCTATATGAATATGCAAACATTTATGTGATTTACACTTCTAGAGTGTACATTATAAGGTTGGTTTTGTAGACACTTAATTCTAGTGTGGAATAAGTTAAGGGCTTTGGTGCTAGTGCATTTATGTTTTACTTTGTTTTAAGATTTGTAAAATAATACTCAATTTCACGTAATTTTAAAGACAATTATCGATGACAATTTAAAGAAAATTGATCCAAACAATTAAGACATTTTTTTGTAATTAAGACTTTATAATTGATAAACTCTGATTATGACCTAATTACATTTTAGATATGGTTTGTTTGTACTTTTATAAGTAATCCACTTTCTGCACTGCACGATAATGATATTTGAGTGGTACATATTTTCTAAATCTCATATTTGTAGTGTAACTTTATAATTCATTGTATAAAAGGCTATCATAATGATAAATTATTTAACAAACAAATACGGAAATATAATTTTTAACAGGGAATTAGAGTTTATACAATTTAATTTAGTTTCTTACATGGTCTATATCTTGAATAATTCTTTTATCTTTTATTTTCTTATATGTTTAATATCCACAACGGTATATGTATATAGCTTATATGGTCTATATCTTGTATTTATTTTTATATATTTAACATGTACAATGGCTTATGCATGGTACTTAAGCTCGTGTTTATGTATATTTGATAAGCCTAGCTTTATAGATATTTATGATATCATCTGTATAATGATTTAGTATATTAAATTTGCTAAAATAGTTTATAATGCTTTGTCAACATTTTTGTGGCATCATGTCATATTTTTCATCTTTATGGAAAGGAACAATGATTTGAGTGGTAGTTTTTGTTTTGGTATTTAGATCAATTTTTTTAACATATCTTTAGAATTGCATAAAATTGAGTTTTATACTAATTTTTTTAATCTTCATGTTTTCCAACTCTCTTTACAAGTTAGATTAAGGATGATTAAGTTTTTATTATTAATTAAATTTGATTAAGATTTAATTAAATGTAAATGTTTGTTAGTATATTTTTATATCTAAATTAATTTTTATACACGTGTGTGCACAATGTAATAAATTTGGGTGGTACATTCTTTACTTTCTATAATCTAGATTAACTTCGTTATCTTTTATAATTAGGTCTTTACAAGTTAGATTAGCTCTCTTATCTTTTATAATCAAGTCTTTATTATTAACTAAAATTGATTATGTTGTTTGTCAATACATTTTTGTATCTAAATCAATTTCTACACATATAGGTGTGTGCACAATGTGGTAAATTTGAGTGACACATTATACACTTTCTATGATCTAGATCAACTCCCTTATATTGTATAACTAGGTCTTTATTATTGATTAAATTTAATTGTGTCGAGAGACATTCTTATAATGACAAATTAAACTATAATGATCATTCATAAATTTGACTTCCATTAGACTATACCTTAATTTTTGTTTTTGGAGAATTCAATCAAAAAATTATTTTATCTTGTCAATATAGTAATGTTTGGGCCCTTTTGTCTTGAATATATTTTTTGATAACGAAACAATGATTCAACTAAATTGATTTTGTTTTCCATAAATCAATGGGAAGAATTTAATGAAGTTATGATTATTGTGGTATGTGAAAAATGGTATCTAAGCTAAGAACCTTGAAATTGATATGTATTTATGTATTTCATATAGATACATTCATTTTAATATATATATTTATTTTTAATTTAAAAATTGGTATATTTATACTAAACTAGTATAACTACTATAGTGCCTCGAGATTGCCATCTCTTGACATATTTTAGATAAATGTATTTAAGATATCTATACTAGTTATGACCCAATTTTATCTTAGGTGTGGTTAGAGATTTTTTTAATCTAAACCACATTGTACACCTAAAAATGTATGCATAACGAGGTATACTTGATTGGTACATTACTTTCAAAGCTATTATAATGACAAACTATTTACCATTTACCGGGTTGTTCGACATATTAGAAAATCTTGTGATTCAGATTCAAGACCTATGTACCTGCGCTTCTAACAAATACAAAATAAACTTCAATGGGGAATTTTAGTTTATGTAAATTGATTTAGTTGTTTTTATGTTGTATCTTGAATAAATATTTTATTTTCTTATATATTTAATATGCATAATACCACAATGTAAACATTTTTTTGAGGCACTCTTATTGATGATTTATATTTGTATGTTGTTGGCACATAAATCTCCCTAAGTGTGTACCTTAAGGCATCATTGGGAGTGGGGTTGCATTAGTTAGTAGTATCAAACAAAAGGAAGTCTCAGGAAAGAAAGAAAAAATGAGAGAGTTGTACGTGGCATCACCCTAGCTTGCCTTTCCACCCTTACTACCCTCTTATTACCTTCTTTTACAACCTTCTTACAATCACCTTACTACCTCCTCAATATTATCACTTTTACACTTGCCTATGACACCTCTTCAAATCCCTTCCTAACTCATCCAAATATATTCTATATCTCCATTCACTAGCTTTTCATATCCATTTAGCCAAACAACTATGACCAATGATATTTTTCTATCAACCCTAGTTGATGATGTTTAGCATAACCTTTTTCCAAAGCCGATTGCATGATCATAATTGATGCTTACGGATAGGCTAATAGAGATCATGAGTGCAATTTATGTTCCCACTATAAATAAACGACATTGTTGTCATTTATATACGAACATGTTCACATAATTTGCTTTGCTTTCACTTGCAAACCTACCTATAACAAATTGTCTTAAAGGGCTTAAGGTTTAAAGGAGCTTATACTTGAAGGTCTACTTTAAAGCACTATGTTATTAGGAGTCACAAGAATAGGAGTTGGCCCAATGAGGTTTGCTAAGTATTTGGAATTCCACCTAAACTCCCTAACTTTTGCTCTACTTAGGTCTTCTCCATCTGTAGGTTTATCCCTAAGTAGTGACCCACCTATATGGTCCATCTCCTAAAGCTCTAGCACAAGGTGCTATTAACCATGGTAGTTTAATGTGCCAATAATATCTTCACAAAGGTATCCTTAACCTTTCTTTTTCCTTTATATGTTTAATACAATTGATTATGTTTGATCTATCATATATTAGACTAGGATATAGTGACATATTCTTGTCTATTGCATTATTCTTATTATTGGTCCTTTCCTATATCCGCCACATGGCTTTACAACCCAAACTATTTGCCAGGTGTGTGTGTGTGTGTGTGTGTGTGTGTGTGGCACATAAATCGTGTGCTGGCAAAAATAAAAACATAGTTAGCGTCAGTACGTGGTGCGTGCATACACACACACATTATAACATTTATTTATCACTTGTACTCTTATAGCTCCAGACCATGACATCCACCTAGTTGATGATGTTTCGCATAACCTTTTTCCAAAGCCGATTGCATGATCATAATTGATGCCATAGCAATAGAGATCATGAGTACAATTTATATTCCCATCGTAAATTCTAGTAAGACCCCATCCCCTATCATAGACACGAGATTTGGAACCCTATGCCTTTCATAAAATGTGGATTATGGTATTTCAAGTCCATGACTATTACACCTCTTAGTATTCTATCTTTTGCTTGTGTTAGCCTTAGAATGGTCCTTTATTTATATCATAATCTATAGTATTGAAAAGAGAAAGAGGATAACCATATTAACTATCTTAGCACACACATTCTCGGTGAACCCAACATGAATCTATCTCTACCGTTTATGGAGTCATATTCACATTATCTTTATTTATTTTATATTTTTATTTTCTTCTAGTTCCCAAGCTTTATCACCATATTCTTATATTTCGTCTCTCACAATTACTCCTAAATACCCTTCCTTTTAGCTCTCTTATTTCCTTTTTATCACTTACGATCATGTCACATCTTAGGATTTTTCTAGTGAGCTTGAACTCATTCTAATTTTACATGGCTTGCTCCTTTCTCCCTTTGGTGCTCATTATTGAAAGACATTATTCATGGTGCAATTTTTCACAACCTCAACCTCAACCAACCACCCAATATAACATTCTTGAAGATCCATAAGAGGATCCTTCCATATTCAATGTTTATTTGAACATAATCCACAAAAGGATCTTCCCATCTTTTACCAAGATCCAAAAGAGGATCTACCCATTTTCAGGATCTTCCCATCTTTGACCAAGATTGATAACAAGATGTACCCATTTTTGACATATAACCAGACAAATATCTACAAGATGATCTTCCCTTATTTGACAAAGACACATAAGATGATCTTTTAACCCCTTTATATAAATCCATTTCCTTATGAACAAATTTTTTTCACCTTGATACACTATACAATTCTGACTACCTTAGCCCTACAACTGAAAAGCATAATGCAATTTAGAAAGACACAAACACTCCAGACTACATCGTCCATTATCTAGTAAAACTCGATGTAGTTGAGAAAACCCTTTATCCACCGAACTGCATTGACCATTATTTGAAAAAGATGATGTAATTCAATGAATCCGCTAGATTGCATCGTCCTTTACATGAAAAAACCGATGTAGTTTTAAATAACCCTATAGTTAATAGTTATATCAGCCACCTAATTTTTACATCACGGTCGATGTTGTTTGAAAGACTACTTTTATCGAATAAACATCATCCCACATCATCTTTAATTCTCAAATCATTGACTTTATCCAAATTCATATATTAAGTCAGTATATTTTTCAAAAATGTGAGGACTCGAATTTGACATTACCTATAATGGTCCATTACGTTGTATTTGTCACACTTTAAGAAAACTACCGATGCCCACCCTCCTCTCTCATCACACTTTGTGGCATCCTCTGATGCCCACCCATCTCTTAATTCTTACATTGGGCCATCCCTCTATTAGTTCACTTTTTGGGACACTTCCAATGCCTATCTTTCTCACTTCACAATTTGGGGCATCTTTTCATTCCTCCAATCATGTTATCCCAATACTAATAAAATCCTACTACAAATACTAAAAGATGTATATTGTCATTCTATTTGTTGCAAGAGCATTTAGTTCAATTACAATCTTGCAACACCTAAAAACATATTAGGAAAATAAGTAAAGTCTTTGATTATCGCGTTTACACAAGTCCTATTTTGCAATTGTCTTTGTAAATAAATGCACAACCTATGAGCATGTAATAGTCCTTGTAATGTTTTTCACCACTTACTAACACACATCTTTTTATTGTTTTGGGCCTACACTTGAGTGTGACTATGTTTGTAAACATTTTGTGCGGTCTGTGAATGCATGAAAATGTCATATACCGATTCATAATTGTTGTATAATTGTGACATGCCCAAAGGAGCTAAGAAAGGTTCGTGATATCTTCTAGAGTCTAGAGCATATTTTAAGGGATGACACAAAATTTATTTTGAAAAGCGCAATGCAAATATTTTGTTTCTAGTAGAAAAATCCTAGGCGTAGAGAATCACCAATTTTGTGCGGGTACCGTAAGGAGAGTTTTCAAAAGTTCACATTGTCAAAATAATTTCATATACGCGAAATAAGTTCATATAAGTGATGCACATCTTTCCTTGAAACCGCAAGGTTAGAGGAGCAAAATTAGGATAATGTGCAAGGATGCATTAAAGAGAGTTGAGCACAATTTTACGCATAAAGGCACAATTGTAGCGCATAACTTTTAGAACTTCAAATATGACATTTCTCAAGGAGCCGTCATGAGTTCACCTTTATCATAGTTGTAATTATTGAACTGATTCAATTGCATCGATTCATGTTATTATCATTTGGTTCCTAACTTATAAAGAGGATTGTGACACACCTAATACCATATGGGCCACTTGTGGATTTAGGGTGATGTAAATGTAGACACTAAAAATTACACCAACACATGAGGTCACATCATTTACAAAAACATTTCCACGAAACAATAATATACCTCAAAAACAATAAAAATTACAAAACATTATAAAAATATCCAAACATATATAAATTGTTGCATGTATCTCACACTTAGCTCGCTAATGTCGTTGTAAACTTGCATAAAGAAGTCACCCAAAACCCCAAACAAAGCATCAAAACCCTAAAAAGAAAGATGCATATGAAGGGGTCAGATTGTCCTCAGCTTCCAAATTGATGGACTTATCACTGAGCGTTGCAATACATCTTAGACCTAATGTAGTTTTGTGTATGTGTGTGAAAATTGTGCCCTAGGTTGCTCTTGTGCTAGTCACACTTTGTGAAGTAGTGAGCAAGTAACTAGATGTAAAATGTAATAAATGTGTGCATGGAAACAATAGACTCCCCTCCTATGAAGTGTGATGCAGATGAACCAACCTTTGTGCCTTGTGATGGAGCTAGATGGATGCAAATATAGCTATAGATGCCTTGATGGATGCAACCTTAGGTGGTGATAGCTAGTGTTTAGTGCTTGGTCCCTTATTATGATCACATAACTTTATATTTATATGGTTCCCTCACTTGAATTTCATAATTAACCATGAAAAGCATTGACTACCAAAAAGATAAGATTTTGAAATGGCTAGAAAGGACCCAAAAAGTTAGAGTAAAGTGTAAAGAGGAAGGGCACCTAAAGGGGACGAGGGTGCTTAGCATTGGCGTCCTCGCCGGGCGCTCCAGTAAAGAAAAGGTGAAATTGAAGTATGAAAAGACAGAGTGTGCCAATAAAGGTGCAAGATCGAAAGTAAACCGAAAAAATGAAAAATGGCCAAAAACATGGGTTGATTGGTACTTTTCTTGCTTAAGAATCATACAAATAGTAGTATGTGATCAAGACTAAATAATGAATCAAAGTGTGTGATTTTGTGTCTACATTTTCCCCCACTTTATGTTGGTGAGAAGAATTCTTGGTAACATAAAGTAGATAGAGATGCGTACTTGATATCCATGTAGATTGATGTAGAAAGTGTCTTTGAGGACTAGACAAAGCATGAGTGGTAAAAAGATGGAGTGTGGAGATTGAAGATGCAAAAGGTGTAAAAAGGTGATGAGAGTGAACCTAGGGCAGAAACGCGTATGTAGATGTCGATGTGTGTGGTGTACATGCATGGTTAGTATCGTGTGTGATGTACCCGCTATGTGTGTGGCACTCGACTTCTTGCTTCCCATACGGATGGACCTGTAAAAGAGAAGACGATCAAGTAGTCAAATACACATGTATATGTGTAAAAATGTGTGTAAAGATGAATGTATGTATTTAAAAAGCATGTATGTAAAAGAAAATGCCGATAATGTGATAAAGGAACATGTGCACTTGATCTCGTGATGAGAAAAAGGTGTAGAAAGGGTCCCGACGATGAAATGTAATTTTTTTTGGGCATCTCACGCCACTTTCCAAAGAAGTGTAGGGAGGAAAGTCTAATTTATCCTCCAACTTGTAATTGCTTCCCGAAATTGAAGAGATCTTTGTACTGTCTAGTTTTTTGGGCGATCCGATGCCAATGTAATGGAAGAAGTGTATGGAGAAACAATGTTTTCCTCCAACTTTTAACTACTTCCCGTTGTTTAAAACAACATTGTTTGTTGGTGTGTACCCACACATGTGTTAAGGACAATCTACCCTATAAAAGCCACTGTGTATGGATGGTAAACCCTAAAATTGACTAAGTCCCAAGGTAAAGGAAGAGCATGTGTGCGCAAGGCAAAGGTAGAAAATCACTCAAGGAAAGGTGCGTGGGAGAAAAGGTTAGCACACGTGAAGAAGGAAAGGGTTTGGGGACTTAGCCGCATTTCTAAGGTGGCATCAGAAAAAACATGTGAAGCTCGAGTAGGCGTGATGAGTGGATAAGGTGCCAGACCAGTCTTGGAGCTCAAGGAAAGAATATTCCATGAAGGGAATATTCCAAAGGAGGATCATTACAGTTAGTGGAGGATTTTGCAAGTTGGCATAACACTCGATCATAGAGGACCACATTTCAACCTAACATGTGATCTGCTCATGGATGAAAACTATGGTGGTGAAGGAAGGATCTAGATTCTATTTAAGGGAGTGTTTGGGTCCTAAACACAGAGAGAATTCTTTAGGATAACGAAGTCTTTGAAAGAATGCTTTGAGGGTTTTTAGAAGAGGTTGGAGATGCAAAAAGATGTTGCAAGAATGTTGTGGGTTGTGATGTTGGGAGCTACCATTATTGTTGTAGTTTTTGCTTCTTGTTAGTGCCAAAGAGAGGCTAGGCAAGGATGATGTTAGGCATGGATGTAGGCGCTCGGGTCTGAAACCAGAGTTGAGATGGAAGAACATAGCTAGGGTTTGTTGTGCAGAGTAATTTTGTAGGGTTGGGATGTTATTCCTTGATGTATATGGTCTGATATGACCCTTTTTGATGTAATATGGCTACTATAAATGATTATAATCAATATATGAGGCTTTGTTCCAAATATTTGTGTTTATGGACCAAACCCTAGTGTGTTTTCATGTTATTCTTGGTTCAAATCTGATTTTATTATGCCGTTGTGATGTTTATGTTTATCTCATGGTGCATTTGTGCTTAGAACTAGTTCCACTACCTCTATATTAGATTACATGCATGTTTCTATTCTGCAAACCATTCCTCCATTAATGGCGGAGCATTCTTATAAGGCTCACATAAAAGAGGGGCTCGATGCCCACGCGTCCCTTGAGTTAGTGCCCATGCGTGCCTCGAGTCGGTGCCCATGCGTGCCTCGAGTCGCACCCATGAGTGCCTCGGGGTGAGCACCCAACTTATGTTGGGTGATAGGTGACGTGTTTGGGGTTAAAAGAGAGTTTAAAGGGTAAGAGGTAAATGAGACTACATTTTGGTTCCATTGTTGAGACCTCTTTTGAAGCTTTTGTAAGAATGGTGCGTGATGACAGAACACTTGACCTTGGACAACGTCGAGACTTGGCTTAAAAGCACGGAGGATGAGTTTTCTCAGTGATTTAACACTGGACCTGAGTTTGACACACGTAAATGGGTAGAGGAGCACCTATATCATGAGCTCTATGAGATGTTCTTTTGTTGTTTTCCAGTAGAGCTGTATGAATGGTTGTCGGCGTATGCTTCGAGGAAGAGTTAGTACTATACACCTCATGTTTGGACCGAAGAAGAGTATCATAGGCTGCATGATGCTAATCTGACCTGACTCGTACTGTTGATCATTGGTGGGGTAGAGTGTAGACTAGCTATACCTTGGAATACGTGATTTCTATGTATTCTTGCTCAGAGATTGTTGAGTTTGAGTTCTTATGGGATCCAAGAGGATCATTCTTTGCATGCTATGTCGTTAGCCATTAAGATCTAATCATCACTCTGAGCATGGAAGCATTTCCTATGGATGGCTAACTTACCACTAGGCACGGGGTGCGAAAGATGGTGTGGTAAGAGATGGCGGACCTTGCGGTGGAAATGGAGAGAGAGGAGAGGCGACTCAAGTATAATGAAGCACGAGAAAGGAGTTGATGAGACATCGCAAAGCTGATAGGAGTGATGGATTTATGGAGGTAGACATTGTAGGAAAGGTTTGATGTTCGCGCGGAGGACGTGGAACCTGAGGAGTCCCCATCTTGGCAAGCGTGGAAGAGAAATCCCCTCAGCTTCTAGAGAGAGCTTGTCATATGAAGAAAGCAGGAGATCCGTAGGCACACATTTTAACCCACATGGCAACCAAACCCTTGCGCTTAGTTTTCTAGTTCCTGAGATAAGTTTTGTTAATCTAGTTGGTATTGGTATTGGTAGTCGAGCGACACCTAGTAGATATAATTTTTCATTCAGTACATCTATGGCAGCACAAACATTTTTGGTGTTTGGAGGTATCCTGTCTGGTACAACATTTGGGAAAGGTGTGGGTACACAAAGTTTGGGTATCACATCTGGAAGTGGTTCAATGTCATATCTTTGGTTGGCACATGATTTAGTACAATGGTGGGAACACGAGTGTAATGCGTCGGCCCCCTTACCTACTACGAGAGGAGGATTTGGTGGATCCAGAGGGATAAGAGCTAGTGGATCTGGGTGGTGGAGGCAACACAAGAGGGAATCAAGGTCCTAGATCTGGTGGGCAAGGACCACAACACCATCAACAGGTGTTTTATGAGATGTCTCTTCACTTACATGATTACAAGGGCATTGAAGATGCCACTAGAGCATGTACAAAAATGTGAATTGCTATGGCGCGCTAAGGGAATCACTACCCCGATTGGAAAGAAAGTCAGTTTATGTGTGTTGCAAAGGTGCACACATAGATGGTACCGAAAGTATGACCCACATCAGACAATGGTGGATTATACTGCGTTGCGAGATGAATTCTTGGCGGAATTCCACATTCTTGAGTTTGAGCAAAAGAGCATCAACGTGTTGAAGGAGATTCAACAAGGGATGACAGAGAGTGTGCGGGAGTATGATGCGTGCTTTAAAACTCTTCTATTAAAATTGTCTTATGATATCCATCCCTCTCAGCATGCTCAATGGTTCGTTGGAGGATTGATCATGCCTTTCAGATGAGGATTTCCCACAAGACTTTCACGGATCCGTGTGAGGCCTTGGAGGCTACTTTTCGCGTTGAGGCCATCGAAGCGTTGACACTAGAGTAAGCCCATTTTTAGAAGCAAAAGTCATTGTTATGGCGAAACAACTTGAGAAATTGTTTGTGAACTCGACTCATGAGGCACGTGGTGGTATTTGGTGCATGGATTGTGAAGTGGAGGAGCACATGAAAAATTATTTTCCACGAAAAATGGTGTGCTCCATGTCAGTGGATTGTGAAATTTGTCACGAGATCATGATCCAAGTACGTGCCCATTATTGCAGCACATAATCCACAAGAATGTGTCTTGTTATTATAAGATCTGTACATCTACAACCCATGATACAAAGGACTGCAAATTGATAGACCAAATCCATGATGCCATTGATCTCGGTGTGCTAGACCAGCATTGGGAGTAGCTCCAAGGCCGAGGATCGTTAGTATGAAGGGTGAGTGGATGGAGGAGGTCGAGGAAGAGGTTTTCACGGAGGCTTCAGGCCGTAACGGTCATGGAGGAAGAAGTGAATTACCCCATGGGACCTATTACAATTGTGGATTGATTGAACACTACAAGCATGAGTGCCCGGATTTGTTACAATGCTCATGGTGTAGGAAGAAGCATAAGTATGAGGAGTGCCCTGAGTTGTATGAGCACATGAGCTAGAACTAGAAGGACAGGGGCACATGAATGGTTAGTGTGAAGTGGGCTGATCTGTTATGGATGCCTAGGGTGGCACATGACTTTGAGTTGGAACATGTCTTAGTAACCACGTGGGTGGAAGTCGTGCACGCTAGGGAAGAACCAAAGTAAAGGCCTAATTACAAGAGAAGAGGTATTACATGGGAAATATCCTGATCCAACTCATTAGAAGGAGGTGTACCAAGAAACCATGGAGGTGATTAGGAGTTTTAAAGGAGAAATCCGATTAAGGTGTCCGAATTAGCAATTGCGCAAGTTAGAGCGAGAAGAAGAGTGCCGAGGTTCCTCAGCAAGATATGGATGAGGTTAGGGAAGTATGTCAGATGCTACGACATGAGAACATTATTCCTCTATTGGGAGAATGACTGAGAGGAAATGTGTTGCGTCTTTAGAGGAGAACATGAGAGACAAGTCCTACATGCTAACCTACCTCCTCACAACATTGATTATGATAAGGAGATCACACTGAATGTAGTTGATGGATAGCTCCAGTAATATATTGATTGACACAGGCGTGGAGGTCAATGTCCTTACTCTAGATGTATGGAATCAAATGGGGAGGTCCCTATTGTAGCCATCTTCGAATGTGTTCTACATGGCTAACAGGAAAAAGGCCATGCCTCTTGGAGTGTTGAAGGGTGCATTAATAACCATCCAAGGGGAAACGTTTACTGGAGACTTTGAAGTCTTAGCACTTACCGAGGCAGATAACTTTCCAGCCCTACTTGGATGCCCCTAGTGCTATAAGAATAATGTTGACTTGTGCTTTAACAAGGGATACATAAGTTTCGAGAACAAGGAGGAGCGCGTCATTATTCCATTGACGGATGGGAAGTCTGCGCCTATATAGAGCCTTTGGGAGAAGAGGACCTAGATAGAATCTATGTGCGCACCATTAGAGACCCCGAGATTGTTCATCCATCAAGAGAAGGAGTCGTTCAATGGGAAGATGCTCAATCTATGAGTGATACAACTAGCGTTGCATGTGACAATTGGGCGCATGGGACCTATGAGTTGATTGGAAGACAACTGAAGTGCTTTGTCACTCGAAGTTAGCGAGAGCGCACAATTAGGCACTGAGAGGATGGTAGTTACCAAGTTATACTGGGGAAGGTAACCCTGACGTCTTTCTACACACGATGGAGGCACAATGGACTGTTAGACAGAAAGGAGGAATATGCTAACTTATACCTTACGCGAGACAACAACGCGTTGGTGGCGACCCATTGGGACAACCTTCTAGAGTGGTGCAAAGTGAGAATCGTGCTCTCTGTTAGGTTTCTGAGGAGTAATGCACCCTCTACAATACATGACTATCATGGGAAGGAGTTCTACCTCATTCCACATCCAAGAGTGTGAGAGAACTTGGATGATGGGCGCGGAAGCCTTTCCTCCTTCACTATGGGTGCATAAGTTCTATTCCACCTGCAAGGCTATGCACGCGTGTGGTATATTCATTCAGAGATGCATCGTTAGATAGGAAACTGGTAGGAAATGACAACAAATATTATTCAAAATTTTGGGTATCAAAGTTCAAATCCATTGGTGAATGAAACGTTGCAGGGTAGTCAAGTGCCTTCTTGTGGGAGATAGTGCCATAACGGAGGACCGAATTATGGAATTATTAGGAGAACCTGAGTTGAGGCCGCATTTTGTAGAACAAGAACCAAAAGAAGAGACAGAGGAGCTATAACTTGAGCGCTCCCTGCCTAGAGAAAGAAAAAGGAAAGTTAGTCTATTTTATAGACGACGAGGAGATGGAAAACTTGGATGTTAACGATCTTTTGAAGGTATGTGCGAAGTATTAGATAAATCAAATGAGCAAGCACATGCATACGATGAGGCCTTGAAAAAAATAAAATTAACATCGGTGCAAAGACAACCAAAGGAAGTTGTCATTAGGGATTATTGGACATAATAAGAAGTGTCGAAAATCATTGATCTACTACATGAATTCCAAGATTTGTTCCAACACAGTGGGTACCATGAATTAAAAGGAGTACATCCCTCATTGGGAGAAATGAGGATTAATTTAAAAGAGGGTGCGCGCCTAGTTCGGAAGAGACCTTATAGGATGAATCTGAATCTATGCGTCAAGGTCAAGGAGGAGATTGATAAGATGATAAGATCTAGGATCATTGAGGTAATTAAAGATTCTGAGTGGGTGAGCCCGATGGTAATTAGTATTAAAAGGATGGAAGAATAAGGATATGTGTAGACTATAGGGATCTCAATGTTACATGTGTCATAGACCCTTTCCCAACCCCATTTATTGAAGAGATTATGGAAGGTGTAGCTGGGCAAGAGATCTATTCTTTTACAGATGGATTCTCGGGTTATCACCAGGTGAGAATTACAAAGGAAGACTAGGAGAAAACAACTTTCACCATTGAATGGGGAAGTTTTGCTTATACGGTCATGCCTTTTGGATTGAAGAACATGCCTGCTATGTTTTTGCACATTGTTGTGCAGGCCTTTCAAGACTTCATCCATAATTTTTGCAAGTTTACCTAGATGATTAGATGGTGTATGGGTTAGTAAGAGACCATTGTGACAATCTGAGGTTGATTTTTGAGAGATGCGGCAGTTGAGTATCTCATTTAAAATTAAGAAGTGTGTCTTTGCTACCCCATTCAAAGACTTTACTTGGTCACATCATATGCAAGGAAGGCTTATTGGTGGACCCTGCAAAAGTGGTTATTATCTTGGGTTTGGAGGAACCTACTACAAAGCATTGTGCGCTAATTATTAGGGCACATGGGATATTAATTTTTTTCAAAGGATATGCCAAGATTTCTACGGCATTAGAGGAGTTATTGAAACATAAAGGTAAATTCCATTGGGGCGAGGCACAATAGACAAATTTTGACACATTGAAGGACAACCTTATCACTTGTGCTCATTTTATGCTTTCTCTCTTAGGATAAGCCTTTCCATGTACACGTAGATGCATCAGGTATGGTGATTGGGGCAGTCTTAACACAACATGGAGAGGGGATTGTTGAACATCCCTTGTGTTTTACTAGTAGGAAGTTAACCCCAACAGAACATAATTATATGACCACAGAGTGCGATGCATTGTCAATGATCTATGCGCTACAAAAATTTAGGCAGTATTTGATAGCAATGAATTTCATCTTTTACACAGACCACAAGGCATTAAAGTAATTCGTAAACAAGACCATTTTACAAGGGCACATATGCCAATGGGTCTTATTTGTTTCAGGAGTTTGAGTTTACGGTTGTGGTGAAACCAGGGAAGAGCAATTTGGGACCTAACCATTTATCACGGATTGACTTGGGAGAGGATGCGCGGAGCATTGAGGACACAATGCTAGATGCACAATGTTTAGATTGCAACGCATGCATTTTGACTTAGAGGATATTGTTGTTTTCTTGCAAATGGGTGTGGCACCATAAGGAATGAAGGCCTTGGAGAAAAAGTAGTTGGCTATATGTGTCACACCCTATATGTTGATTGGAGGAGACCTATACAATTTAGGCCAAGATGAGGTTTTACGCCGGTGTGTGTTGGAACATGAGCGTACTACAATCATGGAAGAATCTCATGGTGGCATTGCAAGAGGTCACTATGCAGGAAATGCTACCGTGTGCAAGATCCTATTGGCAGGCCTTTGGTGGGAAATAGTTTACAAGGATTGTATTGAATATTGCAAGGCCTGTGATCATTTCCAATGCCTTGGTAAACCAAGATGGAGAGATGAAATTCCATTAAGACCTATTGCTAGTGCAGAGTCATTTGAAAAGTGGGCAATTGACTTCGTGGGCCCTATTTCCCTACCGGCGTACAAGATAAGTTTGCGCTATATCATCACAAAACTACCCCTTATCACCCTCAGGCTAATGGAACTGCTGAGGCCTTTAACAAGATATTAAGCCACACATTGACTAAGATTTGCGATGTCGGAAGGAGGGACTGGGATGATAAAGTCTCTGCAGTGTTATGGGCATATAGAACAACTTACAAATGGCTCAAAAAGACCACACCCTTTCAACTAATGTTTGCGCGAGAGCGGTTCTACTGTGGAATTCATGTTGCTATCTCTACATATTGAGCACGTAGGAGGATTGAATGATGAATAAGCATTAGAGGAGCGCATTGATAAAATTATGGAGTTGGATGAGAGGTATGCCATTGCTAGATGGATTCAGAAGATGAAGAAAGCATGACAGAAGGCATGACATGATCATCACATTAAAAACAAGAAGTTTGAGGTTGGGAAGATGGTTCTACTTTATGATTCTAAGTTTCTGCGCCACCCAAGGAAGCTTAAGGTGCATTGGTTGGGACCATATACTATCAATTATATACTTGATTTAGGCACTTTCCAGTTACAAGCACTAGATGACACAAGGTTTCCCGGTTTCTTTAATGGGAGTAGGTTGAAGCCCTACTATAAATAAGTCTTCGGTGTGTTTGTAAATAAGAAAATATTGCCAGTTAGTTTAGGATTTCCCTTAATGCAGTTTCCTTTCTATGTGTTTCCCTTCTTCATCGCTTTTCCTTGTCTTTTCATTTTGTTGTGGCGTGTTCACGCGTCGGTAGGCCAATTACTTTTTGAAAGGATTTTTATGTGCAGAGGACCGCACATTTGTTTAGTGTGGGGTGGAAGGTGTCAAAGGAGAGTCTTTGTGAAGATTTTGGTAAGAAGCAAGTGTTGAAAATGATGTGGATTGGCGGCCCAAGTGGAAAAATCAAAAGTGCGTAAGGTCAGAAGAGCGCACGTAGAAGAAGTGATTATGGGTGGAGATTGGTGTCAAAAAGCTTTATAAAAACCATGTACAAGGATAAAAGCATAGAGCAACATGAGGTAGGCGGTGACAAGGACTAGGTTTGATTGATGTGTTCTTGCTTGCCGAAGCGTTCAAGGGTTTCACGAGATTGGGCATGAAGGAAAAGTGCTTTGGAAAAATGTGCGAAAGGATGGCGTTGGAAAAAGCTAACTTTAATGTGGTTGTATGTTGGTAGGTGGCATGGGAGTTTTTGCGGAAAAGCAAAAAACTATAAATAGAAGGTCGGGGTAAGTTATTTATTTTTACCTTGCGTTTGTTGTTAAAGAGCTCTTGCGAAACTAGGGCATCCTTGCAAAAATAAATTTGTGGAGATTTGCATGCATAGAAGAAGATTTAACAGAGTTGTGAACCAGAGTGGAAAGGGAGTACATGGGTATGAGCGGAGGAGTTAGTTTGGTGGATTCTCATTGGTGTTACTGCTGTCTTGTGGAAGGAAAGTTTTCCAAGTTAGGGTTTGTAGAGCTAGGGCACGGGTTTTAGAGGAATTTCACAGAGGAGTGAAGTTGAGGAATTGAGCAGAGTTGAAGCAAGAGAAAGGAAGAAATAATAAGGACCGTCTGAAGGAAAAATGACACCAAAGAAGGGATCAAATTTTTCATCGAAGAAGGGAAGGGAAAAGGAAAACCCACCCTATCAATAAGTTTTAATGAGGAGTGGTACGTGGAGATGCAGTACCCCAATGGCGTTCTATTGGGGATGGAATGGGTGTCTCACATGCGGAAGATGGCTGTAAGTGATTACAACCATAGGATGAGCACCACAGAGAAGGAAATGGCATTGGAGTTAGTTTTCCCGATGGGAGAAAGGACAACTGGATGATAAGCCTATTTATGACGACTCGGTGAAAACCACATTGGAGAAGGTTAGACTCTTGTAACTCTATGAGTTGCCATATTTTGGTAAACTTGATAGGTTGTACTAATGGTTGATGTCAAGTGTGCATGAGGATTATTTTTAATTCACATGAAGGCGAATGTGCTTGATGCCCAGATTGATTTCTAAGTATACTCGACTTATATGCATGAGAGAGTCATTGGATGATGATTTGGTCGAAAAGGATGTAGTCCAGGAAACAATCACAAAGTATGAGTATAAGAAAGGTTTACGATGATTTGATATTAGCAAAATCACTAACCCAGTTATGAGGATGGTCGCACACTTGCTAACCAAGGTGGTGGACAAGAGTATTGACCTTGAAGTGGATAAGAGGTGGTTGAATATTTATAGGAAGATTTTAGAGGGAACAATCTACAACCTCTTGGCCTTCATTGCAAAAGAGATCATAGATGTGGTGCATGATGGGGACAAGATCATGTATGGTAATGTCCTTCTTACCATTGTGTTTTTGGATATTAGAGTGCCCGATGGGCCAAATAGCTATGTCTGGGAGTACCTTGATGAGGACCCTTCCCCACGAAGAGGTTTGAAGCATACACTTGTGACACAATGACTACTGCACATAAGGCGCGCTTGGAGAAGTGGTACAAGAGAATGCGTGATGCATTTGGGGTAGAGTGGAGAATCCTTAAGAAGCTACCAGCCCTAGTGCATGGTGAGGTTGGTTTCATTGTATACCAAAGACTTCGCATAGGTAGATCCACTTGTGCGAGATGGCTCAAAAATCCCATGGTGTAAATTTCTTTTGCCTTCACAACGCAATATATTTTGAAGCGTCGTTAACTTGAGTTCAAGGGCCGCTAAGAAACTTAGATTTGATCTAAGTGAGGTAGACCAGAGTACCACACATTGTGTAGAAAGATGGTATACCTAAGTAACACACGTATGTGGAGAAGTATGTCTCTATGACATACGTATGGTGAATTCCATGTCAATACTTGTTGCAGGAAAGACAACAACAAGGATGTATATACACCTAAGGCCTAAGTTTGAGAAGGGCGTGTATGTACGTCAAGGATGATGTATCCATCCCGAGGACCTTGCCATGAAGAAAGGGATAAAGAGAGAAAGGGAAGAAACTACAACAAGTAGGGCATTGAGTGTCTTTATAGTTCAGGACCATTGCATGGCGCATGAGTTAGGTGCTTGTCAGTACCTACACAAGGAGGAATAAATCCCCTATTAAGGAGAAGTCACTGAAAAGGAATTTTCCCCTATTAAGGAGAAGTCACCAGAGAAAGAAAAGTCTCCGATGTTAGAGGAGTCTCTAGTAAAGAAAAAGAAGAAGGTGGCGTAGAGTTTAGACTCCAAGAAGACGGAATGCATAAAGGATGACAACACTACAGGGGGAGGAGAATGAAGAGTGCGAGGAAGGTAAGAGTCCCCTTGTACATGATATACACGAATCTGATGAGGAGCAAAATGATTATGAGGAAGGCACTCATAATGTGGGAGGAAGTGAAGAAGAAGTGGGGATAAATGCACAAAAGACCCCACCCTTGGCTGAAGGACAATTGGAGGATACAATGGAAAGGGAAGTGACATGCATCATTCAGAACTTGGTGGAGCAAGAAGTGGAGCACAACGCTGAGGAGGTATTGAAGGAAATAAAGGAAGTAGAGAAGGAGTATGGGAGCATGGGCGGAGATCCCAACTTAGCAATCAGCTTCCCGAAAATAGCATGCACCGGTGGCAAGGGTGCAACAACGACACAAGGACACATGACTTATGTTAATGACCCTAGCAAATTCCTTCACCATTGTGTTTTTGGATATTAGAGTGCGCGTGCTTCCAGAGCACGATACCCATATATCAAATATTTTATCGTCATCGTTTGATAGTGGTAGCTCATACACATGTACCAAGAAAATGCTTTGTCATGGACTTTCGAGTCTCATGTTGATGAGCTCGAGTTTGAAGTTGGCGCGGATGCAATAATAGAAATAGAGAACCCTAGTGAGGTAAATATTCTTTGATACTCAACGATTAACTGATGAACATGTTTGTAATGCGCTCAACAAGGTGTTGGTAGAAGTAGAGGCTTGGTTATTTGGGAGGAATAACAAAATCAAATCCTTGGAAGATGAATTAGAGGAAAATAATAAGGTGATAATAGAGAGACACAAGGAAATAAAAGGGAAGGAGTACAGGCATTGTGATTGCACGTGTTGAAGGCCTATTTGAGAGAAGAGAAGGTGAAGGCACGCGAAGTATACAAAAAGATGGAGACTATCTCGAATCCTTCATTCAAGCACACCAAGATTTGGCCTGCCTGAGAAGAAGTGGCATAAATGTTCAGTGTTGTAGCTCATTACAACATGTGCACTTCCAAGAGAATGAAAATGAGTCAAATTTTCTGCTTGGAGGATGTGACATGCTTGCTTACTGATAGAGAAGCCACCACTTGCGTTGGAGTTGGTAGAGGAAGTTATGGTGTGACAGAGGGCCGAGGAGAAAGCAAAGATTGAGGAAACCATAACTCAGTACTCAAGCTCCTTGCCTCAGTAAAAACCGTGGCACACATGGCCGAAGTTGTCTATGACAATTGTGGAGACAGGGACAGGGTGGCAGTATATTTGTTGCTACCCATGAGGTAGACTGAAGGATTTTCAAGAGAAGAACAAGAATAACAAGGCAGAACAAGACAAAATAATCGTGGAGGTCGAGAAGAAGTATGAGGCGATCAAAGGCCTAAGGGTCTTGATTAAAAATAAAGTGAAATAATTGTATCCCTAGGTTACTCGTAGGATGGACATGCTAAGTGACCTTAGCAAGAAAATGGAGAACATTGTTGATACACTTTGAAGGCTAAGGGTAAGGAGTTGTCATTTGATGAAGTTGATGCATTGATAGGGGATCTGTTTCAACAAGCAAAAATGAGGTGGATGCCTGGAGTAAGATTGAATCGTAGGCTTGAATAAAGACTTCCCAATTCTTCTTCAGCAGTGATGGAATTCTTTCATTCTTTGGTGCAAGCCGGAAGCATGTTATTCTTTCCTCCCATTCTTTATTCTTTGTAGAAGATCAGGTTGTTTCCGAGGATGAACAACAAGTTTAGTGTGGGGTGATGTTAGACCCTAAAATTGACTAAGTCCCAAGGTAAAGGAAGAGTACGCATGTGCAGGGCAAGTAAGGTAGAAAAGCGCTCAAGGAAAGGTGCATGGGAGAAAAGGTTAGTGTACGGAAGTAGGAAAGGGTTTGGGGACTTAGCCACATTTCTAAGGTGGCATCGCAGGAAAAACATGTGAAGGCTCAAGTAGGCGTGATGAGTGGATAAGGTGCTAGCCTGGAGTCTTGGAGCTCAAGGAAAGAATATTCCATGAAGGGAATATTCCAAAGGAGGATCATTACAGTTAGTGGAGGCTTTTGCAGTGTGATCGCATTCCACCTAGCATGTGATCTACTCATGGGTGAAAACTATGGCGGTGAAGGAAGGATCCAAATTCTATTTAAGGGAGTGTTTGGGTCTGAAATAGAGAGGATTTTAGGATAAAAAGTCTTTGAAAGAATGTTGGGGAGTTTTAGAAGAGGTTGGAGAGGCAACAAAGTCTTTGCAAGAATGCTTATCGGTTGTGATAATGGAGCTTCCATTATTGTTGTAGTTTGTTGCTATTGTTAGTGCTAGAGAGAGGCTAGGAAAGGATGATGTTAGACATGGGTGTAAGTGCCGGAGTCTGAAACTAGAGCGAGATGGAAGAACATAGCTAGGGTTCTCTGTGTAGAGTAGTTTTGTAGGGTTGGGATGTTATTCCTTGATGTATATGCTACCCTTTAAATGATTATAATCAATATATGAGGTTCTGTTCCTAATATATGTGTTTATGGACCAAACCCTAGTGTGTTTTCATGTTATTCTAGGTTCGAGATTTGATTCTGATCATGCTGTTATAATGTTTATGTTTATCTCATGGTGCATTTGTGTTTAGAACTAGTTCCACTACCTCTGTATTAGATTACATGTATGTTTATGTTCTGTAAACCATTCCTCCACTAATGGCGGAGCATTCTTACAAGGCTTACATAAAAGAGGGGCTCGGCACCCGCGCGCCTTGTGTGAGTGCCCAAATTATCTGGGTGATAGGCCGACGCACTTGGGGTTAAAAGATATTTAAAAGTGTAAGAAGTAAATGATACTACAATGGAGTTCTGTAGACTGTGCTGAACCCACTCGCTGTGTAACCCACTGTGTCATGGATGAAAACTGAAAAATTGAACTATACCAGTATCGTGTTGTGTGTATACCCAAATGATGCCCCCTCTTTGGGGGCACATGTGACATCACAATAGGAGGATGCGACCCCAAAAGAGGACCAACAATTGTAAGTGAAATTGTGCCTGTAAGTGAAATTGACAAAGACATGCATAAAGAAGTGGTTAGAAACAAGTGTTAGTACGAACAAGCATGCATGTAGAAGACAAGTGTAAACTACGCATATAATGTCTAAGAAAATTATTTAAACACCCAAGAAGAAAATATAGACCACAAAGAGTGGGTTGCAAACATGGGACATCGCTCACGATGTCGCAAGCCAATAAGGCAGAAAAGCCAAAAACATACAAGTGTGCACACAAGACAAAGGACAAGGCACATAAACAAGAACATATAATGACAACCAAGAACAAAAAATGTACAAGTAATGTGATAGATAACCGAGAGAAACAAATAGCCTGCATAAAAAAATGCTACACATGAAAAACTTGTTATCATGTTACACAAATAAAATGTATGTCAAAGCGTGTGTAAACCAATAAAGTAGTGTGATATGAACAAAAAATGAAACAATAACACATGTCTTTTACGAGCGTGGATGCCCCTAGGAACCACTATGTGGAGTAGTGCCAAGCATTCGTGCTTATGTGTAATGGAAATGTAAATTTTGTGATCACAACTAGAAAGCAAGTGGACACACGTGTGTGGATGATAAAGATAATGACATACAAGATATCTATCTAGCATGTGTAATTAAGTGAATAGTTACAAGTAAATGCAAGCAAGAGTAAATGCAACCAAGATATGAAATATGTTGTGGATGGATGGAATGGAATACGAGTGAATGATAGGATCCGCATGCCCCCGAGTGAATGGAATTTTATGTAATGAGGTTCATTTTTTTATGCCCCCTTAGCAGTTAATAATGAACGGTAAACGAGAGTGCGTCATCGGGAAATGGTCAAACTATGTGTTGTATGTAGCGTGATGTGATGAGTATGTAGTGATGATGTGCGACATAGAGATGAAGTGTGAGGATGTGTGATGATTTATCCGAAGTGTATATCACTACAAGATGAGTAGGGAATGTGATGATGTAGCCTATAACATATATCACTAAAGGATGCTAGAAGAAGTGATGGTGTATCCTATAACATATATCACTAATCTAGGAATGTCACATGAGAAGAAAGTTGGATGGTTGAATGTATGAATGTGATGTGGTTCATTTGTGATGTATACCTTGACAGATCCAACATGGACCGTGATACTAGAGTGTGCCATCGGGTGATGAGTGTAGCGCATATAAGTAGATGAGTAGGATGTGTAGTATGTGTAGTAGATGCGGTGATGAGAAATTTTCATGTGATGTGTAATGTGTAAGTAGGACGTATAGTATGTAATGCAAGACGCGTGGATGATATGATATGCGTAGATGTATAGTAAGATGCAATCTGAAGATGCAAGATGTAAGATGTAGGATGTAGAATGCATGTATGTAAGATGTGTGAAGATGCGTAATGTGTAGCATTTATTATGCGGTGTGCGAGGTTCATGTGTATAGGATTCCCTCAACATCAAGTGTGAATCGAATTATAATAGTGCATCATCGAGTAATGAAGATACAAATGTATCAAGAGGTTTGTAATAATGTTTAGAGAAGATTAGTCATCAAGCATGAAGCGTCAAGTGCATGAGATGATATTGACATTTGATAGCAATGCAAAGGGGGAGGAGCTATGATGCCCCCCCAAGTATGTAAGCGATGGAGGTTTAGTCAAAAGACACTAAGTGGATCAATGTAAGGAGTAGTTTCCTTAACAAAAGTGATGGGACACTGAGGTGGTAATGTCATAGGATTCTTGAGTGGTGGAAGTCGAAAGAGGTTAACTAGATTTTGGTGGTCTTGTGTAGTGAGTGGTTGCTTATTTACCATAGATGACTTGAGTGGAGGCCAAGTTGAACTGATATTTAGAGGAGGTTGATTAGATTGACTTGGTAATATCGCAAATAACTTGAGTGGAGGAGTAGGACTATCCGTAAGAGGAGGTTGAGTGGATTGAATAGGTGGCACTTGAGTGGCCAAAGAAGGCACCTTAGAAGTGATAACATGATGCTCATTAGATATAGATGAATCAGATTTAGGAACCCATTGAGATGTAGCATTTGTAGATGGGCATGCAACAAAATGTTGTACAATGAATGAGCTAAATCCCTAATTCTCAAGATGTTTGATTCTTCGTTGTAAGGCGTATAAAACCATTGTCATTATGTCCATTGATTCGATGATAATTGCAATAGGGACTACCTTGATATTTTGCTAGCCGATAAGGAGAATAACAATGAGTAGGTAGTAAAGCGATCAATTGATGACTAACGAGCTCGTAAGAATGTCATGTTGCTTAGTATTGTGGTCAAAGGTGAGAGGCTTTGGTAAGGATATGACTTGATGGTCACTGATATAAGTACATGTAGTAGACATATAATGAAGATGAGATGTAGAAGGAGAACAAATATGAGCATGAGAAGCATCCTTAAGATGTTGTATTTCAGATTTGAGATATATAATCATGGATTCCGTAGCCTTAATTAAATTTTCTTGAAAAAAGCAAAGCTTGAATTGAATCCAACATGAGTTGATTAGATGGAGGATCACGAAGACTAGGGTCGTCAAATAAATGATAAAAAATAACACTTACTTGATGAAGATGCATATCTCGGGAAGGTACATGGTGTCTAGGAACAACTTGGCAATTAGGATGCATTTGAAGTAAATAAGACAAAAATTTGAGGAATTAGGGAGCCATGATAAAGGAAAATTGAGGATCCTAACCGTGAAAGCGGTTGGGTTCACCAAAATGATTATGCTAAAATGTGATATCCTAGCCTAATCTAATGAAAGTTTGTAGTAAATAAATAAGCAATAAAATAATTGAAATACACCCAAGCAAACTAAGAAATAAAAATATAAAACCCTAATGTGCAAAGAGGGTTGGAAGATCCTTAGCTGATTCAAAGATGTTGCAGGATCAGGTTGTGTGTTGCAGTGAAGACCAATTGAACAAGAATGGGAAACCGTCACACTAGAGCATGAAAATGTAGATCTAAGTGATTTGGTTGGACTGGGGCACTTGGAAAAGGGATAGGAGCACCTAGGTCACCTTGGTCTAAAATTTGGATGCACTGGTCTATGCGGGAAGTCTAGAAGACAAATTCACAGAGTCGCTAGATGATGTGAAGCCTTCACTACTTGTTGCATGTATGTCACACTTAGCTCGTTGATGTCGCTGTAAACCTACAATAAAGGAATCACCTATAAAACCCCAAACAAAGCATCAAAACCATAAAAATAAAGATGTATATGAATGGGTTAGATTGTCCTAAGTTGCAAAATTTATGGACTTATCATTGAGCATTGCACTACTTATTAGACCCAATGTAGTTCTCTCTGTGTGTGTGTGTGAAAATTGTGCCCTAGGTTTCTCTTATGCCAGTCACACTTTGTGAATTAATGAGCAAGTAACTAGATGTAAAATGTAATACATATGTGCATGGAAACAATAGACTTGCCTCCTTTGAAGTCGATGCGAGATGAACCAACCTTTGTTCCTTGTGATGGAGCTAGATGAATGCAAATGTAGCTATAGATGCCTTGATGGATGCAACCTTAGGTGGTGATAGCTAGTGCTTAGTGCTTGGTCCCTTATTATGATCACATAAATTTATATTTATATGATTCCTTCGCTTGAATTTCATAATTAACCTCAAAAAGGCCGACTACCAAAAAGATAAGATGCTCAAACGGCTAGAAAAGACCCAAAAAGTGAGAGTAAAGTGTAAAGAGGGCAGGGGCACCCAGAGGGGACAAGGGCGCCCGACGTTAGCAACCTGGCTAGGCGCTCCAGTCCAGAAAAGGTGAAACTAAAGTATGAAAAGACAAACTGGGCCAATAAAGGTGCAAGACCAAAAGTAGCAACAGAAAGAAACAAAATATGGCCAAAGACATGGGTTAATTAGTACTTTTATTACTTAGGAATCATACAAATAGTAGTATGTGATTGAGACTAAATAATGACTCAAAGTGTGTGATTTTGTGTCTACATGATGCAAGGTGATCTTGGGAATCAAAACTAATTTCGGTCTCTTAGGGGGCCACTTGGATTTAATCACCAAGGATCCAATAGACTAAAGCATGTGTCTTGTGAGATATATAAATTTGGGAATGAGTTATCGTTATTGGTGGTACTCCACTAAATTTCATGGAGTGAAGTGAGGGTGATATGACCCCCTAATTCCCAAATCTTAGACAACACTCCTTTAACATGCTCGGGCTTCACATACTAAAAGGTATATCGAGGCTTCATTATTAGAAAACCCTATTCTAGCCTAGTGTAGATAAGTCTCTTTACAATTTAATATTTGGTGGTGTCGAGAACCAAAATTCCCCAAGATTACCCCCATGTATCCAAGTTGTAAAATACTTGTGGTATATTGGCGAGCTACATAAACAAAGAAGTAAAATATAGCACTATCCTATCAAATATACACATACGTTGTCTTATCTTATCACATTCCATCTTGTTCAAATCACTTATGCAAAAGGAATAAATAGATAATCCAAATGTTGATTCACACTCCTCTCTATTTATCACAATCACTTTACTACCAATCCTATCTGGTCACCCATTATCAAATACTCCATTCTTGAGCCTCTTAGATCAACCTAGGTTTCCTGGGTGACCTGTAGCCAAATGCAAACCCTCCCTGTGTTTGACCTTGTGTATCGTTAATATTTCCTCATTGGTCAATACATAACTTGTTCCTATCTAGAGTACCCATTCACGAGTTACCTAGGTGACCCATGTGCAATTTCTAGTTGTGTTTCTACACGTTGTTCTAAATAGAAATCATAGTCCACTTTTTATCTCACACATCTTGTGCCTATCCCGAAGTACTCATTTTTGGTCCCTCGGGTGATCCATACCTGATTTATGGTTGCGTTTATAGCTCATTTTATGACCAAAATTCATCATAATCCCTTTTTTTTCTCACATAACATTTTAATGTCAAGAAAATCAATTCTAGTCACCCAGACAAGCCCTATGCAATTTTTGGTTGTGTTTTTGGTCATGTCTTTACGGATATAACATAAAACTCCATGTTCTATCCAAGATTCCATTCAATATGTTATGTGGTGATCCTTATTTTTTGTCATCTCATGGTCTCATACAGAGCCACCAAGTCAAACTCATCCCCCTTTTATCATGCATTCTTCTTCACATATTGAGAGTCACCCTTTCTCTCGAGGGGAAGTTAATGTCATATCTGACCCTTTCAAAATTTCCACATCCACCCCTTGAGGACAAAGACACCGAAATCCCAACCATCCTCAATTCAAATTTGTATTATACCAAAACTAAGAGACACTTGCTGAATACTTGAGACATAACTATTATAAATCTTATCTCTCACACTTGCAGATTTATATGATAAAAACCATAAATTTTACCTCCATTTCTAATCCACCCCTTACTAAAGCTACATTCATATTCAATCCTACCACTTATACCATCATATCAATCCATCCAAGCTCTTCCACTAACATCAATATCCCACACACGTCCCATGAGAGCCCCCATTTTTGCAACCACTAAGTCACATATTATCAATTGTTAGTTATTCCACATTATTTGTATATTCTTCCATACCACTTCATAACTTTAACCCTTATGCCACATCACTCACTCATTCATCTATTCCCCTTTCTAATACTAACACCCACATACCACTAACCTAGTTTACTGAGCCAACTCATTCCTTGATATCTCTTTACTAGTCGTAACACCTACATCTCCTCCTCACCATTTATGAATCCCTTTCATACACATTATTCTAGCATGATCCCATAATTGATCAACAAGTTTTGGATAAAATACATAATTTGGAGCTGTATTCTATTTACATATCAATAGGCCTTAATTTTTTTGTTAAGTTTTTCCGTTCTGCAATGTTTTTGAATTTTTGTTGCGTCTGGTGTTTCGTGGCGATGTCGAGATCTGTCAGGACCGACCCCTAACCCACTCCCGACTTTGCTTTGTGCTCCTACTAGTGTAACATCAAGATCCTAGAAGGACGTGACCACTGGTTCTCAAAAACTTTCCTCTTTAGGAAGCTTTAACCAAAAACTGTTGATGGGACTCTGCACTTGTAGATCCCTGCATCGATTACTGATGTGAATCAGACATTAAGGGAGTTTTCACTTATTGGAAAATTCATGGGGCCTAGACCCTCATTGGAAGAAATAAGAAAATGGGTTTGAATCAAATGGCCACCCTATGACCCATAGAAATTGTTGCGCTTCCCAAAAACTTTATCCTATTCACTTTTAGTCATAGAGAAGATTTTGCAAGGGTGTTGTTGGGAGGACCCTGGTTTTTTGGGAGGAGAGGCTTCTATCTTTGAAGTTAGACTCCAAGATTCAACCCGAGAACTGAAACCATGACTCAAGAGCCGATATGGGTTCGTCTTCCCGATCTTCCCCTGGAGTTTTGGCATTTTGTTGTCATTGAAGGTATTGCTCTATCTATGGGAACTCTAATAGCTATTGATCAAGCAACAAGAGTTGGTTCTAGATTTATCCATGTTAGGTTCTGTGTTAATGTTGATATTAGCATCCCACTGTCATCCTCCATTGAGCTCCACTCTGATCTAGGAACATGGGTGCAACCGATTGAGTATGAATATATACCCTAGGCTTGCACAATATTCAAAAGCACAGGCCATAGAGGTCCAGGATTTTCCTTCCAAGCCAGCCCCAAAACCTAAGGAGTTGATTCACACCTGAAGAATCAAGGAAAATTCATTCCCAAAGTCACTAAGGAGGTTAGTACCTCTAACCCCTTTGAGGCTTTATAAGAGGAGGAGAAATCCCTGTTGATAACATAGTCTCTCTCCATCTTCCTTCCTCTTCACCTTTGGTGGAACCTCTGTCTGAACATTCAACTTCCTCTTCTGGCCAATCCTTGAATGTTACGCTAGTTCAACAGACTCCATTGGAATACCCACTGATATTGACACCCTCTCCCTCCTTGGAGATCCCTCTCACTTTTCCATTGTTTGAACACTCTGCCGGTAAGACCACCCCCCCTTCTTCACCTTCTTTTTGTGAGCTTCCGGAGATAGATGTTTCTCATGATTCTCCCATCCATTATGAGCCTTTTGTATCACTTGCTACCACTCCTTTACCTGACTAATATCCCTTGAAGGAAATTCCCCATCATTTGAATTTAGCCTCTGTGTCCACTGAAGTCATCCCAGCTAGAAATACTAGAAACAACTCCAAAAAGAATGTAGATGTGGGTTCCAAAATCCTAAAGGAAGGCATACCAATCAAGCTAAACGTCAAGAAGAATCTTTTCAAAACATTTCTCAAGGAACACATGGAATCCTCTCCCACTTGCGGGAGGAAGCATAAAAATAATAAATGAAGATCTTCTCTTGGAATATAAGGGGATTAAATGCTCCCTCGAAAAAGAACTCTTAAAGATTTCATGCTTAAACACAATCCAAACATTTTGATGCTACAAGAAACAAAGTTGAAAGAAGATGATTGGTTGCCTAGGATTTGGCCTAATGCTACTTTTGCATCTCAGACCTCGACCGAAAACTCTGATGGTCTATGTACCTTTTGGAACCCCAAATTCCTTTTTGGGGAATGCATTATTAAAATCCTCATTATTTGGGATTGTTTTCCAAGAAATTGGCTCTAGTATTGGATGGATTGTAGTGAATCTATATGCTCCGAATATGGAAAATCACAAGGAAAAAATCTGAATGAATTGCTAGAATTTCGTAACACTTGTAAGCATCTACCTTAGATTATTGTAGGTGATTTCAATACTCCCCTCTACTTATCAGAAAAGTAGGGAGGGACTAATATCAACACAAAAATGTGGATGCTTTAGCTGACTTTATCAAGCAAGGTGAATTCTTTGACTTTGATCTTCATGGAGCCTCTTTTACTTGGTCCAATCGAAGGTTAGGTGGCAACCATATTCAAATAAGACTGGACAGGATGTTTGCATCTATGGACTGGATTGCTCACTTCAATGACTTTTATTTGATGGCACTTCCTAAAATTACATCTGATCATTTCCCTTTGCTTCTTACGGCTACTCAAATGCAAAATTCAAAACACCCTCCCTTTCGATTTGAGTTAGCCTGGCTTCAAAACCATAATTTAGAAAACCTTATCGTTGAGTGGTGGAAGGTGGACTTTCTGGGTTCAACCATGTTTAGATTTACTAAGAAGCTCAACCATGTCAAAAAATAACTCAAAGTTTGGAAGCTAAAGGTTTTTGGCGACATCTGTAAAAGGAAGGAACAACTAGCTGAGAAATTGGCTAAAACCTCTGCTAACATTGAGCTCTGTGGCATAACTCCTATTCTCCACCACCAAGAATTAGAACTTCTCAGTTACTATTATAACACCCTATCTAAAGAAGAAATTTATTGGAGGCGAAATCTAGGCAATCTAGTTCTGATAGGAGATCAAAATTTTTTTTTCCATACTACTGCCACCAAACACAAAAGTAGAGATAAAATTAAAGAGCTTGTTATTGAGGATTATAAAATTTGGTGAGCTTGTTACTTTTCTCTTCTCCTACAAGAGGATAATCCTCCTTGTGAGGAAGACAATCAGGAAATGTTACAACACATCCCTACTTTGATCTCTGATGATATAAACACTAAGCTCACTCAACCTTTTACTCTAGAGGAGGTACGTAGAGTTGTTTTTGATATGAAGGGGGAAAAGTCACCTGGCCCAGATGGTTATCCCACAACTTTCTTTCAAACTTATTGGCATATTATTGAGACAAACCTATTTGCTGCAGTCTCTGAGTTTCAACAAAATGACCTTCTTTTAAAAGAATGGAATAATACTTTCATGGATCTTGCTCCCAAGTCGTTGGGTTCTAAGTTGATCACTAATTACCAGCCAATAAGTCTCTGCAACACTTCTTATAAGATAATTACCAAATTGATGGCCTCCAGACTCAAACCCTTTATGGACAAGTTAATTTCTGAGCAACAAAATGGATTCATTGGTGGTAGACTGATTCAAGGCGGAGTAATAATCTGTTCACAAAGCTTTACATTCAACCTCTCTTACTAAAACTATGGGCATGATCATCAAGCTTGATATGCAAAAGGAATTTGATAGGGTAAGTTGGACTTTCTTGTTCGAGTGTTGAAAAAAATTGGTTTTGGGGAAAAATGGTGCTCTTGGGTACATAGTTGCATCTCCTCTCCTAGATTTTTGATCCTTATGAATGGCATTCCTCAAGGATATTTTTCCACTAGCCGTGGAATCGGAAAAGTGATCCTCTTTCACCTTTTTTGTTCATCCTCATAAGCCGACACGCTTAGCAAAATTTTATTACAGCCAAAATAACGGCATAATTCGGTATAACTATTACCTCTAAGGTCCCTGCTACTACTCACCAATTTGTTGACGACACTCTTTTGTTAGGTATTGCTTCGGTGGTGGAGGAAAAAATCCTGAAAAGAATTTTAGACTATTATCAATTTGCTTCTAATAAGCTAATCAATTTTACTAAAAG
The DNA here is from genome assembly GCA_018340775.1 of Taxus wallichiana var. yunnanensis. Lineage (NCBI taxonomy): Eukaryota > Viridiplantae > Streptophyta > Pinopsida > Cupressales > Taxaceae > Taxus > Taxus wallichiana. The sequence continues at coordinate 527,786,825 of CM031236.1, forward strand.
CAATATTGCTTTTATGAATATGTTTCAAGCGATAAAGAAAGATAACAACCATTTTTGGATGCACTATAGACTCTAGTGATGCACGCCATCATGGAATTGCCTTCTTCTTACTTGGGGCTCCCCTATTTAAAGGAAGGCAACTTAAAAATCTTTGGAATCCAGTTATTGAAAGATTCAAAAATAAACTAGGAAAAGATCCCTTCTTAGTCAAGATGGTAAGCAATAGTGTGGGAACAAAGTCCTCCTCAATGAAGGTGAGGTTACCTTTATTGAAAGCCAAAAATATATTTATACCCCCTCCCCCACATATGATTTTGAATGTACAGTGTAAATACAATTTTGGATTTCAATAAAACAACCTCACCTTCATTTAGAAGGGAATTCATTCCCACAATGTTGCATGTCATTTGCATGCATGCAAATCCATATGCTAAGAAGAGGCAAGGGTTGGGAATCCTAAATTGACATACAACTAGCTCTATAATGGGCCAATTCATCTCATGGTTCTCATACGGTAATATCCTCCTCACTATGACATGCCTAAGTTCAAAAAATTAAGAGTAAGTGGGCGCTCAAAATTATTTGCACATATTCAAATATGTGTGTTATCTTATAAGCCATAATGACATTCTTATGTTGCATACATTTCCTCTCTCACTCATTGGCCAATCCTTGGATTGATATATGATCTTACAAAAACATAACAATATCCTCTTTCAATACTAACAAATTTATTCCTTGACCACTTCTTGATAAATATTGCTAAGAAGACCTATCTATTTGATTTATACAACTTAAAGCAATTCAAATTTGCATCTATCATAGGCTATGTGGCATGTTGGTGGGAATTTTTCCATAAACTAACATTTCCTATCTGACCTAAATTGATGCATTTATTTGCAAAAAAATTGAGCCAACTACGTCTCTCACACATAAAATTTCAAAAAATTCAAACATTTGAAGAGTACATTCTAATGGCCTAATACATCAAAGGCATCCACATTAGTAGTGGAAATTTTATATTGTGCAAGATGATGACTTTTCTAAATTCCAAAATTTGAAACATTTGTAATTCAATCTAATCCTTGTTATACTCGAAATCCTCCAACTATTGATCCTTCTTCCTATGATCCCCCAAGTTTAAAATCTGGACGTTGGAAGCTTGTAATCCTCCAACCTCATCATCGAGGTCTCCTCGCAAATGTAATGTCCCCTTCTTCCCCGCGCCCTTTATTTTCCCCTTTTTCCCTCTTTCCTTGGCCTCTTGACCTGCCCCGAAAGGCGGCCCAGTGCCACCCCGCTCGAGTGGCCAAATGTCTCTTTTGGCGACTCGCCCAAATATCATGTTTCACCACTTTTCTTTGCCGACTTGAGCATGCATTAATGTTTTTGGTCCCTCAGAGACCCAGGGGAGTTCAATTTGGTGGTTTTGAGAGTTGGAATTCCTATAAATGCATGGTTTGTGTAATGCAAATGTGAATTTGGTAAAAATTTGGGAGCCGTGGTTTTTTTCCTTGTTGTTCTTTTTAGTTTTTGGTTAGCGCTTTGGGGGTCATACTTTTGTATTGCTCATTTGTTGGTACACAAGACCCATCTTGACTTGTTCAAAAGTTAGGCTTGAGAAGGTAATTATAGATACTTTTTTGAAATAGAATAGCGTTAGTGGCCCTTCTCCATTCGGAATGAAATCCCATTGCCAGGAATCGTGCATCAAGCCAAGCTCTTTGGGGGCTTGTCCTCTCTCGTTTGCAAAATCCCAGAGATGGGGAAGGAAGAAAAGGACTTTTCGTCACATACTCTTAGCCTCTTCTTGTCAATAGCTCTTTTGCGAGAAGATTTGCGTTTATGGCTTGTGGAGTCAAATCCCACACCATCGGAGGAATCCTAGCTTCAAAGTGGTGAGAGAGTTAATCGCTTTATTTCATTTCCTATTCTCGATATTGCAGAGGAAGATGTGGGGATTGATAGTTTCTAGAAACTATGATTCACTCCTCACTTCGAGGTAGGATTCTTCTTGCGAGGTAGTAAAGATTTTATTCTACCCTAGTCGCACGTCACACTCTTGGAATTATTGCAGTTATTATTTCTAGATATGCTTAAAATAGTTTGCTTTCCTTAAAATTGAAATATTTCCGAGAGATTTATTTCACGTAATTAGAATTTGCTTCAAGGTTTTTCCTTTTATGTTTCACGACCTCAAGGATTTTGGGGTGCTTTTGGGACATAGACCAAAATCTCGGGATACAATATTCAAAGGGGCTCTTAAACATAGAAGATCCGACTCACATGCGTTTTGGTCAAGTCACCATATTACTCTAGAAAACATCCACATGGCAGAAGGCTCACATTTGTGCGAAGGCACCTCCCCAGCTCATTTCTTGATTCCATTCATACGATTCTATACTAGTGGCTCGTCAACGGGACCGCAACAACCAAGAGTCTACAACCTAGATCCACCCCAATTCCACAAGTCGGGGTTAGTATTTGATCCACTCCACTTCCACCTATCATCATCGAACAATGCTGTCCTTACTAGATATAGCGCTAACTTGAAGGCTAGCTAGGAATTTCGACTAGGCTAGAAAATCGTCCGGGTCATTTTCACGTATTCCATGAGAGTCAATTATATTCATCATCCACTATATGACCTTATCGGAGATATTCTTTGCACGCAAACAATGATAGAATGATCACTTGATATTGTTGGAGCCTTTCGGGTCAGTCTATCATATCGAAAGTTAGAAGGGCCTTCTTTGCCTTAGATTCCACTAGTGCGTGTCGAAGACATTAGACTCGCCTAACTAGTTTATCATATTCCATCCCCACATCTCGGAGGGCCTTTCCTCACGCTTGTTGACGTATAGGGCCTCATGGTTTTAATGTTCTAGTTTGGCATTTGGGGGTTTCCATGGAATGAAATGCGCTAGGGTTGTGGGGCTCGTTTGCCAAGTCACATACTCTTAGCCTCTTCTCGTGCAACAACTGATGTTGCGTTTGCTACATGGCTTGTGACCCATCCTACTAGCATGGTATTATTTGGTAGTGAAAGATCTACCCTAGTCATCATCTTGGAGCTGTTTTACGGGGGTCATGCTTTAGAGTTTCGAGGATTTTGGGGGCTTTCGGGAAGACAATCAAAGGGGCTCTAGATTCGACTCATGGCAGCCATATACACTGGCGTGGCGTGGCAACACGTGGAAGGTACCTCCCTCATTTCTCGATTCCATTCCTAGCGTGGCAACTCGCAGCCTCTATTTGGGGTTTTCCAGGTCCCGGTCGGGTCGATCTGGATTGTTTTTTTCAAAGACCCTTATTTTGCTCTTGTATTTAGAGGGTCACGGACCTCTAAAGTTGACTAGCTGCCTAGGGCTTTCTGTACCTTGTTGGGCAGTAATATATTATTCCATAAAATGTCTGCATAGTGTTTATTATTATTATTGCAATCTTCCCTTGTAATTTCATGCACCGTGGGAAAATATTTTGTGTGATAATAATTTAATACCATTTCTTTGTCTTGGTTGGACATTTTCATTAAAAAAATCAGTATTTTAGTTTGCTGTAAATTTTCTATATCTTGTGCATTTTTAAGTAATATCCTACAAGGGATATTTCAAACTCCAAATAATCCATGGCTAAGAGAAATATTAAAGGGTTCCTTCTATCATGGGGTCTCGGTCAATCTCGATGAAATTTCACACCTTTGACAAAGCCCCTTTCTAATATACTCCAAAAGCTAAAAATTGCTAAAATGATCTCTTTTTTGTAAGTTCGACCAAAAAATCCAAATGCAAAAATTCCATGCGGCATCATCCTTGTGAACATTGTACTTATAATTGCATTATAGGACACTTAATAGACAAGTGTCATCCATTTCACAATATCATCCAAGACTTAATCAATGAGGGTGCAATCCAAGTTGATAATCATGTGGTGCCACACAATAAAAATTGGCATGTATTCAAAAATACACTTCCTTTACATTCCAATACTACTAACAATGTGAGCCATAATGCACCATCATCTTCACAAAAATGATTTATTAACACTATACATGTTTTCACATGAAATCAAAGACAAAACCCATGACAACCACTAATATTAGATTTATTACCTATCTTTGTGTTCTCTCCAATTGCCAACCTACTTTTATGACTAGTCCTAACATTCAAAATTAATATCATTATCGAACTAAAAGCTATAACAATTAATATATATTTGCATGACTATTTGCAACAATCACTTAACTATCATGAATCCCTTATAAATGTCTTGAAATCTATTAAAATATTGACTCAACACCCCAATGCATTCTCTTCATTCATGGGTCACCTTAAAACATCCCCTAGTCCACCATATATTTCATTTCATGACCACGAGATCAAAACCAACTTTCCCATAGTGACATAGGCGGATTAACACACGTGACTTGCCATTATATATTGTTGTTGACATTAAGAGAAAAATATTCAAACCAACACTTATTGATAATGCATATCGTATCAATATTATATCTTCTCGATGCTTCGTCATCTTCACATTTCTCTCTCTCACCTATCCACATCCACTCTACAACTTTGAGAATTTAATGATGCACCTTGCACATCACTAGGAACAATTGTCCTTCCTATGAAAGTGGGTTCATGACTCTCTACACTCTCTTTTATACTATTGGATATTATTTGTAGTATAACATTTTACTAGGTTATTTGTGGATCCATATATGTGGTGTATCCCATCCATATTACGCCAATGTCTAAAATACCAACAAGATGTGGTTACTCATTGTGAACTTGGTGATCATGACCCATTCAAGTATTATAAAAACATCACACATGTATTTAACCATATCATCCATTCTTCTCGAATTACACCCATCATTTCCTCCTTTGAATGATACATTGGTTATCTTCACATTTCAATTGATGTTATTATGTCTACAAAACCCCTTGTAACAGAGCCCTACGACTCACAATAATTTCCCATCTTCATCCACTTTACCAATTACTTGTAGTCAATCATAGTTATCCTCATTGACATACACAACATCATCTTAAAAAATCATATAAGTGAGTATTCTTCCATATAATCCTTGAACCTCATCACCCTCATCCCCATCTAATCCAAGATCCAACTCTTGTGCTAACAATCCCATGCCCACCAATCCACTACATGATCATGGAAATGATCCTATTTTTGGTGCCTTACATTACTATGGATGTAGAAAAATATAAATTTCCTTATTCATCAAATCTCTACCCCATATACCCACATGAAAGATATTGGTCATCATTATCTAATCTTGACAAGGTATCTCTCATCTCCTTCATTATTCCTCCTAATTATATGTACTTTGTATATGGGAGATCAATACTTGAGTTATTCCTATCATAAATGCCATATCCAATTCTAAGTCCAAATTCATCACCAATATCTACATGTGTTATCCCAACTATGTGATGTAATGCTTACTCAAATAGGGAGGGAAAGGTTACGAATTGGTTAAATTCAAACAAGAAATTTCTAATCCCACACAACCACAATATTAAGACACAATCCATTGGATGACAAACTTGAACAATGTCGATCGCTTCGTTCACCAATTTGAATTGCAAACTATGTTAGCTTGATCCTATCACACATATCAATAATATTCTTATGAATCTTGACCACTAATGAGCTCATTATCTTGAAGTTAACACCACCCAGGAGTCTAAATGATCTCACATGTTCTTATTTGAAGCCATTCATTTGTAATTCATTGACATTTTCCATGAGTTTGGGACTATATTTGATTGGTCTTCTACTAATATGGGAATTCAAAATTCTTTCCTACCTTTGGATAATGATGAATTTGATTCCTTTGGATATTGACAGTCCTTTGCTACATAACAATGATCCCATCAATATGATTGAATCCTTCCAAGTTGATTATTGTCTTACGAGACCAACTTATACCTCTTGATCTATTGCTCACCGAGGAGGCTATCGTGTGACACTTATGGATATAAAAATGTTTTCATTCATGGATAAATTCTTGGGCTATCAAAAATTTCAAGATAACACACGAATATGGAGCTATAATAATTGATATTTAGGTAGATTTTTTTCTCTATCGATTAAACACTTACGACATTATTGTTATCTTGCAATTAGTCGTTAATCATATTAAAGGGTCTTATATGTTTTGCCATGATGTCATACAAAAAAAAAGGCTTTGGCTACAAACTACTTTCTCGAGTTATCTTCCTCTGAGAGTGGATTGTCTCCAAGGTCTACTCATTACTTTGCTTGATTCCATGGATTTAATAGGTTCCTACATTCCAATCGAACCAAACACCAAATCGGACATACTTAATATACCCATCCTTATTTTTTTCCCAACCATTTTTGATTACACAAATACCTTGGATTTCCTCGCAATGTGGAATTTGTCTCTCCCCTTCTGGTATGAAGAGTTAGCCACCTTCCTAAAGTTTAAAATGTTACCCTAGGGTCTCACCGAATTAGGTAGGCACCATTTTCCTCAAAAGACAATTAAATTTGTACTTATAGGGGACATTATCTACAAATGGAGATATTACTCGATATTCTCATATGAGTTTTTGCCTCACAATTTATTAGTTGAGCTATCACATGGCAACGATTTGTTCTCCCATAGAATGCACCGCTTAACATGAATGCCCCATATAATGCACCATGCATGTTCATATATAGGTGGGTCCGCAGAAGAAGGGGTCACTTCATCATTTTTTAAATATATGTTTTTCAAAATAGATAGTTGCATGTGGTAAGTTGTAGGTGGGTTGGTGGGAATGGAAACCAAGAGGTCGAGTGTTGAGTTTAACTAGACTAAATTTCTTGTACACGAAGTCAACAACAATGTGCAAAAGATAACAAAAACTAGGGAAAAGTATTCATGTACCAATGGTTGATAATATTGCTTTACTTTACAAACTACCATGCCCCTAAGAACATCATTTGAAGTTGAATATGTGCATTACCACATGATTATGTGCAATACATCTTAATAAATTTGTATACAACTTATGAACTGTATGTAGAATATGGGAGAATATGGGAGACACTAAGCACAAACCCCAACATAATAAACTAAGCGCACACATACACATATATGTATTCCAAACTTACTTTATTGCACAATGGGATTGTATTGTGATCAAAAGGGGACAACACACGTAGTACCACAAACACTCCCTTTCCTCATCAACATGGAGATGGCTCATGAAAAGCTCAGTAGACAACATGGTATGATTCCCACAACATCCAACTATTATGCACCACGATGCTAGCACAATCAACTATGGGATGAATAAAAAACCATAAGAATCGCACAAAAAGATATTGAAGCTCAATCTACCGATAAAATGAACCCAAATCAATAAATTAATCGAAAGGAAAGGAAAATGACACTATGCAAGCTTCGGATACTCAATTGCAGTGGAAACCAAATCCCATATTACCAACTTGGTTTGCCAAATTGGATTTTGCGAAGATTAAAGTTTTAAGAAATAAAAGTGCGCATAATGACACTTGAAATATGGGCACAAAAATATATTTTTGAAGAAAGAGAATGGTTCACATGGAAAGCGGTGCAAAAGCATAAACTATGAGCCCAAGAACCAAGTTTGAAGAAATAGTGGATCTTCCATATTTGTTGTGATCCCTCATGATCAATGTAGACCATGAATATGTCACACAAGATCAACTTTTGAAGAATATAATCCAAGAACTTGAGGATTTAGGAGTCGATGCCGAAGTTGAAACATTGTTGTAAGGAGTTGAAGTGCAAGATTTGGAGGAAGAAATCTCACTAACACCCAACAAGAAATAGAGGACAAACACCAACCCATTTAAGCTACTACACTGAGATCACCATTGTTTGGGAGCCATTACTTCCAAGGTGGGGAATTAATACATGTAAAAGGGCTTCATTTTCACAAGAGGATGTAGTGCAACAATCCCTCACATAATAATTATAGACATTATCATTATAGATGTAAGAAGGATGAAACATGGAGGATATGTCCAGATTATCGAGAGCTCAACAAGTACACCATCAAAGATAAGTTTCCTATTCCAGTAATTAATGATTTACTTGATGAATTGCATGGTGCTATTTATTTCACAAAATTAGATCTTCGTTAGGTACCATCAAATAAGATTAAAATAGGAAGATGTTCATAAAACGGCTTTCAGGACTCATGAGGGCCATTATGAGTTTTTGGTAATGCCTTTTGGTCTTACAAATGCGCCCTCAACCTTTCAAAGCTTGATGAACACTGTTTTTAGGCCATTTTAAAGGAAATTTGTATTATTTTCTTTGATGACATATTGCTTTACAATAAGACATGGGAAGAACACTTACAACATGTAAATAAAGTGTTGGAAGTTTTGGAGAAACATACTCTCTATGTAAAGCCATCCAAATGTTCTTTTGGTGTACAAGAGGTAGAGTAATTGGGTCACATTGTATCCCATGAAGGCGTCAAAGTTGATCCTCGTAGATCAACGCTCGGTGGAATGGCCAAGGCCCAAAACTATCAAAAATCTTTGTGGGTTCCTAGGACTAACATGGTACTAGAGAAGATCTTATATCACATGGTATATCTTTGTTGGTAAGCACAATTTGAATAGATTTTTTCTTCTTGATTGAATTAATTGTCTAAAAAACTTTATAGTTGATGTAACTTATAGTATGTAGACAAGTTATTGTACATTTCTTTATCTACCATATGGATATTTCTAGTATCGGTAGATGTTTCAAGTGTTGCACTTGAACTAGTATGTGTACTATCCATGTGAATGTGCCCACTATCCATTAAATATTCAATTTTGGTTCAAATTAATACATCTATTTATAGAATATTCATCTCTAAGATAATTGCAATATGCATTAATAACAAAGTATTTGGGCAATGAGCTTGAAATATTAAATTCCCTTGTTGGTTGTAGAGTAATCATATGGCATTCCAAAGAATTTCATTAGGACATTTTATGGGTTTTCAACAAATCTTGTAAATTGTCTTTGCATATTTTGAAGAAGCGCAAGATTATTAAGTGGTTGCATTATAGCATTGATAAGTTTCTTGATATATGTATGTTGGAACACATGATCGATTCGTTTAGCCTTGAAATTTTGTTTATTTTGAAATATGGCACTAGCTAGAGTATTGGCTTCATACTTAAGCATCTTCACTTCTAAAATATTTGACCCTAACTATAAAATAAAATGAAAATTGTAAAATGAAGAGATTGATGGTAGACTATTGGTAAATAATTTTATGTTCATTATCTAACCGTTGATAAGTCATCTTAGTCACCATGGTCTTGAATCTAAGCACATGATCATCAATTTTCTCATTGGATGCTTGCTTAACTTGAGATAATTCCACAAATATAATCTTCCTAATTATCAATTAGAGATGCAAATAAATTTATGGATCCACATGACATTAAGTAAAACCAATAAAGTACATGGTACCTTAAGCTTCTTCATCATAATGTAGTCATCAATTTATCATCATAAGCAATATCTAAGAAAGAAAAGTCAAATAATCTAATATATGGAACAAAGTCTCCATTTCCATAAAATAATGAAAAAATTGGTGCAATGAAACCACTTGAAAAATGGTAACCAAGTATATTATGTGTTAAAAGGTTTTACAAGTATATCATGAAAAGTGACTAGTACTAGTACAAATATCTTAAACATGTTTATCACATGCACGCATACGCACATATTATGGCATTTATTTTGGATTTGTCATGGATTTATTAACTAATGTTTTCCATTGAAGGATTCCACATTGATTGAAAAATCCATTTTTTCACAAAGTTCTCGTTGGTTGCTACACAACCGCAATGTGTGCAAAAAAATCGATGAAAAAAATAGGCCCAACAAATTGTAATGGTCAAATGGACAAATAGATGTCAAATTTACTATTAAAACTTTTTAATAACATCTCACACCCACCACCACCCATACGTTATACCCATAAACTTAATTAAATATTGCTCAAAATATAAAGTAAAAATTCTTTAATTTTTTATACATGAATATTTCAAGTTTTACCCTCCATTGAATTTCGTAAGCTAAACTTTACACATTATTTTTTATTCCTTTCTTATTTGAATCAATTTTACCCTCGTATTTAGTATACGTAACATAAAACTACGAAATATCTATTTACACCAATATGCATTTTCAAATTATAAGTGTTGCACTCCCTATTGACAAGCAAAAAGATGTTAACGATGTTGATATATTTGGTCATTGGCATATGACCTTATAAAAACCATTCAAATGGCACATTAGTGTAATCAAAGGCAGACAATAGTATGTTGCAAAATATAGTCGTTTCCATAGTTGTTTGAATTAGGTCCCCGACAATGCATTTGACCGACGTGTCATCCTGAAGCCCCTCAATAACATTGATCATAGAAAAATTGTCAATTGGAAAATTAACACACATAGGCTCTAATGCCTCTAAAACAAGCATGACCATCAATAATGCAGCCCACATTGAGCTTGTTGTAACACCACACCAAATTGAGACCAATCTTTGACATCAAATGATCGAGCAACATCATATTGAAATCAAATAGAGGAGAGGAGAGGAGAGGAGAGGAGAGAGCTCATCTCCAACACACGAGAGATAGGTCCAAATGGGCATGTAAGACATGTTCTCTATCATATAACACATGCCCCATCACCTTACATGACAATGTGGAGTCCATGTCATTTCTCTTAGAAGAAGGCATCCTTCCTTATTGAGTAATCTTCCAAAATTTAGCTCTTGGAACCCCTACAATAGGTTTGTTAGTATGACGAAGATGGATAGTTTAAATTTAAGGAATCATGGACACCATTGTCTCTCATGGAATGTTTTGTGTTCCGATGGGCACCACCACCATGGTCAACATGTGTCGATTTTTTTGCAAACCTTATAATATGTTTTAAAAAAATCTTATGAATTTTCTATTATAACCTAATTTCTATTTTCATTATGTTTATAGAGTATATGTCAACACTCATGTTTTTAAAATGCATAATATTGTGATTGCGGTAATCCCAAATGTTGTAATCCCATTAAATAGTAGGTATTCTTAAGTTGGCATTTAGTAAGACAGATTTAATAATTAGAATTTTTTATCTCGGGCATTACTCCCTTCACATTATTCATCATGCGATTGATTTTTTTCATGTTATACTCTACCACGCTTCTTATCTCCAAAAGCTTGTCCCCACATTATTGAACATAATGTCAAATATCACGTGATTTTCGACGAACAAATCCATGGTTGTGCACACATCTTCCTCATTGCTCACATCGTAGTGGATAAATTTTCCCAGTATACTAACATATTCACTCGATTGTAGACCAGTTTCATCTACAATCATGACTTTGGCTATGTATTTTGTGAATACCCAAATTGTTTCCTCTCCAATCCATGTTGATTCGCCTATAATTATTGCAACTTTGCCTTCCAGGTCTTTATTACCTTGATAGGTGTTTCCTAATTAGAAGTTTGGCGCTCGCCATCGATAAATGAAAAAGATCTGGAAAACATTTATTTCTTTTGACGTGTCATTGACATACGAGCTTATAAAGATCGGTCATGAGGTGTCTTATTTTCCATCAAATCGACCCCAATTATGGTGCGGATAACCAACCTTTTTTCCCCATGAGACAACCATCCCAAAAAGCAACCACCACTCCTCGGATCCCCTTCTTCAAGTACACCACGAGCATTATATTTACGAGGATGCCATATTTATTACACAAGTACATGAGGGACATTGTCATATTTCGTGTCCGCAAGTAAATGTTGAGAGGATGGAGAAATGCTTGGGTAGCTAGTACGAGCGAGAGAAGGTTATATAAACCTCCACCATTTTAATAATTTGTTTGTCATATCCACATCAAAGAAGTATTTGCTCCATGTTGAACAAGAGGTAGGCAATGGGCACCAAGGCATGGAGGAGAATGAGTAGTGTCCTCTAACGTGTGATGCCAAGAAGGCTTCATCGTTTTGCTCCGTGAGCTTGGCGGCATATGGGCCTTGTCCCCATTGACAATCCCAAAATGAATGACTAGTTTGTAATGTTTGTGAATCCAATGGCAAGAGATCCTCCTTCCAACTCCAACTTTCCTATAACAATCCCACTAAGTTCACGGGTTCTACTTGTTTTCATTTTTTGAACAATTTGCAACCAGCCATACAATTTGCAAATAGAGAGACCTCTTCCTCTAGTGTTACAAAATATCGAAGAATATATAAAGCACTTCAAATGAAACTTTGTCGAAGTGAGGACGTAAATTAAGCTAGTGGTGTTGTTTATGGTGCATAAGAAAGCTTTTAGACACCCTACAACAAAACATGTGAAATGGAAGGTATGAGCTGGATTTAGAGGAAATGGAATCAACAAGCAACATTTACAATTCAATTTAAAATTAACACTATCAAATACACACTCACACCTTCCAACGTCGGTGATTCCTTGTTTTTGCTTGCTCCAATAGGTGTTGTTGCTTTCAAAATCTCCACATCCACCATACATGCATGCCTTCATATACATGTCGGCAAAATGAAACCCTTCAAGAGGAATTCTCTTGCAACTTTCCAAGAATCTCTCAAACATGACCACTATATTCTCATTAATGAAGTGAGCTCTATAGGGTGCAACTTGTATTCCCTTATTCACAAGTACCTCCGAGAGGGATTCACCCAACTAAAACAAACCTTTTGATGGGTGGTATATCATTCTTATTGGTGACTTGGCCCAACTACACCTTGTCAAGGATATCCTCGTGTATGTCAACAACTCTTAGGTTCAACTATGTGGAGGAACTTACGTTTAGGACACCTTGTTTACGATCTTCATCACAACTCTCTTTTCATAACTTTCGTGATGGTAAGAAAAAGCGAGATGTGATCCATATGTAACTTGTCGAAAGAAAGATGGTTGCATATATTCCCTCCAATAAATTCCCCAACCAAGAAATTCTCCTCCCTCAATCCCCTTCATCACAATTGATTTCTATAAATCTTGAAAATAAAAATCCTAATGGTAGCAATGACAAAGCCAACTTAAGCATTGTGGTCATGAAAACATCACAAAATACTGAAAGATTGTAGCCATCCATCCTCACACATGTCATTAGTTGAATGTCCCAAAAAATGTTTTCAATTCATAATAGTCAGCCTCATGTCCAAAATAGACGCTTTGTCTCTAGAAGAAAGATTTGCTTTTTGTTCCCCAATCTCAATTGAAAGCCAAATTTCTTATCTGCACAAGCAAAAGGGTTATGGTTTATGCCAAATTGTGGGTGGACATTGGGCTTGTCAATTGTGCAATCAACCAAGTAGAATCCATTTCCTATAAAGTTGGTGCCAAAGCAATTGTTGACATTGAGCATATTAAATAAGGGCTTATTTTCAAAGCTATCTTCAAAGTATGTTTTCTTGCAAGGATTTGTGTTTCACACCCCTTCCTCTTTCACACAATTTGCACAAATGACACATGTTCCATAGGTGAGTTACCAAAAGAGAGAAGAGGGTCCTTTACACTCCCTCTAGTAGTTTCCCTTACCTAGACTTTTCCTCCCACTATCCACTTCTTCATCACCCCTCTTCCTCCTACACTATTTCACCTTCACTCCTTCCACTTAAACTTCTTCCCGTCTTTGTATCATCATATTCATTGCACCACTTAAGTGTGATTGCTAATAAGTATTTACTAAGTCCATGCAAGAACAAGCGTGCATATGTGGAACTTTTTAATTTACAGCTTTAATTACTCATCCACAGAAATGCTCTAATTATGTTACCTAAATGATGGAAGCATTGTATTCCATAATTCAGATGATAAACTGAATTAAATCATGTCGAAAAAAGGTTACAAGTATAACAGTTCCAAAACATACGGCTAGAACTGTCAAATCTATTAAAAAAATTGTTTTAAGCTAGTAAGGCCAGTTTATAAGTTAATGAATTGAATTATTTATTTTAAATAATTTCAAATATTCATCCATAGCTTCATTGTATAATGCTCAAAACAAAATATAAAGTGGTAGAAAGTGGAAGTGGATATACTTCACGAACAAAAGACAGATAACATGAAGAGAGTCATCCCAGCATATACATGAGGGTGTTAGGAATAAAGATTGTTTACACATTAGTCAGGCCAACATACTTCAACAAGGTTCAAGTCAAAGCCAACAGAATGCTCAAAGGGTGGCCGCAACATATCCCTTTGACAAAGATGTGATGTACTGTAGTATCTGAGCTTTTATTACAATTAGATATTTAAAGACAACAGACTTTGGATTCGGAATGTGTTAAGCTGATACAGATGTAAGAACCACACATTAAAAACAGAACTACAATGTACAACTTAACTCTCATTTATATTGAAATGCTGAGTTTTTAATTTGCTATCATATATTAGCTTGTCTTTAATAAGTTGGAATAGATTATGTTCAATACCACATTTCTGCGAAATTCATTTTTAAGTTAAATCTGCACAAAATTGAAGTACATACAAGTTACAAAAAACATAATACAAGAGTTGAATGTATCCTCTATACCGGAGATATTGATTATTGAAAACATTGAATATAAGATTATGTTTAACGATACAAAAACTCTAAACCATCAAGAAACAAAGCCAAGCTGACCTGCTGTCTTACACATGCAATACTGATACAAGAAATTGTTAGCATTTTCTGTCAAGAAAATGACAGAATATTCCTTCTTAGGACATAAGACTTGCCAAACAAACAAAGTCTGTGTGGCTAGTATGCCATTCCCTTTAGTTGTAAAATTTCATACAAAAATGGTAAGCTTACTTTAAAAATAATAGATACTGTTCATGCTCAGACATAAACAACACAGAAGCATAAATCAGAAGGGACTGTGTATCTCCATGGTAGAAAGAAAAATTCACATATGCATATACCCACCACATTCTGTAATAGAAACACATAACTATTGGACTAAGTTGCACGGAATTATTTTCATTACATCATGCCAACTCCCAACTAGATGACTTCTTGTTTCTTTATAGAGTATGGCCAATCATCCTTGTCAATGTCTTCAAATCATCTGGGCAACCTTATCATATAGCTCCTGTGGCCAATTTCTTGGCAAATAATTAGCCACAAAGTTTGCAATCTGTAACAGGTCATTAAGCAAGTCATTGCATTATTTGAAGTCTTAAAAGGAGATCAATATCAGTAACTTCCTGCTTAACATGGCACATCTAAAGATGGCAAAAATGTGAGAATGCTGGTTTACGTTATAATTATCAATAATTATCACCAAAGGAAAAGACTAATCACTCGTTACATTGTCTTTGCCCCTCCATATACTATATACAAAATAAGCCTCAAATAAAATGAATTACTAGATGTTTCTTTTGGAATCAATAGCCAAAAGAATTACTAGATGTGTCTTTGCCCCTCCATATACTATATACGAAATAAGCCACAAATAAAATGAATTACTAGATGTTTCGTTTGGAATCAATAGGTATCATGACTGGTTCACTACAAGTGCACCTTCATCAAGACTTAGGGACTTCAAATACATATTGTGACAAGTGAACCCACATGAATGCTGATAACAGACTGAGAAAGCAAATATTGCCCTTGCATCAATTTTGATTTAACTCTTGTCATGACCAATTTAAAAAAATGTCTTGGCCATATGCATGCACATCAAATTATCTACAGTATTTTACCAGTTCCAATTTTATCAATCAGTATCTATGGCATGGATATTGATAGGTATGGGAAAGCGTTACCAGCTATGAACCATGGAAGGTCGGAAAGCCCATCCATGATAAAACTAGATTATGTACCATAAGATGCAATTTTAGGCTAAATATTGCCAAACAAGACATGTTTTCAGGGCACTGTTGCAGTCTAATTCAGATAAACCTAACTTGCAAAATTAGAAAGGGATGAGACACTGAGAAGGAAACCTGAAACACGACTAACAGCATTATATCCAGCCAGAGATGAATTTCTTCTAGTGGACACACTTGGAAAAACTTTACTTTTTGTGGCCAATATCAAAGAGAATTTTGAAAGAGCCGCAGAAAAGAAAGATCTTAAAACCCAAAGAAACCATAAGAGAAGAATATTCTGTCTCCAGCAAAATTCATCACAATAGCAACAAAATCCTCTACAAAACAACCAAAAGAATGAATCAATAGAAAAAAGGGTGATATTCCATCAATCCTCCACTCATTGGACTCATATTGTGTTCCACGAGGATGCGTCCACCTCCAAAATAAGTGATGTCTCCTGAGGTGGGGACATCCCCAAGACTTGGGGACGGCTGGGAAACATCCTGCCACCGTTCCCCCACTTCCACCAATAGGAGGGGGACATCCCCAAAACGTCTCCATCGGAGAGAGAGAACATTTCTAAGAAATTCCCCCTATTGGGCTCGTTGTGGGGAGGAAGGGACATCTCGGAGACTTTTGCAAGTTTCTCGATCTCTCTCAAAGACTCTTGGCCATCCTCCACATCATAGTTATGTCAAAAAAGTATTTTTCTTAAAAAAATGGTTCTTTTAGAATTTTGGCCCCCAACCCTAACCCTAATACTTAATGGGCCACACCCACCCCTTAAGCAGTCCAAAAAAACTACAAATAAGCCTCACATCCTCACTCCAAATCACTGTAAAAAATTTAAAGCAAGAGTGAGAGCAATAGTGCCAAGTCTTCATTGATCAACCGTTCAAGTTTCAAGTTTTCAACACGTTCATCAAGCCTTCAAGGTAAGCCATGACCCATGGCCCTTCATAGTTAGTTTTTAAATTTTTAATTTCAATTTAGAATCATAAATTGTTCAATAAATTAATTAAAATGCTGATTTTAGGGTCATTGAATTGTTGTTTGTAATTTTTATTGAAAACAGCAGAACCCTAAAAATAACATTTAGGTGTTTTGTTGCTTGTCCCAGTTTCTAGTTCTTTTGTTTCTTAAAGGAACTAGTCTACTTACGACTTCATCCACTATGTGAAGATAAACAGGCTTACCTTTAGAAGGGCAAAGAAGCTTGTAGCTATACGTGGCGCCTTGCGTCTCATTGACCGCAACATGCTTACGTCTGAGGAGAGTCCATCAACCCGATGGGATGTAGATCCGGAGGAGCCATCTCAAATTTATAATGATGTAGCACAAATAGGGTTGGTTGGAATTGGTTTGGAGGAGCTTGACCTTCACGAGTCTAGTAGTTCGAGTCTTTGAGGAGTTTGGCACAAATTTTGGGGATGATTAGAGGCATCAAGCCACTAGCCATTTGTATTTGAATTTTGAATGTAATCGTCATTTTGAATATAAATATTAATATATTAATATTCGGCATTTTCATTTTCCAATGCAATGTGTTAGTATTTCAAAGTTTCATTTGGTATTCCTTTACATTTTTTATAACTAATTTTTCAAGTATTATATATATTTGTCCCGCCATCCCCTATCGTCACCAAACCTAGGCCCCCTTTGTCCCCCATCCCCAAGATCCATCCCCTCATTTTGCGACTCCGAGAAACACTCGGGCTCATAAGAGTCATGTTTGCATAGTGTCCCTAATGCAATTGGAACAATCCCAAATCTGCTGGGGGCAAATCATAGTTGAATCAAAACTTGAATGAAGATAGTGCCTTCATTGTTCCCCCAGATCCCAAAGGCTTTTTTGCAGATGTCAAGAACAAGATTGGTGCCTCATTATTTTCTAGTAGTGCTAAAATAAGTCAACGAGATTTTAAAAAGAAACCAATACCAAAAGTATATGGGAGACAAAATTTTACTAACTAGGGGTTAACCTATCCCTAAAACATGAAAGAAAAGATGATGTCGTGTTTTACAAACATTATAAATACTCTTAAGAGAGTATGAACCATTTCAAGGAAGATAGGATGATGTGGCTAATGAGTATCATTGTTGTAAGAGAAGACCTCATCTATATTAGAATGTTGTAATGCCCTCGCGCATAGCTACTATTCCATTGAGAGATCCCTCTACTTCGTTGTTAACATAGCATTTGGTTTTGCCCTTGTCCATGTGTCTTGCATTTAACATCGTGGCTTGGAATTTCTTAGGGCAGTTCGTTCATCTTTGTTTGGCCTGTTAAGGATGTTTGTGATCGCATCGTCTTAGATGTTTAGAGGAGTTTCAAGCCCAAAGCATTGGTGCGAGACAAATCGATGACTCTTGTGCATTGTCGACCACGAATTATGGAGAATGTAATGGAGCTATTAATCAATGTGTACGTAAGTTTATACGAGCATAGCGAATTTTTGTTATCTTCCATTGTTTTAACATAGATGTATTTAAGATATCTATATTTTATGTATATTAATATGATAAGTACATATATGAATATATAATGAAAAGTTAAAAAATAGGCTTAGAAGTAAATAATAAAATAAATAAAAGAATTGAGAGGCATGTTATTGTGGGAGGTAGTTGGTATTTTAATGGTGAGAAGGACCTTGAAGAGGCACTTTGTACCCAAAATATATAAAATTTATGTATTTATTAAAAATAATAATGTTAATTTAAGATTAAGGTGGCGAAATGGCGAAATGAGGCGAGTGGCAAAGCGAGTTGGTGGGAGGGTGTTACGCTCATACCTTTCATGCTAATAAATTTATAGAGGGTGGTCTAGTAGATGTAGCCTTTGGAAGAGATGGTATCACATATTTTGTTAAGAGAGTTCCAAGCATACACAAACTTCGGTGTTTGTCATGTAAGCATGAGGATACCCACATCTTCTACTTGTTAAAATGTTATCATGCCTTAACCATCGAGGAAGGAAGGGAAAGGTGATGGGATTGAGGGAGAGATCGGTGTATTGCACTTGTTATACTCATGGCTTTAGCAAGTCATAATATGTTATTCGATGAGAATACTATCCCATTGAGATGTTTGGTCAAACCCTTCCCAAGAAACTACCAAAAATGTGTAGGTCTGCAATGGGGTTTTAGGCTTTAGGTGTAGATGACTCTTCAGCGTCCTAGAAGGTAAGTATACATGATGTAGTAAAAATATTTGAGTGTTTTATCGTTATTCTTATCACTGGTGTATGGAGTACATCATGAGTGCTTTAGATTGACACACACACACATATTTATTTTAATAATATATTGTACTGAGGCGTTTCCATAACGTTTACGTATCCAAGGTTTTTGAAAATTGCCGTTTCCGCGTTTCAGTACCCATTTACTTCGTTTCCGTTTCTCAGCGCAACATAGGTTTTAGGTGTAGATGACTCTATGGGGAGTAGGTCACAAAATGTGTAGCATCATGATGTCTACATAATGTTGCGAGATCGAGAATGAGATCGGTGGTGGATAGCTTTGGAATTTTATGACAAATCCAAGGTCAAGCTATGAAAGGTTAGACATCTATTGTTTGCATATTGGAAACGTGTGTCATACCTTGTGGAGATCTTTGTCTTCTAGAAGCTGTTATAATATACAATGAGGAGTCGTTATCGTCAGTGAGGCACTCAAGGCCATGGGTGTTGTAGATGGGTCATTTGAGCAGGTTGTCGAAAGGGAAGTAGCATCGCACAGGGGAGAATGAGATTTAGATTGGTGGTGGAGACCATTAACATTGGTGTTGTATGATATAAATGAAGCATTGGAAAAGCGCATGGTTATTCATCTTCTTTTGCCTCGATGTCACTTGGGCATTGTAACCTTGCCACTAACCGAGAAGCCAACATTAAAGATGGAGCGTGAATCAAGGTAAGGTCATCCACCAAACACCTTGAAAAGAAAATTGTCTTATATTGCGGTTGTATGTGCTCAAATAGACATGTGTACAAATTGGTGGAAGCATTCACAAGGCATGTGAATCGATTGATTAAATGCCTCATGAAATGTGTCCTCGTGGAACTCCATGATTGTAGAAGATGTGCAAAATGGTTTTTTTTGTTGGAATGCCATGTCATAGGGTATGCATTAAATGGCTTTTGCAATGGTGCTCTCAACTCTTTGAGCGATGAAGCACTCTAGAAAATACCATGACCGCAAAACCTTGGTTTGTGGTTTATCGCATGTTTTCATGCTAGTCTAAGTGGATGAGGATTGTTAATACTTGATGGCATGACTAGCCCTTTTTGCTTTATGCCTTGATGATCATTTTGTATGCATGATTAACATTCTTGGTCACTAGCTATCTTGAAGAAACTCTAGACTTTATCGTCGAATGACAATTAAATAGGGAATGCTTGAGTAAATGCATAGTTCGCATGCTCGTATTCGGAAAATATTCGACGAACCCAAAAAAAATTGACTCAACAAAAACTTCAAGTGGCTCGACAAATATTCAAGAATAATTGGCAACTTTAAAAATACGCAAATTTCTTTAAAAACCATAAATTTTATGTAAAATATAGCTCTGAAAATGTATCAAATGAGTATGTAAAATGTTGCGAAGTGTTTTCTATTAGATTTGAATACAAATATAATATAAAATCACATCATCATGCGAATACAATAGACGGCTAATAAGTGCTATGAAATTATGAAAAATAGCCCTTTGTTTTCCTAGAAAAACCCATTTGAGACCAATATGCAATACATACTTATGGACAAGATTTCTATAACCTAATGCCTCATATGCCTTCTTTGTAGCTTTAAATTGACAGATCATTCGTTAGGATCATTTTATCCGAGGGAGGGTATTCATTTGAGCCCAATTTCTAGGCCACTTCACTTTATTTGCAAGAATAGCCCCATGTCATCCTTGAGAACCTGTTTGAAATGGGTGTGCCATAAGAAGTTATGGTCCACTTGTTCGCATGACCGAATGGAATGAGTGCCTTCACTTTAGCTTTAAATTAACAAATTATCAGTTAGATTAGTTTTAGCCCTTGGGAAGATAATTTATTCGGGCCAAATTTCGTAGCTTGACATGGTGTCTTTACCAACAAAAAGTGTTCATCTCACCTTGTGAATGGCCCACTGGAATGGTAGTGCTAAAACGAGCATATGTTGGCTAAACTCTTTCTGTTCACTCCCTACTATTTTATTGGCTATAAGAAAACAACAAAAGTGATAGAATTGGTTTTGAGTATCCCATGATTTATTTTGGGGTTGTGTTGCAAGCATTTTTTAGCCTAAAACTAGTGGTTTCCCTTTCGGTTATTTGAAACTAGCTTTTGAGCCTTGTCTCGAACCCTCGTTGAGACTTTCGGCCATACTTGTGGAGGTGGTTTTCAATACATCGTTGGTGTTGGAATCACGTGAGAACCTTCTTAAACCTTGCACATTGGGTCAACCTTGATGGCCACACAGTAAACCTGTTGTGGAGAGGGGATCGTAGTTGTGCTTTTTACTGGACATGTTTACTAGTTATAAGTTAATTTTGAGAGCGTATATAAGCATACTCACTTTGTAAACATTGTTGAGTGGTCTCGATGAAACTACGCTTGATGTTTGAATGTATTTTTGTAAGGTTTCCTTCTCTCGAAGCCTTTAACATGGAATAGAAGAGATGTTTGTGTCAAATCTCTCCCTCCCTTCCTCCCTCTCTCTCTCTCTCAAAAAATTTAAATGCTATATCTGATTGCTTCCTTGGTAGAGTGTAGTCCATGCCAGCTTGCATGTTGACCCACGTATACCAAATTGTAGGATGATAGGGCGAAAATGCAAATAAAATATGTAGCTCGAAGAACTAAAAGTTTTTGTAGTTCTACTTATACTTTTACTATGACGGAAAAAAAAAAAAGAAATTTGGTGATTATATGAATTTGTTCAGTTGTACAACATCTAAATGAATAGCCCTCTTTGGGACAATGTTAATAATTATAGTAGCTATACCTTGAATGACATATTAAATAGTATAGAGCATTGAAGAAATACTTTGTAATTTAATTAGTTCCTTCAAACCTTCTCTTTATGTTGTTCAAATGCGGTTAAACCGTGAATCACAAATTGTATTGACTTATGTAGGTAGTATCTTGCTTATAACCATGTAGATTCATAACTTGTTGCATTGTAATAATGAATTTAACACCGTAATCCAGTCTCACTCAAACACATCCTACTTTGGCCTATGTAGCCTAAATGGAAAATACATCCCTATTATTTTGTTAACCCTATGTGGAGTTTGGCACACCTATGCTACTCTTCATCACACTTGTGGTGTCATTATTTCTGAAGACACTTGTCAATCATGCTTAATCCCACGTCGATTAGCAAGCCATATGTTTGACCTAGACATGTAACTCTCAAGCCTTAGTGGCTATACTATTGAACCGAAGACTCTCTTATGTCTGGACCTCTAGTCGTGACCTTATTTTGCGGAAGTCCATGATCCATGTTGCTCACTCTCATTTGGATAGCTACAGTTAGGGGAAGGGAATATTTTGCTTCAAAGTATCTCGGAACCGACCTTGTATGCAATCCACCATTCTTGTTTTGTCTAATGTTCTACAAAATAAAAGAATAGAGAAAGTCAAATAATGTTGTTTAAGAATATAAGAGCAAATTGTTAAAGGTGTAATTGGTATTATGTTGCAAAATCAAACCAGAGTGGTGTCTAAAAAATTGATATGGTGTTTGATGGTTTCCGGGTCAAAACTTTTCGGCATGACACGTGCGATAAGGAACCAATATGCCATAACTTGAGAGAAAATATCTTAAAATGATTTGATCGCCGTCGATACCAAAATGATGCGGAGATCTCCTTCTAATCAATGCACTCAACAAGATATGAACAACTTCATTCACACTAATACCTTGTTTTGAAGATCTTATCCTTAGTCTATATGGCTCAAAATAAGCAAAAACTTGTCTTTAAGCCTTAGTTGGCCTCTGAAATAATGTACCACCTTCATAGACCCCAAACAATGCAAATTTAACTTTCAAGATAATCAAATTACAAGGAAACTTCAATTGACCTTACCTTCCCCAATCTACCCTTCACTAGCTTCTTAGGAGCTTTAGCGCAAAATGAAGCAATGTTGGACTTTTTTGCCTTCACTAACACTTTCAAACCTTGTACCCTATTCCACAAACTCAATCCAATGTGTTAATAGCCTTTTAACTGATTGGAAACAAAAAACCATCAACTTCTTCCACTATTCACTCAAACCGCCCTTGTAGGCTCTAAAGAGCAATACCCTCCACCAAAACTCGTTGGGAGTAAACTAAGCATACACAACACAAACTAAAAACATTCTCAAATACCCTTTAGGCTCTTGATAGTGTATATCAAATTTTATAGGTCAACTCTTTAAACTTCTCTCTCAACCACCTCTTGTTCTTCTCTAGTTGCACTAGCCTCCATTAGCGCTACTTGTAAGGTTTTTTAGCATAACATGTGACATACCTTGTTTCAAACCAAAATGAGGATGGTTTCAAGCACCCATTTCCTCCTATCAGTCTACAAAGTTTCATTCTCTAACTCCATGCCTAAACCACTTTTCTAGCAGCTTTCTCTTTCCAATTAGGCATGTGTCACTGTAGCAGTCTTCCTTCTTCTAAACTGGTAGAGATTCCAAGAGAATGGATTTACCTCAACACTTCAAACTTTCAAATATGCATGTAATCACTAGCAAGATGGTTTCTTCCAATTTATAGGTTAGAATTCAAGCAAAAAAACACTTATCACAACCCAGCCCTGCCCTTATTAGGTCTAATAACCCCTATGAGACATACTGTCAAAAATTTTGTACATTCCCAATACCATTTTCTCCCAAAACTTCTAAAATCTATTATAGGGCCTTGAAACAAAGGTATCTATCAAATTTCAACAAATTTGGATGGATGGAACTCTCAAAGAACAACTTTTGGCTTTTAAAACCCTAGCATTGGGTTTGACAGTCCTGTGGGAGCCCGAAAAGGATAATTTTTGAGTTTTAGAGTCTATTTTCCAATTTCAAGGACTTCTGCTAATCCCTCAGGGTCTGTGCTACCCAAACACAACTTATTCAATCACAACTTCCCACCTTTAATCACTTTTATGCACTACAAAGTCACTTCTCAGAAAACTGTGTATACCTCTAGACTGCAAAAAGTAATTCAAGCAACTAACAAATGAAATTATCTAATATTCATTAAGAAACTCTGAGGGCAGGTATCAAATGTAGTTACCAACAAGGATAAGTTTACCATCAACTGGTAGTTGTTGTCCTCCAATCAAATCCTTCTCATACAGAAAACTGAAAGTATCACTGTTTTTCAAGCAATGTAGGTTATATGCTTTCATATTTGCATCTTAATGTTGTATCACAAGGTTCAAATGTGAAAATTAATACTAAAACAACCAAAATTAAAATCGTCAAAAAATCGAACAGTATGTGTTTTGTTTATCCGATCAAGTTTCTCTGTGGGCAGCCATCAAATCTGAATGAGGCTTACTCAACAAGGATAAGTTTACCATCAACTGGCAGCGGCAATTGTTGCATCGTTTAACATTTCTTTAAAATCAATAATGCATAAACTTCTATGCGATTTGGGATATAAGTTTTTAGTAATACTTTTGTTTAGAATTAATATTAGTAAAGATATATGTCTACATGTATATTTAGTATTTAGTATTAATATTAGTAAAATGCGGTTAGTTCTTTTTATTTTTTTATATATCTTTATTACTATGTATTTAATATTTACTAATATTTTATTTTTATTTTTGTTTTTATTTCTAATTTATTTGTTTTTAATTTTAATTTATTTATAAATTTATAATTATTTTTAATTTTTAATTTTATATATTAGTCGAACTTAATGGCATTTTTTCGAATTTTATTCAGTGCTTTCATTTTATCCTCGTGCTCGATCTGACTTAAAGACTGTTTGAATCAAGCTCCATTCATGATCTACAAGTTCCTTACAACATTGATGACCATTATTAGATTATCAGACATGTTTTTCACTCAAGAAACAACTAAAAAACAATATTTTGTTAGTCCCTAAACAGGGTCTCATTCTCTACCCTTGTCATCTCCAACAACAATACTCATATGTAGAGTTCCATTTTATTGGAATCATCAATAACATACTTCTACGCGCATGAATAGACATAAAAAGACAAAAGAATAAACCATGCACTCAAAGAAATGAAGATTTCTTATTCCAATTCACCCTTCTTAAACTGTGTTACCAGAATTACAGTTCTTCCATGTACAAAACAGAGTCTTCTCACAGTTTTCTTCTCTTCTACATTCTTCTTCTGTTCTCTTACCCTCTCCTCGAGAGATCCTCCCAACTAACTCCTCATTCGAGTTTTAATCCCATTATACCTTGTTATTAAACCCTAACTAGCTCACATGACTCAAGATGCCCATCAATATCAAAAGAGGCATATTTACATCATTTGGTGAACATTTATTGACTCACTTCATCCCTAAGACCTATTACAACATACCTAGACTACTAGCATATCCTTTATTGTCACTTATACCCCCTTACATACATCTAACAAGCCAAAATGGCTTTATTCCCACTTGGAAATTCAAATTCCTTTTTGGAGGGAAAATAGAAAATTAAGTACAATTCAAATTTTATAGTCTTTCCAAGTCTTCTAACCTCATCCACTGACCTATCCTGACCTTCCAAGCTTGTTCATGATGAAATTGGTTGAATAGATGTACCTTGAGTGATTCTTCTGCATCATGCATGAAGCTCTCTCCCCTCAAAAGATCCACATCACAGGCCGTTCATAGACACCACCATCAATTGATGGAATGGATAAGATATTTTAGTGTATACTAATTGTGATAACTAAGGAAGCCTGGAGTGCTAAACAAAGCCCACTGCTTAGGCCATCCCCACATGTGCTTTTCATGGCAAACAGACATGTGATGAACCTTTTGTGCACAACTTGCCCCTACTTTCAACAAAGCAAATAAAGACCCTTTGAGGATTTTGAAAAGCAATAAACATGGAGAAATCGACATTAAACCAAATGAAACAAAGAACACAAGAAGAGAAATGAAGGGAAGAAGAAAAGAAAGTTGAAAAAAACTTAAAATTAGTTATCCATGATTTTTACAAACTCGCCTTAGGTTATTTTTTCACAATTATACAGCATTCTTGTTATTCAAGTTCTAGCGGATACCCAAGAAAAAAAACATTTTTGAAAATTAGGTCCTAGTCTTGGTATAAATTTGGTCTCAAACACAATTTTGTATACTAAACCATACATGAGAGAAAAAAACCTAACTAGAATTCACAACCGGTCACGTGTTTTCAGTCTCAGGTCAGCACCTCTTCATGTTTTAACTATATGAAAACATGTAAGCTTTAAAGCCCGTAATGGGCAACACTTGGTAGAGTTTGGGATTCGTTTGATTTGATTTTTGGGATTTATTTAATTTAAAAGTGCTTTGTAAGTTTTATTTGTATTTTGTGTTGTACAGTTATGGCAGGAGATATGTGGCAAGTATTCTGAAAATCAGGTAGTGAAACTATTGAAAAGTCAAACAAAGTGGATAAGGCTTTAAAACGCGGCGGCCTATACAGGGCGACACATGTCCAAATCCTTTGTCCAGGATTGAAGACCTGTTATTGGTCCACCTCGACCAATGGACTTTTGGGTTCACCATATTTATAACGAAAGAGTCAATAAAGTCAAAGGTTTCAGGTGCCCAAAAGCACGTAACTGATTACATGTGGACCGACCATGGTTGCGGGATTCAGAGACAAAACAAGCCAATCACGAGCCTTCGGTTGACGGAGAATTTAAAGTGCAGAAGTTGAAAAGTCAAAAGGATAGAAGAACCTGACAATCAAAAAAGAAGACAAGTGGCTCAATCACGGCCAAAGCTAAGACACTTTATTGGTCCACATGGACTAATGACAAATCTTCAATTTCTGGTACACAGAGCAGAGAGGTTAGCGAGGTCAAAAGTTTGGGGTAGTTAAGAACCTGTAAAGGGTGACACATGGTCCAATCACAGCAAAGCAGGAGAACACGAAATGCAAACATGTCACAGCATAGGGTGACAGAGTGAATGGGGCGGTACGACTATGGGGATTTCAGGAACCCATAACTTTGACAAACAACTTGAAACACTATGAGACATCCTCATTGGAAATCTCTAGGAGAGAAATTTCAAATGATGCGGGTCCTGATAGATTTTTTTGGCACATGTGAGGAGCAATTCATGTCTAAAGATTCTGGAAGCCATTTTCTCATGTAGTCTCCATTATAAATGTGTTGGGGACTGAATTGGAATCAGAGGCATTTTTTGAGTTTTAGTTGAGTTTGAATAGACATGCCCAGTCCCCAATTGTATTTCACAGCCACTGAAAACCCAAAATAGAGCACAGTGGAATCCAGATTTGGACAGAACACAAATAGATCAACATGAGACATTTGTATGATCAGAAAGAGGCACAAAGTGGACACTTAGAGACCACTGGATGACCTGAGTTTGAGCTTATTAGTAGAGCTCTAATTATAACACACAATGAACTCAAATTGGCACTCAAACTGGAGATTTAAAACATATAATGAATATTCACCACAAGTTCTGATCTCGGCGCCACTTAGAATGAAATTAGAACTCTAGGAATAGTCTGAGTCTATCGCTATAGTTCGTTGTTTTTCTATAATTAGTCTATAAGTAGGTTTGGTGAGGTTGTGTCCCACCAATGGTTTGTTATAAATATTATATCAAACCCTTTTATTAAATAGATTTGATTTTGCAAGTAAAGCAAGGAGTCGCTATGTTCACTTGTGCAGTTGTGTATCTTCTCTTCTCATTTTTTAGATGACTCTCATGTTTTGATTTTAAGAGTTAAACATTCAAATTTTGTTTATTAATGAATGCAAATTGAGCATAAGCTGATTTGTGCAGTTTAAGAAAGCATTTTATCACAGTTTATGCATGATTCATTAGATGTGCTTACAATTTGTGTAGCTTCGGATGAATTGAATGTTAGAGTGTAGTTTTGAATTGATTTCATTATAATTAGTTGTGAATTTGGTTGAATTGGACTAACTGTCATTTCAGTCATTCTTGTAGTTTCATAAATTGTGAAGAACGAACTTAGGTTGTGTTCACAGTTTAATCTCATGCATGCAAGAACAATATTTACTCTCCCTTAGACTCTTGCCAAAGATTTGTGAGGATTTGAGTAATGAGCTAGGTTCTTTGAATCATGGTTTACTTCATATCAAGTTGGCAATGTTTGCTTCGAGGTTAATTTCAAGATAGGAAAGAAGTCTGAATCTCTTTGCTGCCCTACCATTCCCTCTCTTTTGTAGAGTCTTCCACCTAAATTAGAACCATTGTTAATATTCATTTTATTCCCAAATCAGATTGATTAGCTCCAAGATTTCAAGAGATTAGCTTGTTGGTTTATCTAATTTGGATGATTAAACCCTACACAAGTTATTAAGGCCAGATACTTTCCCTGAGTTATATGTCCCGAGTATTCCATACCTTGAATCCTATTTTCAGTAGGGGTTCTAAAATGAGTGACATCAAATTCTCGTCTTCTGTTGCAGCCTGTGTCAAAATTTGTATCAATAGAACCTCTTCAGAATATTGTGTTGCATGCATAAATATCATGGGCATTAAGTTTGTGGCATGCTTTGAGGTGATTGAGCTTGCAAGGGTGAACATTAACCTAGATCTCTTGGAGAAACCATGGTGTTATGAGAGCAATGCTGATATGAGATTCATGCTCCGATATACGAGCTTTGAGAACAACACCCGATGTGTGGTTACCCCTACAATATCACTACCTTAACCCCAGAGGTTGGTATATTGAGCTAGAGGAGCACAACGTCCATTTCCAGAGAACTTGAGCTGGTGGGTGCATGATGACTACAAGCTGACCGACTGCAGGTGCTTAAAGGTTGAGACCTGGCCCAAAACTTTTAAGGCACCACAAGATCCATATAGGTGCAGTACCCACACCGTTAGGTCCCGACTTCAATACCGTGAACCCCTGGCCTTGCCCCACAAGAAAGATGTTCCGAGCTGCATGTTATTACTCGATTTTCATCCTGAACAATGTGCATATAGCTAGCTGTGCTGCTGATATTGCTTCCAAGAAAAACAAAGCCATCCAAAAGGACAGATGCAAAGCAAGACACATTTGAGACACTAAACAAAATGCCCAGTCAGGCCTTTTACCCCTTTATTGGATGAGTATGCATAGTATTAAAGATTTAAAGCTTCTCATAGTCCATAATAAAATCATATTCATACAGAATGTATTTTGAAGAAAAAGTGTGCAAAGAGAAGAAAACAGAATATATTTTGAAAAAGAATGTGCAAAGAAAGAAAGTCATTGAAATTTTGGGTCTCTTTCAAGATACATCATCAAGTTGAAAATGACTTTTTATCTTGTTGATGGGCCTCAAAGTAAACCCAAAACATTGGAGATTTGTTTCCATTTAAAGAATTATTTCTAAAACCCTTTCTATAATTATGCAGCATAGTCAGAACTTCTGTTAACATAGATCCAGTATACAGTGTGCTCGCAAACATATCATGATATACCAAACCAAAAGCATTTCTTCCTTAAAACATTTTCCTCCTTCACAAATCTAATGCACAAATGGTTAGAAAAATGTACAGATTTATGATGCATTTTCCTCCTTCACAAATCTAATGCACAAATGGTTAGAAAAATGTACAGATTTATGATGCAGCATGGTTTGCAAACAAATTGCCTAGAAGTTCAACATAATTTCAAGAGATGCCAAATATTTTAACTAATGGATTTCATGTGGTTAGTTAAGATGCTGTACACCTGCAAAGTAATCCCTAATTTAACATCATATGGTAATTTAAGTTCCATTTTTATAGATGATGCATTAGAGAGAGAAAATAAGCTATAGATTCAGTAGTTTAACATAAATTTCCTAAGCCAAAATAATTTACTCCTAATTTTAAGTTTTGAAAAGAAAAATCCATACATAGGAAAAGTGGTTTCCTGTAATTATTAAAAACTATAAGCTTCAAGGTTGAAAATGGATATATATTGTAGATAGGCCTTACCCTAGTCTTCAAAACACGAACTGAACCATCTGTGTCTGTTATATTATCCAGGCATGTGAGAGCAACCTTAAGGAGATCTGGAATGCATGTTTGAACAGGTGAAGAGAGGTTTTGAAGTGCGTCTGCAGTTCTGTCAGGGGTTCTTGAATCCAATGGAAGAAAAGACAGTTTGGTAAGTTCCCTTAGAGAATCACCATACCGACCACTTCTTGCAAATTTGTGAACAGCTAAAATGGCTTCCAGTTGCCGCAATGTTGTTTGTTGCTCTGCAATTTGGTCCCTTTCTGGGAGGCTGCAATTTAAAAAGATCAGATATAAGAGTATAGTCGGATATGAGCACAACGTTTTACTGGACTTATGTTTAAATACTACAGTGAGGCTCTCCTATCTGAAACCCACATAATAAACAACACTATGACTACTCCAAGTTGTTGAGATGCAATAATAATTGGGGACACATGTAAGAGAGTGACCCAAGTTTAGAAATATTAAGAATGTTTTAAAATAAGCAAAAAGATTTACAATAAATTATTAAAACAGTAAATAACAAGTGGTTAAAAAGCAGAAACCACTGTGCTGAGAAACATCCAGTGTACAATAAGTAGAGCAAGGCGTCAATAAGGATCCACTTTGAACACGCATAAAATATAAAGCATAAGCTATATAAAGTTCAAACGGCCAAAGCTAGGAAGGGTTCAATCTGTCTAATCACTACACATGTAGAAAATTAGAAATCTCAATTGGCAAAATCTTAATCCACGTCACATAAAAGGTGGGCCATAACCTCGTCCATGATTTACCAAGCCAAACATAACATACCCGTCTTTCATGAATAAAGAAGCATATAAGGGCCTTAAAGTAATGAACTCTCCCAGGAATACTTAAGGGCTCTCTCCATCCCATTTTGATGAACTGATTTTCCTGGAAAAAGTAATGAACAGTCATCTGGAGATGAACTGAATGGTCATATATTATTTGTACTTGCATCCCATTTTGATGAATACACGTTTGGGTTCTGCATCAATACAATTTCTGAAAGTCATGCTTGAACTAATGTACCCAACACCTAACATAGCTAAATCCTATGTCACCGCATTCGAATTCGTGGAGGATAAAATTCATAAAATATTCGTTACAAAAAATCCGAAGATTAAATTCGACTAACAAAAATATACTTGTATTTTAGAAAATATAAAATATAGATATATATATATAATATATATATATATATATAATAAACATGTAAAGTATAAATATATAATAGAATTATTATTTATAAAACGTAAATATAATAAAAACATAAAAAATAAAAGCTAAACCATAAAGTAATTATAAAAAACAAATAATTATTTTTCTTATATCACTTAAGAGCTTTAAAACTATACGTGCTAAGATATTATAATATGTTATATAAGAAAAAATAAAACACTGTTTTGACATTTCTGCAATCGCGCAGTTTACGACAATGGAAGCCCACGACAAAGACCACGTCTAGAACTTCTACAAAAGCCTGCATTCGCATACCTGAAACTCGGAATAATCCATCTTGCAAGAAATTTGGAATGGTTTTTAAATGCGTTAGGGCATGTTAGCTCCCAACCATGCTATAACTCTTTTGGTGAACTTCAAACACAGCGACTAGGTCAAAACGACCTTACAATCACCATATTTTCGAGTTTTTAACATAGTTTTTGTGGAGGTACTAAAATCGCGAATTTCAACGAATTTCCTGTGACGGCTTGATATTCAACGAAATTCAGATTTTTGCCTTTCAATTTGGCGAATGCGGTGACTAAGGCTAAAGCATTGGCATTTGAGGCTTTGACCCAATAAATGGCCAAGGAAAAATAAGGACACAAAAATCTCATTTTCCCACTTCCTCTATTAGCCATTCATCTCTATCGATAGATGTAAATCCTAACGGTAATGAAATTCGAATATATAGGGAAATTATGTCCACATACAAGGATTTCTTTCTAAGCAAGTGTCATTGATAGACGAATCCTTTTCACATGTTGCCTAAGCGCCAAGTATCACTTTGCTCACATGTTCTTTAAAATCTCTCACATACCAATGGGTATATTGAAAGGACAAGGTTCTTCACACACCAACGAGTATTTAGAAAGGGCAAACATATCAAGAGGTTTGGTATATTAATCTGGTGGTATATAGAAACGAAACCTATCAAGTGATAAGGAACCAATCCATCTCCCATTGACAGCAAAATGCATTCAATCACATCAATAGTTGGTAAAACACTAATCAGGAAGGTCGCTTGATTAAAATGATCAAGACAAGCTGAAAATACTCTCATCTTCAATTTTAACGCATTGCCTTTAGAAGGGCCCGAGTGATGGAGAAGTCTTTCATCACATACAAGGGTGCAACACACAATGGGAAGCACTACACAAGTTAACGGATTTGTATGATTCCCATTCATAATTGGAATTCATACAATTCAATTGAGTTGAAAAATGGTGATGTAATGAGTTTGGCTTCAAAAATCCATTAAACCAAGCATGATGTTGAAGTTGGTGGAAAAATTGATGTATATATGACTTCCTTCATAAAAGCTCTTCTTCCCACATATTCAACCTCCCTTGAAGAACCACCTTTTGGAGAATAACCCCTCAAGAGTTCAACAAGAACAGAAAAAACTGGATGGACTCCACTTTGCGCGCAGGAAGGAAAACTAATCAACTCTGTCTCCAGAAAGTGAGGCAACAACTAACGGGAAATGGTAAAGTTGGGGATTTGGCTTCAATCTTTGAACACACCCCACAATGAAGCTGATTACTTGGAATGTTCGGGGGCTTAAAGGCAGCCCTTCTAAAGTTAATGAGGTTAAGCGTATCTTGTAACAACATCACCCTCATATGTTATTTCTTCAGGAAACTAAAGCTTCTATAGAATTCATGGCAGCATTGGTCCCAAATATTCACAAAAAATTCCAAGTTGTTTCTTTAAGTTTACAGGGAGCTTCTGGAGGCATGGCATGCATATGGGACCCCAACAAATACACTATCTAGATAGTGGAGAAAATTAGGTGTTTTATATATGGTGGTTAGATATGTTCCACAAAATCAAATTACTCTGATATTGAACATATACGCCCCTGCTACAGGTGGAGGCAAAAAGGCACAATGGAAGATTATTCAAAATATTGTAGTTGCACATCCTGGTATACCGGTCATTATAGGGGAGACTTCAATACAATTCTCTTCTCTCATGAGAAACAAGGGGGGAATTCTACTTTGGATGCTTCTGTTGTTAATATGTTGGACTTCATACAAAGGATGAACTTGGTTGATATTCAAACTCAAAATGGACTAATGACATGGTCCAATAGAAGAGTAGGGGAGAGTTGTATAATGGAACAGTTGGATAGATTTCTGATTTGAAGATTGGTTTGAATGCAACATTATACCCATTGCCAATGTTCTTGATAACTCAGGCTCTGATCATTGGTTGGTGTTATTGAAATTGGGCAAATCACAACCGTTTAGAGCTCCTTTTAGATTCCAATTGATGTGGTTGCGATAAACATCTTCCTCCCTTAATTGAGAAATGGTGGAAGGAAGGCCAACCTCAGCATGGTACCAAAATGTTTTGCTTTGCTAAAAGACTGCAACATCTCACTAACCAACTCAAGAAATGGAATGCTTCAGACTTTGGAAATGTCCATGGGAAAAAAAAGAAGAGGTTTTGGAAGCCTTACAGGAGGTGATTCAACAAATAAGGCTGCAAGGGTACTCAAAAGAATTGCAAACTAAGGAAATCCTCCTCAAGCAAACATTAAATGAGTGGGAGCTAAGGGAGGAAATATTCTGGAAACAGAAATCCAGAATTAAGTGGCTGAAAGAGGGAGATAAAAATACCTCTTTCTTTCATAAATCTATTCTAGCTCACCATTCGTACAATCACATTGCTTACCTTGATAAAGAGGATGGCACTCGGGCAAATACACATGAAGAAATCCAGCACGTTGCCATACAATACTTTTTTGAGTTATTTAAAGCAACTAATTTGGATAGGAATGCCCAACAACAATTGCGAGACAATATGATACTTTTACAACCAATTTCTGAAAAGGAACTTCAAACTGTAGTTTGGGCCATGAAAAAGGGGAAAACACCAAGACCTGATGGATTTCCTATTGAATTTTATCAGGAGTTTTGGGACATTATTAAAAAAGATCTGCTTGAAGTGGTGGAAGAATGCAGACAAGCAAAGATTGTTCTTAGGGTCATCAACTACACATATATTGCTTTGGTCCCTAAGAAACAGGAGGCCTCTACCATTACTGAATATCGGCCCATAGCTCTATGTAATGTGCTATACAAAATAATTACAAAAGTCATAGCTGAACGATTGAAATCTATCATTGATAAAGTAATATCTCCAGAACAGGGTGGGTTTGTTCCCCAAAGACAAATCTTTGATGACATTGTGTTGGCTCAAGAAGCTCTCCACTCCATGGATATTCAAAAGAAACCAGCTATGTTTGTAAGGCTTGACTTATCTAAAGCTTATGACAGGGTAAGTTGGTCCTTCCTTTCCGACATTCTTATCCGGTTTGGGTTTTCTCCTCTTTGGGTCCAGTGGATACAAGCCTGTATCTCATCGGTTTCTTACTCAATCTTGGTTAATGGCACTCCTACAACTAGATTTTCTGCATCTAGAGGTATAAGACAGGGAGATCCTTTATCTCCGTTCTTGTTCATAATAGTTGCAAAATCTTTTGGTAGACTCTTTGCTATGACAAAAGTCCAACGAAAGTTGAGAGGTATTAAATTGGCCACACAGTAGAGTCACTTTCCCACTTACAGTTTGTTGATGATTCTTCTATCATGGGGGAAGCGTCTTTGAAAGAAGCTACTCAAATCCATAAAAATATGGAACTTTTTTCAAAGGCCATTGGCAGATATTAACAAGCATAAGTCAAAAATTATTTTCTTTCACTTTGCTCTCCAAGGTTGGAATAGGACATACTGATGAAACTAGGATTTCAAAGACCACTTTACCTCTCAAATACTTGGGTATTCCATTGGACTCTAAAAGAATCTCTAATTGGGGTTGGCTACCTGCTAAGATCCAACAAAAATTTAGTATGTGGACTAATAGATGGTTGTCCTCAGGGGGAAGAATAACCTTGATTAAAGTTGTGTTGCAAGCTATTCCTATATATTTCGCTTCTCTCCTGAACATTCCAACAACAATACTACACCATTTAGACTCTATTAGTCAAAAACAAATTTGGTCAGGCACTCAACAGCTCGGAAATGGCATCTTGTGAAATGGAAAACCCTTGTGTTTGCCAAAGAAAGAGGGAGGATTGGGCTTGAGCTAGTGTGTCGAATAACAAAGCCCTAGCAGCCAAGTTATATTGGAGACTACAGAATCCGGACCAGTTATGGAGTATTAA
Organism: Taxus wallichiana var. yunnanensis; assembly: GCA_018340775.1. Classification (NCBI taxonomy): domain Eukaryota; kingdom Viridiplantae; phylum Streptophyta; class Pinopsida; order Cupressales; family Taxaceae; genus Taxus; species Taxus wallichiana. The sequence goes on from CM031236.1 coordinate 527,822,261, forward strand.
TATTAGAGCAAAATATACATAGGGTATGAGGCCCCATGAAATAGTTCGACACTCTTTACCTTCTCGAGGATCTCCCATTCTCTCTGTTCTTAGAACAAGAGAAGAAATTATCAAGCAACACTTGTTTTGGAAAATTGGTAAAGGAGATCGGCAAATTTCTGGACGGATTCGTGGGATGGTCATCCACCTTTGATCAAACACTATCCGGATCTGAGAAATATTATGGATACTCTTCATGGACAAGGAAAGCAAAAGGTAAGTCACTATATAAAGCCAACATACCCAGGGAGTGAATGGATTTCTCCATCTTTATGGCAAATTAACTTGACTCATGCACAAGTTCAATTCATCCAAACTCTTTTGCAAAGTAGGATCCTCTCTACGACTTCAACACCTGATACCCTGGGATGGGGAACTGAGCAGGATGGAAAGTATTCAGTAGTTGAAGGCTACAGAGTTTTGGTGGCTCCCAAGCCACACCCATGGAAAGATATCTTTGTCGACCTTTGGCAACCAGCTCTATGGCCTAAGGTTAGATTCTTTGTTTGGCTTCTAATCTATCGTAGGGTTCTCACAGGAGAGAATTTGATGAAAAGAGGAATGGTTGGACCCTTTTGGTGTCCGTTATGCACAGATGCAGAAGAGACCCTGACTCATCTCTTTTTCAATGCCCCTTCACTACGGCCCTATGGTGTACACTAGCTGATTGTCTTTTTGTTACATGGCATTCCACTATGAATCTAGTGGATACTATTAGAGGCTAGAAACATTCAGTTAGGGATACCCAAGGACTTTACCAAAGCAATCTGGCTTGTTGTATCTCTTTTGTTGTGGAATGTTTGGAAGGAAAGAAATAGACGCATTTTCAAGTCAGAAAGCAGAGACAGGTGGTATGTTATGGACCTCACTAGAAGTAATATTGCTGAAACTATAGTGCACAATCTGAAAATTCCTTCCCCACCACCTGTGAAGTGGCAAGTTCTATTACAAAAAATAAATCTGGGCAATAGGCAATTGCAGATGAAGCAATCTACTAAACAAAGGGTGCCTTCTAATCTCAGAATATGGAAGCCTCCCCCATTCGGATTTGTCAAATTAAATACTGATGGAGCAGCTAGAGGCAATCTAGGTCCAGCTAGTATGGGAGGGATAGCTCATGACTCTTTGGGAACTCCTCTCTTTTTCTTTGCTTATCAATTGGGACACTATACCAACAATGTGGCTGAAATCATGGCTATCCAACGTGCTCTTATGGAGGCAACTAAACTGGGATGTCCTAGTATCATTGTGGAATCGGACTCCAAGGTTATTGTTAACCTTCTACGGGCCCCTGAGCAACATCCGTCTAATAATTGGCTTATTGCTAGAATACAGGAGAATATCAAAGTCATTGCCAGACAGTTTCAAACAATCACATATTCCCATGTGCCTAGGGGTCAGAACAAGATGGCAGACGCTTTGGCTAATTGGGCTTTAGATAATTCCAATCTGATTAACTTTGGTCCTCTACCTGTGACCTGGTCCCTGGAGAAACGGCAACAGATTGAAAGGATTCTCTCTTTGAAGTCACATGATGGATAAATTACAGATATGCTATCTCTTCTCTCTTATTTGTTCTTGGAATTCTAAGGATATCTCCTCGAGTATGAGCATAACTGCTTGGCATTGTAATTTGTACTTTATACTCTTATTAATATAAATATGGTGGGTTTTTTTTTTTTTTTTAAATCCTATATAGAGTCTTTGCAAGCAAGCAAACAATTGAAGTCACTAACTTTTGATCAATTGATTGAAAAGATGGTTAAGAGAAAAGGACTTAGGAAGAAAGATTAAAACTACGAGATAGTATTTGCTATGCTCTTCAAAAAGACAAATCTTATGATAAGGTTTCTTCTTCCAAAAATGAAGGAAATGATAGAGACAAAGGAGGAAACAGAGGACGAGGAGGAACTGGCAGAAACAATTGTCAAAACCATGAGAAGCAAACTGATACAAAAACCTGCTTCGCAAACAATGTGGCGGAAAGGGAGACACGAGGCTCATGAATGCGAAACATTATAGGATAAGATTGAGGCCTATTTAAAACGGAAGGCAGCAAGTGCAGAAAAGAAGAAAATCTCATAATCAAACTCAGCTCAATTTGCAAGTGAATGTGTGCTTTCCATATCAAATGATGTCCATTATGCCTCAATGAATTCAACTTGGTTTGATGTTTGGGTCCTAGACATTGGTGCCACACAACAAATGACTTTCTGAAGGGACTTCTTTGAGGAGTTTCATGAAGAACGATGTGGTCATGTATATTTGGCAAACATAACAAGTCTGCAACCTAAAGGAAAAGGGACAATTCGATTCAAGTCACTAGGACTTCCAGATTTCATTCTCCACAATGTCTTATACCTTCCTCAACTGAAACAAAACTTGTTGTCCCTGGTGCTCATTCGACAACAAGGCCACTCCATTTTGTTGGACAATGGAAAAGTAAAAGTAAAAAACAAGATGTGATTATATAATTATCTTTTGACTGGATTTAAGAAAGGAAAGTTGTTGAAACTCAAAGATGAACCTTCAATTTCAAGAAACTTGTATCATCTCATTGAAGGAGGAATGTCAGCAAGTCTTTTGTGGCATGCAAGATTTGGACATAACTATGACAGCATTTGAACAATGCAAAAGAAGGGTATTGAAAGTTTCCTAACTCTGCCCAAAACAATTGATAAACGTGAAGCATGCATCTTGGTTAAACAGATGGAGAGCCCTTTCAAAAATCAAACTGGAGAGATGAAAGGAAATTGCAGTTAATCCACTCTGATTTCTGCAGTTCAATACCAATTCCTTCTGCTAGTGGTAATAAGTACTTCATGCTGTTCATTGATGACTATAGCAGAATGACCTGGATCTATCTTTTGAAGCAAAAACATAAACTTTCAAACTTTTCTACCAAACTTACTGTGTGATAAATCCTAACAAATCTACATAGATTACATATCTTTTGGGGCTGCTTGTCTTTCAAATCATTCTCTAGGGAGATTGAAAACTCATTGCTGCCCAATAGTGTTTGCCCTTATTTCATAGCATTCCATTCACTTTGGATGTTACAAAAATCTTTAACTATATGTTGCCTACAAAAAGAAAGTAGAGTTTATAGCGACCTAGACTGATTGGAACCCTGTCAGTGTAACCACCACATTCAAATTGCTTCATCTTGCTATAGCGGTGGTTGAATCAATGATTAATGTCCTAACAATTTTAATAGAACAAGCGTTGAGTTGGTATAAGGGATATTTGTTAATTGTCTCATCAACCCTTTTTCATGCATAGAATAGTCTGTGAAGAGGCTGCATCTTGCCTCCATGTCTTTGTGAGACAACACACTATGTTGTCCTTTTGAGGGTGTATGGAGGAAGAGGAGTGCATGGAAGATTTGAAATCTGGTGTTTGGGAAATAATGTCCTAATTTTCTTTTGGTGACATATAGACTTTGAAGGAAACCTAACCTACCAACAATTAGAGGATATCGCCAAATTTGTAATTGGACCCAAGCATATAGCCATGTCAACCCTAGGATGTTTGTCTTCACCTACCTAGGGGTATTTGCCACTCCTAGCAAGTTGTCTAATGTGGTAGAGGGCTTGTGATATCACCTAGTCATCGCTTTGACACTTGACATGCCCACTTCAGCTCTATTTAGCCCACATATACTGCTTCACGGTCTATGATTGTTTGCGAAATCAACCATTTGCATGCCCATTTACTAATCCAATCATGTCTGCCATGATTATGCTTTTATAAAGCTTGAGTGTTGTAACCTACTATGTATCTTTTCAACCTGCTATACAACGTTAGTGGCGATCTTTTTGTCATGAACATACTCACACATCATCATCCATATCCTTCAATTACACCACCGTCAAAGACCACCATATAGTTTATTGCCTCTAATCAATGCATCGCTTTTGTCAAGCCATAAACATGAGGCCTGCCATATTATTTATGAAGCCTTCATAACCTACCGTCATAAGCCTAATGTTGCCCTTTCCTCCTATGGTATAAGTTTATTGTCTTAGCCTTCTAGCATGGCACTTACCAAGCCTTTCATTGTGCCCATTTTCCAGTTTTCTTCTGACCTAGCCCAAGTCTCATTTTGCTACCTAGTCTTTCTTCTTGACATCAACCTAACATAAGCTACTAGGGTACATGTACAATTGCAGGTACAACGGTTTCTAGACTAGTTTTGGACCCATGGGAACATTTGTAAAAAATATAATAATTTTTTTTACCATGATATCAATGTTATAGTTATATCCATAAAATAAACACAAAAATGCAAAACACTATTGGTGTCCCCAGATTTCACCCTAAAATTTGGAACTACCCATTTGAAAAAAATTTCGTTCTTTTTAAAATAAGGGTTTTTTCATGTTTTTATTGCTAGAAGATGTCTATATTACGTTAAGATATTCCCAGTGAATCATATGAGCCAATTTAACAAATACCCCGATGCCCAAACTCATTTTATCCCTCCCCAAGTTTTGTCTGCACGGGAAATTTTTATTTAATTATTTATTAAATAAATAATGCCTCGTTTGAAGTAAATTGTGCTCCGGTTGAATCCTGTTGAAGTTTTGCATGCTAGTATTCACACATCTCAATAGGGTTTTCACCAGGAATGAATTCAGAGCTTTGTTTGTGACTTCTGGCATTTTTTCGTTTTTTATTTCTTTTGCGTTTTTCTCTGGTTTTCCCGTGGTCTTTCTATTTAATTCCCCTGGGTCCGTTCTTTGTCATGTATAGTCTGTTTAATTGCCTGGAGCATTTGAAGATCATTTACGGCCACTGCACCAGAAGGAATCAGCCTCAGAAAGCAAACTTCTAACCAAAAAAGATGAAGTCAAGCACAAAAAGCCTCTCCTAGGCAAGTCACACTTTTTGGAATAAATGGATCTAAGTTGCATGGAATTTTGGTAGTGGCAGGCAGGTGGGAATTTCTTACCGCCTTGCAGGATAATTTTTCCCATGAAATCAAAGTCACTTAAGTTGCTGATGGGAATATTAGAGGTGACATACAGGTGGAAATTTCTTCCCGCCTTGCGGGTAAAAATTCCCATTATAAAAAAAATCACTCAAAGCACCAGCGGGAATTTCTTACTTGCCTTACATGGTAAAAATTCTCATTATGAAAGTCAAACAACTTAAGTGAAAGAAAGATTTTTGGAGTTGCAGTGCATAGTAGAAATTCCCATCAAAGTTGACTTCCTATTTTTGGAAATTACCCTTGCTAAAAAATGCGACCCACCTTGGGTGAATAACAATGCATTTAATAATATTTATTAATGGTTTATTCACCCAATTTTGGCATCATAAATAGAATGAAAGTCAATGCAAGTGGAAGAGCTAAAGAGAAGTCAAGGATGTAGGCTAAAAAAAAATAAAATAAATTTATTTAAAAGCAACCAACAACATGCATAATTGGGCGCCCAATTTGGGTGAATAAACATGAATAAGCATGGGATGCCATAAGGGAGGGACAATTAATTCTTTTGATGAGGATTGCAACCTAGACAAGCTTTGGCGCCAAAGAAGGATTTTGCATTAAAGTTTATTTTCCAATGCCGGGAAGCTTCCAATTTTGGCGCCTAGGGTTGGAATAGCCTAATTTTGGTCATTCTGAGCATCTGCATGTTGGTATAAGTGCTCTGGTGAATTAAATAATATTTTTTTCTTCCTTTGCATGCAAGCAAAACCTCAAATTTTAGGGCAGCAGGTTTTATATGCAGATTTTTGTGATAAAAATCAAGTATTCATGCCCTGGACTCCATCTTTGTCTGAATAAATTGCAGGTATTCATCACAGGTGCTCAAATCAATGTCAAGTACATTGAATATATCTTCTGAATCTGAAGAAATTGTCAGATCTGCACAAATGGATCCAATTGCAAGGGATTCCAGCAGAATTAAAAGAAAAAGAGCTCAGACAAAGATTGTTCCAGCCATGTTGAAGCATGATGAAAGAGAAAGATCAACAGAATCATGCATAGCTTCCAGATTTGCTGAAGTCAATGATATAGACATAGGTCCTAAACCTATCACCGATTTAATTGACATCCATATCTCATAATTGCAAAGGCTTCTGGCAAAAATTCATCCTCTTGTTTCTAACGCAGCCCGTGTAAAAGTCAATGCATGGAAAATTCCTTCCAGGATCTTGTGCATGTGCTCCTAATCTTCAATTGAAGCCTTCATTGAATTTATTTGTATTTGCATTCACCCAAGTGCTTTCCAAAATTTAAAATTGCTCATATGCAATTAAAAAATAAAAATGATGAGTTTTGTCTGAATTATTTACGACAAACATTGCACTGGTGCATGTACTGAAGAAGAATTGCAAAAGCTTCAAGGATAGAAGGAAGACAGGTCAAAGGCAATACCCGCAAGCAAATCACAGTCATGCATAGCTTCCAAATCCAGTTTGGTGAGAATCAAAGGCAAAAGAGTCAACCACATGCAAAATATGGAAGAAGAACAAGACTGGGAGGGTTGCAGCTTTCTTCTTATTTCTTTTCCTCTTTCTTTTATTTTCTCCGACAAAGTAATTGAGCAATCAATTAAATTATAAAACTTAAGTGATTGGTTTAAAAGTCGTTACTTGAAGAAGTCAATTACTTGGAAATAGGTGGCAAACATGCAAAATAGAAGGTTCTATTTTTCAGTTATAAATCATGCATGTCATGCAAAAGAGGAATTCCGGAGGAAGATTGTCAGTTGTTTCCCTTTTCATAACTTCCGCATGCGGGAATTCATTTAAAGCTTCCTATTTGTAATTGCCCTTTATACACTATAAATAGAGGAAGAACCTACGGGTTAAAGGATCAAAATTTGTAATCAACATTCTTGTGTTCCAAACTTTGAGTTGAAACCCTTGATAGATTTCTGAAAGTTGAGGAATAGAGAGGAAGAAGATTTCCGGAGAGCTTTGTGTCAATGGTGTATTTGTTTTTTATTTCTTTTTAGATCTTTGCATAAACTTTGTGTTATCTTAGATCTGGATCTGAAACTTTCCTTTGCTTTAAATTCTGCATTTCAAGATCTATTTGTTTCGTCTATGTGCATGTGACCAACTCTGTCAACTATTGGTTAGGTTGCACATCTCCTTTCCTTTCTTCTTGTATTTAATTATTTTTCTTTCTTGCACATATTGCTTACAACTGCTTACTTGTTGCAAAACTGTCTAGCTATGGTTCATGAGCTACATAGTTAAAGTAATACCAACAGATAAATACTAAAAATATAATTGACAAAATCTTACACGGAGCCTCACCGGTAAATGAGGAGATTTATCTCATGATTTGCCTAGATTTAAGTTTCTTTTACTTTACGCCCCATTATGCCTCACTTTGTCCTTCCCTTCCTCCAATGCCCTCAATTATCCTTGCCCTTATTGCCTTAGAACCATTTCATACCCTTTAACCTTATTTCATTAATTATTACCCATCACTTCTAGAGACAATTATCATTTCAGCATTTTCCTACTTCTTGAGGTTTCATTCTTAAAAATTAATTTCAACTCTAGGTTCTTTAATGAAAAAATTGCCAAAATACAAAAAAAAGTCTAACTCGATTTTGGCTTGATATGAAACATTTATACCCCTTTTAAGTTTCTTGACTTGCAAACCCTAAAAGGTAAAACATCCATTTTTCACATCATTTTCAAATAGATGGCTCAAACCAAGGTTCCACTTCTTTACCTTCATGAAACTTTCCCTTCTCTATCACCTAACCTTAATGTCAATCCCCCTCAATACAACTCCATAAATAGAGCCATTCTGCCCATTGTTTGAGGTTCATTCTTTCAAACTCCATGTCATCGATTTGTCACTTTCATAGTTTATTTTTAGCATAAAGAGAAAGATAGTGACTCGTTCCACTTTGTGTCCTCTCTTTTGCTCAGCCCATTTCACATCCCATTTGCCTATTTGCGTATTGAAGGAAAGTGCCATATTATTTGAATCCACCATCTCCTCCTCTCATGCTCAGCTCATCACCATCCCCAAATTAATCAACATAACCGTCTTCTTTAAGGTGTTACGAATTAGAGAAGCTCAACACAAGGGTTGACACAATAAAGACCCATTACCATGTTGGTGAAAGACTCTAAGAGCTAGGTCCTATATTGTGTTGCTTGAGAGGACCTTGCAAATGTTTTGAGAGTGGGCTTTTTTTGCCTTGTTTGGAAACAAAATTTTGCTTTTTCAATCTTTGTGACCACTCACTTGGCATAGATATATGGCCAAGTAGACGATATGTTTTGGATATAGGTACGGGTACTAAGTATCCGATACGATGATACAAAAAAATTGGCCCCAGATACAACATTGGATACGGATGTACAAAAATATATAAAAATAAAAATATATATATAATTCCAGCCTACTTAATAGGAATTAAGTTAACCACATATTATGCATATGAAAGACAAGATAACTTATAAGTTATAAACTAAATAACCACAAAAGACAACTCATAATTTGTTAAAAGCTTCAAAGTTAAATTAAACACAATGTCATGATATATTGAATTCAATTTATTACACCAATGATCAAAGTTCAAACTATCTTTCAAATTCATCATATTCCTCTTCATCAAGAAACATCAACATCATCATCATTATGTGGTTCATTAGAACCACATGGACTCGAACCACTCCCACTAGGGCCACTACTAGTTGCACCCCTTGTGCATGTAGGTCTCGCGGTGCCGAGAAGTCTCAAATCGCTCATTATCTAATGACATGTGAGAAATGGAAGCATCCAAGTCAATTGTCTCTAGATCAATATCCCAATGTTATGTTGACTCTTACTTGTACTTTGATTGCTTGTGGGATAAAAGGTGCAAGTTGGAATGTATATATACCAAATCTTCAGCCTTTTTAGCCCCAAATTGTTGCACTTCGTGAGTGGATGAAAGTATATGTACTCCGGATGTGCTCGCTTAGAGAAGACTAACTTACGAACCTATTGAGGCAAAGTCAATGCAAACTTAAAAACTTAAAAACTAAAAGTTACAACAAAAAAGGAAAGAGAATTAAAAAACAAAAAAAACTTACTGTGCCAAGTCCTTGATTGCAAGATGTTGTAAGTACACTTATGCGTGACCATGGAGGTACCACCACATGAGCATCCATCTTGTATTTGCTCCGAAGAGCGAGAAGACTATGACCTTTTTCCACTATGAAATTGGAAAACTCTATCATAACCATTTCCTTGGCTTCAAGATCAGGGAAGAGCCTAGACAATGGCAACATATATCCCTCATAGACTTCCACATCCTTGTATGGTGCCACCGCTTATCCATCCTCCTGGCAAAGAAAGGATCTTTGTGTTGTAGAATCTAGGAGTCAATGCAAAGGCAAGTAGATGTAACGGGGTGGTCATTTTTTTCCATAAATTGAGGTAAAATTTATTGATTTGTTCTTTGAAAATTTCTCTCTTCTTGTTCACCATCTTCATCATTGAGTCGATTGATTTACTCTCTTAGACATTTGATCCTTTCCCGATAAAAAATTAATTTCATTGGGCTCGAAAAACCATTAAAAAACTACAAACCACCCATTTTGAAATCGTTTTGGTTCGTTTTCAAATTAATTTTTTTGCAAAACCATTAGAAAAAATGAAACCAATGACTCGTTTAAGTGCAAAATCGGTCGATTGATGCCGGTTGATATTGAACCATCGATTCCATCTTGAACCGGTCAAACCATCCGGTTACGTATTGACTTATTTGAGCTAATTTAGGGGCAAGTTTTGCCTTAAAACATTTTGTTTTCAATTTTAGCTTTTATGTTACTTTTCTCCAACCCTAACCCTAAAATGATGTTATATAGATCTCGTTTGGAGCAACGGTTAAATGATCTCATCTTCATGCAATACAACCTCCGGCTAAGGCACAACCAATTACTAAATAGGATACCTAATACAAATCCCATTGTCTTGGATGATATTGATCCAACCTCAAAATGGGTAGAGTCACCTAATCTTAGAATTTTATCTCAATGACTGGGCTAGATGGCTTTGGATGATGAACCACTAGTAGCACCAATACATGGCAAACACTAACCATGCTTTTGACTTTACAACTATTTCCAGATGTCCCGAGGAGTCCGATGTGTTTGAGCCAAAGGAACATGATGACATTGATGAGGATGAGGATCCCATTCTTAGCAATGGTGTTGAGTTTGATGATTGATATCAAACATGTAGTAGGTTGTAGCATATTGTTTTTGGATTCTATAGGCCTTTTAGAGCCTCAAAGTTTATGTATTTTGTTTCGGATATGTAGTGCACTTACTTTTGTTTTCTATAATTACCCTTACAAGGCATATGAATGAGCAAACTTTGCATATTTTGTCTCTAATTGTTTGTAATCATGGTTTTGAATCTTTAAAATTTCTTGTTTTCATTAAAATTGTAATTTTTATGTATTTTTAGTAAACGGGTTCATAAGTTTTAAACCACTCTAGTTCGGTTTTGGTCGACTCTCAAATCGGTTCCGATTTTTAAAACATTGATCCCACCAAGTGTCATCTAAGATCATTGCCTTCACTTTTTGAGCCCATACAATGTTTGATTGCCTCTATACAACCCATAGGTTGGAAGTTACCATCTGTTAAGTGCCTCTCACGCACCTTCACAAGTCATCTCAAGACAATTGTGTGTGATGTGAATCGAGTCTCAACAACCTAATAAGAAATGAGAAACAAAATTTAAAAAAAAAAATGAAAACTTTTGAATACTATATTTTAAAAATAAAAAAACTTACATTATTTATAAAGAAAAGAAAGGTAGCTTCCTTACCTTCAACAACTCCAAATGCAAGAAGGATCTAAAGATGCCTTGCGACTGGTGATGGTTGGTCACAAACATTTGGATCTCTTCACCCTCTGCATACACTTGTTGAATCCACTCTATTTTACTAGCCATCTTTTTAGCATTAAATTGAGTGAATGGACAGCACATGGTGTCCAAAAAATATGCCCATACCTTGCCTCAACTAACATCCTGCGGCTTTGCAATTCTTGGCGTTGTCCGTTATGACTTGGACAACATTTTAAGGCCCCACCACTTCAATGGCTTTGAAGAGGATGTTGGCAATGAATTGGGCATCCTTCACTTGCCCCTCACAATCAATTGCTTTAAAAACATTGGCCCTTTAGGGCATACTTGCAACCACATTGATCAAAGGGTGATTTCTTGCATCTTTCCATCCATCAGAAACAATGGACACACCTGTTTTGGCCCATGAGTCTTTAATTGGTTGCAAGGAGGTTTCCACATATTTTCTTTGCTTTTCCAATAGGGTGGTGTGATCTTCTCATAACCTAGCCCTTTGTACCCTTTTGGGGCCTCATTGATTGCTTTCACCATCTCTTGCCAATATGGTGACCTCACAACATTGAATGACAATCCATTCGCATACACACATCTTGTGATGTGCTCATCTACAATATCCTTGTTCTCATTTTGAAAGGCCTTTTCCAATGGTCCTTTTGTCCTACTTCTCTTTGTGAAAGAGGTGAATCCTCATCATGCATGGAGGTAGTCATCACAAATGGATGTGGCATGGTCACAATTGGGGAGCCAATACTAGATGGGGCAACAGAGGCCTCGCTGATCGAGATGAACTTCCTTTTTGGACAATGGATGACCCGTTTTCAAAGCCAAAGTTGTGTTGCATCTTCTTGTTCTTTGATATATCCCAAAACCTTTGTTGTTGGCACCCCTATGTTATTTTTCCCTTGCATGTTCTTATACCATGACCTGGTATTGCACACAAGTGGCCTTTCACCCGACTATATGAGCCTTTGAATACTATTTCACACTCATTGCATTTAAAAACAAAACACCCACCACCTGGAAGTTGCTCAAGTATTGTGACATGCCTCCATAATGGTGAATTTGGGTCAAATTCTTTGAACAAAGATTGCCCAAAAGAGGTGGAACTTGTTGCCATTGTACTTCTACCTACAAGTTTCAAAACTAATAGCATAAGCAAAGAAAACAATGGTTAAAAATTAAATGTAAACCCTATGCTCTAGGGCATAATATGTATTGAAGAATTAAAAAGAAAACACAATTTAAAAATTAAAATTTCAAAATGAAAATAATAAAATATAAAAAGAAGCATGAAGTGTGTGAAAGATTAAAAACTAGACTACCCAAAACACCCCCCGTACTGTGCTTTATACATACCGGGTACGGGTACGGGTATGATGTGGTTATGTACCCACAGTCCTAGGTATGTCCCAGTGCAAAAATCCATACTCAAGACGTACTAGGGCACTGTGGGTGCATACCAAAACGTACCCACATGGCTTTTTTTTAAAGTGCAAAACAAAAACTAAAACTGAATTTGACTGAACCTTCGAAAGTTTGTGTGAGATTTGATATTGCCAATAGGCTCCGAAGGGTCAAGAGAGATGAAAAGGACTTCATTTGGTTACCTTACTATTTGAGGGCTTTTGGTTGCTCCTCATGGGTCCTTTTTCTTGATCGATTTGGAAGGCACGGGAAAAGTGAAGCATTTGGTGGTTGGGCAGCATATCTTCTCTTCCTTGAGACTAGGTGCCAAGCTTACAAATCAATTTTATCGAATCTCAAATATAATGACAAGATACTTGCCTTAACAAGAGGCCTCTTTGCCTTCATTTCTTTGAGAAAGGAATTAAAATATTTCATGACTTTCATATTTGGGAAGTGGATGGAATGGACAAACCTTAAAGCTTTCTATAAGCTTCCTCAATCTCTATTCGAATGTCTATTGTTGGTATCCAAATTTGTTCTCCTTTTCAAGTGAGTAAAGATCACATTTGTACGGAGCTTAGAGATAGATAGATCATGATGTGTGTCGTTTTGTAGCCGAGGATGAGATCTAATTGGCCCTTTGTCACTCAGATTTGTGGAGAGATGGATAGCACCTTCAAGAGGATTTGACCTATCCTCACTACTTTAGGTCGTGCCTTTCGACTAGGGTGAGAGGACCCGTAGTGTAACCTCTATTTGATGAAGGAGATGGAGATATCCTTCTTTTGCACAAATTTTATGAAGAAAACCTTGGAAAGTATGATCAATACTCCATAATTTAACTCTCAAGAGTTGTCACTTATAAAAGATGGAGATACTTTCAAAACAAGGCTAAGGTTACTAAAGACATTATGAAATCTTGATTGTTCTGCATATTTTAGTAAATAGATTTTGTTCCTTTGTTGATATACAGGGCAAATAGGGGTAGTTCAGGATGGATTCATGGTTTTTGAATGATTTTGGTGGGAGATTGAGCAGGATAAAGTTGATTATACCAGATCTTTGAGAAACTTCACAACAATGGACAACTCAACAACAAAAAGCTTCAGAATAGTTAAGACGTTCCTTCAACTGGAAGGTGTGCTTGAATAGAGGCCCGGATAAGCACGTTTTCACACAATCTTTGAGAATCTAACACAAAGAAGGCTCAAGTTAAAAGACTCAATTAAACACCAAAATCTCTTGATCAATCACGCTAAGGTACACCCAAAGACTTACAGACAATCTTTATCAACAAATGATAATGGAGTGATTTTAAATTGTTTATCTCATCACAGGATGAAGGCTCTTCTTGAAATGAAATTGCAAATGCCACTAAACTGTCACAGGACGAGATCCTGTGTGATTTCACAAAGATTTCAATGTAAGATTGCAATAGGAATGAAAGAAACCATTTGTAGACATTCTGAAACAAAGCAGACACTAATTGCTCCAAGATTGACACAAATTAATTTCAAAATTGCTTAAATTCATCAACGGAAAGCTTCCAGAACAATCTCAGTGCTCATCAATGGCTATACATCTGTAACCAACTTGACATGATAGAAAATCTAACACAAAAAAAATTAACAAGTTATCTCGGATTGGTCTCTTAGGAAGACGGCTTTTCTCAAATTTTCTCTTAAGAATTCAACCCCGACCATTTGCAAGAGTATTCTCATTGCATTTATACATTTTACTCACTCAATTTTCCCCCAAAAGAGAAGAATATTCGAGGGACCTTTGCTTGTTACCAATTTGCCTCAAAAAGTGACATTTAACAAATTTACATCCAAAATCTACCAAGTGGACCAATTGTGAATTGATCACGTTTCTTGGGCCCTCGAATAATGACTAGGATGCCATGCCACAACTTTTTGGCAATCCTTCTAATCATTCTGATTTTGTCATGCGAGAAATCCCCTTTTAATCATTTTCCGAAGGCTCTGCACAGCTGGATATGACAGGTAATCCTTTTCGCTCTCGAGCAACACCTTTTTCATCTTTTGCGCCTATAACTTTCATCATTTCATCCTTTTCCCTTTCTTTCCTCTGCAACTCTATCCCCACATCCATCTTCTCTGGTAATTCTCATTTTTGCAAGTGCCCGAGCAATTCCAACTTCAAAATATCGACCTTAACAATCCTTGGACTCACAAATTAAGTTTTGAATCCATTCAATGGCACTTTACAGAGAGATGACAAGAAATTTCATCAAAAATGATGAAAAACAGTGTGTATTCGCATCTCCAGGAATCTTGGAGCAAAAATGGCGGAAAAAACAGGTGAAATGCACAACAACCATTGATTTTGACCCTTCTCCACTTTATTTTATAACCGTCCACGTGTTTCCTTGGCGCAACTACAAAGGAGAAGTATAGGGGCAAGTTTCCAAACAAGCGCGGGCCTTCCACGTGCCCTAGGCCCAAGAAAAACACCTTTTGGTCTCTAAAAAGTCTCAACAAAAAGGAGCTAGCAGAAGCCTCCACGTGTCTCAATGGCACACTTTGAGATAGTCCCCAAAAGCAGAGACCCCAAACAAGCACGGGCTCACCATGTGTCTCAGCCCGATAGAGTTGTTAAAAAAGTTTGAAGGATCAGCGGAAGGCGCACCATGTGTCCAGGGTCCGAGACAATTTTCCTTAGCTGCATTGAAAAGTCCAAGAAAGGGAAGAAGTGAGCGGAAGCCTCCAAGTGTCCTCTTGGCGCTTCTTTAAAATAAAACTTAGGGGCCGGTCCCCAAACAGCGCAGTCCCTCCACGTGTCCCAAGCCTTTCAAAATTGCTTTAGAAAGTTTAAGTATAGAGTGGAGCCGGCGGAAGCCTCCACATGTCTCCCTGTCGCAATTGTTAAGGTGGGACCCTGAGGCGGATCCTCAAATGAGCACTGGCCCTCCACGTGTCCATGGTCCGCCAAAGTTGTACCACCGCATGAAAAAAAATGTCTAAGTCTAGGCAATGTAGCGGAAATCTCCACGTGTCTCCCGGCACAACTCCAAGGCCAAACCAAAAGGCGAATTTTTAGATGAGCACCGGCCCTCCACGTGGACAAGTTTTGAGTTGAATTGGGCCTTAGAGTTTTCAAAGTGCCCCGTCGAGCCGCATCCAACCAAAAAGGGCCACGTTTCCACAAATGCTGAGATGTAAATTTGACGGGAAAAACACACCCATCAAACCGTAAAATGCAAGAAAATCACCATTTGAGCCGAAAATGAATCTTTCTTCACAGACAGAGTTTAGAAATAATATAAGGCCCAAATGTGATCCTCCAAGCCGCTTCCAATCACATTTCCATAGATATTTGGGACAAAAATGACAGGGATAACAAAACGTGACTGTGGAAAACGGAAGGAAAAGACCCGAGTTTTAGCCCAAATTCTGAGACTCTTTCACACGGACAGAGGAACGAAAAACAAATTTTGGACTTTTAAGTGATCCTCGACCAAAGGAAGGGACTGATCATGGCAACCAAATGGAGGACAAAGTTTTCATGCATCAATACAGGGAGATAGAAAACACGACAAAGCCCGCAAATTGAAGAATTTCAATGACAAACGGGGCGAGACCAAATTGAGCACCAACATATACAATGCTTAGAAATGCTTTCACAACTCCCTCTTTTGGACTAATTATGGAGGATGAGAATGACTTTTGAGATCTATGATGTGGCTCAAAGGGCCCCTTCTCCAAAAGGCTACCTCCATATCCTTTCCTTCTCCCCAAACCTTTCCCTAGGCCTTAACAATAAGTGGAATGTTTGTGAGCCCATTAGTAGATGGACTCATAGATTTAATGTTTTGTGGTGTTCTTGTATTCAATCAAGAAATCTTGCTTTAGACAACTTATGATTCATAATAAGCTTGTTGTTGGCTTCTAATATTTTATAGGTTGCTAATGACTATAAACTTCTTATTGTCTTTAAATTTTTATATATATTTATATTTTTACTTTTTAAAAATATATTATATGAACGTACCCATAACATACCATACTCGAGTTTTTTTAAAATTTTTCGTTTCAGCTTATCGTATCTATATTTGTATCCGTACCCATACCCGTCTCCAAACAATTTAGATTAAAAACAAAACAAAAACAAAAAATGAAAATCAAACTTGAAAGTTAAAACTTAAAAACTTAAAACCTTACCTTCACTGAATAATCCACAAATCCTCCTCCTTTGAAGCTCCTCAATGACCTTGGTAGCGAATAGGCACTCGTACTAGCTTACGGAAATAATTGCAATGCTTGTTGATGAAGTATCAAACCCTAGATAAGCAAAATGAAAGCTTAGAGAGGCAAGTATGTAATGAGGGAATGAGAGGTAAGTTTCTTTGCTTTTATGTTTTGTTTTTATGTTTTACTTTTGTTTTATTCATTCTAATTAACTTTCAGGGTTACAAATAACAAAATGTTATGTTTTTTTATATATAAAAAAGAAAGAATTTTTTATTAAAAAACACGTTTTTGGCCCGGATATGTGTCGTACCGGTACCAGGGGCTGCCCGCCATGCCATGTACCGACTACTTAGATATATGACAATGACTTATTCTAACTAGATTAGAGGCATTATATGTGGCGACCGAGGGCACCTATCGATACTTCCCCCTCTCACCTATATATCTAGCGCAACTATATCTAGTTGGACCTAGAACATCGTCCATACTCTATAGTCGGCACCCTTTCTATATCTATCCAGAAGGGCGAGGATCGCTAGATAGTCTCTAGTCCATAGTCTATAGTAAGGGCCCTCTCTAGATATGGGGGATATAGGTTAGCTGGCCCCTCCCCTACCCTAAACTATTTATATATGTACAAATATGGATATATTTATATATGACTATCTATCGTCGTATACTGATCAAGGGCAAACTCCATCCATTTCATGAAATTTGGACCCTAGGTTAGCCGAGTCACCACCTTAGGCATCGCACTTTACTTCTTTGCACCTTCATGTATCCTTCAAGTATGTGTTAAACCATGTGTGTAAGTGATCTGCTTAGCATTAGGGTCCAATATTTTATAGTAGGTCGGCCACAAAAATAAATAAAGAAATATGTTGTAAAATAATTTGTGGGCCAAATTTATTATATTAAGTAGGGCTTAATGAAAAAATGTTATCATAGGTTGTTAAGTGGTTAACTATCAAGGGTTTTCTCAACTGCCACACTCATCAACCTTTCTTAGTATATTTTGTAGTAGGTTGGCTGCAATGAATAAATAAAGAAGTATGTCGCAAAGTAGTTTGTGGGCCGAATCTATTGTGGTAGGTCCTAATAAAAAGTTGTTATCATAGGTTGTTGGGTGGTTGGCTGCCGAAGGTTGTCTCAACTATCACACTCGGTGCCCTTCCTTGGTAATTACAAGTGTGGCTCTCTAAGAATGGGATTTCTCATTGCACATTATCCCTAGTCCATATAGTATTGCACATTTCTATTTCAGAATATATTCAGAGTTGCTTGCATATTTTTATTATACTCTATAACATTGTAGTTCTCATTTTTGCTATACCACAACCAATTGTTCAATCCGTTGCATAATCTAAAGTAGGTAGCCAATTGACATCATCTGTCTATACAACCCATGGTGGGTAAAGGTGACACACAAGGGACTTGTGGTCAAAGACTTGGAGGACGACTGAATTATTGCATGAGCATTGAGTTTGGTAGCAGTGTGTAAAAGAAAAAAAAGACATGACCACTTCATGGCAAACTTCTCCTTGTGGAATATCGCAGTCAGATGGTACATTAGACAAGAAACCACGGAACAACATGTGACACAAGCAAAGGTCAAGAATAATATTGACTTCAACGAACCTGCAGAAAGATTGATTGACAACCTGCCCAAATTTTAGCATGTCACTACTTGATTCTAGGAAACTCATGTGAAGAAGAAAGATGTGAGAACAACAAACATCAATTCTCTCGCAATATCACAATAGATTTTGACCAGATGAGCATCAAGGAGATGAGAAAACCAAGCAACAAAGAGATGAGAAACATCATCATCAAGGCAGCCAACAACAACAAAGCAACAAAGTAAACCACAAGGGTGGTGAGCATCCAATAAGAGGGTAAAACAGTCTATGCTTAAAGGGCCATGACAAAGGAATCCCCTTGGCTAAAGGATCCCAATTAGAAGATCCGCATGGCTAGCAGAAACAAGAGAGAAACAGGAAACTTCAGGAGATGGCCAAAGATCCTCACATCAAGAGGTTGCTGCTACAATAAAGCCACCTCTCAAGGAAAAAAAGAGGAGTGCCAAGTGTGGGGGCATTGCAACAAGTGCCTAGTTAAGAATTGCCTAGGAAAAAATGTTCTTAACTTGTATTGTGAGCCAAAAGTGTGCCCCTTCCAAAGAGATGTTTGGTTCTTACTGATTAGGTGACACAACAAGCAGTGTCTACAGCCCCCTTTGTGTGGATCTTCTAAAGGATACCAGTTAGAAGATGCACACAACTAGTAGAAACAAGAGCAAGAAACAGGAGGCTTCCAGAGATAGTGAAGAGATTATCACCTCGAGATTAGATGACACAACTGGCAAAGTCTACAGCCACCACTGTGCAGATCTTCTAAAGGATACTGGTTAGATGATCCATGCAGTTAATGGAAACAAGAGCAAGAAACATGAGGATTCTGGAGATAGCCAAAAGACCCTCACCTCAAGAGGTTACTGCTAGAATAAAGCCACCACTAAATGAGTAGTACCGAACATAGGGACATTGAAACAAGAAGTGACTAGTTAAGAACTTCCTAGGACCAAGTGCTCTTAACTTGTGTTGTGGACAAAAATGTACTCCTTCCAAACGATGGAAGTTTGGACCTCGATGATCAGGTGACACAACTAGCAGAGTCTACAACCCCCTTTGTACAAGGGAAGTCCTCAAACAAAGCAGTAGTAAGATTCTAAGGCATTGAATGCTTGTTGATGAGTAATGAAGAAGAACAACTGTGGTCAAGTAAAGAAGTGCTACCATCACCTATTGCATTTAGTGTCCCAAGTTTAGTTGAATTCCAATTTGTTGACAGCCAAGGAACCAAAGGTGGAGACACCCATACAACTTATGGAGGTTACTATGAGATCATATCCGAAATGAACACTGAAGTTCAAACAACAAGGATTGCTCAAGTCACATCCAACAATGTCAAGATTGTGAAGATGAGCGACACAAACAAAAGTATTACTTTTGAACAATTGCAAGACAATTTGGTTAGACTCACAATCAACAAGGTTGAGGAATCCAAACCTGTGATAAAGACAAAGAACAAGTAAGAAGAACAAGGATGACAAGGCCTACACATAATGACCAACAAAAGCTGCCAAATTCCTATGGTGAAGGAAAGGAGGATCCAATAACTCATTGTCGGACATGCATCACAATATAGAAGGTGAATGGTGAAGATGTAAAAGACTATGGTCTTAAGTCGTATCGAAGAACCTTAAGAAGTGTCGTGATTAACAAGTACAGGGTGCAAATGGATGTACCTGAAACCCATTTATAGTCATGGGATGAACTCGAAAAGGATTCAAGGAGTTCACATTACTATGAGATAATCCAATATACCTACAGCACACATTGTGGTAAGTCTGTGATGATTCACACATACAATCAACAACTCAATGAGTTGATTAGAAAATTTGAGGTCAAGCCTACAGACAGCTTGTGCAACTGATGGTTTACAAGACTCATTCCAAGACACTTAAAGGAAGACAATCCTAGTACCTCCGATGACATACCTTGAAGGTTATGACAGAGAATTAGAAAGTGCAAAGAAGGCATCTACTAGGTCCAAGGCAAAAAGCATCTCAGAGGATTACAAAGATGAAAAAACTAGAAAGCCTCATCAATTGAAGCATTAAGAAAACAAATGATGCAAATGATGAACTTAAGGACACCGATAAAAAGTCAAGGACATTTGGTGTACTGCTTTTTGGATAGAAATCTAGACCAATACTAGTCATTAATCAATACTTTCTACAACATATACCAAGTGGGAGGTCATATGATTATAAAACTGCTTAATTCACCTAAAGAACAAGACAACGCAAGTTCTGTCCTAGAAGAGTCCTCTAATGGGTTGAAAGGAACCACCCAAAATGGATGTAAACAAGTGTAATATCAAAAGACAAAATGTTAAATGGAAGCAACCAAAGAATTCAATTCTAAAGTGATAAACCCATATTCCAATACAAGAAGTGCAAACATTGGGCTATTTTGCCAAATTGCTTTAGACACCGATCACGAGCCGCAAGTTTATGCAAATGGAATGATCCAAGAGATGACTCCATGTTTTGAAAGGGAGGAGGGGTAAATGCGGTGTCATCCACGGCACACGTCCCCCGCACCCCCCCAACCCCGATGATGACTCCACATTCTAAAAGGAAGGAGGGTAAATGCATGTACCACGTAGACACAAAATACCCACCACCCCGCCCCCCAAAAAGCTGATGTTCACGACTTGGGAATGTCATGGATATGTCCCACCACCACTCCACAGGACATCCCCAAAATTCCAAATTTCCCAACCCGCAAGGATGGTGATTTCCCCGAGACATAGGACCTTGCCTATCCTTCAACCGTCCCCGAGACCACCGGCATCCCCAAAGCAAAAAGCGTAGTTGTCTTTTTAATTAAAAACCGATTTTTTAGATTTTATGCCCCCTAACCATTAACCCTAATAGTTTATGGGCCACACCAACACATTAGGCACTTGAAAAACTATAAATGAATCCCACACCCTCATAAAATCGCAAAAACATTGACCAAGGTGTTCAAGAGTGAGAGCAAGCAAGGTCAAGTTAAGAGTGAGAGGTTTAGGAGAGAGAACAAAGTTTGAGCAATGAAGAGTCAAGTCTTCCTTAAGCAATTATTCAAGTTTAACATTCTGGCTCTCAACTTCAAGCCTTGTTCATGACCAATGTTTATCGGAACCGGACTGGAACCGGGCCGACCGACCGGACTGAACGAACCGGAACCGGACCGGTTCAAACTTAATGAACCGGTTTACTAAAAAATACATAAAATTTTATATTTTTAATGAAAATAATATATTTGAAATGTTAAAAACGATAATTCCAACAAGTACACACAGAATATGCAAAGTTTTCTCTTATATATATGCAAGAAAGGTGTTTATAGCAAAATGGCACGAACTCCAAGTCCAATACACAATACATATATCATAGATGAGATTCCGAAACAAAATACATAGACATTGAGGCTCAATGATCAATCTCCATAGTTCAAGACTCCAAAAAAACAACATGATATGATCATTGATACATTACAAATACTACAAGTTACAAAACTCTAGAATAAACTAGATGACTCATGACATCAATGATCAATCATCATGATCAAACTCTGCACCGCTGCTGGAAATGGGATCCTCAAGGTCATCCTCATCAATATGATCACCGGCCTCTGGCTCTGACTCGGACTCATCCAAATCCTCAGGTACATCTGCAACAACTGGAGCTGCACGGGGTTGGGGAGTAGCACGAGTGCGACTAGGTCCTGCTGTGTCTCGTGACGATGGCGGCGGTGCTGCTAATGGCTCATCAGATTCTTGATCCAAACCCATCCACCCCAAGTCATCGGGATCAAACTCTGCTGGCTGACTCTCCTCTACCCATTCTGAAGTTGGATCTATATCATCCAAGACAATGGGATCAGTATCAGGTCTTCGGTTCAACAACTGGTTACGCCTTAACCGAAGGTTGTACTGCACGAAGACAAGATCATTCAACCGTTGTTGTTCCAAACGGTTTCTCTTCTTCGTGTGAATCCGCTCAAAGAGGACATTGCGCTTGCACCCAAAGCACCAGGATCCTAATTGCAAACTTTTGCAATTGAGGACACTGACTACCAAATGAATCCCACCAATGTGCTGCGATAAAAAATGTAAATGTTTAATTAGTAAACAATGACAACAGAAAGTTAAAAACACAGTTAAAAATTAAAAGTAAAACATAAACTTATAACTTAAAGGTTAAAGCGTAATTCAACAAATTAGAAAAATATTGTCTTATGCTAAAAATTCATGATTATTCATTAAAATTTTTAATCAAATAAACTTCAAAAAACTTAGAATTTCTTACCTGGTTGGTCCACATCCCTTGCAATCTTTGCAAGGTTTTTTCCAAAGGTACCTGTGGCTCTGCTGAAGAAGCTGATCTGTCGGTGAACCTCAAGTTGTTGCATCTCATCAGGGACCATGCGCTCTAGGCACTCGTACAAACCATCTTTTACTTCTCCTGTTTGATCTTCTCCAAGCTGAGCTCTGTAATGATATTTTGGGTTCAAGAAATACCCAGCTGCATGTATAGGTCGATGGAGTTGATTGTTCCATCTATTATCTATGATCTCCCATATAGGCCCATACTTAGTTACCCTGTCTTTGTATGCTGCCCTTATCTGCTCCTTTGCCTGATCCATAGCCTCATAAATATAGCCCATGGCTAATTTGTCCCCATCCACCAACCGCAACACCTTAACAAGAGGCTCAGCAACTTTCACAATCTCTGCTGTTTTTTTCCAAAATAAATTATCAAAAAGTTTCTTCTTTGTGTCTTTCCCATCCTGTTTCCGGCTCCACTTTGATGCATTCCATTCATCACTTAAAAACATCCTTTTCAAGTTCTGTTGTTGGGAAATAAGAGATTGCAACGTGAGAAAGTTCGTTGCAAATCTCGTGATGGCTGGCCTAACAAGTTCTCTGCCCTCAGTGTTCTTCCTCATTAGGTTCAATACCCATGAGTGATTATAGATGTATTTGGTGATGCTCTTGCCATGCTCTACAGTGTTCTTGATCCAATCTTTTTTCCCTATATCCTCAAGCATGAGGTCTATGCAATGTGCAGCACATGGAGTCCAAAATATTGTTTTGTGTTTGGCCTCCAACATCTTACCAGCAAGAACATAATTAGATGCATTATCTGTTATGATTTGTACAACATTTTCTACCCCCACCTCTAAAACAATCTCATCCAAAAGCTCAAACAATAAATTTGCATCTTTTACCCTATCAGATGCATCTACTGATTTCAAAAACATGGTACCTTGTGGACAAGAGGCAAGAAAATTTATTATTGTGCGGTTCTTGCCATCACTCCACCCATCTGACATGATAGTGCATCCTGTTTTGGCCCATGAAGCTTTGCAACCTTTCAAATATTCATCTATGGATGCAACTTCTTTCTTCAAAAGTGATCCTCTCAAGTCATGCATACTAGGGCCTTTGAAGCCCTTACCAGCAGCAACAATAGAATCAAACATCGGCTGGTAATAAGGTGAGCGGGCAGCATTGAAAGGGATATCTGCATCATACCACCATCTAGCAATGTACTCAAAAGCTGCTTCTTTGTATTGCTTCTTCCAATGGTTATCCAAGGTAGGCTGATTTTGTGTTGGCATGGAGGCACTAACAGTGGCAGGTGTGGAAGATGGAAAAAAGCTTTGAATGGTCTTTCTTTTTTGAGGCCGATTTTCTCGACTATGAGTGGATGGGGGAGGCATATACTGAAAGGGGTCTCTAACAGTCACAGAAAGGTCAGAGCAAGATCCTTCAACACTCAAGGCATGTTCCCTCCTTCCCTATTTCAGCTTCCATCTCTTTTTGCCTAGCCTTCTCTTCTCTATGTTTTTCAAGCATGTTTTTCATTTCCAACCTAATGTCATCAATACCAGGTGCCTCACATGGGGTAACTTGGCCTCTTTGACCAGCCAAGTGTTGTTTCAACCTATGAATCCCCCTTGATGTGT
Organism: Taxus wallichiana var. yunnanensis; assembly: GCA_018340775.1. Classification (NCBI taxonomy): domain Eukaryota; kingdom Viridiplantae; phylum Streptophyta; class Pinopsida; order Cupressales; family Taxaceae; genus Taxus; species Taxus wallichiana. The sequence continues at coordinate 527,846,356 of CM031236.1, forward strand.
TTCTTACAATATTTACAAAAAACTTGGTCATCAATTACGTCTGCATGGGCCCATGTAGGGTCTTTTGATTTGGGGGCCATTGCAAATGCAAACAAAGCTGAAAATGCAAATAAAAAATAAATAAATTTCCTATTTCATTTTTAATAAAATTTACAAATAAGGGGCAAGTTTAAAATGTTACATACCTTTCAATGTGCACACAAATGAGGTGAGGAAATGCTCCAAGCTTGTATATAGCACCACAAAGAGCCCACACTCCAAATGTAGATGTAAATGCCACCACAAAGAGCCCACACTTGATACCAAACAACTCCAAATGAACACTATTCAAGGCTGCCCCAATCCTCCAAATCCTTGCAAATAAGAGAGGTGCTCACAAATAGAGGTGAGGTGCTCACAAATGGCTGCCAATATCACCACAAAGAGCCCACAAGCAATGCCAAACAAACTCCAAGCCTCCAACTTCCAAGCTCACTACAAAAAATAAACTCTTCAATCTTATGCTCACAAATGCTTTTGCTCACAAATGCTCACAAATGCTCAATGAGAGAGGTGTGGAGTGATAGAGGGGGGGTATTTATCACACTAAATTAGGGTTTAGTCACTTTAGAAACAATTAAAAATTAAAAAAAAACATAAAAAAACGCGTTTTCCTTTTCACATCGTAAAAAAAACTTTTTTCAAACCGTTCCGGTTCGGTTCCGGTTTGACATCGTTTTTTAAAACATTGGTCATGACCCTTCATCTTTTGGGATTTTGTTATTTTCATGGTTCAATTTTAAATTTTGTGGATTTGCAATATAGCATTTTATATTTTATTTTTTATTTAAATTTAATTTTATATATCATTAAAAATAGTTAGATAAATTATTGACTTGTTCATAGAATTCAAAATTGTATGTGCTTATAAATTTACATGCAGATATTTTTTATTGTTCAAGGGTTGTTGAAAAACAGGTTTGAGAACCCTAAATAGCTGATTAAAAATTTAAAATCATTGTTTGATGAACATTGAAGATTCAAGATTAAGGATTCCTATTTTGTGTATCCTCTGTGCTTCATGCTAATTGAAGTAAGAAAAAGAAAAGAAAATCCTTGTCTTTGACTCTTGAGCCCTTGCATAGATGTCAGGGGGTTGATGCAAGTCATTCCATTGGGAGTGCAACTGCTCATTTTAGTTGCCCTTCCAAGGTATTGGAACCTTTTGCCAAGGGATCCTTTGACAAGAAGGCCCCTTTAAAATAATTTGCAGCCAAACTACAAAATTCAGCAAACCCTGAGACAGCAGGGGACACTAGGTCAGTATATGTGTAATTTTTGTCAACTTGAGTTTCGAGACAACATTACTAGAGTTATCACATTCGAGGCAAATGTGTGGACGTACGTGGCAAATTATCACTCAAACAAAGGACTGAAACAAAAAAATTGTGGGGTTGTCGTGATGAAACACCTACAAATGGTACTACCTCATCAAGGGGTCCTATCATTAGTACTAGAACTTTGCAAGAGGCACAACTTCCTGCTTGGCCATCTAGTTCAAGGGAAGCAGAGCTTAAGGGGAAACGTAGAATGACTAGTAGTGATGTTGCAAACATGGTGGCAAAGTTATTCAATGTGCAATATAAGGATGAGGCAAATGATGCCATTGGCAAATTCTTCTTTGCCAATGGCATTCCATTCCATGTGGCTCACTCTCCTTATTATAAGGAGATTGTGGCAAAGATAATAAGAGTAGGACCATCATATGTACCACCAGGGGAAACAAAATTGAGGACAACAATCTTGGATAAAAACTATTCCAAGATTAATATTCTAATGGAGAAAATGAAGGCTACCTGGGTCACTAGTGGATGCAACATAGTCATGGATGGGTGGACGGACATTAGGCATCATCCACTCATCAACATCATGGTCACATGTACAAATGGCCCTTACTTCCTTAAGGATATTAATTGTCAATTTTCAGTTCTAAATCCTTAGAAATGCTATTGAGGAGGTTGGAACGGAGAATGAGGTGTAAGTAGTGTTAGATACAGCCCGTGTGTGTGAACTACAGGGAAGTTGATTGAGGTGGCCTACAAACATGAGAAGAATAGATTGAATCAAAGAGGTCATTAATGATGCTAGAGAGGTGCAAATGTTTATCTACAACCACCACACTTCACATGCACTCTTCAAGACCTTCTCTAAGAAGGAATTTTTGAAACTTGTTAAAGACTAGATATGCATCGTATTTCATTCTCTTGGATAGGATGATTGAGTTGCAAGAGGCATTGCAAGTAATGGTCATGACAAGAGAGTGGAATTCATGGCATGATTCTACGTCAGTGCATGGGAAGAGGGTGAAGGAAGTGGTGAAGAGTGACATTTTTTGGGCTAATGCAAAATACATTGTCTCCATCATTACTCCAATGTTCATAGTCATTAGACATGGGGGTAGGTGGGAAGAGAGTGAAGGAGGTGGTGAAGAGTGACATTTTTTGGGCTAATGCAAAATACATTGTCTCCATCATTACTCCAATGTTCAAAGTCATTAGATATGGGGACGCTAATGCACCTACCCTTGAGAGGTGTGTGAGTGCATTAACAATATGCTTGGCCAAATGAAGGCCATTGTACAAAAGAAAGACCCCACATTGCAGTTCTACAATGAACATATTCAACCAATCATTCACAAGAGATGGGAGAAGCTCAACACTCCCTTGCACATGGCTGCCTATGCATTGAACCCAAAGTGGTACATACAAAGGCCTAGCAGAGTTACCCCCATACAAGATTTTGAGGTGAAGAATGGGTTTATGAAAGCTATTTAGAAGATGTACAATTCTACAGATGCTAGCATCATTCGTATTGAGTGGTCAAAATTTTCCACTCTTAGGGGATATCCAAAAGAGGCCAAGCTAGATAGGGAGACTATGGCATAGGAGGACCCAATTTTGTGGTGGACTATGCATGGGCCTACTTCTTTGACAACCACACTAGTCATTTTTCTGTTGTCCCAGCTTTATAGTTCTTTTGTTGTGGAAAAGAATCGGTTTGTTTATAGCTTCATTCACTCTATTAAAAGGAATAGGCTTACCCTCTGGAGAGCGGAGAAGCTAGAAATTGTACATAAAACCTTGCGTCTTATTGACCGCAACACGCTTACGTACAAGGAGAGTCCAATAGCCTAATGGGATGTAGAGCCAAAGGAGCCAACATTAGTTGATGATGATGCGACGCATAAGGTTGTTGGTATTGGTTTGCGAGAACCTTTAGCTCTTCGAGATTCCAACAGTTTGAGTGATGAGGAGTTTAACACAAACTTTGGGGATGATTAGAGGCATTGGGCCATTGCCCAATTGTATTTAAAATTTGAATGTAGTCATCATTTTGAATATAAATATAAATACATTGATATTTAGCATTTTCATAGTTCAATGCAATGTGTTTAGTATTTCAAAGTTTCATTTGTTATTCCTTATATGCCTTTTAATAACTAATTTTTCAAGAAGTATATATATTTGCCCTTGGTCCTCGTCCCCAAGACCCGTCCCTTTGTTCCGAGATTCCATGGAACTACGGGTAAATGTCAATATGGTCGATGTAGGAACAATGGGCATGACCTTCACAAGCCAAGAAGGCACAATATCCAAACCCGCAAACAAAGAAGCAGGGAATGAATGAACACAACATGGAGTAGATTAAGCAATGAACAATGCGGACAAGAAAAGAAAAGTGGGTCACATCTTGTCAAGGTAAACAATTCCGAACAAGTTGCATTGAGTATGGGCCAAATCTCGACAAATCAACCACAATCCAACCAAGAGATAGAACAAGTATTGCTCAGCCCAATATTGATAAGGATGACAAAATGTTTTCAAAAAATTTGGACTTGGGGAACATCATCAGCTCAACGATATTCGTGGAACCCAAGCTATGAAGAGGAACAAACCTATGTCCAAGACTCACAAGATACACTGAACTTTATGGAAAAAGCTTGATCTTTGCCGAACTTTATCTGCGCTGAATATGAACTCAAACTTTATACATTATTTTTATACGGGAAGTTTTTAACATGATTTTACGTTATCTTTAAAATAGGTATATACATACATGTATTTTGTGTGTGGGTGGGTGGGTGGTTGGGTGTGTGTGTACTAAGAAAGCAGATTGAAAATTTTCAATCAGTCTCTCTGACATATTTATGCATTTGTTTTGAAAAATTGAACAACAAAAAAACTTCAAGCTTTCTCCATTGGCAAATTTGAACTGAACTTTATCTTTGTGGAACATGAACTCCAACTCGAACCATGTGACTTAGGAACAAATGGTGGATCTTGTCGTGCTCATGATAAAGAAAGAAAGGCCATTGCTGTTGGTATGGATATTCTCGAATCTACCTTGACAAATTTAATGGTGGACAAAAGATCAAACATAAATGTTCGAACGGCCTCAATGAATATGAGGCAAGCCTCGAGCAACCATGAGCAGTCTCACTAGGAAACAGTAGAACAAGTATTGTTGAGCACATTATTGATAAGGATGACTGAAATTTTTCAAAGCACTCTATACTATAGGAACATCATCAGCTCAATGATGTTGATAGTGGAACTCAAGCTATGAATAGGGGAACAAATCATGGACCCCATCATAGTCAAGATAAAGAAAGACAAGAAGACCACTGTAATTAGTGTGGAGATTCTCAAATCCACCTTGACAAATTTAATAGAGAATAGAAGACCAACCGTAAATGTATCAGCCAAGGAGACATGGAAAATGTTGGGCGACCACCTTATGGCCATCTTCTAAAAAGACTCCTTGACCTGGAGTAAGTAATATTGACAACCGCTTGGAGTGTTTGCAGCTTAGAAGGTGGTGATAGGCACACAAACATTAGTCCTATACTTTGTTGTAAACAGTAATATCCTTGAAGGACACGTCAAAACTCTCCAAAGACTAGATTGGAAGAAAGACACCTTGTCCATCCAAAAGTGTGGCATAAAATTCACAATCAATCCTAAGAATCAAGGTTTCAATGGGGAAAAACATCATCAGAACCATGAGATACAAACAAGGATTTGAACATATCAACATAAAATCCTACATATGAGAGAGCTTGCAACTCCAAAAGCGTTCAGAGGACAAAGGGAACTCTAACATCAGATGGTTGCACTCACAGATGGAGGATCACGAAACGTTCAATCAAGACTGTCATTGTATCGGTATTAGAGAAATTGATCTAGAGGCAGATAAGTACATGCCAGTTGGTAATGTAGATGGTTCCTAGTGCAAGTTCTTCATCGTTGCACAAATGTTTTCTACAATTCACAAATTTTGAATTCAAAGATGCGCAATTGATTATGGAACCTATATACAAGTATGACAAGGCAAAGGCCATAAAGTACAATGGACCAATCACTGTGAAGGCATCTTGGGGATAGAAGAGGAGGAACAAATGATCAATGGGCGAGTTGGAACGTAAAAAGAGGCAGAAACACTCACAACCTTTATGGAATATAATGATGTGTTTGAGTGGACGTACAAAGACATCAAAGGGATTCCACCAAAGCTACATGCGTAGAACATACCTTTGCTTCCTGGCATGCAATAGGTTAGATAGATGTCTGAGGTATGCATAATCTTCAAGGTCACTAAGAGCAAGTGGGTGTCCCTTGTAGTCATAACTTTGAAGAAAGAAGGCCAACATATCTGAATCTACTTTCTAGAGGTTGAATGTAATGACCATCAAAGTCACAGTCACCAAATCCATTCTAGAGGAGGTGGTCAAGCATAAGATGTAATCTTTTATGGATGACTTTTTGGATACAACGAGAAAAGCATAGCGGAGGAGAATAAACTAAAGACCACATTCGTGACTGAGATTTCAAGACCAACACTGCACAATGATTCTGTGATGGAGATGATGTCGTAGGCTACTGAAAGTAAGATCATATTTCTGTCTGGAGAAGCTCAACATGTATCAGATCCTTGTTATCCTCTATAGCCATATAATGTTGTGCTGAATACTTAAGTCTCTCATTGAGATAGTAGCTGTCTATTCCAATGGCATTTCACTTGGGCAGAGAAAATTCTCCATCCTCTAAGAGTCAACTGTCAATATCTTTAGAACATTAAACAAGGAAGATCTACGATTCATGCCAGATAACACATTGTCCAAATGCTCTTGAACCCATATTTAGATGAATTAAGACAAATAATGTGTTCGGTGACAATTTATTATGCAGCTATTAAAGACACAATTATATGTTGAAGACAATAAAATTTGTAAGAGGAAAACTAACTGATCCAACATGTAGAAAAAGGTTTATTTTCCATCCATGAATAAAGATTGGTATTCTTCCAATCAACAAGCATACTGTAATGGACAAAGGAAAAACAATATGTCTGTGTTCATCCTGAGTACAACAATAAATCTATCGTTTTAATTTTTAACAATAATACCTAGGTACCCAAGAAATGGAAACGCGTCCAAAACACGGAAACACTGATTTTCAAAAATCCCTAGGGTACAAAACGGCAGGGAAACATCGATACGATATGTAATAAAAAAATTAAAAATGCTTAACACACATTTTTAGTCCATAAAAATTGAAGTACATCAAAATATAGTATTCATGGAAGTTCAAAACATTCAACATACTTAGAATTTCAGGTGTGTGTTTTGCAATGGGCCAAAGGTGTGTTCAAATTTTATATAGCTTTTAGGAATTGTGTTTAGCAAGTTTAGAGTATACATTTCAGGGTTTTGACTTTTTTAACTGTTTTTAAATTATTTTTTTACTTTTCTGGTGACCTGTGCCACCAGAAATGGGACGGAAATGTCTCGGGTTCATACCAGAAATGGTATGAGAACGGAAGAGCCATTTCTGATACAAATCCACAACAAAGGGAGGTTTTAGGCATGTTTACGGAGTGTTTCCAGTTCCATTTCCACACCAGAAACATCCAGAAGTGAGTACAGTGAGGGCAGGGGTGTTTCCTTGCATCGTAAAATTATACATATTACAGAAACTAATCCACAAATTATTCATACACCAGCTAGTGATGGGAAGTTTTCATGAAAATTTTGTTGAGCATACTTGTAGTTGTGATAGCAATCAGTTTTTGAATGTCCTAGCTGAGACCCTCACTTTTTATTTTAGTTCCCAAGAAAGAAATAATGTCAAGCTACTGAAGGCATGTACCTGATTATTTTTGTTCCTTTCGCATGTGTCTATATAAATGTCAGAACTCACAGAATTGTGGCAACACACTTCAAAATCCTTCCCATATAAGGCCATTTTGAAAAGCATGCCATTATCACTTAAACTCGCATAAATCCATACAAATGCAAAGCAGGGTAATGACCAAAGTTAGCTGACCTTGTTGGTCCAGCAAGCTTGTAAGTTTCTAAGATATCATTGCCTGCATAAACCAGACCAGCAGTCCTAGTATCTCCATCTGCCCGGCCTCGTGCAATCGCACCAATGGCTTCTGAAAAGCAACTATTTACAGTCTGCAAAGCCATTGCAAATGCTCCGACCGCTTTTGAATTTCAACAGACTGCAATCATTATGCAAGTCAGAGCATAGAATAAATCAGAACCTGGAATCAAATTGTACACTACATTACATATAACATGGATTTATAGTGTAGATGCATCATGTACTTCTCTAACTTTAAAAAGCATATAAATATCAGCATCTAAGGTTCTGGAAATTCAAACAATACTGAATTCAGATGAAAAATTACAATTTAATCTTTAAAGGAATTGGATTGAAATAGAATACATACAGAATGATTTGGTAAAATGAAAATCAGAAAATGTAAACCAAGAAGAAAAACAAATCGAGGATGTTTACATGGCAAACTGAAGTGCTCACTACAAAGGACATACAAAGTAGGAAGAGCAGTTATAAATATTCTAGATATTATCAATGCTCAGGTACACTAACTGAAATGGGAAACGAACATTTAGGCCATCATGAACTAGAAAGATATGTCACAAAACTGAAAAAGGGATCTTCAAATTATTCTGATTAAAGGATCTAGACCTCCATTTTATTGACAGCAGAAAGGGATTGCTGGAAAGTTTGGTTTATTTTGAATATATCTATTGTATTCATGTGTAAGTTGGTGTAGCTATGGGATGAAGCCTAGAACACTCAAGAAAGCTTCAAAGCTTGCCAAACTTCAACAATGAACCATCAGATTAGAGCTAAGCAAGAAACTATCTCTTTGCATGCATATATAAACTTGAAATAAACATTCAAACCCTAGCATATCTAGATATTTCTCTACTCCATGAAAGCTATGAAAGATGAACCTATTAAAGACCCTAGCAATCAGTTATGCTTGTTTGATCCTCAAGAAAGCTTGAGAGTAGAGTCTCCCCATTAATGGCTACAAGGCCAATGGTTCTCTCTATTTACCCAATGCTTTTGAGTGAAAGATGCAATAGTAAAGCAAATAGCTCAAATAACAATGAAAACTACTAAAATCTAGAAATGGCATAAGTTAGTCTAAAAATGGAGGAGTGTTCTTAGCAAAAAGGGGAGGGGTATGCTTGTATTTATAGGTTTTGTTTCCAAGAATGGAATGATTTGGGTGGAATGTGGGACAAAAGGTAAGTCCAAAAAGCACTTTTAGCAAGTCAAAGCAAGATTTGACTAGGTTTAGAGACTAATTAATCTCTTAGGATTAATCGGAGGGGTCCCAAAGCGGAGCTTAGAAGAAGATCCATTAATCAATTGCAAGAGAAGGCTTAATCAACATGGATCAATTAAGAGGTTTTGAAGGAAGAAGCATTTACCTAAGTCCGTTGGAAGACAGAGGGATGGGGTTTCGGACAAGAGATAATTCCCTAATGAGAAGATCCATTAATCATACTAAAATATAATATTTGAATATTTAACTTTATTTAATGAAATTTAGGGATTTAAACTCAATTAAGAGGTTATACTTTAATGTTCTTCGTAAAAATAACAACTTTTAAAAGTAAAAACATCGATTTAAAAATTAAAGAAGTCCCCTAAACATTCAAGATTGGGACGTCACCAAAATCTAGGGGCGAGTCCCCGCGTCGAAAAGAAGTCAATTGACAAAGTGTCGCCAATTTGCAGGAACAGAATAGCCAAAGCAATGTTAGGAATAATATTGCTTTGATCAAACTATGGGTGTCTACATATATCTCAGATCGAAACAATCTTATGCGTAAATCTAAGTGATAAACAGACAGACCAATAAGAGAGTCATCTCACAGCCACGCAGTCTAATCAATTCTATAATGTATGTAATGTTTGTACATAATGTTTGCTAGATCACTATAGAGTATGGGTTGGAGTATAGAGCTCTAGATATATGGGTCAAAAGAAAGGTTTGAAGGCATCCCTCCATTCTATCTCAGCTTTGGTGGATGTACCATTTCGCCAAACAATAACACAACCACTAAACATTTTCTTCAAATGTAAAACTAAATAAAAGTGGATCCCTGCCTAACTACATGCAGTTCCAACAAAAACTCATTATAAGCCAGGTTTTCTTTGAATAACATTCCACATCTACCCTTTGATTTCTTATCAAACAGCTCTTCAAGTACTTGAGATGCCAAATGGAACAATAGGAATGAAGTAACACAATTTAGTGTAGTTTCAAATAGGATAGCATGCCATGAAAACAAAAACATTCATGGATAATTCAAACACGTCTAAATTACTATTAGATGCTGCCTTCCTTGAACCTATAAACAAAAATGGCTGAGACCACCAAGTATCAATACATAAGGATAAACATATTTTCATGTGATCAAAAATATAGTTAGCATAATGTCTGTTCGGATGTATAGGAAGAAGATCAATTAATATCTCCCCCAAACACTCGTGGTGAGAAGCAAAGTATGGCAATCCTCTTAAGAGTGAAGTAAATCACTTCCTTGCATGCTCCTGATTTTTACAATAATCATCAAATTCCTTAAGGCTAAAACAGATCAGATTTGACCAATGATATAGAAAATAAATAGGCATATTTATAACAAACAAGGGGTTGGATGGCATCTGATATCAATGACAGCAAGAAAGTAACTCACAACTTTGTACCAGGAATACTGGTCCTCAGCCAAAAGATCAAACTTGAGTCTTAAAAAATTTTTAGGTGGCTAGGTCAGCATATTTTGAAGATACAGAAAAGTATTCAAATATAGGCCAAAACATGTCCATTATAAATCCGAATATATACATTTTCAATAAGAAAAGAGTATATACATGCCTGCGTGATGATAAGACCTTAAGCAAATCTTTCAAAAATAAGGACTCGGGCATCTGAAGAGAAAAACTGAAGCACAAAAACAATTAAAATGCATATTGTCATAGACCTGCAACAAGCTTGTTGTGCATCAGCAACTTATGTGGTTGAAGAGAGAAGAATCTTTTAGACTTTCGACTTGGCTATATAAAGCTGATGCTGAATTCTTGGACTCTTTCCAAAATGGCAGCCTTGATTGTATATTTATTGTTCTTGGGTAGTTTATCAGCCTTGTCTAAGTTGGCCCACTTTTCCCTTCTAGAAATGTAAGACTTCAGAAAAGTAGGATATCAAAACATCTTCAAAAACGAAGAGCAAACATTGAGTGTAATAGAATATTACTAATCTTTCAAGAAGTCCATTTGTTGCCCTTGCTATGAAATAAATGTTAATTTAAAGCATGTAATAACATTTGCAATACTCAAAAAAATTGGTCGGTTTGAGAAGTTGGTCTTGACAAAGTTGTGGTTTTCAAAAGAATTCAGAAGGATTGGTAAAAGGTTTGTGTATTAAAAATTTGGAAGGATCGGGATGGCAAGGGGGCGGATGTTTGAATATTTTGATTTTATTCAATGAAATTAGGGGTTTTAAGTTAATTTAATGTGTTTCAGGGTAAATGGACAACACTCTAAATGAGAATCTGGATGTTTAATGAGCAGAAAACGTATTGTGAATGACAGAAGCTTAAAGGTATATTAAAGTTCTTATGCAACAAAGAAGCAGTAAAGAAGACAATCAACACTAGATGTAAAACTGTGATGCAAAGATATATTATGCAAAGTCTTGTACAAGATCCGAAATGTTGGATGTAGGATGTCTATGTACTCTTTATTCTCTAGTTACTAATACACCAACTACCAAGAATAGAAGAATGCCTTGGTATACAAGGAAGAAGATGAGCAATTGGATAAACCATTACAACCACTTCATAATTAATCGTCATTCGATCATATTTAGTTGGCAGACCTGGAGGTACTATAGAACTATGAAGTACAACGATAACACTATAGGAGTTGTGCGGTATCATATAGAACAAGTTAGGACCTCGTAGTAAGTACATGTGTGTGTGGTATGATATCGAAGCCATTGGTGAGGTAAGATCATGACGCTAAGCAACACCATGGTGCCGCAAATTATTGGTGGCTTAGATCCTCCTTTATTAGTTGCCCCTCCTTGAAGAGAAATAGTCCCCATTGCATGCAATTGCAGAAGATGCAGAAAGTTGTTGGCAACTAGAACTTCTATGAACCATTTACCTTGAGAATGTGCTTGGCCTGCTTTGACAATCTAGAATAGAGGAATCCCTTGCTTTCTTGTCCGTTTTCCCCTAGAATCAATGACTTGATCTGTTTCAGATGGTGTGTTACAGCCAAGATTAATTTTTGATTGCTAAAGAGTCTCTATAACATTTGAAGTGTCCAACAAACATGGAAAGTAGTGGTGCAAGAGTTCCGCATGTAAGATTGGATGCATCCCAAGGTAAGAGGGAAGATTAAGCTTGAAAGTATTGTCTCCTACTTGATAGGTCATGGTACTAGCATACCTATATTAGATAAATAAATGTAAAAGATGCCGACAATTATCAAAGGTAAATAAATATAATACAAATGTAAGAAATCAAAGGTAAATAAATAACTTAAATTATAATAATGTACAAGGAATTATTTATATACACAATCAAAACAAATTCACTCATGTATTTTATTGGAAAACCTAAAATAGTAAATTTAATATATTCATTAAAAAGTGCAGCAAGAAAGAAGGCCCCTATTTAAATGCCATGGTTAAATTAAATTTACTATTTACACAAACCCTAAAATAACAAATCTTATGTTTCAAACTTTTACAAATTAAAGTGTATATATAATATAATGTGGCTAAAATAACAAATCTTAAAGTTGAGTGGGCCCTAGTTTTTCTTTCACGGGCATGACATCAGACTCCTCCACTCCACTCCGTGATACAATTGTAGGATGCCTATCGGCATCAATGAGGGAAAGGACCCAATCATTGTGCATGGACCAATAGTGGGAATGTACATGTTTACTAAAGTACTAATAGTTGTTTCAATTAAAGTGAGTACATGTTACTTTCACAACTAAAATTTGAATAAAAAGTAGTCAATAAAACAAGTCAAATCAAACATCTAGCCAATCAAATGATGAAACATAGGTAGACACCATATACATGACTTAATGCTCAAGCAATGGTCCACCTTAAATTTCTTTGTATTTAGAACTGCCTAATTTAAATACCTTCAAAAAGTACCTTACACATAATTTGAATACTCAAAACAAAATTGGTGCATTGGAGAGATCATAATCTATTAAAGGGTGTTTGTTGATAATTATGTGGGAATTAAGTGAGTATATGAACCCCTTAACTTGGGATGCACAATCATTAGGTCCTTTCTTTTATGGCCTATACCTAAGAGGATGAAGCTTGTGGCAAGGTCTTGTCAATCTTTCTTCAGCAAGTGAAGCCATACCCAATCACCAAATGGAAGGTGTCATTGATGGTGTGCGGTAATTGTCGAAGATCGCTTATATTTTGCATTCGCCTAATGCATAAAGATTTGCACTTGTTGTTGAATGTGCTCAATGAACTTAACATCTTTGTCAACTTCCTTTTTTTGCTAAAGGAGTTTTTATTGATGGTCGTATAGGCTAAGCTACATCCATGGGCGCCAAAGGTTGGAAACCCAAACAAACTTGAAAAGGGTCATGTCACCATGTGCGGTAGAGTTGTGACAAACTCTATTGTAGTTATGCTATATGAAATGAAGTATTTCATCACATGTGTGTTGCTTCTTCGAATTGTACATTCTAAGAAAATGCACAATCATCTTATTTACCACTTTTGTCTATCCATCGGTTTACGGATGGAATGTGGCAAACTTATTGATGTTTATGTCCACCATAGACCAAAGCACTTTCTAAAATTCCCAAAACCCTTGTGTCCTTAACAAAGTTGATAGTCTCTATAATCCAAAATAGACGCAAACATTTTCAAAGTACAATTTGGCAGTTTCCAGAGTGCAGTCAAAACATATCTTACAAGGTATTAGAATTGCCATCTTAGATTATCTATCGACTATTACATAAACTTAAATGTTTCCACATTTGGTAGTAGGTAACTTAAGAGGTAATCCATGGAAACACATTCCCGTGGTAATCAATGAACTTAACAACTTTGTCAACTTCCTTTTGAGCTACAGGAGTTGTTGATGCTTTGGTATAGCATAAGCTACATAAATGACCGCCAAAGGATGGAAACTCAAATAAACCTAAAAAGGGTTGTAGGTATGTGGTTGCAAAAGAGCTTTGTTGCAGCTTATTCTAAATGAAAGGAAGGATTCCATCCCATGTTCGTTGCTTCTTCGAATTGTACATTCTGATAAAATGCATGATTATCTTGATTACAATTTTCGTTTGTCCATCAATCTTCCGATGGAATAAGGCAAACTTATTCAACTTTGTATCCATCACAGACCAAAACGCTTTCCAAAAATTCCCCAAAAACCTTGTATCCTTATCACAGATGATAGTTTCCATGGTCCAAAATGGACCCAAACATTTTCAAAGTACATTTTGGCAATTTCTAAAGAGGAAATAGATTTCTTACAAGTTGCAAATTTCAATCTTAGAGAAATAGATTACATAAACATAACCATTGCCATGTTTTCAAGTAGCTCGAGTAATCCATGAATTCCCAAAGAAATTAATAAACTTAACATCTTAGAGAATCTTTTGAGCTAAAGGAGTTGCTCCTGTTGATGTTGATATAAGATAACAATGCATTGCCCAAACAAACCTTTCTAAGGGTCAGTAGCTCAAGAAGATCCATGGAATAGCTTCTAAATGAAAGAAATTAATATGTGCATTGCTTCTTCAAATTCTACATTCTAAGAAAATGCATGACCATCTTGTTTACTTGTTTTGTAGCCAAAGGAGTTTCCATAATGCGGCAAACTTATTCAAAAGATTTCTTCGAGATGATAGTTTCCATAATCCAAAATGGACCCAAACAATTTCAAAGTACAATTTGGTAGTTTCCATAAGTAGAAATAGATTTCTTACAAGTACTTAGCCTTTACAAGTTTTAGAACTCGCCATCTTAGAGAATCTATCAACTACTAAATAAACATAATCATTTCCATGCTTAGTGGTAAGTAGCTTGAGAGGTAATCCATGGAAACAGATTCCCACAATAATCAATGAACATAGCTTTTTCAACTTCCTTTTGGTTTAAAGGATTCGCTACTATTGATGGTGGTATAGAATAAGCTACATCAATGGGTGCCAAAGGTTGGAAACCCAAACAAACCTGAAAAGGGTTGTGTGTGGTAAAGTTGTGAAGAGATTTGTTGTAGCTCTGCTAAATGAAAGTTGCAATTTCATCCCATGTGTGTTGCTGCTTCAAATTTTACATTCTCAAAAATGCAAAAATCATCTTGTTTACCACTTCGATTTGTCCATTAGTCTACTAATGGAGTGCAGCAAACTCATTCAATATTGTGTCCATCATAGACCAAAGCGCTTCCCAAAAAACCCCAAAACCTTGTGTCCAAAGAGATGATAGTTTCCGTAATCCAAAATGGACCCAGACATTTTCGAAGTACAATTTGACAATTTTTAGAGCAGAAATAGATTTCTTACAAGGTATTAGAATCGTCATCTAATAGAATCTAGTGGCCACTTTATAAACATAATCATTGGCATGTTTGGTAATAGGGTAGCTTGAGAGGTAGCCATGGAATCCAATTCTCGTTGGGACCAATAGAGGTGTATACAGACCTTTCTTCTTGTTGACCGATTTAGGGATTGCACATGCAGTACCAGATCTGACATATTTAGTGGCATTTGACCCGAGGTGTGGCCAAAAGAATATTTTGTAGCACCGCAAGGGTCAACTCTTAAGTGTCTTGTGACCTTACTAAAATGAATTAGTTTATACCTCTCTACCTCGTACAAACACAAATGAGTGACAAAAGTAATATAGGAGTCCATCCTACGAGCAGAAATTTGGAGCTTACTTACCGTTGAGAAAGTTGTGATAGATATTTGTGAAGTTTGGGTCCAAAGGATACAATTTTGAACAGGTAGGTGTTAACTTCATGTCCACTAACGTCAAGCACTATGAGGAGAGCTTGAATTGGAGGTCGTCTCAAACAATCAACTACTAGATTGGCGCTTCCCTTCATATGTCTGATGTTGAGGTTGTAACGCCCACAAATGTAGGACCAAAACACAAGCAAAAATAAACCAAGATATATTTTTTTCTTTATTTTCTTGGTTTACAACATCACTTGGGTTCACTTAGAATAACTCAACATCACATGATACGCTTACACAAACATGGTCCCACGCATATGATGGGATAAGAACATGGTTGACACCAAAAGTAAAGACGACTCACACTACCAAGCCTATCTATGAGGCTTGCAGGGGGAGATCATCATTGCAACTACCACTTATAGCTCCACTAAGGAATCCTGGCTAGCCTTTGGTTCCTCCAAGATGAAACACACCACATCAACTTCGACAGGCCCCTTATCCCTCCATTATAACACGTGTTTATGCCTCCATTAAGACTATTTCATTTGATTTCCAAAGAGACCTAATCACACCTCAACAAAATAGAACATATGTGGAACTAGAGGATAGACATCCCACAACATAACACTACACCTCGAACTGAAACAATATGGGTTCCCAAAAAATGTGAATAGATAGAACCACATGCAAATGTGGAACAAGAGCTTTTACCAAAAATTCTACCATACATCAAAAGAAATAAAATCAAGAGTCTCAAAACAAGTTCCAACAATTACCACAAATTTCTATTATTGACTAAATGCTAATCAAGAAAATATCTCAAAGGTTCTGCTATCCAATACTGTTCCAAGGAGCTCGTGTGGTCAATTAAGCTAGTGTGCTTGGGAGGTTTGTGCATCACATTTGATTTCTCTAACTACTATAATATGGGAGAGTCTTGTGCATGGCTCCAAAATCCTACATGACTTAACTATTCCAAGAACTAGGTTTTCATGCAACAATCAATGTTTGTGTAGTGTCTCGTAAGGACTCTTCGTGCAGAATTTCTGCCGAGCACACACACAACTTGTATGAATTACACAACACCTATTCAAAGTGCTTGAATTATGATCCACATGCTAACAAACATGATTGTTAACATCATTTCTTCTTTCATTACTACTTTGCATGACTTGTGAACACTCTTTGTGCCATGTTCGGCTCTCCACAATGGAAACATGTCTATCAAATTTTCTACCTCTTCTACATCTTTTCCTCTAAAAATAGATCTACCTCCGCCTCTCTATGCAGGACTATGTTCATGCGATGGGCTTACTTTACTTCACGTGCATGATTTTGTTCATCATTATGCATGTTTCCACCCCTACGTGGGTATTCACCTTTTCTTCATGCATTTTTCTATTACCTTCAAGAAAACCTCTTCCGCCTTCGACACAAATTGATAGGCTTCCTCCACATATCTCAAATTTAATCATATTGAACTCGTCTTGAATGGAAATACACAATCCACTAACATACCTCAAGATCTTTTACTTGTCATCCTCCACATGACTCACTCTGATTGTCAACTAATAGAACTCTTCATTGTAATCCTCTAAATTCAAATCCTTTTAGCACAAGTTTTGTAGCTTCTAGAACAAATGTGACAGTAATTTATTGGCATGAACTTATCCTTCAACTATGTGACCAATCTATTCCAATTATTTATCCCACCATTCCTTCTACACACTCTTTTGTTTTGTACATGTTCCCACCCTAAAAATGCATGACACTTAACTTAGTACAAGAGAACTTTACCTTCTTGGTGTCTTTGATGTCTTTGTACTCAAAGTACTTTTCCAATTCTGTGATTCAATCAACGAGACCTTCCGGATCTAGACTCCTAAAGTAACTTGGAACGTCCAACTTGGCTTTTCTCCCGCTTCTTGTGATAACATGCAGGAATTGGTCCTCTTGCTCATCAATGTGCTTAGCCTCAACCTCCCGGTCCATAGGTTCTCTCTCTTTGCATATGTCGTCACTTACATCATCATCAACGATAATCTGCTATGCATTCCACAATCTTCATAGTCTTCAAACAGATTGAAAGGACTTCCATGCCGACACCCCAAAGCGGTCCATAGTCATAATATGAGGAAAATACATTTTTCCTCAGTACGTAGATCAAGACAAACTAGTTGCACGACAATACAACGAGATTGCATAAATCAGCAAGCAGCTTGCAATTTTTACGAATAATAATATCTAATGCAACAATAGACAACAAGTTATTCTACTGAGATGGTTCATGAATATGCTTTGATTTTCGTTGGCTGGCCTTCATGATTTCATTAAGCAAAATATGCACATGGATTGTTGTATTCAGTGTGGCTTGTAATAAAGCTAAAATGTGCTAGAATTAAATCAGTTTTGAATAGATTGGTTGTGAGTGACATGGTAGTGTATTGATGGCATTACATGATCACATATCCAAGGATTAAGAGTCTCGTTTAGCATGCTTTTTAGCACATATATGACAAACCCTATTCACACATATGATGTCGGACCCTATTCAAACTTATGATGTCGACCTATTCCGAAATCTATTTTTCTTCTTTCAAGCACATATCTGCTTCAAATCAAATTATATCAAACAATTATTCCAGACCTTGATTATATGTCTTGTTTGGCAAGCTTTTAAGCATATATCTTCCAGACCCTATGATTCCAAACCCTCAACCTATTCGTAAATTTGTTTTTTTTTAAGCATACTTTCCAAGATGGAAATGAGGGGTTCGATGTTATAACACCAACTCCAACAACATTTCTCAACATTAAGCGATCCCGTGACAAGCACAATGAACGGCCTCAAAACTCACGTCCAAAACGATGCTAGAAAGGACATGCATAAACATGAAACACTGTTACAATGTCTCTAGTTATCGAGTGCCAAGATAAACTCGTAACCCGGAAGGTAGGACATTACAGATGTGGGTCACACATTGTTTTCGAAGAAAATTATAACAATGTCCTTCTCGGATTCCTTAGTGGAGAGATAAGTGGTAGTTCTGAATGTTGGTCTCTCCCAATTGCAAGTGTCGTAAGTAGGCTTGGTGGTGTGAGTCGTTTTACTTTTGGGGCCAACCACTTTCTCATCCTATTGTATGCATGGGTACATGTTTGTGTAAGTGTCTCATGTGATGTTGAGTTATTCTAAGTGAGCCCAAGTGGTGTTGTAAAACAAGAAAAGAAATGAAAAAAATTTATCCTGGTTTATTTTGGCTTGTGTTTTGGTCCTGCATGTGTGGGCATTACATTGAACTACCGAAGATAAGAAAAGCATTCGTGATGTCGCCCTTTCTGCAACTTGTTCTAAGCCAAGAATTGAAGAGGCTCGTGATCGGAGTGGATCACAATTTTCTTGCACCGGATGTAATGTTTTCAATGCTTACATGCCTGAACAATAGCATAAAGCTCGCAATGATATGTTGGATAATTTTTTCCCGTGAGGTGAAGGTTTTGTTGCGGTAAGCAATAGGATGAAGGTCAAGTACGTGAGTATTGGCACGGAACAAAGTCTACATTTCAATTCTTCGAATGTTTTTGTTGTGCGGATGACTAGAAAAAGGTTGTTTTGGTGCCACCTTTGGTAACCCTATTCAATGGTCAAGTAATGTGAAAAAAATCAAGTACAAACCACCTATACCAATTTGCTAATCCCAAAAAGCTATGGAGCTCGTGAGATTCCTTGGTATAGGCAATTCTTGGATGATGCAGATCTTGGCCAAGTGCATGAACTCATTATGCATCTATTATGTATCCTAGATATTGTATCTCCCACATGGAAAATGAACATTTCTCCATGTTAGCATATGCCTTCTACTATGGAAATGTGTTGAGCACTTGCTGAATATTGGTGCAAATGGTCATCCCATGTTTCAATTAAGATTAGGATGCCATCAAGGTAGACTACAACAAATGAATATGTAAAGGGTCAGTAGAATGTCATTCATCATCCGCATGAATGTCATGGGTGCATTAGTCAAAGAGCATAACCAACCACTAACAAAAATTCCTTCTTCCAAATATTTGAAGAGCATAACCAATCCTCGATCTTGGGACCACTCAAACAAAATCATTCTTTGGCATTCTTCCAAATATGAGTTGTCCACCGATGTGTCCTCATCCATGAGTTCATGGATCTATCACTTGATTTTTGCAATCTTCGAAATGATCAACAATGTGGAGATGCATTAGGAAAAGGTACACCGAATAAGATCAATAGATGCTTTACCACACATTGTGTAGGTAGTTCCTTAGGTGACTAAAAGTATCCCCGTATTATTCCAACATATTTTGCAATACCGCGTTATGAAATAGAAAGGATGTGCTTCTATTCAAGTCTAACCATTAGCACTAAAAACTTTTACTAGCTCCTTGCATGTTTGGCGTGATGAGTGAAATTTAGGACTAATATCCTCATCACCAACATCTATGACAATATTTATAGAATATGTCCCAATAGATTCCATGTCAATGGTAAAGATATTCTTCATCACACACCTATAATGATGCGACACTCCATCTTGAAAAGGCTTGACTTTTTACATTAGATGACAACTAAAGTAATACATGTCTCGTAACCCAAGATGAACCATCATAGGCAAGTTCAACCTTTGAACTATACGCTAACTTTCATTGTCATATTAAGTGTACAAACTTGTCCATTGAGAATGGAACAAACATTTCTTTTCTTAATTTAAATTGGATGAAGAGCCAATGTTTGGGGTACCGATCATGGCATTGGGCACGAGTCCATGACTCGCTTACC
This sequence comes from Taxus wallichiana var. yunnanensis, assembly GCA_018340775.1. NCBI lineage: Eukaryota > Viridiplantae > Streptophyta > Pinopsida > Cupressales > Taxaceae > Taxus > Taxus wallichiana. Next base: position 527,866,504 of record CM031236.1, read on the forward strand.
CTTATCAAGAGTCGCGGCGGTAGTAACGGCTTTTTCAAGATGTGTAAGTACAGTTTTCTTAACATGGCATTCATCTATGGAGTTAGTGCTAGAATTATGGATTGTACACCACTTGTTGGTCTTGGATTGTTTATTCTAATCATTGGACGATACTACCTTGGTTAGGACTTTGCTTCATTCCAAGATTGGAATTCTTTGACTATGGCTTGTCCCCGAAACTTGGATTTCGCTAGCTTAGACTTTAGCTTGACTTTTGCTTTGAATCTACAAGTGAATTAGTAGGCTTCCCCGAAAGAGGAGATCTATAGGTAGTCCATGTCAGATTGAATGTATGGTCTCGACCCTAACCTATATACTTCAAGATGAGATTTTGTTCAAATTCTTGAATGATTAGTTTTGTGGCATGGGTGTGAAAGGTGTCCGTGTATACTTAAACACATTGATCATAGCCTTGGTGCAATTGTGCAAACTTGATGTACTAGTCATCATAGTTCCCAACCGGATAGTAGGTATTTTTGAGTGATTAAACAAAACCATTCTATGTGTTTACAAAAGACTCTAAATTATCATCATCTTCATGCACAAAGGCACTAGTTATCACAGCAATTCATTACAGACAAAGAAACCTTAAAAAGAGAAAATGTAATCTTTTCTCTATCGAGAATTGCTTTATCGCGTATATGAACAGACCATGTTAAGCCAATTACCTAGGGCAACATAAGAATATCTAGATTGACTTGGACCTTATATGAAGTGTAACCACCAACATTCATTGTAGAGAAGTAGAAATGGGAGTAGTGTGTACATGCTTGAGAAACTGAGAGAAGTGATCAATAATACTTGCTCTTTCCCGTGCATGATGTTCTTCCCATTCTTCTCATGCTTTTGCAAAGTGTCCTCTATCATTTGCTTGAACATATATGAAGTTGGAGTCTCTGAATTTGTTCAGTATTTCATCTAAGGACGTGAAGGAAGGTATGAGTAAGGATCACAAATTTCAAGTCCAATCTAATTGTATTCAGATCTCATATAAATGGGCATACAAACAAAGAGAGAGATTCAATTGAAACTTCAATACCACTAGGATATTATGAAGTGCATATGTATTTTGATACCACTGATCTGGGGCCCAAGAGGATTACAATGTTCTAGAATTTTCTTTACATAATTAAGGCACAATTGCGTAATCCACATGGACCTCATTGGCTGGCACGAGCTTTCATTTCAAGGATTATTACTTTGATGCAGCCGAGGGTAGTAGATCTCTGCTCATTTCAAAGTTAAGGATTAAGAAAGAATACATATATATCCTTGTACAATCACTCACAGATAGTATATACACATATATATATATCAGTGATACATATAACTCACTGATATATATATATATACTGATATATATATATATATATATCACTCACTGTTATGGCAAGTTACCATTATTGAAGCTTCTGAAGAAGAAAACGCCATTATGACAAGGAAGGGACAATACCAGAAGTCAACCGATCAGTTCTGATCCAAAAGTCTACATATATTAATGTGGTTTCAATAAGATCGCATTACTATGAAAAATGCCTTGATAGAATGTAAGTTTGATCAGCCCACAAATATTTTTCATACCTGATCAGATAAATCTTTGACCTGATTCAAAATTTTAGAATAATTCAAATACACTCTATTACATGGATTGTCTCAACGTTGCATATTGATATGTATCACTATAACCATAAGAGCATAGTGTAATGCTGATAATAATGCTGATAAGACTGAGGAACCAGACAGTTTCTGTCAACATCAACTTGAGTGTAGCAATTGTAAATAAACAATTCAATTTTTTTAAGATATCATATCATATCCATGCCTGTGAGTGATAAAAATAGGTCAATGGACTTGGAAGAACTTCAGCAAAGATAGAAAACCCTTCAACACTGAGAAACAAGAATACATAGTTGTAGCTATAAGAGTAGTGTCTCGCAATATAGAACAAGCACAAGTTCTCATCTTAGTCAAGGCCAGGACAAAGGGTCTAAGGGATTTGTCAAGCACTGTGGGATTTTCATGTCATTGTATCTCCCAGAGAAGTAATGGCTTATTTTCATATCTGCATAGAAAACAGCTAAGTCAAGAACGCTGAATTTAAACCGTGATCTAAGACTGCATCTAAAAAGTACCTTGTCGTAAATGCCAGACTCTTGGCACTGCCAGGCAGCTTCAAGCAAGAATTGGTGTTGAGCTTGTCTATCTGGCAAAAATCTTCTTAACGCACCTTCTGATCCAGTACCATTAGGGCCAAGGAGAAGAGTGATTCCCCCTTCCCTTAACAAAAGCTCTGTCAGAAGTTGTTTCAACATTATCTGCCTTTGTCTCTGCTGATCAACACTGGTGTGACCTGTCCACGAAGAAGCGCCACCTCCCATGGCAGCTGCAGCTTGTGCATAGTATTCCAACGCTAGTGACAAGTTACCCAGCCTTACGTATAATGAACCATATTGTCTAATTATGCTTGCAATTTCAGCAACAGCATCCATTATCCCAAGCTTGTGTCCACTTCTGACTCCCTCAATAATATTCCATGATCAGCCAGTGCAATGGAAATATGTACAGCATCAATATTATAGCCTTCATTACCAACTTCTTTTGTGAGATGTTGAACAGCTAACTGCAACTGAATGCTCAAAAGAAGCACATAGGGGTAAACCAAAGGGTCTTTCCCATTCTTAGTGTAGTATGAAGGCTCAAACTTGTTCAAGTAGTTTTGAAGATCTTCTAAACTGTACGGTGTCATACCATCTGGAACAAGTGCTAAGGATCGAGATGCACCCCCAGTGTCGCGAACAACAGCTAGCTTGAACCATAAGAAATCCTCAATGGTACTAAATAACATTGGAAGGTCTCTAAGCAACCTGTCAATTTGCTGGCGGCTACCAGAGATAATGGCGTACAGTAACAACTTGTGTTTATCATAACCAGCCCTTCCTGCACGGTCTCCCATTCTTAACATGCGTTCACATTCTTCTGCAACAGATGTTGAAGTTCCTAAAGAGACCATGCCTCCACTTGAAATCCACTCTGCAAGCTGCCATTGGATAAGTGAAACATATTCAATTAGATATCCCATTAATCTCAACTCCCCAGAAACATTGCATTACAAAACAAGGAACATACCTGCGGAGCAAACATTTGGCTGACTCTAGAAGACTCTGCTACGGACCTAGCTTCGTCATAATAACCTGTCCTCAAGCAAAAGTATATCTGCAGAGAAATTCCATCACTCTTCTTGTGTATATTGCATTGACCAGAGAATGCTGACTCCTCAAGTTACATAAGATAAAGCACAGCTAGCCAATGTCGCACTTCAAACCAGTATTTATAACAATTACAAAAGAACAGTTTTTTAGGAGCATGTTTTAAACAGCATTATTTTCTGCCAAAGAAAAGAAAGGGAGATGATAAGAAATGAAATAACCAAAAATATTCATTGATGTGCAGTTATACAGCAATAGGAAAGTAATCATATGCTAAAAGAATCATAAAGAGAATCCAACTAATTAAATTTGCTCATAGCCAGAAAGTATGGCAGTAATTTGATCAACTGCTAAAACCAAACCAATGAATAGAAAATTACGAAACAACTGAAGATGACAGTTTTTACTACTGGATCTACCTTTTGTTGGCATCAACGCATAATAATTGCTTTTATACAATGATGAGCCAAAAATAACACCAAAAGAATCATGACAACAAAACAGACGCCAAACACAAGTCATATGTCCAAAGCCCCATCTCACCATCAACAGTTCAAGCTTTTGTCCTTCCATCAGAATAGAATGAAACTCTATAAACAATAAAACATTCAAAATCGTAGCAAGAATCATACAAAAGAGATGCAATGACTGGGGATAACTTTAAGGAGTGGGTATCTGTTGCTGAATTTTATACTTTAGAAACACCTTTGACTTTGTACCCAGACATCTCTAACTCATTGAAGCTGTGTGTTATTGGTATCTTAGAGCTCTTTATTACTGCCATCATGAGACTCTATGGTACAATTGTTGGTCTGTTTTACACTACCCATGGACTCTCTCAATTTATGGATCTGCTACTCTCTACATTCGCCGTTCAGCTAGTTTTCCTCACTAGCAGTCTAGGCTACCGGGATAGGAGCACGTCTCTATCTCCAAAGGTTTCTCAACCATGGAACTTGGGAGAGATTCTAAGAGTAGTACCATGTTTTGTAATATCCCCTTCCCAATCGAAGACCCTTAGCCTATTCTGTCTCCCCGACGGCTAAGGAACGAACACAAGGGGGACTTAAGTTCTATTACTTTATTATAAAGTGCTTAAAAAAATAAAGTAAACATTATAAAAAGCACTTATAATAATTTAATGAACTTAATAATAAAATAAAATATAGAAAAGGCAAATACATGATAAAGCACTTAGTATAAATTGTATTTATTTAGGAGAAGTGCGACTTGCCTTAGGGGCAATAAAAAATGGTTAGAAAATGTGGGACAAATGTATTTAAAAAATATTGCATTAGGAAAAAAGTTATTAAAAAGCATTTAATATGAGAAAATATTAAATGAAAGCAAGGGAAAATATTAAATAAAGTAAGTGGAAAACATTAAATGAGGCAAGTGAGCTGATTGGATGATGAGGGAGGTTAGTTGGGCCATTTTCTCTATATAAGCAAGTCGACTTGCTTAGGAGAGGATCACTTGTTTATCTTCTAAATTCAGATTTGTATGTGGAGCATTTTAGCTTGCATCTTCAATCTTCTAAGGACGAAAACCCTTAGAGATTCACTCTAGAGGACGAAAACCCTCTAAGAGCCCTAGTTGAAGGACGAAAACCCTTCCTCTAGTTTGTGAGGATTCTCTACACAAGGGTTTCCATTGGGCATCATCAGATTTTCAGTGTTATTTCAGTTATTCCAACAGAGAATAAAGCAGTTTTGCAGAAGGGTTTTGTGAGGAGATTGCAGCAGTGGTTTCTTCTTATTTTTCTAAGGTTGAGCGACCCACCTTTTTGCAACTCTGAGTGTGTTTGGAGGTACTACAGATCTGTTTTGCATTGCTTTCTCTATATCTGATTTTTATGTAACAAAGCAAACAGATTTCTGAAATTTTGAAGCACTAGAAGTGCCATTTTCAGTCTTATTAGTCTGCAGATTTCTGTGTATGATTTCAGCTCCTTATTCCTCTAAAAATCTGCATTTTATTACATGTATGGGCTGATAAAAATCTGGAAATCCGTTTGGAGTGGACAGAAAAAATGTTGATTTTTCCTTTTTAATAACATATTTTTTTTTCTAGAAAAAGATCTGCAAAGTATGGAAAAATTTGCCATTTTTGTGAAAGGATTGGGATTTGCTTAAAATCCAATGTGGGGCAAAAACTTGCATGTGCCATAACATTATAGTTTCATTTAGGATTGTCTCCAAGCTGTCCAAGCCTTAGGTGTCTCCTTCATCACCAAAAGTATATATTTTCCTTTTGTAGTGATAGATCACGAAGACACCATCATGGCAATATTTTCCCTTATTTTCATAAAATCCATTTTGTACTCCTCATTATGCTCTAGGACCAATTTGATATCAACCTTCTCGTAGGCTCCCCTTTTGCATTCCTCGAAACCTCAATATGATGATGATGATTATGGTAGATGGATGCTTTTCTTTATGATTTGTCTATATATAATGATATAAGTATACAACAATATAAATTTATAATAATATATGTATATATATTCCGATTACTTTTTCAGCTCCTAGATTTTTTTACACTAAGATTTTTTCGAGAACTCCGTATTTTCCAATCGGATTTTTTGTTCCTTAGCTAATAGCATTTAATGGAAAATCCTTGAACCTCCGGTAACATACTAAAGTATTATTTTCAGTCTTATTAGTCTGCAGATTTGACATGTAATGATTTCAGCTCCTATATTCCTCTAAAATCTGCATTTTATTACATGTATGGGCTGATAAAATCTGGAAATCAGTTTGGAGTGGACAGATATAATTTTTAATGTTGATTTGTTTGGGTTTTGGTCTAATAACCATTCCCAGTCGCTATTTTCTAGCATAATTCAGATCTACAAAATATTAAATTTAAGGGTCTTTTTGTGTTACAATTTTGTGATTGGGATTTAAGGGATTTACATTTAATCCATGTTTCTTTGTTGGGGCAAAAGTAGTCCCATTGGGGACATTAAATGTTATATTCATAGGATTGTTAGCCAAGCTGTCCAAGCCTTTAGGCATATCTCCTATCATCACCATCATATCCCTTGGGGGTTTTAGGTCCTTTGACATGTAGTGATAGAGGGGTCAAAGGAAGACACCATCATATCCTTATATTTCTCCCTTTGTTGTGGTAGAATTATTAGTTGTTGGTCCTCCTCATTAGCTCTGGTGAGACAAACTAGAACCAAATTTGATATCCAACCTTAATCTACTCCTTCTCGCATTCCTCGAGGAACCTTCTTTTCACATATTTATTTGTACTTGGATCATTTAACTTTATATTTTCTAGCTTATCTCGACCTACGTTTACACATTTAAAGTTCACCACTCTAATATGTCTTTTCATTATTTTAGAAAAATGAATTATTTACTTTTTCAGGTCCCAGAGTTCTTTTTACACTAAGAATTTTGACACATACTTTCAAATCATCGATCTACTTATATATGTTATTTCAAGAAATCAATATCTTTCTTTCGTTCCTTAACTAAATAGCATAAATGGAAAATCCTTGCATTTTGTAAAATAAAATACACAAATATTATTTGCTAATATTTTAGATGAAACATGTAATGACGTGTAATATAAATTAGTACTTGTATAGTATGACATCATACATAAATACATACATACCATATGACTAGATTTCTTTTAGAATCTACAGCATAATATTGTTTTTATCTGATATTTCATTTGGATCTCAATACCATATCCTCAGCAACTCATTGCCATCATAAGTACATTTGGTATTTTCCTAGGAATGTCTCCGTGGCTTGCTTTCTATTTCTAACATAGAATCTAATGATCATATTACATTAACACTTCCATAATTCAAAAGCATAAGGTAAAAAATAGTACATAAAGAATAAAATACACAATTAGAGGTAAATAACAGTAGGGATATAAGAAGACTGTAGGTTGACCAGCTTTTGTTTTCATGCCAAATAAAAGGATAAATTCAATGTACAATCTCCCCTTTCATATCAAAATCCACAATATAACTGATCTGTACCTATATGAAAACAATTGAAAATATGTCCTCAACTTATTGAAACAGTCTACCAAAAGAAAGTTGAAGAGGTTTACATTCCTTCCACCTAAGTTGCTAGGCTTAAAATTAGAGTTGCTGACCTATAAGACACAGTATTCCCAGTTATAACAGATTTGTAAATGTGTCTATATACAGTAATGAATGCACTGTACTAATGAAACATAAATGATGAGGTTTAGGGAATTCAGCTTGAAATTTTATACGATTTTCTGCATTCAATGGCTTCAATTATATCTTAGGGATGCTAGGTAAGCCTTCTTTTCCAATTATCCAAGCACTGTCCGACACACCCAGGACATCTTATTTGGTTGGCCCTTCAAGCGGCCACTTGTACAATTATGAAATATCCCTTGTGGGATACCACAAAATGATACACAAAATATAGAAAAAATTGCAGCAAAGGAAATATTGATTTTTGCAGATTTTTAACAGCTAGGGCAGCGAACTGAAGAAAATGGATATCTCTCAAAATACTCACTCAAATCACTTGAAATTTTAAAGAGAGCTTGCTAATATTATAAAGAACATAGGAAAATTATTTTGGGAATTTTTTAAATAATAGAATGCTGCCAGAAAATTACAGAAAGCCCTAAACAATGGTAAAACTTCAAAAATTTGTAACTTCTTCAATAAGCAAGATAAAATTATGAAATTCTGGAAATTACATATACTAATATGGAGAATGAAACCCCAACCTTCAGATCTGAAAATGGAAACCCGAAACCCTCCAAATAATGGCTGCAATCTCCAAAACAAGTCGCCCCTTTGGAAAATGATCAAAACCCTTTGAAAAGTCTCTAGAAATGATGCCAAACCCTGCTCTTATCGCTGCCGTAAATCTGATCTGAAAACCCTTTGATTTTCTCCACAAAATGTCTCCAAAACCCTCAAAACCCTTCCTCTGAAACCTCTGAAAATATCTCTGTAAAACAGCCCTAAAAACAAGCTCCAAAATGACAAGCTAGGGTAGATCTCTCACTACCGAAGAATGCCTTGCTAGCTAGGGATGGATCTCTCACCACTGAAGCTAGGGTCCTTGTGGGATTTCACTCCACAAGTTGTAAATTTGCAAGCAGCAGTTGCACATGAAGGAAAATAATTATGTATGCAAGAATGACCTTCACTTTTTCCTCCCAACTCCTTATATATTTTTCCCAAGGCAAAAGAGCCCCAAATAGCCCAAGTCGCATTTTTCCCAAGGAAGGACCAATAAAATAAAAGTAACTTATAGTTACTTTTTCCTTTTAAGTCGCCATGGTCCATAAGTGACCCCCAACGAAAAATTAGAACATTAAGTGTCATGTGGCCCCTTCCTAACGACAAAACATAATATCTATTCTCTCCAAAACACTTTACACTCATGTCAACAAAGAATTATAACAAATGGACTAGATATTCATACCTAATAGCTCCCAGCGTCCATAGCCCCTTGGGTATGACCAAAGCTTGGACTCGAATTGGCCCTTAGGCCTTAGGCGTAGGAAAGGGGACATTACAAATTATTTGGATCCTTTTGGGTCCATTCATATTGCGACATACCACATCAAACATCATTTGAGCGATATCAATGACAGCTTGAAACTTTAGAGCGGTGTCTAATTTTACAACTACTAATAATACCCTTTGCATCTTAAGGTGGATATGGACCATCAAGAAGACAATTCCTTGTACATGGCATTTAAGTATTAAAAATAACTTTTCTCGCCATGCACTATTCTCCTCGTATAACACTTAAATTCTACCTAAGAAAATAACAGAAAGCAATTTATAATAAACAAGCTGGGATAATTTTGGAAAAACTGTGTAGTTATAATTAACCATCAACATTTCGGATTACAACATGTAGTCCATCATCAAGATATAGAATCGTGAAAATTACCGCCATCAGCTACTTATAGATAACTAACTCCATGAAGCACAAGATAAATATGAACACACTTTTCAGGAAAATTAATACAAAACTAGCCATTACAACTACCTTTATGAAAATAAATTGTGAAAAACTTAAGGAGATTAGCTAGCCTTTGATCTTCTACACCAGATTTTATTGGCAGAGCATTATATTCCCCAACTTATTCCTTTTCGCTTTTTTTTTTTTTGCTTTTTGGCAAAGGTATAAATTATTTACCTCATTCTACCAGTTGTTGTCTGTGCTTATTTCATCTATCTTGTTGTAGATCTTGCTTTCTACTTCTTGCCAGATAGCCATCTTTACCGGATTATGTTGGCAATGCATGATTACCATATCCTTTCTTTGGATGAATGATTCATACTTCATTAGGAATATATTGCCAATCAATAGATCTTAACCTTGGTTGTTATATTCTCTGAAATCAACATGAATTTCTTGCCTTGTATAAACGTATGAAAATTAGAAGCACACCTTCCAAATTCTACTATTTCTCCAGAAATAGCAGTTCCTATGATATCTAAGGGATTTGGTTGCCAATATTCTGAAGGAATGGCATCTTTTTTGTAAATCTCCTCGGTGATCTTGTATCCAAAAAGCATGAAGGCAATTCACCTTGTATTCTGATTTGTTCATCTTCTTCTTCCTGTGAGGTTCTTCTGTTTCAGATTCTGAAGAATATTTTTTCTTATTTTTAACCATGTAGGAACCTTTGTATCCATAATGGTTTGAAGATCTGCATCCATGGTAATCTTTTCTTTTGACGAATCTTCTGAGAAGACATGTAAGTCTTCAGATTTCTTTTAAGATCTTTTCTCTTAGCTTCAAGGGCTTCAACCTCGTGTTCATATTGGGCTAGAGCAGCATCGATTTCTTGTTTTGACTTTGCAGAATTAAATATCTCCTTGTGTTGTTTTGTAACCACTATGTGTCCACCATTTTCAGTTGGCTCTTAGTCATCCGAATGACTGAATCTTCTTCTAATAAACTCTCAGATGATTTCTTTTTATGAGCTTTGAGAGCTCTTTCTCTCTAAAGAGTCTATCTTTATTGTCTCTAACTATATAGTAGATATCTATTGGAATTTCTACAAGTTCAAAATATTGCTTTTGTGGAACTTTGAGTGCTTCTTCTAGTGGAACTAAATCCCACCACGTGTGCTTGTGCAGTTCCAAAAATGCTTTAGCAGGTAAGTGGCATTTTTACCTTCACAATTTGGAGCATAATGATGTCCATTTTATATGAGGGGAAATATTGCGCTTTTGACTGCCTTTCTGAGAATTGTTCTGGGTTTTTTTTCTTAGCATGGTGTGGGAATTTATACCTGGGAATAGGCAGCATTTTGTATTTCTTTGTAATGTATTTCCAGTCCGCATATTCACTAGTGTACTTAGTTCTTTCACCATAGCTTCTTTTGTGTTTGAACATCTTATAATGCTTTGGAGATTATTTAGAGTGGTAACTGTTGCTTGGAACATCCACATTCTTTATTAATACATCCCCAAATTTTCCCAAAGGCCAACTGTTTACAATTTTTGTTTGCAGATTACAAGAAGCATTATATTCACTAAGATTTTCATGAGAGAGTCTTTCAATACATTGTTTATCTAATTTATGGAAGATATAATTTCTGAGTTCACTCAATATATGATCATCAATCCTATTTCCATCTTTGGAGATGTGATTCACGCCATTTTCCTAACTTACTAGGTAAAGATGCAAGATAATGTCTTTTCAACAATGGCTCACTCCAGTCAAGAGTTGCATGCTAGTGATTCATATTCTAAAGAATAAATAATGAATTTCCTCAAATTGCAAAGCTGCATACCATAAAATTTAGCTCTAGCTTCAGCAGTAGGATCAGGTCAATTGAAAGAAAATTCTGCTAGAAATATTTTTCCTAGAGTTCTTATTCCAGATGTAGCTATTACATTCTGACCATAATCTTCTAGTCACAGTATGGTAAGAAAACTTGGGAGTACTCTGATTTGGTGAGTACATGCCAAAAATACCACAGACGAATATTCACAGGGAAAACTCTCAGAAAAGACTAAATATTCGAAGAAAAATCACCAATATTCGGCGAGTCCGTGCATAATACCCACCATACGCGGACAGTACACGGAACACCTCAAAACACACAAAAAACACTGAAAATACACTGTTTTTTTTTCTTTTTAAGGCACCAAAGCACTTAATTTTCAATCACACAGCCATTGAGCTTGCATTGCATGAGTTGAACAGATTTTAAGAGCGAATTCGAAGAGAAAACTTGAAGAATTGCATTTCAAGTTTTTTTTTTAATTCTTTCAAGTTTTTGCAAATTCGGTCTATATTATTTACGTTTTATATATTCATATTGTAATTTTAAATACATCGAATTTAATTGCGAATAGTTTTAAATTTTGAAGTCATTTGGAGCCGGAGTTAAGTTTTTTTTTAGTCTTTTCACAAATGCGTTCTAAATTATTTAAATTTTCTATATTCGTATTGTATTATATTCTTCGAATATGTTTTGTAATTTTAAATGCATTAAATTTAATTGTGAATCATTTTAAATTTTTAATAGTCATTTGGAACCGTAGGTATGTTTTTTTATTAAATTGCAATTAAATAGGGTTATCTAGACACATTTTTTATTTTTAAAATTTTAATTAAGTTTACATTTTTTAATTTTTTAAATGTACATTGTGTGCAGATTAGAACTTACCAATGGCATCATGCTTGGAATTAGGTTCAGCATCTCGGGTTAGCATCACTAGAAACTGCCGTTTCCTCCACTAACGCTGTACCATTGCTTGGAAGTATGGGGTACATGGAGTAGTTCAGTTCGAACAGTGGTTTGCAATTTCTGCGATAAAAACATTTTCTGGAGGCATCAATCACCTGAAGTATCATCTTGCATGTATTGTTTGTCGGGACATTGTTGTGGTATGCCCCAATGTTACAAAAGAGGCAAAATGAGAGATGAAAGCAGAGTGGCAGAGATGGACGAAGAGAAACTAGATAGGAAAGGATGCATGCAGCCATAGCAAAGTTGTTAGACACTGGGGCCCGGAGTGACAGAGGATGATGTGGCAACAATTGTGGACTTTACACGATCCACGCATACGAACCGGAAGAGGCACATCTACTTCATCGAGTTCGAGCAAAGGGATACATAGCTTTTTTGTACCAAAGAACATACTTGGAGCACAACCTTCATTGCGAGGTGTAGGTTTAACAGGATATGCACTGACGAAGTAGATAAAGCATGTGCAAATTTTTGGTACTACAACAACCTTCTCTTTAATGTGGCAAAGAGCTCGTCTAAGAGTACTTGGTGACAACATTGACAGTTGCAGGGAAAGTACAAGGCACCCTCTCCAAAAGACTTGAGTGGAAAATTGCTCAAGGGTGCAGTTGCAGATGCAACTACAATTCTAGAAGATCAAAAGAAACAATGGCAGAAATACGGATGCACCATTCTTTCAAATGGGTGGACAGATGGAAGGAACCGCACCCTCATTAATTTTTTAGCGGCTTCAAATGGTGAGATGGTGTTTTTGAAGTCAATTGATGCCTCTAACATAGTTAAAAATGTAGAGAATTTGAGTCTTATGTTGGAGAAGGTCGTATTAGAGGTGGGTATACAAAATGTTGTGCAGTTGTCATTACGCATAACAATGCAAAGAAGATATGTGGCGGCCGAGACTACTACAGAGAGACATCCATCACTCTTTTGGACTCCTTGTGTGGCTCATTGCCTTGACCTTCTTTTGGAGGACATAGGCAAAATTGATTGGGTGAGGCCGGTTATAAGATGCAAGAAACATAACCAAGTACATATATAATCACCCTTGGGTTCTCAACTTGATGAGAGAACACACCAAGGGTAAAGAGCTTGTGCAAGCCAATGTCACAAGGTTTGCAACTAACTTCTTGACGTTGCAAAGTATTTCTAGTTTGTTGTCATCATTGGAGCAAATGTTTGTGAGTTAAGCATGGAGTCAAGCATGGCTAGACTCACAATATTCAAAGAAAGTTGATGGAGAGAGGACTACACAGATAGTTTTTGATGATATATTTGCAAAGAGAGCTATAGAGATCATCAAAGTAATTTCAAATTTCAATTTATATTTCAAGTTGATTCCTTTTTTTTAATTTGTTAAATTATAAATATATTGTTATTTACTTATTTATTTTATTTATAAGTTCGTACCCTTAAATTTTAATTTGTGTGTAGGTGTCGAGCCGATGGTGAGGGTTTTGCATTTGGTTGATTACAAGCAAAACCCTATGGGGTACATTTATGAGGCCATGGATAGGGCCCAAGAGGCTATCCAAAACTATTATAGGGGGATATCGCCAACCTATCGGGAGATAATTAATCGGAGGTGGAACAATCAACTCCACCAACCTATTCATGCAGTGGGGTACTACCTCAACCCCAAGTTTTTCTTCTTCGATGGCTTCACAGATGTGAACGAGAAGTTATGGAGGGTCTTTTAACGTGTAATGAGAGCATGATATCGAGAGGTTGAGACAAGAGACCTCATTATTTTAGAGGAGCGAAATTACAAGCATGTTAGGGGAGGCTTTTTTCAGCGTTAGCTATCCGAGGGAGAACCACGCAATCACCAAGTAATTAGAATGTTTACTAAGTTACTAATATGTTTTATGTTACAAATTTGATTTTATTAATTACTTATAAACTTTTGATTATCCTGTTTGTAGCTTCTTGGTGGGATGATTAGGAGGAAATAACCCGCATTTTCAAAAAGCTAGCCTCGAATTTTATCTCAACCTCAGTAGCGCTTCTAGATGTGAACACAATTGGAGTTTGTTCGAGGCCATTCACACGAAGAAGCGCACCAAGTCGACTCAAAACAGCTCAACGACTTGGTTTTTGTGCAATACAATCTTCGGTTTCGCACAAGAAAAGTGGAGGCCACATCGCAGGAGCTTATTGATTTGGATGAGATAGATCCATACAACGAGTGGATTGGGCAAGAAGAGGAAATCCCTGCATTCACAGAGGATGAGATTGCTTCTTCCGAGATGGAAGCTATCGAGAGAGAAAGCACTAGCAGATTGTGTGACATCATTGAAGTTGATGTCGAACATGCAGCAGAGGAGACATCGCGATCTACTACCAGGTTGGAGTCGGAGTCGTAGCCTTCTAGGAGGAGCGCGGAGACGCAGCTGAGTGTGGGGACTAGTAGAGGCAATAGACCCTCTCCCCAATATTTCTCTAGAACGTGGAAGAGGAAAATGTAAATTATTGTATATTGTAACTTGCATTGATATGAAATTTATGATGATAATTTTCAATGACAATCATCATAAATTCATAGCACTTATCAGTCGGCTGTTGTATTTGCATGATGATGCGATTTTGTATTGTATTTGTATTCAAATCTAATAGAAAACACTTCTCCAACATTTTATAGACTCATTTGATACATTTTGTAGCTATATTTTGCATAAAATTTATGTTTTTTAAAGAAATTTGAGTATTTTTAAATTGTCAAATATTCCCGAATATTCACCGAGACTTGTAGAGTTTTTTCTAGTCGAGTCAAATTTTTTTCATTTGAAATTTTTGGGCACCTCTTCAATATTTTCCAAATACGACTATGTGAACTATGATTGTCATACTATGCCATCAAATTATTACTAATCTGTTGATCTTTTAGAAGACAATCCAACCAATCTCTCGATCTTACCAGAGAACAATCTTGTGAGGCATACTTTAGAACAATCAAATGAGAGGCTCCACGTATTGTGAGTTAGAAATTTCTCATGTTATCCATCCATATGGATATTACATCATAAGAATCAATATGTTTATCAATATTCAACAAGTATTGAGTACTTGTTACTAACATTAGTTATTTTGGACCAAGGGTTTCGCTTTTGAGCTTAACTCTTGATCCTCTTCAACCCCGATTTCTCCAAATTGTTCTAGTTCTTCTAAATGACTAGAAATAAAACTATCATCTAAAGTTGAACAAGTTTGTTGTAATATAGAACTTATCGCTTTCTACATCATTGGTTTTCTCCAACGTAACCGATACGGCACAACCGGGAGGGTTGGGAGCGTATCGGGAGCTGTTTAGAAGTTTCTCATGCACAAGCATCAGCATAGTGGAAGGGGAGCGGGGTCATTTGAAACTTGGCCAAATGACTAGAAATAAAACGCGAAGGGGGAAAAGGGCTTTCTACAAGGTCAAGGAGAGAGAGGTGGGGAGTGGGACGGCGGGTTAGTCGTTCCCACTATCACAGAGGGGCGTGGGGAGGGCGGCTTAGGTCGGAGTCGCCAATGGCCGCCCACCATAGGTAGGACAGGGTGGAGGGGGTCGTGGCCATGGTAGTTGTGACCCCAAAGTTTATTTATTAATTTTTTTGTTTTATTTTATTTTATTTATTTTAATAATAAAAAAAGATGGGGGCGGGGAGTAGGCCAAGCCTCCCACCCCTCAAATCTCTATTATATACATTTTAAATTGTTTTATTTTATATTAAAACCAACCCCAAATTATTTATGAATGTATAATTTTAAATAACTTATATATATTATAATTTATATGTCTATATATTTACTTATATATCTTATTATATATTATAATAGTTATATTAATTATATATACAACTATAGTATTCATATTATTTGATAAAAGGGAATTTTATATTTTTTTAATTGTTCAACTTAAATAAAATATATTGATAGAAGTTATACTAAACCTATATAATCTATATATTAACTTCTAAGTTGATTTAATTAGCATGGTTATATTATAATGATAATCCAATATTATTAAATTATAACCTATAATAATGTGTTAATACAAAAACACATTCAGAAAACCTCTTTCAAGAGTGGAACCTCAAGTATTTCAAAAACCTCTTTTAGGAAAAAGCTAGAGTTGAAGCTGAATTGAATGCCCTTAATTTAAAAGTTTTCAGCGATGGGATGTTCCAGGAGGATTTGCTCTTGAAAAATATCTCTTAAGTGAGTTAGGAGAATTGCTTCTCAGGGAGGAAATTTATTGGAAGAAAAAATCTAGGGAGCTCTGGCTGAAGGACGGTGATAGAAATACTAAATTCTTTCATGCCTCTATGAAAGAAAAAAGGAATTTGAATTTCATTTCAGAAATTAAGAATAGTGAAGGAGTGGAGCAGAAGGACATCATTTCTGAAGGGATTAATTTCTTCTCCTCCTTGTTAGCCTGAGGATGTTGCCTCCTTTGAGGCCGAGTAGACCTCCCTCTTGGATGCTATCCCCGCTCTCATCTCCGAGAATCAAAACATTGTGCTCTTGAAGCCTTTCTCCTTCTTAGAAATTGAGAAAGTTGTTTTCTCCTTGGAGAAGAATAAAGCCCCTGGCCCTGACGGTTTCCCTACCAATTTTTTTCAAAAATTTTGGGGCATAGTGGGTTATGATGTGTGGGCGGCATGGAGGCTTCACGGAGATCCCGCTCGGTGCTCGGAGTGCTTAATAATACCTTCATCTGCCTTTTTCCTAAATTGCATCAACCCTCCTCCTTCGGGGACTTCAGCCAATTTCTCTCTGTAATACGTCCTACAAAATCATTTCCAAAGCCATTGCCCTACGTTTGAAACCTATTTTGGATCCCCTCATTTCCTCTGAACAAACTGGATTCATGCCTAGTCGTTCTATCCTTGACGGTGTCATTTTGTCTCATGAGCTGACTCACTCTCTATCTTCCTCTAGCACCCCTGGTATGATGTTAAAATTAGATATCAGCAAAGCTTATGATAAGCTTAATTGGAGGTTTCTCATTAGGGTCCTTAAGTTTGGCTTCTCCAAGCGCTTTTGTGAGTGGATTTTCAGTTGCATCTTCGGCCCCTCCTTCGTTCTTATTAATGGGAGTGTTGAGGGCTTCTTTGGTTGTAATCATGGTATTAGGCAGGGGGATCCCCTGTCCTCTTTCTTATATATTCTTGTGGCGTGAAGCCCTTGGCAGGTCCATCAAAGTCAAATTGGGGGAAGGTAAGATTAATGGCTTAAAGATTGCAGATGGTATTCCTCCTCTCACTCACCAGCAATTCGCAGATGACACCTTTCTGTTCGGCAGGGCCTCCACCCGGGAGGCTAAGGAGTTAAAGGATTATTTGGACAGATACTCTAAGGCAAGCAAGGCAAGATGTTAGTGTGGCTAAATCCTGCATTTTTTCTTCAATGTTGCCTTGCAAACAGAGTCAAGAATTCTAAATATTTTCAATTTCAAAAAGGGCCACCTACTGTCAAGTATCTCAGTATTCCTTTGTTTAAAGGTGCAGTAAGAACTCCTGTGGAATGATCTTCTCAATTCTCTAGATGTTAAACTGAATGCTTGGAAAGGTAAATGGCTCTCCCTTACCGGGAGACTTATGCTGATTAAATCAGTCCTTTGTGCTGCTCCTTTGTATCTCCTTTCGGTCCTTAAAATCCCTAAAGGTGTTCTTGATAAGATTAAGAGCATTTTGCGAAAATTCTTGTGGCAGGGTCTCTCCGAGGAAAAGAAGCTTCCCCTATTAGGCGGGATTCGATTCGTTAAAAGCCTAAAGAGCTTGGTGGCGCGGGTATCCTAAATTTGGGTCTGCAAAACGTGGCGCTTGGTGCTAAATTGGTCTGGAAGCTTATCTCCAATCCCAATAGTCTTCTCAGCTGGTCTTCGAGAAGAAATATTTGGGTGCTCCCCTTCCTGAGTCCATCCTCCGGGTGGCAAACCCTCCTAAGGGCTCGCATATATGGAATTTCATGATTGAATGTAGATCTTTGTTTGTCTTTTATGTGGATTGGAGAGTGGGTAATGGAGAGAAAGCTCTCTTCTGGGATGATCCATGGAATGGATACCCTACTCTTGGAGACTCTCCTTGCTTTCACAGACATTAAGAGGAGATTGCTAGGTGAATGGGGCCCTTACGTTTCCAACTATGGGGAACTGAATGATTCCCTTCCCTCCATGTTGCAATGGAAAAAAGTGGATCATCTGAATCTCTCTCCTGATTTAGAAGCTAATTTTTTATCTGTTTTGCAGGAAAGGAATATTCTGATCTCAAATAAGCAGGATGAAATTGTTTGGACCGCAGCTCCCTCGGGATCTTATTCCCCTCATCTTGGGTATCTCCTGCTCCATGAGGATATTGCCCCGAGAAACCAGTATGGAAAGATTGCTGGGACTCCCAATGCCCCCTAAAGCTGGTCTTTTTGCCTGGATGGCCTTTAAGGGTAAGATCTTAACTCAAGAAAGAAGGAAAAAAATTGGTTTTCAAGGTCCTACTAGATGTCTCCTATGTGAAAAGGATGTGGAAGATAGAGACCATTTGCTTCTTCATTGCCCCTTTGTTGTTGAATGTTGGAACTGGTTGTGTGCCAAGCTTAACCTTCCATGGGTCCAACCTAAATCCCTCCCGATGTTATCCTAGCTTGGCCTATTAATTCTCATTCAGGGGCTCTTTCTTCTATTTGGTTGTGTAGTCTGGTTCTTCTATTGTGGCACATTTGGTGGGAGAGAAATAAAAGGCTTTTTAGGGAGGAATATGGCACAGTGAATTCGGTTCTCCTTCGGCTGGAAAGGGCTATATCCGAAGTTGTGTCTGCTAATTGGTCTAGATCTTGTCCTTTTACTTCCCATGACAGATTGCTAGAAAGAAGTTGGCCATTGATAATCAAGCCAGGGATGGTGCTTTGAAGTCTTCCGCATCTTCCTCCCTAGCTAGAAGAAACACTTTTGGGCTCCCCCTTCCAGTGGGTTTTTAAAACTTAACTTTGATGGGGCTTCTAGCGGTAATCTAGGGTCTCCTGTTGGTTGTATCATTCGCAATTCCTCTGGTAAGGTGGTTATAACTACTTCATACAAACTTTAGGAGGGAACGTGCAATGCGCTGAGTTGCAAGCCCTTGGCTTTGGTTTACTTCTTTTGCTTCCCTTAAAATTGAAAATCTGGAAATTGAAGGGGACTCCATGATAATCATTAATGCCATCATTAAAAAAAGAGCTTTGTCATGGAAGTTGGATCTCGAAGTTCAGAAGGTTTTATGGACGTTGTCTAAATTCAAAAATTGGAGTATTAAGCACATCTACCGAGAAGGCAATCAGTGTGTTGGCTAACTAGCAAATAAAGGTATCGATCAAGATTGTGGGGAGAGGGTGGCTAATAACTGTTCTGCGTGGGCGGGCTTACAAATGATTGCCTCGAGGGACTCATCCCATCATGAATTCGACGGCAGCTTCCCCACGTGTGAAGCGTAAGGAACTTATTTAAGACCGGCTGGGCGGTCATCTCACACATTCCCCTTTTTTTTTTCTGCGATATGGCACTACCTAGGGCTCCTGTGCTAGCACTTTCTTGTGATGTGAGAGAAATGGCATTCAGAAACAGGGTTACTGATGGTAGGCTACGGAAGATTTTCCTCATCTCCATGCGAGAGGACCTGGAGGTGGTCAAATTGGTTTTGGGATAGGAGTTTCTAAATATGGAGGGGTGGCCAAGGGTAAATAGTGGTATTGCCTCCATTTTCGTGGAAAATTTGTTGGTTCTACATCCTTCGAAGGCGGAGGTGGTTAAAGTCGCGGCCTTCTGGATATGCCCAAACTTCTGCGGAAACCTTGCTTCGGAGGTGGCTAATTTCAACTTGGCTTCATGGCCTGCCTCGGATGTCACCTCGGGCTCGTCGACTGGTGTTTCTTCGGCCTTCCCAGAACTCGATCACCGCTTCAAAGTGTTGTTGGAGTTTGCTGAGTCCCTCACTTCTTACGCAAAAGATAAAAAGGCGGGGCATATTCGTATTCAACTGCCCAACGTCAAGGCCCTGGGGGCACCGCTTGTTCTTGTTCCGTCTTGGTGGATTGATCTACGTTCCTCTACGGGTGATGCTTTCGCTACCTCGGGTGTGGGTGGCTCAATGGCAACTCGGTGGATGAAGAGTTTGTGGCGTGCTGCGAGAGTTGGATATGGATGTGCCCAATATGGGTATTAATATTTCTGTCTTATAGGCCCGTAAGCATAATTCGGGCATAGGTTTAGTTATAGAATAAGTTGTGGTTTTTGTTAGTATGCCACCTGGATGAATGTGGTTGTCTAGTCTTATTCGAGGTTATGCCTCCTTTTTGTAAATAGGGAACGGGTCCCTTCAACCCGCCTTAAATATCAAAAAAAAAAAAAGTGTTAATACATGGATAAATATATATACATATACATAGTTGATAATGACTTTCAAACTTTCAAGATAAACTTTTATCAATCAAGCTATTAAATTTAGGCTTATGGAACGATTTATATTTCCAAGTTAGTAATATTTTTTAATTTTTATATATTTTTGTACTACCATATCTGGGCCCAAAAAAATTTGTCGCTTCCGTATCGAATACTCCATACCCGCTCCCGTATCCAAAATGTATCGCTAGTTAGTTTTCTCTCTAGCATTTTCTACTACTTGATTGATTGTAAGAGTTTCCTAGTTTATGGGCTCTTGGTGGATCGTTTTATATTTCTTTTTTGCCTCTTCCAACAAGTCTACAACGAGGCTTTTGTTCTTTTACTACTTGGGTCCTCAAAATATCCTTTTATTCTTTGGGTTGATCTGGTTGATCCCACCTACATGACCTAGGCTTTCCTCCCTTTGAAGAATCAATTGTTTTTCCTACTTTTCAAAGCTTCTACTTCTAAGACTGCGTCATGCCCAAAAAAAAATTCAACTAAAACTAGAGAATTTTTTTTTAAAACACATAATAAACAACAACCCCTGGTTTGCTTCCACAATATACACAAATACAATTTGCATCGATCCACTAGCGTAAAGATTATAGTTTAGTTTATATAGCTTGTGCAAATTTAATTACTTGTTTATTCTTTTGTTTTCAGTGGAGCATTTAGAGTACACAATAATAAGGATTACGATCACTACAAGGTTAGGATCCCATCCCTAAAGTCTTGGGTGCTTCCTCTAGGAGGCACCAATAGTCACAACTCTTAACTTATTGTGGTTGTGCTCAGTGGACATTTAAACTCGCTCAACATAGACTTGTAACTTTAGGCCCACACCAAACACCATTTAGGGTGAAGCAAAGACAGCACTACATCTCCTCCCCTTATACAAGCATTGTCCTCAATGCGACATTAATGGCATAAAGACAATTGATTGTGACACAAAATAAACAAGACACAAGAGCAGCTAATGCCACTCAAAATGGACCCTACCACAAGCATGGGCCCCTTAGGAAAGCAAGAAATTATAGTTTTCTCAAATCTTCATGTTATGTGTAGATTACTAGATCTCTTATTTTTGGAGAATGAATTTTTAATTGTTATTCACTCCAAACATGTTTCAAGTAATGTATTTCTTAGGAAAGAATGCATTGTTAATGGTTTTCTCATTGTATAATTTATATAATTCACTTCTCCTTAAATTCTCATAGTTAAGTAATTAATTTCAATTTTCCATAGGTTGCTCATACAACATCCAATGTCCAAACATCATACAAGACCCATCAACCAATGTTTTAAAAATCGAACCGGACTTGGAATCAGGCCGATGGTCGGACCGAATGGACCGATTTAAAACTTATGAGTCAATTTACTAAAAATACTTAAATATATTACAATTTTAATGAAAACAAGAAATTTTATAGATTACAAACAATCATAGACAAAATATGCAAAGTTTTCTCATGTATATACCATGTAAGGGTAAATACAACAAAATAACAGCGAGTGCACTACATACCCGAAACACAATACATAAACTATGAGGCTCTAAATGGCCTATAGAGTCCAAAAAACAATATGCTACAAGCTACTACATGTTTGATATCAATAATCAAACTCAACACCTCTACTAAGAATGGGATTCTCATCCTCATCAATGTCATCATGTTCCTTTGGCTCAAAGAAATCGGACTCCTCAAGGACATTTGCAGTAGTTTTCATAGCACGGCTAGTGTTTGCCATGTCTAGTGCTACTAATGATTCATTCATCAAAGCCATCCACCCCAAGTTATCGGGATGAAACTCTGTCAGGACTCTCCTTTACCCATTCGAGGTTTGGATCAATATCATCCAAGACAATGAAATCTATATTAGGTATCATATTTAGTAATTGGTTACACCTTAGCAGAGGTTGTATTGCACGAAGGCAAGATCATTTATTATAGCATCATTTTAGGGTTAGGGTTGGGAAAAAGTAACTTAAAGCTAAAATTGGAAAAAAAAATGTTATAAGGCAAAACCTTCCCTCAACTAGTTCAAACCAATCCAATATGGAACCGGACGATTAAGTATAGAACCGGTATTGAATCGGCCGCCTGCATGCAGAATCGGTCACAAGGTTCAGCTTTTTCTAACAGCTTTGCAAAAATTTAATAAACCGATCAAACCGGTCGAACCAACTAGAACGGTTTTTAAAACATTGCCATGAACACAATACATGGACGACTCCAAAAACACCCTTTACCACATTTCTCACAACCATTTCTCACAAACTAGGTCACCCACACAACAAGGAACAAGTACACACACCCAAAGTTGCATCACCAAGGGCTAAAGCCAAATTCAACAAGTATAGAGGTCCACAAATGGCACACACATAACGTCACATCAATAGAACATCACAATAATATATATGAAGTTGGGATCCACATGGCTTGAAAGTAAATTGTCCTCAAAGTGGTCCATTATCTAATCATTGTCAAGTTTGAGCAATGTAGCTGAAACAATTTAACCCAAACCAAAATATTTGCCTCAAAAGAAGCCAACATAGCCATCGTCACCGGATCCACTTAAGCCAAAGTGCTAGGATCACTCCACCAAGGGTAAGTCAATAATTGAACTAGAGCACTTTGTTCCATTAGTGGGCAATGTAACAAAAAAGAAAAGTCGGTGATGATAGGTAGAAGGGTCTCTAATGATGTCATGATTGAAAGAGGCAATTGCGGAAAAATCCAAGGTCTATCATTATGTTGTCGATAGATGTAAAATTCAGTCTAGAAAAGAGGATTTGATTTGGTCAATGCATCGAGGCATGGTTTAGTATAGCACAAAGTTTCAAAGGTTTAGGTGAGGTAATAATGTCAAGGTAAGTAAATAGTTGTCGAATGTCGTGAAGAGAGCTAGAGTCATCAATCTAGTAGTGAAAGAGTACAATTGAATGTCGTAGACATAAGATATAGGATCCAAATTTTAAGCTTTGTAGGAGAATAGTGCCATAAGATAAGGTTATCAATTGTGTTTAAGATGAGGTAAGATGAATGTAGGAAGAAATTCAAGAAACGGGTCATGTGTCACAAGTAGCGAAACCAATATGTCTGTACCAAATACTCGCATATGTTATGCCAATAATAATGACATAAAGTACGTATAATAGATCTCATAGAAGAAGCTCACATACCTCCTTAGACCTCCCAAAATATCCACTATGCAAAGGCATAATATCAAAACGAGGTCGGGTCACTCTATGGTCTTAGACAAATAGAGTATTATCACCTCGTAAAATAAAATATACTAGTAGCCAAGGCCATGTTACACCGCAGCCCCAAGCATGTGAGGCCATGGCACCTTGGGTGTACCCCCATATCCACACAAAGGCCATATCAAGCCCGGGAAGACGGTTATAGACATACGAACATATCAAAACCAACTTACAAACCGTTCATGAAAGCTACATTTACAGATTTGACAATGTGTAATGTCCCCAATTCCGAGCAGATGGCCTAGGAGGCTTTTCATCCGTCTTAGCCTTGGTCATGCCCAAGGGGCTAGTGACGTTGATGGTTATTGGGTATGGTTTGCACCTTCATTTCACTTATAGGTTATGTTTCGACGTTGGACACGTACTTTGAGGTGACTTAAGTGAAATAAGGTTGTGTGATGCTCCCCTATGGTACTTTATTATTCTATTTCTTCGTTGGGGGTAACTTAAGTGTACTTTTCAAATATTAATGATAAAGTAATAAGTTATTTTATCATTATGTGGTTAATGAATCTTAAGACGGATTCTTAAACTCAGAAGGTACTTTTGGGTCATATGGCACACGTAAACGGATATCCGAAACGCCTAATCCTCGGGATACGTATCCGATACGGATACGGTCGGATACACGCCGAATACTCCCTGATCCGTGCAGGGATACGCCCGGATACGTGGCGGATACATCTGTACGATCCACCACGTATCCGAGCGTATCCCGTATGGATCCGGCGTATCCGGCTCAAAAACGTTTTTTTAAGTTCTATTTCATTTTTTTTTAATGTTTGACTTTTCTACTCCCTAAAACCGAACCCTAAACACTAAATGAATAAAATAATACACCCTCTCCCCCACAAAAAGTTATAAAAAGCACCCACCCCTCTCATTTGAAATCACACAAACAATTTCATTGTCTTTTTGCAAGTGAATGAGCAAAGAGCCAAAGAAGAGTTGTGAAGAGCTTAGTGGAGGCAAAGATTGGAAGGAGGTTTTGCAAAGAGCTTAGAGGAGGCAAAGATTTGAAGGAGGGGCAGCGATTGCTTCCATTGTTTGGAGTCCATCATCAGCAAGGAGGAGAACTTAAAAGGAGAAGAATCCATTGTTGAGACTTGAGAGGAAGAGATTGTTTTAAAATTTTGGAGGCAACCAGATCTACGATTCTACACTACACTCTATAGGTATACAAATTTTATTTTAATTTGATTTTTATTTTTAATTCATCATTTCATTTTTTTTTTTACGGTTATTTATTTATTTATTATGTTGCATTTTTTTAAATTTTATAATTTAAACACATCCTAAATCATGTATGCTCTCACATCGCGCCTTTATGGCAATCTTGGTGATCAAAACAGATTAGGATGGCATAGTTTAGGGTTATTTAATTTATTAATTGGTAAAAATCATTTTTTTATTTTAAATACATTGGTCAATGTTCATGTATTTGTTTTTTTTTTTTAGCTTCCTAAATCTGTGTATGCTCTCACCTCGCGCCTTTATGGCGATCTTGGTGATCAAAATGACATAACTAATTAGTAATTTATTTATGTTAAGGCAAATTGTGTTTTAATTTTTAAAACATCCTAAATTTGTGTATGCTCTCACCTCGCGCCTTTATGGCGATCTTGGTGATCAAAAACAGATTAGGATGACATAACTAATTTATTTATGTTAAGGCAAATTGTGCTTTTTTAATTTAAACATCCTAAACCCGTGTATGCTCTCACCTCACGCCTTTATGGCGATCTTGGTGATCAAAAATGAGATTAGGATGACATAACTAATTTATTTATGTTAAGGCAAAATGTTTTTATTTATTAAACATCCTAACTTTGTATGCTCTCACCTCGCGCCATTATGGTGATCTTGGTGATCAAAACAAATTAGGATGGCATCAAGTTCGCTTCGGGTGGAGTGCAAGGCCAAGCTGAAAAACATCGGCCTCCTATGAGACATGATCCTAATTCCCCTCTTTGAGACATGTGACAAAGAGTAGACAACATCAAGCTAGTGTGGGTGTCGGGTATGGATATGTCATGGTTGCAAGAAGCTCAAGACAGATCCTCATATAGTCGAGTGAAAATCCATTTAACTCGGTCTTTGGAGGTGTGGGGATAAAGAGGTGCCCAAAAATATCAAATGAAAAAATGGCAAAGTACCTAAGAGAGCAAGAGGAGGCTAATAAACAAGCTGAAAGAAATAGAACTAGAACAATTCCTTCGCAAAGAAGGCCTTCATCACTACCACCCACACCTAGACCTACTTCTCATCCTTTCATTCAAACTCAAAGTCAACCATTTGATGAAGAGAGTCCAGAGAGCTCACGAAAAAGGCCAAAAGGAGCATTGGAGAAAGCATTTAATATTGAAAAGGATGTTGTTGATGAGGTTGTTGCTTGATGCATTTATGCATGTGGGCTGCCCTTTAATGTATTGAGATCTCCATATTGGCATCAAATGGTGAAGGGTATCAATGAAGCTCCACAAGGGTACAAATCCCCAGGTTACGAAAAAGTTCGAACCACATTCTTGGGAAAGGAAGTGGAACACATTCACAAGACTTCGAACCAATCGAGACTCATGGAAGGAAACATGGGTTTCCATCATTTCGTATGGATGGAAAGATGCTAGAAATAGACCCTCATAAATGTTGTTGCAAATGCCCTAAAGGGGCAATGTTCCTTAAGCCATTTTGAAGGCAAGTCAAGGATGCACAATTTATCAAGCTAACATTTTAATAGAGGCAATTGAGTCAAGTGGGCCCCATAATGTTGTCCAAGTCATCACGGACAACGCTAAAAATTGTAAAGCAAAGCAGGAATGATCATAGAGGGTAGATATGAGCACATTTTTTTGACCCCTCAGGTTGTCCACTCCTTAACTTGATGCTCCAAAAGATTGGGAAAATCCCATGGATTGAGCAAATTTATTCTCGAGGCAAATGACATTCAAATGTTTATCACAAACCATCATATGTCACAAGTCATTTTTAGGAAATTCTCAAGGTTAGAGTTGAAGGTCAGACACTAGATTTGCCTCTCACACGCTTGTTTTGAGACGGCTTGTGAAGGTGAGAGAGGCTTTTAAGCAGTATGGTGATCAGCAAAGTGTTTGGTTAGTGTGGAGGCAATCAAATACAAAGAAAGCTACAAGGGTAAAATCATGGGTCCTTGATGAGGATTGGTGGGCCAAGGTCGAGTACTTATGTTGAAATTTACGTAACCCATTCTCTCCATGATCCGATATGTAGATACTGATGAAGCATGCTTGGGAGAGATATATGATGGCATAGATTCCATGCTTGAGCGTATTAGAGATATAATACAAAAAAAGGTCTAGATCCAGAAGAGACCTTCTACGGTGAGGTCAAGATTGGTCATGAAGAGGTGGAATAAAATGACCACCCCATTACATCTCCTTCCATTATGACCGACCCCAAAGTACTATAGCTCTGATGTACTTGGGCTACCAAACAGGCAAGCACCATTTTCTGACTCCGAAGTTGGAAATGGAACCAGGGCAGCATTCAAAAGAATTTTTCCTGATCCATCTATAGCCAGTGTGGTCAGAAGTGAAATGGGCATGTTTACTGGTTCAGAAGGCAACATGGGATCGATTGAGGCTCTTTTCGACAAGAGTAGCTTGACTCCAACCACATGGTGGTGTGTACATGGCCATGATGCCAAGTACTTACGTCCTATTGCTATAAAAGTTCTTTCACAGGTATAACATTTATAAATTTTAAAATTTAGAATCATTTCGAATATTTTAAATTTTATTAAGTTAGAACTTAGGATACTAACTTGTCTTTGAATTTCAATTTTCTAACTTTGTTGTAATAGGTGGCTAGTAATTCTTCCGCAGAGCGGAATTGGAGTACTTATAGCTTTATCCACTCAGCTAAAAGAAACAAGTTGGCATCTAAAAAAGCTGAGGATTTGGTATATGTGCACTCCAATTTGCGCCTCTTGTCACACAAGTCTGAGGAGTATGCTAAAGGGCCTCACAAACTTTGGGATCTTATTCCAGAGACCACAGACTTGGATGCCTCCGTAGCCACGCTTGCCCAACTTTCATTATTTGATGGCGAAGATGACGCTCAAGGGAGTTCGCAAGGAGCAGAGAGTGGAGTTAATGAGAGTGGAGCTAGCGCAAGTGGCACACATGAACTTGATTTTGAGGAAAATCTAGATGATATATTCTAGATTTGTTTGTATTCCTATATCATATGTATGGCAGCCACATGAACAATGAAATCATAAATGTAAAATCTTAAGTATATTGTTTGTTTTGAAAATTTGAACATGGATCTAGTTACTAGTATATTTTTCAAATTTCAAGTTTTGTTCGTATTCATGTTAACATGATATTCGTATATCATATGTATGGCAGCCACATGATCAATAAAAATGCAAAGTCTTAAGTATATTGAATGTTTTGAACATTGATTCAAGTTTTGTATTACTATTTCAGTTTTTTATGGACTAAAAAATGAGTAAAATGAGTAGATGTACATATATATATATATATATGTATGGACGTATCCAAGACGTATCGTATCCAAGGGTTTTTTAAAATTGACGTATCCGCGTATCGTATCCGTATCCAAACGGATACACGTATCCGTATCCCGCAACGTGAGATTCTTTTGGGCCCTTTGTTGCGATGAAAAGTTATAAAAAGAAGCGCTTGGGGAAAAATAGGCATTCATTCATACACTCACTCTTTTATGATATTGAAGTCATTGTTGGTTGCATGTTTTTTGCTTGTGGAGTAAGATCCCACAAGAACCCTAGCTTCAGTGGTGAGAGATCCACTCCTAGCTAGCAGAGCACTCTTCGGTGGTGAGAGATCCTCCCTAGTTTGCTAATTTGGAGCTTCATTCAAATCAGATTTTCAGATCAGAATTATCAGAGAATTTCAAGGGTTTGCTCAGTGTCGGAGAGAGATTATTTGGTCCATACTTCAGCCATCTACAGATCAGATTATTCCCAGCATTTGAGGCAAGCTTGGCGAATTCCCGAAGGAGTTTCATTCAGTTTGGGCTTTATTTATTTTCAGATCTACTTAGGGTTTTGCAGCAGTGTTTTCTAGGGTTTTTAGTTGGAGTTTTTCAGTTTTCCAAGTTGGATCTGATTCGTTATGATTTAAATATATTGTTGTCCGAATTTCAGAATTTATAAAGATCATTTCAGCTCCTTGTGAATTTTTGGAATTTTTAGGCAGTTTCAGCAGTTAAAATAAATAAATAAAATCATATCTGAGAGATAAAAATTATTTCTCTCTTGTTTATTGTTCTACATATTTTTCTAAGTTATTTGAAGCTTTTGGGTAGTGTTAGAAATTATTATTCTGGAAAATACAAATTTTTCTTTGTTTCTGCATATTGCTGTCCTAAAAATCAGAAAAATCAGAATTTCAGTTTGCTGTTATTTTTATATATTTTGTGAATTTCAAGTGATATCCCACAAGGGATATTTCACAATGAATAGCCAAATGACCTTGAAATCCACAAGGCTCGAGTCAAGAAAAATGAGTAAACTCAAAGAAGTCCCAGCAATCAAAGAGAAACGAATGGCTAAGTAGCCTCATTCAAACTAAGAAAAAAGTCTCACAATAAGCAAGAAATAAATAATAAGAGCCTCGAAGTTTATCAATAAGTCAGGTAAACAATGTTGGTTCTGAGTACAAATCAGGTTTACAATTAAAAATACAAATGAAAAAATTGACATCACATGCACTATGTGACCATGACAGTCACCTGAGGGGAACAATCATCGAGTGCACATTCTCGACATTCAAGCTGGTCCAATATCGAGTGTAGCTAGGAATATAATAATAGTACATTGATCAGAACACTGTAGCTGTCAAAGTCTCCCCAAATTCAACACAATCGGGTTCACACAACACAAGAACATATCACTTAAATGAGGGTCTACTATACAACGTCTTTACAAGGCATTATATGCACAAGAACAACATAATAAAGTAGTACAACATCACGATAGATCCACAATTCACATGAGCACACTTTTGTCACATAACACACCTACAACACTCAGCACAACACCATTGTTACATCCAATCACACACATTTGTTCAGTCAAAATTTTGTCCCAAAGGTTCCAAGGCTTGCACCTCTGCTTTGATACGATATGTCCATGGCAAAAAAATTGACTCAAAATTTCAGCTAAAACCAGAGAATTTTTTTCTAAATATATAATACGCAACCACTAATTTGCTTCCACAACATTACACAAATACAATTCACATCAAACCAGTAGCCACACAGGTTACAGTTTAGTTTATACACCTAGTGCAAATTTATTACTTGTTTATTCTTTTGTTTTGTGAAGCATTTAGACTCTAGAGAACACAAGGATACGGGTTACAATCGCTACAAGGTTAGGATTCCATCCCCTAATTCATACGTGCTACCCTCTAGGAGGCACCACAAGGCACTTACAACTCTTATTTTATTGTGGACACACTCAAGCGGAGGTTTAAACTTTCTCGGCGTAGACATGCCACTGCTGGAAAGAGGGGCTGCAGGGTAAGGTTGAGGAGGGGTTGGGGGAAGGTTTGAACTCGGCTCCATTAACTTGTAACTGTCGGCCCACACCAACCACCATCCAGCATGAAGTAGCATAGGCACTACAGACTGGTTTTTCAGGGTTCATTTGTTTCTGTGATGAGGATGCTTCTTCATCAAAACTATCTTTTACAGCCTTGCTACCCTGATTTTCTTTGCATAAGCTCTTATCCTTTCTAGATTTTCTCCAAGAAATTTTAGTTGGGCATGAATCAAATTGTAACTTTGCTAAAACTCATCAAGTGAGTTATTTATTGCAGTATTTTGTTGGGACAATGTTTCTTGATCTCTGCTTACTTTGTCTATTGACTTAAGAATACTTTCAGTTGCACCAGTAGTTCTTGTACTGAGGGTATCAATTTTGTTGAAGTAGAAGAATGCTATGTACTGTAGAGAGTACTTTGTTTGACACACTTTGAATTTCTGAAGTACTAATATGCACATCTTGGATTCCTTTCTTCAGGCTTGAAGTCATCTCTTTACAATAGCAGTTTCTTCTTGGATATCTAGAATGTCTGCAGCAATATCATCCAAATTCTGTTGGGCTGACAAATTCCATTGTGCAAGCCAATTTCTTTGAGATTATGAGGGTTTTGGTTGCTTGTCTAGGTCCTTATGAAACCTTGATTCATACTTTGGCCACTTTTACTGTTAAATGTCATACACAACTGTCAACAATAGATGCAGGTGTAGGTGATCTATCTGAAATGTGACTTTCTGCATTCCTTTTTACAGAACCAATTTCCAGCTCATAATTGACTTTCTTTTCTTCATTTTGCCTCGGGAGTTTATTATTCCTTTCAGACATCATGCAGAACCTTTTTGGTATTCTGATGTTTTCTTCTAGGGGTAGGGGGTGGTGAGGCTTCCTGTTTAGATACTTCCTCTTGGTCTTTAGGAGTTAGGGTTCTATTATGACTGACTTGGTGTGTGATGGCTTCTACTAGCCATGAAGACTAAGAAATTTATCTAATTAGTTCAAGGGTGACAACGTTTGGAGTTGCCTGGGTAGACTGGATAAGATAAGAATTTATAGGATCTGAAATTTTCTAGGGTCTTTCATGGATCTAGATCTCTATAGAAAATTTACAGGATTTTTTCCACTTTATCTGAGGATTTGTTTTTTTGAGGATGTACTTAGTCTTGGCAGAGAATCCACCACATTTGCAATTGTTGTAGATTTCTGTAGGCCAATGAGGTCAATAGTACCCATGTGGCGTCTGATCAGTTGAGGTTCCTGTAAGACAATTTGGAGGAAAAAGTCTTTAGAACATAAAGATCTCAATGAGATGGAGAGGCATCCGCTAAAGCAGAGGATACCCTTTATGGAAATATCAAATGTCCTATATGTCGTCCGAAGATGACAATGTTTTTGGATCCGAAGGGATATCTGAATCCAGTATGAAAGTTTGAAGGATTTACAACTAAATTAATTAGTCTGAACACAGATCTGCAACCTATAGTGGCATTGACATTGCAGGCAGCAAATTAATGTCACAAAATTCCAAACCTAAGAGGAAAGCATGATAGCTGTTTTCGTCTAAGAGACCAAGTGTGAAATTTGGCTAGACTGAACACAGTCCATCTGAGGTCAAGATTCTTGTGGATTGGGCTACAACAATATCATCCCAATTTGGTTACAGGCATCTACAAGAGTAGCAAAATACTTAGCACCTATATCATAGTTAAAGTGGAGATGCACAATAATATCAATGTGTGAAAAGAGTATATGCAAGAAACCATTTTTTAACCATCTTTCTACATCGGATTTATCTACAAAAGTAGAATCAATGGCCTTATTCCTTCTCCTTTCACCATTAAATTAACTTCGGATTGCTTGATGGTACAAAGAATTTTAGCCTCAAACCTTTCTCGGGATATAAATATTTCTTGCTTAAAGGGGGAAAACTAAAGTAACCATTTCGACCAACATGACCTTCTTGTTCTATCATATAAGAATGCAATGCTTGGATCTTTGACTGACCTGAACTTGAAACAAAACATGAACTAATGGCTGGACCTTGCTATAGTATTATAAACACCAATTCAAAAGGTTTTGCTTTAGCGGTTCAGACTTGTGCAGCTTACGGTTGCCCTTCACACATCCTAAACGGCCTCCCTGCCTTAGCGGACTTCAACACAGGTCTTACTGCAGCACATCTTACAGTAACCCTCACTTTACAACATATCTGATATCATGACAATCTTTGTTCTAACAAGATTACCTAAAGTATTTCTTATGCATCAAATTCTGAACAGAACAGTAGGTTTGATACCATAAACAATAGACTCATAGAGCAAACTTTCTGATACCACAAACAAGAGAGCAAGATTTCATTCAATACTTAGTAATTACATTCAATACAAGTTTCTGATAAACAAAGTACCTACAGGATCTGTTTAGAACATGAGCTTATATTATGTTAAAGTCAGAGGTGCCTAACAAGAGTAGCAACCCCTTATGCATACAAAGTAGGATCTCAAATCCGGACTTCAGACTAACCCTATTCTACCACTAACAAGGTGGAGTACTTGGTACAAAGATTCCAAAGCATTGCCGGCCATTGAAGCAAGGTTAAAAATGAGGTGATTGTAGTGGGTGATTGGGCCCACTTCGCTTCTACTAGATGTGGACCTGTCACCTAGTTATGTCATATCGTGACAGGTGTAAAGTTTTCTATACTTTACATATAAAGTATAGTTAAAACTTAAATACTTAATGGTGAAGTTGAATAACAAAAAATTAATAAAAGAAAAAGTTAAAAGTTAAAACAAAACGAACCCCATTCAATGTTTATGAAATCAGAATCTGATGTATTTTAATTTTTAGTTTTTATAAATTTAGATATTCAAGTATTATTACTTTTTTTTTCTGTCTCCAAGTACCCATGTACCCAATGTCTAAAAATTGGTGTCCCTGTTTAGGTCCCCATATCTTGGTGACTGTGTTTTAATATCTATTAAAAGTAGAAGCCTTGCAACAAGATTACTGGTACAATTTTCATGGATTCTAATAGGGACATGCAATTTTGGAAGGATGATGGATGATGGTAACAAAACCATGAGTTTTCATATAACTTGAAGAATAAATGTCCACATGTACTTTCTATTAAAATGTAAGCCTTATTAATAAGGACATCGTTAGTTATTTAACTAAAAGATAGTTGTAAATGGTTGTAACTATATCAACCGCTTTGTAACTACATCATTCATAATATAATGATGGGCACACTATTTCCATAGTGTGCAATCCGCCTTCTCTTTATTTCTTCCTTGTGCACATCTTCCAACATTGGTATCAGAGCCAGACACGCAAGAAAAGAGAGAAGGGAAGAAGATCAGTCCCATTAGGGTACTAAGTCTGAATCACAAAATCTGAATCGAAGTAAAATCGAGGGCACAATTGTAAGAAACGAGGGTCAAAGTAAACAATCGTGTTTTTCAAAGGAAATTACCAATCGCAAGTCGTTGCATTTGTAAATATAAAGTTGTTTTTTCAAAGAAAATTACCAATCAAAGAAAAACCAAATACAGTTCGCGAGCCATTAATATACAGTTGAGTTTCATAGTTCCAATCGCAGTCATCAATATACAATCCGCAAGCCATTAATATACAGTCGGGTTTCACAGTTCTGAAGTATTATTAGGGCTTTTTTGAAGGGCATATCCAGGCACGTAAAAACATAGTCATTTCCGCTCATTTCCGTAGCAGAGCCAAAGTCGTGGAAGGGATATAGCAAAGCCAAAGTCGTGGGAGGGCTCATGTAGAATACAGTCACGACTTTTGAGCATGAAATAGCCACGAAACTAGTCACGAGCATTAAATCATCGTAGGGTAGATGAACTGGTATTTTATTTACTCATCTTGGTAAATACACAATAATATTTATTTTATTTTATGGAAATTCTAGTAGAAAAATATTTTGGTCTAAATTTTCATACATGGAAAGTAAAAATACAAATGCAACTTATGAATAAAAATTTGTGGGGTATAGTAAATGGAAAAGAGAAAACACCCAACACTGATCCATCTAAATTGTTAGATTGGCAGAGCAAAGATGATAGAGTGAAAGCTATTATTGGCCTTGCTCTCTCCGACTTTGAGCTCCATCATGTAGACCTAGACAAATCATCCAAGGAAATTTGGGATGCTCTAAATAAATTATTTGGAGCGAAAGCAATTAATGCCAAATTTCCCTAAAACTTCAGTTATATAGGTTCAAAATGGATGAAGGAGTCTCTATGTCAAGCCACATCAATAATCCAAGGTCCCTGATCAGACAACTAGCAGAAGTCAAAGTTGAGATTGAGGATGAGGATGCTAAGGCTATCCCATTAAACAGTTTGTCTTCAAAATATAGCAATGTGGTTTTTACCCTCATTCAAATTCAATCTCAATCTCTAGATGATATGATTGCAGCTCTTCTAGCTGAAGAAAAGCGAACACCTGCGAAGACACGAAGGAGATTCTCAACAAGTGCGTGCATTTTATTCCGAACCCGAAACTTTTCGTAGAAGGTCAAATAAAGATAAATAGGAGATTGAATGTCATTATTGTAAGAAAAGAGGTCACACAACGATGGGATTGTCATGTTTGAGCCAATGATGTGCTCAAGGGTAAAGGCATATCAAATGCAGCCAATATAGCCATGATTGAAGACCCACTAGATGCAGAAGGTAGCGAGGACAGTGACGAATACGTAATATAAAGATGCTCTAAACTTTGAAGGCAAGAAAGGATATAAGGTAGACGAAGCTCGGTATGGATGGTTGCTCGAGATAGTTCGGGAGACAAGA
This sequence comes from Taxus wallichiana var. yunnanensis, assembly GCA_018340775.1. Classification (NCBI taxonomy): domain Eukaryota; kingdom Viridiplantae; phylum Streptophyta; class Pinopsida; order Cupressales; family Taxaceae; genus Taxus; species Taxus wallichiana. The sequence goes on from CM031236.1 coordinate 527,901,548, forward strand.
TCTTGGGAATTATACCCTCACGAGGGTCATGAGACAACTTGATGGAGCTTGTGGATAGCTCAATATGGATGGTTGTCCAATAATTCGGGAGATTTGTGAATCGGGAGTTCGGGGAGGTGGCATCCAAGAACTCGGGAATTCAGCTCGGAAGCTACACCTTTACGCAAGTCATGAAGCAGCTTGATGGAGCCCTACCTAGTCATAGCACTACTTTCAAAGTGAAAGCCTTTGAAGATTACGTAGTTCTAGTTTTGTTAGAATGTTCGTTTTTGCTTTATGTAGAAGTAAGCCTTAAGAGGGGGTATTAGAATGTAAGGCTTATTAATAAGGACAACATTAGTTATTTAACTAAAAGATGGTTGTAACCGGTTGTAACTATATCAACCACTTTGTAACTACATCATTCATAATATAATGACAGGCACACTATTTCCATAGTGTGCAATCTGCCTTCTCTTTATTTCTTCCTTGTGCATGTCTTCCAACACTTTCACGGTGAGCTTATAACATATCCCTAAAGCTGGTCACAAACCTCATCTGCCAATTAAGAAGTCTATCACAATATTTGTGAATATACAAATGGTATGCAACAATCAACAAATATCCAACTGCTATTGCGTCTATCATATATCAATCACAAATACATAAAAGAATGCATCAAAACAAAATAAAAAATTGCATTTCATATCTGTGCACAAAGAATACCATATATGGCATTCAATTCATTACTATTGATAAATAGTAAATATAGATACATCACAACACATTTTATCTTTATCATGCATGCAAATTTACATTGAATGAAATGCCATATAATTTTAAATGAAAATATTTAGGGGGTGACATGATGCATACCTGCTGCCACGTGGTGTCCAATGGAGGATGTCTACGTCCATCTGATGCATCAAGTCTAGTACAGCATGATCCCTAAGACGAACCTAAAATTATTAACTCATCAATGTGAGACAATGCATTTGATGCTTAATCATGAGCTTTACTTCAGACTCCGAGAACTCTATCAAATCCATAGGTTTGCAATTAATTTAGAGATGACAAGAATCAAGAAATGTTCATAGTACATACCCTCAGAAATGCTCGAATCCGTTGTAAATTTCCAGTAGCACCTCCAAGAGCAGCCTGCAATTTAGAAATCAAATTTATATTACACTGATTAAAAGGTATAACAGAGGAGCTTAAACAGTTCCGCAATATCTATTAGTACCACACAAAGGCATCTCTCACAACAAAATATTTGCTCAATATACTAAAAAGGTGACAGAAAATAACTCAACAAATATACCAGGAACTGCTACCAGACCGAATCAACATTAACCCCAGCCATATAAAGCATAAGCAGTTGCCAGACAGCACTAGAAGCAAATGCAAAGAAATACAACTCGGTAACCATTAACCATTATAACACAATCCTACAAATTATTGCATTTCTGTTTTTGGGTGAAGGACTGATTCAGGTTCCGTACAAACCAAATATTTTGGCCCATCCAAACCGGTCTGGATCAGCTCATACCAACTTTTTTAAAAATGAGTTTATTCTGAGATATGATTGACAACACCTTGGCATTTAAGCATTTACCAGTCCACATTCACTGTGGACCCATAGTTAGGATGGAAATTTAAGCAGTTAGACCACATTATAACAGCAGGCCCATGGATAGAACCGCTTTAGCAAGTTGCCCCATCAACAGGGAATCCATCAAGAAATAGGCCACTTTAACAGCATTACACCACTACCCGATGGATCCCCCCTTTTTGTTTGTTAATTACACGAGAAAAAAAAACATTTTTTTAAAACATGGGCTATATCAGGATGTTTTCAGTAGCTTGGGAACAACCCTCAATATCCTGGGGGTGAAGATGTTCCAAGTACCTTATCTATATTGAACATTGGACAACAACAATCAAAATTCAAAATTAACATTTGAAAATTGAATGAAAAACAAAATTACAAATGCGAAATAGTAAACATGAACATCTGATTGCTATATTATCAATGACTATGAAAGTAACTATTTGAAAATGCCCCTTATCGCTTTTTGATTTTATAAATATGTTATTTTCCTAATTATTTTTAAACAATTGTTGATGTAAAAATATTAGGACGTTCCTGGGACATTTTCAGTAGTTTAGGGATGTCCTTCGATATCGTGGGGAGGACAGAACCTCCCCATCTACCCCTTCTAAAACAAGAAAATGTCCCCAAGATGCCAAAAAAATCTGAAACGTCTCAGCAACAGGAGAAATAAATGCAAAAAGGGGAGATGCCCAGGGACATCCCCAAAGAGTGGGGGACTTGTATCCATGGAAACATTGTTTGCTTTGCAATTTTAAAAATCTGAGTATCATTTATCTTTCTATAATTTCAGAATTCAGATCCCAGGCTTGCCTAATGTTTACAGCAGATCAGATATTATTTTGTTTCACGTCATTTTCAAAATTCAGATTTCATACAATTTCGGTTTTTCAGCAATTTAATTGTCATAACTTTCTAGTATAATAAATTTCAGTGTCTTTTTCAGTTTTCGGATTGGGAAGCAAGGAAGCAACAAGTTGCTTTTCAACTTCATTCCAACTTCAGTGTGTTGGATTGTTTTATGCCAACACTAAGAGGATCATCACCATTCAGCAATGGCCTGATAAAGCAGTTCGTACTTAGGAGATGGGCATGAAATTTGATTGTACAATAAAGAATTGCAAATTGCAGCACATAAAGCTAGAAATTTTTTGTATACCAACACCAAATCCATCCGCTGCTTTACACTTGGACAATAGTTGAACACATATTTTTCCAAGTTACAAGTAACAAAACAAATGGCATATTCTTGATGACCATGGAACTCTTGTACTAATGTATCAATGAATGGTAACTAGAGAATTAGCAATTTCTCAAAATTGGAGATCAAAGGCTAAGAGTCGCTTGAGCTCTTCAAATGGGACTTGAGCCTCATGAGACCACACCTAACGAGTTTCATTTTTAAGATTATAGTCAAGGCTACGGATTTGAAGTTAAAAAGGTTAGTCAAGGCTAGGGATTTAAAGTTAAAAAGGTTAGTCAAAGGCTAAGGATTTAAAGTTAAAAAATGCCTTTTGCTTTTTCTTGTTTCTTTTCCTGCACTTTTATATTTTATTTATTTTTTAATCATGTACAGTCCAAGTACTCCCAAGCATCACCCAGACCTTGACCTGGTTCAGCTGCTTGCACACCTACAAACGAATTTCAACCCAAACTCATGCAACATGTCACAAGCATGTTTTCATATGCCATGGGTCAACAACAACAAAACACAATCTGTTACAGATCCTGTTTTGAGGGGACCTAACTGTACACAACCATTCCATACAGTCCAAGTATTACCCCAAGCATCACCCAGACCTTGACCTGGTTCAGCTGCTTGCACAGCTACAGAATGAATTTCAACCCAAACTTATGCAACATGTCACAAGCATGTTCTCATATGCCATGGGTCAACAACAACAAAACACATCTGTTATGCTCCTATTTTGAAGGGCCTAACTGAACACAACCCTTCCATATCCAAATTGATGCATCTCATTTTGCAATAGGAGTTGTGTTAGGTCAAAAAGAAAATAACCATACAAATGCAATTTACTATGTTACTAATAATTTGTAGACAAGAAATGAAATATCCTGTCACGGCTAAGGAATTTTTATGCAATAAAGAAATTTAGACATTATATTGCACATTGTCATATTTTTGTACATAGTCACCATTCAGTCATCAAGTATCTAATGAATAAGGATACCTTAAATACTCATAACGTAGTTACAGATCATTTACCACTATTGCCAGAGATATTAAATTCAGAACCATGTGAAGATACATTCTCAGATGAAACATCTCTTTGGGGTCTCAATGAAGGTTTCATGGTTTGCAGGCATCACAAACTATCTAGTTGCAGGCAAGACGCATTAGCACTTTTCCGCGAAATAATGAACAAGTCTGATTTGTAAAAGTACAGCATAGAATTGGATACATGGATACCTTTGCAGGACAGGAAGATGCATGAGAACATTTCCCCAAAATAAAGAACAAGGCTGATTTGGAAAAGTACACAGCGTAGAATTGGATACATGGATGCCTTTAGAAGATGAAGTATATGATATCTCACATGCTTGAGGTGATGAACCTTGTGGAGGATATTTTGCATCTAAGACAACAGGTACCAAAGCAATGAATGCAGAATATAACTTGCCAACAACAGATAGTGATGCAAGAGACTACAACAAACACTATGATAATTTTTAAGATTGAAAAAGCCAACAAAGTCTGATAAGATGCCATTAAGACCATAAGTTGTATTTGAACCATTTGATAAATGGGAACTGGATTTTGTAGGTCCCATTGGTCCTCCTTCAATCCAGCAACACAAATACGCTATGTTGCCAGGAAACGGAAACGCAGTACGAAATGCAGAAACGGCAATTTTAAAAAAACCTTGGATACGAACACAGCTATATATATATATATATATATATATTATATATATATATATGTGTGTGTGTTGTGTGTGTGTGTGTGTGTGTGCATAGTGTACTCCATGGACCATAAGAGAAAATTGATAAAGCACTCAAAATATTTTGTATTTTGGACCCAAGATGTCATTATATAGCTTTTAGGAAGTGTCTTTAGCAAGTTTAGGTAGGTAGATTAGGTTTAGGTGCAATAAATGAAGGTATTTTTTATTTTTTTTAAGTTATGATGCTTTAAAAATTAAAAAAACATTGGAAACACCTGGGGCGTTTCAGGCGTTTCCCCGTGTTTCGCGTTCCCGAAATGTTTCCGGGCAAAAAAAGTGGGCCCCTTAGGCATTTCACAGTAGAGCAAATACAAATTATTTGACCAAATGGGTGGAAGTGAAACCCCGAAACATGTAAGAGACAAAGCAGCGCCAAAGTTTGGTAGAAGATATTATTGCTCCCTATGGTTCGGGGAGAGTCATAAACAGAGGAACACGATTCACCTCCGAACTCATTAGTGACATATGGCCAAAGAAAATACAATAGAACACAAGAATTCTCTCTCATATCATCCACAAGTGAATGGTCGAAGAAACAAAGCGAGAAGTGGAGAATATCTTGACCAGAACTATTAATACATTCAAAAAAGACTGGTTAGAGATATTCGCAAAAGTTGTATGGACATATCAAATTACATGATAATCAACAACAAGAGTGACATCATATTAGCTAGCATTTGGTAAGAACACTTTACCTTGCTAATTTAATATTAAGTTAAAACTTTGTATTTAGCTTTGCACCTTGGGATGAATCTTTCTAAAGCACAAAAGAAGGTATAAATCACTTAAACTCATCAAATGCAAAACGCCAAGAATCTCTTATGCATACAATGGTTGTCAAACATAGAGAACTAGGTTGCATGATAAATTCATCAAAGAAAAGACAAGTCCACATCCGAGAGTGATAAGCGGTGGGATAAGGTAATTTTTGGCCAGTTTTGGAATTGAATTATTTTTTCACAACTTTTTAATTCAAATTTTGCATATTTTGGTGGATTGGAGCTTGAACTTCAAACAGCCATAAATTTTTTATGTGGACTCCGATTGAGCTTGTTCCAAACCATTGAAAAGCATTTTCCAAGAACTTCGATGATAGCATTCATTTTTGCAATGTTATGACCCATTGAATGTTGTGTTTCAACCACTGAAATGACTTCTTTTTTTGGGAGGAAGGTAGGCCGAATAACCTAGATGAAGAATCACTCGCAATTCTTGGTGGCTAAATATTATTGCTTTGCCCTTGAAGAGCTTCCTTCACCATTTAGGCTTTTCGTGGCATTGATCAATCAACTATGCCATCTTATTCACCAATCTTCTTTCCTAGGGCAAACCTCTAAACCCTAGCATCATCAAAATGTATGTTCGCCATTTATCTACTCCATAATGAAACCCTCTAGGCTAGGAAGATCGAAGCTCTAATACCACTTGTGATATCCCTTTGTAGGGCTGAACTGAAAAGCAATGAAATAACACAAACCCAACATTCATCAAAATATCACCATTCACAACATTTGAAGTATGTAGAGGCATTTTACGAATATTTGACAAAATTATCAACCAAGAAATCAGCCTCTAAACATAGCTGGAAATTAAATAAATGACAGCAAAGTATGCCCTTACAAAATGGCTGAAAATGAAAGATTCCAAGCCCTAAAAATGAAGTACAAAGTAGATTCCGGCTGCCAAAAATATGGAGAATGCAATGATGGCTGAGTTGAGCGATTCGTGCCCTAGAAACCACCAATCTCTTCCCCAAGGTGGGTCGCTCCCCTAGGAGAGGGGCTAAATTTCACCTTAGAACCAAACCCTCACTGAAAATAGGCCTTATCCAACTCTTTGAAGCACTTGGAACAATTAATTGAAGAGTTTTCATTCTCCAACTATCAACGAAGGGTTTCATCATCCTTGTGAAGCCACACGAAAGGATTTTCACCCTTTGTGGAAGGAAATTGAGCAAACAACCCAAACCAAGTATAAATTATATGCCAAAAGATTATGCCCAAATGAGGCCAAGCGACCTCCTTTTATATCCCTTTGGTGGCGCCAAACCCAATGAGGGAGTTTCCCCATGACCGACTTCATAATGATGTTACTTTTTTTTTTTGTCTTTGGCTTTTTACTCCTCCAACCCAGCCAACCTAGCTTAAGTGAGAAACCATGAAAGAAAATGCAAATGCTTATGAAAAAGACTGAAAAACATGACAAACACTTCCCTTGTTCACCTCCTTGCCCACGGAAAGTGGAATGGGCAAGAAGTCTCAAAAATGAATTAATTCGTATCCAAAAAAAGTGAAACTTTACATCCTTTTGGTTCTATCTCAAATAAAAGTGTTTTGTTGTATGTATACCACATAAACTATATTTTTCCTCAAGGTTTTTATCTCCTAGACATGGAAAAGTCTGAACATTCCATAGCATCCCGAGATATATAAATTCCTCCTTCAAAAAGGCGTACTCCATCCCTCCTCACTGAAGTCTACCCCAACTAGAATTAAAAAAATTATCTAGTGTTTTTCATTTCTATAAGCCTTTATGGTTTCCAAATTGTGATCCTCGCTTTAAGAAGAGATTCCAACCCCTGAGATAGGGAGGAGCGTACAAATTTTTCTAATGGTGGGAGGATACGGATCCTCCTTCAAAAGGATACTCCAGATATACATCAATTTTAAAAACCCTTGGATACGAACGTCTTGACGTCCATACATATATATTAAAATATATATATATATATATATAATATATATATATATATATATGTGTACTCATTTTACTCATTTTTAGTCCATAAAAACTGAAATAGTAATACAAAACTTGAATCAATGTTCAAAACATTCAATATACTTAAGTTTCAAATTGTGATCCTCGCATTTAAGAAGAGATGGAAAAATATACCCTAGAATGAGGTTTTCAAAATATGTAATATAATGATTTTACTAATGATTTGAATTTCATTGTCAAACATTAAAAAATGGAAAAAAAAAAAACGTTTTAGAGTCAAAAATCCGTAGAACCAAAGTGGCGGAAAAGATATTTTCTTACTAAATCTTAATGTATGGACTTTCTATCAATTTTACAATTTTTTATTTAGTTATTACTTATTTCATTCCCCTTTTATTTAATCTGCATTACTGGATTCCCGGCAGGCGGGTGGTGAGTGGGGAAGGCGATCCAAACATAATATGTCACAATTACTGAAACGGGGCGATTCGGCCCAATATTCATTCAGGGTGCGCACTGTAGGCCTGCGGATATGCCCAAAACCATGGATGAATCTGGCATATCTGCAGGCCTGTTGCTGTACCCTAGACTAATTTGGCGAGAATCCGGCATCAAAAATATTGTTCTTCCTTATATTTTTACTTTTTAGAAAAGTTAAATGTGGACTTCAAAACAATTAAAAATTAAATAAAATGCAGATGAAACCCTAAAAGCAACTTTCACACCTTTATCTATTAAAAATATCTGAATATATTAATTAATGACTTAACAAACTATTAGTTATCCACTAATTAATGTTCAGTTGAAACCTCCTCAATTATTTTCTAACCACTTCCAAAATAATAAAATGACGGACAAAGAAACTCCAAAGTGTGCATTGTGGTTTCTCTTCATTCTTTCTATGTTCATTTCTTCTAGCATTGGTATCAAGGCGATTGGTGCTCGAAGGGATTGCTGTTCAGGAAACTCTTGGCATAGAGTATGGACAACAAGGAAGAAGACTGTGGATGTCATTCAAGGACCAAGTCTTAAAGCAAACACATGAAAAAAGCACACAAATGTTTTAGGGCATTAGATTCCTGTGAAAATATAGTTAAAGAAGGAATAACAAGATATTTAGGGCATTTCAAGATAAGAACCAAATGTGTTTTATTTTGAGGAACGCTTTTGAAGAGAAGGCTGAGGAATAACAATCGTGTAGTGATAAATATAGACATTCAAACCTGTTTTACCCTATTGAGACTCTCAAGACATGAAAATGTGAGCCATTAGAGGGCAGGTGGTGCTAAGAACAGTCAAAATGCAAGTGTATTATTATAACCCTTTTACAATCATGATTTGAGACACATTTACAGACATAGGGCACATTTTTTCAGAGTTCATGAGACTGTTAGGGCACGGGAACAAGGAAAATATAGTTGTTTATTGCAAAATGCAAGGGTACGGAACAAAAGAGGAAAAACACAAGTTTGAAGGTTGTTAGGGCACCTTTTTAAAGAAAATAGTCTAGAACAACGCGGAAGAGGAAAAATATGAGTTTAGAAGGTATCTACAGAAAAACAAAGACAATACAATCATGTAGTTCCAGATTCACAATTTTTTGAGGTTCATTCGCTGCTGGGGCACACAATTTGGCAATTTTCTGTCACAGGCACTCAATTAGGGCACAGAATATACATCTTCTGCCTGGTACATTTTCCTTTGCTGCAAAAATTCAATATTAAAAATTCTTTGCATTGATTTCCAGGTGAAAATCTGAATACCATATTTTTGTTTTGTTGCATTAATTTGTGGGTCAGAAACTAGAACTCAGAATCTTGTATTTTTCATTAATTGCATCAATTTGTGGGTCAAAAATTCAAGTATTCAGATTTTAGACTGTACTTTCTTTTGCTACATTTATTTCCGGGTTAGAAACATCAAGAGTTATATGGCAAATATTCAAAACCTTGTTTTGTTGGAGGCACAGTAGTTGACAGGTCACAATTGTAATGTCTATAGAGACGAAATTTTGACCACGAGAATTATGAGACTAATAGCAATCATGCTTGTCGAGGAAGGGAGATCTTGCTAATTTTGCAAATTATGTCATAAAGAGATCTTGTTTTGTTAAAGTTGCGGTATCAAATGATTTGATACGTGAGGTCTGGAAAGCCACCAAGGCTAAGTGTTATGGCTCAGTCTGAAAATGAATACACAACTTCAAAGAAGAGTCAAGTGTTATACCTTAAAAATTTATTGTTTTCAGCAAAGATGCAAGAGGATGGGTCCATGCCAGACCACCTATTTTGGATAAAAGATCTCCAAGACCAGCTCACTTCCATTAATAAAAAGGTGGATGACGATGATTTGGTGGCATTGATTATGAACAGTTTGTCATCCTCGTATGAGTCATTTGTGGAAGCTTTACATTTGATGGCCAAAAGCCAGACCCTGACATTTGATCAAGTGAGTTCCTATTTGCTGCAGAAGGAATGCAAACAGACACAAGCAATTGAGTCCAGTTTTGGACAATCAAAGAGTACATTGACTTCTTAGTTGAAGGGGAAGTGGAAACGGCACTCTGATGAATCTTCCAAATACCAGGTGAAATGTCATTACTGTTATAAGTTTGGGCATCTCAAAAAGGATTGCCGGAAGCAACGGTATGACTTTTCCAAATAGAAAAAAAAACATTATGGAGGAAAGAGATTATGGAGAGAATGCTCTCTATTGTCTTACAACATCATGCTTGAATGACAGTGCTACCATTTGTTAAATCATCGACTCCGGCACATCCAAACATTTTTCATGTCAAAGGGACTACTATGTATCATTTACTGCAATTACAAATTGTCCAATTCATTTGTATTGGTTGGAGAGTCACTTGTAATAAAGGGATAGAAAACGTAAGCATTGTGTTAAATAATGTTTGAAATACATTACTAAGGAATGTTAGATATGCTCCTAGCTTGTATAAGAATCTCTTATTTGTTCATCAGTTAATAGAGAATCCCACTATTGTTGTAAATTTCTCTCGGAGTATTGTCTTGTATCAGATGTGAAACAGGTATGGGTGATTTCCCTAGGCATTGGGCAAAGTGGCCAATATAGGCTAGTTGACTCTACTACAGTCAACTTAAAAGTACACATGGATAGAGAATCCACCATAAAAATGTGTTGGAGGATGCCTTTCGTCATAGGATTGTTGACCCTATTCCGGCCAACCTACATGCACTAGTTGTGGAGGGAATATCCACTAATGTACAAGAGACAAATAATTTATGTATGGACAATGAAATGCTCAAATTACAGGATGTGCGAGAGACACGAATGTCAAGAAAAGACACGCAAAGAATTTTGGAGGGAGACTCCACTATCCAGAATGCACCAAAGGTGCATGGTGAGATGGCAAGACAAGCCACTCAATCACAGGCAATGGCTCAAAGGACAGAAGAGCCTGGACACTTTGCTCATCTTGTTGCAAAAGGTTTTTCGCAACAAGGGGAATAGATGAGTAATAGGAGGAGATAGTTATTTCCCTATCACTACAAAGATAGTTATTTCCTATGGACTATGGTGATCTCTATCTTCACTTTTGTCCTTTTAAGGAGCAAGCTACAGATCTAATGACTAAACTTGTTGATCCTATCTTGTTTGTAAAAATTTGGGACAAACTTGGAGTTGTTTCTAGTTTAGTCATTAAGAGGGAGTATTAATATATATCTTAATATATTAGTTAGTGACTTAACAAACTACTAGTTATCCACTAACTAATGTTCAATGAAAACCTTAACTATTTTGTAACCACTTCTACCATAACTAAATGATGGACACACAAACTCCAAACTGTGCATTCCAATTTCTCTCATTCTTTCTTTGTTCACATTATCCACTCAGTTAGGTGCAACAAGATGGCAGATAAAAAGGTGGAGGATTCAGTCTGTGTATATTCCAACTTGCGCCTTCTAACACACAAGCAGGATGAGCACAAGCAAAGGGAAACAATGCGGTGGGACATCAACCCGGACACTCCTGACTTGGATGGTTCCATTGCCAACCTTACATTTCTACATATCTAGCAAGTTCTTCACACGACCAGCATGGCAGAGCTAGTGGGAGTGGCACTGCTATTGTCTGTGGTTCTAATGAGCGACGTGATGATGCAGATGAAGACATTCAAGTGGAATAGGAATATAACGAATAGGCTGATTCAGATTGATGATGCAGATGAAGACATTCAAGACTAATTCTAAGTTTGACCACTGAATATCATAACATTTGGCATTGAATTATCAGTATGTTTTGTGGTTATTTAACTTATTTTCAAATATTTTGTTTACTTTATGCATAATATGTGGTTAATTTTGCTTATTTGGCTATATTTTTAATATTTTATATATAATTGTACAGCTGTAACCAAAAACATATCCAGGGCCCCAAAAATGCTGTAGTGGCATATCCGATTCTTTGTATCCAAACCCAAAACAAATCTGCTACTTAGTATTTGATTAAAGAATGTTTTTACACTAAGTTGCATGAATCAAAACACCTCAAATACGAGGCCATAGATGATGGAATCCTTCAACCACCCACCATAGCATAGACACAGAAAACAAAACGACTACACACACACACACATGCACATAAAACTAACTAACTAAGCAAAGAATACGACAAATGAATGAAAAAATACATTTTGGTTATCACAACATGCACTTTTGAGTTTGTCATACCACAATCTAAATAGCACACAATTTATCATATACATGTTTCTGTAGTAACTAACATGCTTTTAATGACAAAAGATTCAAGAGTCCAAAGGTAACATTTTAATTTCTACATCATTATGAGCTAATTTTGGTTGCAGTATGTAAAAGGCTGCCAAATCAATGGTTTTTTATTTAATTTGGTTAGTCAAGTGAATCAGTGCAATTCTGAAAACGTCGCATAAATAGGTCTGTGTATTGGGAAAATCTTTTGTTTAGATGTGTTTATTCTATCAATAGCATTGGCTTAGTACAAATTCAAATGAAATCATTCATGCAAATATTATGCATCCGTTTTTTGTTCACAATTCATGAAAGTTATAGATTACCTTTTATTTTCAAGGAGTAATGTCTGAGCAGCTTTAAAACAATTGGTTTTGAGAACTATATCTTTAAGAGGAGTTTGGGAAGCATTCCAGCATACAAAACCTATCAAACATAGTCTAGGGGTAGTTTTGCAGAAGGTTTCCTACACAATTGGCTTTTGGCCATAACAAATATGCACATCTAATTATGGGCATGAGTGATATGCATGTTTTTCAATGTAGTTCATTTTGTTTTTTTCATTTGTAAGCAATTTTGTTTTAGAAAAAAATTCTATTAAGGGGCATAGTGTGGGCTCAAAGAGGACACACTTTACCCCTAAAAACACAAGAATTTTGCTGAGAAGGGGCGGGAACAATTGAAACCTTGTCAAAAACTTGTCAGAATAATTTGCAGGGGAGTTTCCAAATTGGAAAATCCTGACAAAAACTTCTTTGGGCTTTCCAACCATACTTTCCTTTCCTAAACATTTTTAAGTCTGGTATATTGTCTAAAAGAGTTGACAAGCATACTTTTATTTAATGATTTGATCCATATTGACTCAAATTTACCGTTGTATGACCAAACAGACAAATGTTGACAAGTACTTTTGCTTGTTAACTTTCACTGGGAGCTCACAGCAAATGGAAGTTAGGTGACTTGCATCAGGAAATTTGTATGGGGCAACATCCAAGGTTTGTAATAAATGGGACTTCTCTTATTTGTAAACTGAAAAAAATTATATATGTGAAGCAAGTACCTAGAGCACAGTGTGATAAAATTGATCATTACATTGTTACAAATGGATTTACCCATTCCATCCATACCCCAACTTGTATATTCAACATGCGAAGCGATTTTGCTAACAGATTTACCAATCTTCGTATTGAAGACAAGCCATGGTGGCTGGTGCTCCCATTTCCTTAGGACTGATCTAGTTGTTGATGGTCACAACAAACAATTCTTTGGGAAATCTTGACAATGGAGGGTCGTCAGTATGCTTTCAGGTAAGGAAAAACTTCACATTGAGTAATAACAAACTAACGATATAATATAAAGGAGAGCCGTCACTATGCCTAGGGACTCCGACCTTGGGGCAAGGAATAAGTGCCCATTGAGAAATAACAAAATGAGTTGATCATACAACGCGTACAGTCCATTAACTCTTAAGGAAACATGACGTTAAAGCAAGCATCTAGTAAGTCCATTGACAAATGATGATGTCCTCATGTTTGTCTAAACTCTAATATGTTGGTGATTTTATAAGTATGAGGCATAACATTGACATGGTACTCATTCTGAACCAAAACCTTAAGAAATCTTTCGATATGACAAACTCTGGATCCCAGGAGGTATCTAGGGGACAATACTATACAGTTTTAGAATGTAGATGTCTTATGTGCAGAAGCAATACTGAATAAGTATTTAGGAATGAACATTCAGATGGCTATGCATAGGAAATATAATAGAACTGGAACAACAAAGTTTATTAATCCATGCCTTAAGTACATGACATACTCTTGAACGAAATGTATGGTTGTCTATTTTCACTAGCTGCTCTATGTTCTGATATGCTATGCTCCCAGGAGGTATATAGGGGACAACACTCTACACTTTTGGAATGTAGATCTCTTATGTGTGGAAGAAATACTGAATAAGTATTTAGGAATGAACATTCAGATGGTTATGCATAGGAAAAATAATAGAACTGGAACAACAAAGTTTATTAATCCATGCCTTCTGTACATGACATACTCTTGCAAAAGATGTATGGTTGTCTATCTTCCACTAGCTGCTCTATGTTCTGATATGCAATGCTAATTATCTATCTTAATCTAGATATGTGTATACAGCATTACACATCTGCAAAGGCTAAAAGAACCATTATGTTAGATGAAATGGTTGCTCTTCTTCGTGACTCATCGTCTCCAAGAGGAGCACCTTGAACCATATGGGAAGCTCTGCCCCTTTAAGGAGGAATGCAGCAACACCATTGGCTCTTGGTGGTACCACGCCCAGCAAGTTGACCTTAGCAGTTAGGTTTGTGTGGAACCCTGACAAAGTAAATTATGAAGACAGCATAAGGTTCGGCACGTGCTTGGATGGCGCCATGTCTGATATGCCCAGATTATCGTGCTGATGTGCACCAGTGAAATGTTAGTGTGGCATCTACTGAAGAATAATTGATGATCTTGGAAAAATGTAGACCCTTGGGGAGTGTTCGACAGTACTGCAGACCATGAGATATAAGTTGCTATTACTGCAGGCTGTGAGAATGGGTTTTGTGGCATCGCTAGAACTAGAAGTTGTTTTGGAGAATCCATCTGGATCACTTGGGCTTTTGCAATAGTTCTTTGTTATTCAGATTTTGCAACTAGAGGATGGAATTTTTCTGTTACAACCTAAATTTGCCTTGAATATAGTAAGGATGATCAGCATACAAGAAAATAAATTTGCATCTACTTGTCCTAAGTATGGAGTTGAGTCCTCCTACCTCTCAGAAAGCCAAGTACAGACAATTGATGGGCCCAATATACTTGACTTACAGATGATCAGATATTACCAATGAAGTTCAATAGAAGCCATAGTTTTTCCTTCAATTCACCAAATCAATTACGCACAACTAGCCAGCCTCAACAAAATCACAAATGATACCAAAAGAAAAATTGCACTGCACTGAAGTACAACATATTCCAAAAGGGAACACACAATGAAATAAGGACCAATTGGTGATGAAATGCAGGTCTCTGCACACTTAGAAGAGGTATAGTCATGCCAATAAATAATAAATACCCTCAAAACGTCAATACCTAATGCTTTTGACTTACACAAAAAAATAAGGAAAATAGGAGATATTCAAGCATAAGGAAATGACAGGAACATGTGCAGAAAAAAATTATCAACCACATTCAAATACCACATAAGGGGTGAGTATTAATTTTCCAAATGCACAAAGAAAAATATATCTATCTTACACAGAAGTACACTATGAATACATCAGACAGATTGTAGCAAATATGACTATGAATCAAAAAATCGTAATTAGAGAAGATAAAAGATACACTGGATTTACACATTCCATCAAAAAAATAGTAATGAAGCTGCACATGACAAATGTATATGGAAATAGAAAAGGAAATAGGAGACCTCTGAAGAAAACATTATTAGAGAAGGGAAATAGCCAGCTACACGTTGACAGAACATCATAAAACAGCTAAGATTCCCAGAACAAAACAAACAAGAAAGAAACTATATTAATGTCCATGAAAGACCAAAGTCGGTCTATTTAGAATAGAAAGTACAGCCAGCAACAAAAGTAAGATAGAGTTAAAATGAGCTCAAATGTCTTAAAGAAACAAGAGGAAACAAGCTAAAATATAAAAACACAACTAAGAAAGTGGCATGCTCATCTAGTTAAAGTGGTTAAATTGAAACAGAACAAAACTTCACAGGTCATCCTTGCTTGATAGTGCACTATCCTCATGCATCACAAAGACAATGTGTTTCACAAAAATAAAAACAAGGCACACTTGACCCTTAAAGGCCAAATTAAAATAAAATATGTTGAGACAGGTTCCAAATCAATTTGTTGAACTTGATACATCAACATTTTAAAATGTGGAAAAAACCCATTCTTCAATGATAAATAGATGCAATGATCAATATTAAAAATATGTTAACCATAGGCAATATAAGTTACCTGGGCAGCATGACTATGGATAGTGTCCAATATATATTTCTCATAACCAGATTCTAAGTGACGTCTTGCCCCAATGACCATAACCATTTTTCTTGACAGATTCTTTGGTGCTTCTTTATCTTCCCCTAGCAATGCCTGCAAGAAAATGTTTCAAGAGAAAACCAGAAATATATATTGACAAAATTAACTTAAAAATCATTTTACACAAAATTCACAAAGGTCTGAAAACTAAGTTAAAAGGCAGCGTTTTATTGCAAGATATTCAACTATGATGACACAAACAAGAACATCAAAGATACCATGAAACAATTATACTTTAAAGCTTAAAATATGCTCATCAAAAAGGTTACCTGAAGCAAATTCCATATCTTCTCCATGCTAACAGATTTTGCCAGATGTCTCACTGGCTAGTTCCTCATAAGCTGTTTTGAAAGCCGTTGCCACCTAAACGTGTGAAGTTAAGGTTAAGTATAAAAATCAAATTCCAGGCAAGGCCAAACTTAATGAACATTTATGATGTAGCTAAACATCATTTTAATTCATGACTTTACTCTTCAGCCATCATTAGAGTTCCTTGCTTGTATATTACTATATACAATTGGTCATAAGTTGGAATTACAATCCACATATTGGCATATCGCTCACAATTCCAGCTGACAATAATAAAATATATATGCAATGGAAGGAAACAATGAAAATGTGATGCAAATCAAGGGTAATCCAAATTTAATTTCCAATTGTGTCAAAGATATTTACAGATGCAGCATGCAGAAAGTAGACACATTCATCCCTAATGCAGTAAAATCTACAAAAATAAATATTCGACACTTGCACTATCATAAAACACCTAAAACTAGAGTCACCTTGAAAGGAAGTCCACGTTCTCTTGCAGCATTAAGATTCCTCACCACATCTGCATAAGCTGAAGCCTTCTTTTCTAAAAAAGGTTTCTCAGTGGCTGGAACTAAATCCATACTTTGTGCACCTTGTGAGAGATGGGTAGTCGTTGCAACTGATGATCTTCTAACACTTTGACTTATACCAGCCGAAGAGATACCGTCATTCGTTTTAGAAGTGGTTGGAAGACGACTTAGATTATGTAAAAATCCTGCTTCTCTTTTTGCCAATCATCCTACTCACAGGTTAAACGAGTACGCAAATTAATAGAAACCTGCTATACAGTTATAAAATTAATTTTATACAAACAATAAAAAGGAACAATACAAGTTCTCTCACAATGATAATACAAACTTCATACGAGACGAGTGCAGAGACACTATTTTAGTCACAGCAAAGCCTAAGAAGTTGAACAAAATGATAATGTCTGCCATTAAGTAGTAATTCAATCACATAACGTCCCAATATCCATAAAATAAAATATCTGAAAATGTCACTATTTTACTGATTCAAGCCAAAATGCAGACGCACAATATTTACATAACAGATGTCAAGGCTAACCAATTTGCTCTGTATTTAACAAAGCACATCCCGCCTACAAAACACTTTCGAGTTGAAATAGTTGAATGGCTAGAATTTGTAATGTCCCCATTTCCGAGCAGGTGGCCTAGGAGGCCTTTCATCCGTCTTAGCCTTGGTCATGCCCAAGGGGCTAGTGACGTTGATGGTTATTGGGTATGGTTTGCACCTTCATTTCACTTATAGGTTATGTTTCGACGTTGGACACGTACTTTGAGGTGACTTAAGTGAAATACAGTTGTGAGATGCTCCCCTAAGGTACTTTATGTTATATTTAGTCGATGACTTAAGTAATGGGTGAATATATGGTACTTTATGTTCTAATTCTTCGTTGGGGTGACTTAAGTGCATTTTTGGCATGTGGGGAATAAAGTGACTTAAGTTATTTTAATTAATTAAAGAAAAGACCCAAGGGGTGATTAGGGTTCTTTTGGGCCTTTTGTTGCAATGAGAAGTTATAAAAGGAAGCGCTTGGGGGAGAATAGGGATTCATTCATACACTCACCTATTTTGATATTGGAGCAACTGTTGTTTGCACTTTCTTTGCTTGTGGAGTAAGATCCCACGGAACCCTAGCTTTGGTGGTGAAAGATCCACACCTAGCTCACAGAGCACTCTTCGGTGGGGAAAGATCCACACCTAACTCACAAAGCACTCTTCGGTGGTGAAAAATCCTGCCTAATTTGCTATTTTGGAGCTTTATTCAAATTTTTGGATCAGATCTGGAGAGTAATCAGAAATTCAATTTCAGAGTAAGAGGACAACCCTTCATCAAGGGTTTCAGTTCAAATTTGGAACAACTATTTTCTAGGGTTTTATCTACTCGGTTCCTGATTTGCAACAATGTTTTTTAGGGTTTCCAGGTGTCCTTTTCCAGATCTGGAGGTTGGGTTCTCTTCTATATCATTTGTAGATGTTATTTCTAGAAATTCAGATTTTTATCTATTGTATTTGCAAAGTTATGAATTTTTGAAGATTTCCAGCAGTTTAGGGCATTCTAAAAATTATTGGCATTCATATACTATTTAGAAAAATCCAAAAACATTTTCCTAGTCTTTGTTATCATTGTAGCAAGCTCTATATAAATTTTCGTGGGATTTGGATAAGTATTTTGTGAGTTATCAATAAAATTCAGTTCGCTGCCCTAGTTGGCTTAATTCCAGAAAAACCAGAATTTTTATTTGCTGCAAATTTTTATATATTTTGTGGATTGTAAGTCATATCCCTCAAGGGATATTTCAGAATTTGAGAGCATAAACTTAAGTTCCTCTATTCAAATAAAAATACAACAAACTGGAGTAAACAGTCTTGAGGAAGGCCAACCACACCTCAAGAACTTGCAACATATAGTTATCAAAATTCCGCAAATTGTCCCTTTGGGCTGCTTGTATCGCTGAAAGCATTGCCATTTCATGAACCTGATAAAATTAATACAAGTTAGGACCTGTCACTATTTAGAAACAAATACAGCCCTCGCATTCTTATAAAATGGTATACACAACAGAAAAGACACAATCGTGAGTCCAAACATAGCCAAACAATTTTGCCAAATCCAAACAAAATATCCAAAAGAAACCATGCAGAAAACAAACTAATAGGATTCATAGGCTTATTACAAAAGATGTGGTGCAAACATGCAGATCCATTTTTAAGTCCACGTGGAGGATGCCAAGACTTCAGATTTGGGAGGCCGTGTGAAGCGGTCACAAGGTATGCCAAATTTTAAGGAAGAAGTTCAAACTTTGATGAAAATTTATCCTTTTTGAAACTTAACTCGAACTTTATCCATTATTTTTACATGTAATGATTTTGACATGCTTTTGCATTGTTTTATTATCATAAATATGTGTGTCGGTATACATATACCAACTGAAAGTAGAGGACGTAAAGCTCTTCCCGATGACATTTTTATGCATTTTTAAGAAAATTAAAATGATTAAAAAAAAAAAAAAAAAAAAACTTTTCTTCACAGACATTGTTTTTTCGAACGTTATCCATTGATAAACTTGAACCAAACTTCATCCTCATCGAACATGAACTTGAACCTTGTGACTTAGGTGTGAAGTATCTCAAGATATCCGGTTGGTAAGCAAAGTGAAGGGACTGAAAACATAAATCTTGGAAGTCCGTGTTGAGGTTGTCAACACTTCCAATTTCGACATCAAAGCAAAAGACAAGACATCTTGATGTTATAATGAGGGCATCCTACAGTCCAAGTGCTCGGATTAAAAATGTCGAGGGGAAATCCAAAAACCTCGTGACTTAGGTATGAAGTATCTCAAGGTATCCAGTTGGTAAGCAAAGTGAAGGGACTGAATACATAAATCTTGGAAGTCCGTGTTGAGGTTGTCAACACTTCCCATTTGGGCATCAGACTGAAAGACAGGACATTTTGATGCTTATAATGAGGGCATCCTACAGTCCAAGTGCTGAGATTAAGAATGTCATGAGGGGACATCCAAATTTTGAAAAAGAAATCATTCTACTGAGGGGTACATCTGCTCAATAAGGCAACGTCTTAAGGGTGTATGTGCTCAAGAAGAAAGCGATAAGTTTGTGCATAGAAAGTGGATGTACTGATAATTTGGTTAATTGCTTTGAAGGAGGATATCCACATGAATTATTTAAGTCCTAATTGTCCCAGTCGGGTGTTTAAACACCGTCAATATTGGCTCAGCACATTGTGCCAAAACTTCCAAGTGAGGGACTATAACCATAGGATGTCTGTTTGGATGTTAGATGAATGCAAACGACATGACTTTTGAGTTGATAGCAGATCATTTAGCATGAAAATTATTTTGTAAAACACAAGCATTGGGGAAGGAAATATAGAAGGAAAAACTAAATAATGGAAATTAGCACTAACATTACGGTTGCAAACAACTGGCCAGAGAAATAAAAATGCAGGTTCCGAGGCAGCGGTTGAGCAAGATGCTGAAGTCTGGAGGAAAAGGTAGATGTTAGCCCTTTGTGATTGAGTATTTACATTTTTACTTTGGTGGTGTTTTTAGTAAGTACACTAAGGTGTGTTGTGTTACAAAAGTCTTAATGATATAGTTCACGTAAGATGGACGTCAGTTGATGACACAGTTGATGTAAACACAAATGATAGTACACGTGGCAAAGGAGCCAAAGGTAAGCAGTAACATAATGAGTGAGTGATAGTAGATACAATGTTTTTACATGAGAAAAAGATGTAATATATTTACATCCCAGCCTGACCATCAATCCTCCTGGTTTTATGAGAAGCCCCCTCCAGGATAAGGGGACTTTTTCACTTTACCTTATAAATATTGTTAGAATTTTTACCCCTGAAGTTTTAGCCTCCTGACAAAACTTGGGAGCCAACTGAGACTTGTCAATTTGCCTGCACCAAGGGCATAAAGGACTACAAAAAGCACCCAGAGCAATGAATGGGTCAATGAAAAGCTATGTCACAGAAAAAAACATTCTATATGAGGTCCCTTTAATGATCGGAACCACCAGAACACCAAGAAAAGGAAAAAAGGAACTTTGCATTTGACCAAAATTATCACCTTTGCTATGAAAAACACCCAGAGCAATAGCTGAGTCAATGAAAAGCTATGTAACAGAAAAAAATTACCTCCTGGAGCTAAGAATTTTTCAAACAAATATCCTCTGGCATGGCAAAATCAAAATGCAGACATTTGTCTTTTGTTATTTTTAAATAACCGGGAAACAGTCTATGTGAGGTCCCTTCAGTGATCAGAAACACCAGTACACCAAGAAAAAGAAAAACCAAAACATTGCATTTGACCAAAATCACAAATAACCTTTATTTGGAGTCCATCATGAGGATATGAAATCCTTTAGCACCAGACCACCACAGTGCCAAAGGATTTCACGTAATAAGCTACTTAATTACACTGATGAGTCATTGGTAATCATCAGCTCCCAGCTGGTGTGTCTTATTAGTTGCATGTGACATCATTATAGAGTATCCTATGCAGACTATTGAAGAGACTAGTTCCAATGTGAGCATCATCCCCACTTTGCCAATTGGTCATTCATGTACTTCCATTGCTTACAAGAACTAAAAACGTATCATATTTAATCTCATGTGGTTTTGTTCTCCACTTGATATAGTCATGCATATTTTATGTGAATGTGTGCATCACCTAAAGCGATTGCGCTTATCTTATGTGAATGAATGCATTACTGTGATTAGATGGCGTCTGTCTTCACTACCGATAATCCACTAAACATGAACCTGGGAATGAGAAGAATGCATGCTTTCAAAACAAAAAGGTAGCTAACTATACTAAAACAGAAATACAGAAAGAAAATGAATAAAATGGAGTTTGCAAAGACAAAATACAACCCACACAAGTCTGAAATTCAACGCCATTAGTTATAGATGCAAAAATGGAAGAGCCTGTGGATGTTATAAAGATCACATACCAATCTCACAAGGTACCACACCAAGTTCAATAAGAGTGGGTTTCAATCTTCTTGAACCTCTTAAAAGTTGCTGATCAACTGATACCCACTCTTCTGACATGAAAAATGATAATAATCTTTTTCAGGGAAGTGCTCTAAGATATTAAATCTTAAACAGGATATCATGATCTCAATGACCATATTGCATTCATATTGACTAAAGCTGATTTTAATATAGAGACATTTTAATTCAATTCATTATGTTGACCTTCATGGCTAATAAACTCTCCAAGAGAGCATGTTCTCTTGGTTTTATTATAAAATTAAGCAAAACGTTTATTTACTAATTGAAAATTTATTCACATTTAAACACCACATATACAAAATAACAATTAATTGAATGAGGACATCTATTGAACAATACAAAAGATGCTGAACTAATGGATTACATTCAAGATAGGATAAGAATCAAAACAAAGCATTATGGAGAATATTTGCAAAACTAAACTCTCTTTGCTGCATGCCCAACTCACTTTGGATACAATTTCAAAAGAAAAATGACAAAAGCACAAGTAGAAGACTGATATACGAAAATTTGACAAAGAAAATAAAATCCAATCATTAATTCAACAAATTGAGATGCTCTCCCAGATAAAGCGGTCAACCTGAGTAAGCTAGCTGGCCATCCCCACCCCCAAATGGATGGTCTAAATCAAATTTCGATGGGCTTCTAGGGGTAACCTTAGAAAGGTAAGGATTGGTATCGTGATCAATGATCTTGAGACAACTTTTGAGGAGTTTTTGCTATCCACATAGGCACCCATACAAAAATCAAACTTTAGCGGTTGGATTGGTGGAAGGCCATACGTTGGCGCAATCCCTTGGCATCCATCATCTTATGGTCAAAGGAGACTCTGAAATTATTATAAATGCAATTACAAAGGGTTTCTGCGCTAAAAGGAGGTTACTCTCAACCTCCTCCTCTAAAGTCAAGTGGAGTGATTGCTTCGGAGAAGCAAACCAGACGGACTTTTTAGCTAATCAAGGGTAGAACCTCCAAGGCTCACTTTCCAGTTCTTCCTCTAATTGATGGCCTGAGATAGGTCCTTGATTAAGGAAATATTTAGCACCCTGAGCCACACCAATCCCCATCCCATCAGCCCCTTCCCCAGAAAAACCTTGTCATAATCTTTCAATGCTAGATGGATGAGGCATTCATGCAAGGATGGTTGACTTCCCTCAGCTCACACAAGAACCAAATATTTTGGTCTTGTCATTACTTCTCCTCTCTAAGGAAAATTTTTTAATTGCGGCATGTCATTGTTATGGTATTTTGTCGTGGGTTAACTTGAAAATTGGTGGATTGTTTGAAAACGATGGCACAGAGCTCAAAAGGAAAGGGCATTGCAGAGGATGGGCATGGCAGTCCTATCTCTAATCATTTACTGGAGGCAGCATTTGGGACTTGGATGGTGGCGTCACCTTGGACAAACAAAGGATAAAATACAACACTGACTCCATGCATGAGGATTTCTCCAACCAGTTGTCCAAGAAAATAAACGTTAAAGAAACTAAGGCATTCGTCCAAGATGTGTTTTGGATTCTGAGAAGAAACAGAATGTGTGGGTCACAGGAGCTGCAAAAGAGGATTTGTAGGTGATGAAGAAACAGATCAATCAGATGGATAAGGATGCAGACAAGTGATAGGAAAAATTGCTAGCATCCACACGTGTATCAGGAAGCTCTACCTTATCCGAAAATGTTTATTTATCAGTGGCAAGCCATGAATAACTCCCAGCCCTGTTGACTGCCCTCGCTTCCCTCTCTTGAGTGTAGCAGCCAAGTTGGCTGGTCTCCACTGAAGCATAAAAGAGGATGCACTGCCAAAGCCAAAGCTTAACTTTGGAAGTTATGCAATGCCAAAGCTACCAAAGAGCTCTTCTGCCCAACTTTCCAAGCAGGAGATAGCTTAATATAAGATAACTGATGAGAAGCTTGCAGCTACTGGAGAGATGCATGATGCAGCAGGATGAAGTAAGCACATGGAATTGCCCTTCTGATAGTCAGGTTTAACCCTCGTATTTATTTTTGTTTTCACATGTCACTCAGTGGGATTTTCTGTCAGCATCTACTTTATTGTTGCTTAGATACAAACAGTTTAACTCTCGTATGATAGTTGTGGTATCCAAAACTATGATGATTTAAACTCTTATTTGTTTGGGGCTCATGTGTCCTGGTGACCTGTTCCCAGGCAAGAATGTAGTTTTGAGATTTCTGCTAGATTTCACTTTCAGTTAATAGGTCAGCTGGTGATTTCCAAGGATTTCCTCGTGGTGTTTTGGAGAGGGACCCATTTTTAACACTGATTCATCTAACACATAAAAACTGGAGATGTTCAAGAAGCAGTGAACAAATGACAAGCAGAAGAATATGTTTATGGCAATAACATTGGCATGTTTTTAAAATCGACATTTTGAACATGTAATGTAGTTCAGAACCTCGATTTCAAAACTATACCACAGCGATTGCCAGAATAATCTTCTTCAACAATTATGGACCCTGGAAACCTGAGATCAACAACAGCTATTTACTAAAAAAATCAAGAAAAATCCAAAACACATAGATCCTTATACTCTTTTTGCTTGCAATTACAAATATACAATTAAAAATTCATCAGTATAGGTATCTAAAAATAAGAAACTAAGAAAGAAAATAAAAGAAGAAATTGTATTGAGTGCTATCTTCTCCACTGCACTTTGATTTGCCTATTTTTTATATCGTTTAACTCATCTTCATTTTATAAGTACCTGCTGAACATGCTCCTCCACACTTGCTGCATCAACAGGAAAGACATCCTCGAAAGTTGTCTACCACAAATCATCAAAAACAACAAATCAGTACACAAAAATATGATACAATAAGTAATTTAGCAAAAAAGAAAAATGATTTCAAAAAACTATTTGATTAAATATCAAAATAAAGATGATTTTACTTTGACATCTTGATAATCAAACAAGAAAGAATAATTGACAAATAAGCTGCTACTGACAAACTTGTTCATCACCTAGCCAGTGACCACTATCCAGCTCAATTAATTGGAAAGCTGTTAGAACCGAGGTAGCCGGTACAGATATGGGTATGGGGTCCCAGTACACCAGTATGGCAAAAGCATTGTCAGGGCTTGTGTACAGCTTAGAGTATGGCCGTACAAATAATATGTAACATATTAACACATATAACAAAATATGTAAAATTAACCATATAATATGCATAGAGTAAACAAAATAAGCTAAATAACCACAAACATACTGATAATTCAATGTTAAATGTCATGATATTCATTGATCGAACTTAGAACAAGTACATTGTGCAAATGTTACAATGTATACGCAAAAATCAAAACAGCTCAGCAATTCGTAATATTAGCAAAATGATGTAGTTTCAGCCCTAATCAACCCAAAATCTAAGGTGATAGAGCAAATGTGCAATGAGAGGTAAGTGTGCTATGTGAGGTAAATGTGTTGTTTAAAAAGAATTTGGGAGAGTCATTTAGGTTGAGGATGTTTTTTGAATACTTTGAAAGTCCTTTTTGTGACATATTATACCATTAGAAATTTAAAAATGGAAATAAAAACTGTTTTGTGGGTTAGTACACTGGGTTCATGCTGTACACTGGTTTGCACAGGGGACTGTAGGTTGGCAGAAAGGCAGAAAGTACGTGGATATGTTCCAACGTACCCAAACCAGGTATGGTACCTGCAGCCTGTACAGACATACCAGTTAACGTAGGTTAAAACCAATCAACTCTTGGGCCTCATTATTTTTTCAACTTTTCATAAGGGAAAGATTTGTCAATAATATTGAGCTGATTAAAGCAATTTAAAAGAGTGGGTCAAGCAATTTCAGGTACCGAGAATTTTGCAAATATATGATTAACAGATAAGCAACAATTTGAAGAAATAATGAATAACATTCGAGCTCTATCTTCTTCGTTGCACACTTCACAGGCTACACAGATTTCACTTCCAATTTCATTGCACTCGATTAAGCCTGGCCTGTTTCAAATATAAATTTCTGTAGGAAACATATCATTGTTTCCAAAGTGATGCAGGTGTGGGTACAGGGGTAGGTTTATATTTATATGTATGTCATTGTGTAAATGATTAAAATGAAAATGAACAATTATACCAAAAAATGAAAGTGAGACATTGAACAACAACGTTCAAGAAATGCATGTATGTCATTGCATAAACAATTAAAATGAAAATGAACAGTTATACCAAAAATTAGACGATCAAAATGAAAATGAACAATTATACCAAAAATGAAAGTGAGACATTGAACAACCACGTTCAAGAAAATGTCATTGAGTAAACAATTAAAATGAAAATGAAGAATTATACCAAAAATGGAAGTGAAACAGTGAACAACCACGTTCAAGAAATGCAACAGTGCTAGAAATGAAAACGAAAATGATATTATATTAATGTTCACAAATGACAAAACTAGAAAATATTCAATAGCATTTACAATTTAGTCCAACTGATCTGTCAACCAAAAAAAATATAAGGGTGACTTAGCATTCAAAGTGCAAAAATATTAATAAAGATGTTAAATTTGTGACAATATTAAATTTAAGGGAAAATAGTAAAATAATTAACCAAAAGTAGCCTATGCCACAATGACATCAGCATTTTGTAAAATTTTCCTATTCATCCTCACATTTCTGAATCTGAGCCCCACCTCTAAGACCTTTAATAAGCTACTCCATAGAGCTTACCAGAATTTCAATGTTTTTCAGCGGCAAGTAATGATCACCACTAATATGATTGCTGTCAACTCATTATTTTGGCTTATTGTGACTTGTTCAATTGATTTTGCTTTAGGTACATCAATAAGGATAATGATGGTAGTAGTTTTGTGTGGACTTTCATCACTAGACTGGTTTTGCAGACCTGCTGTATTGATTGCTGCCCATCTCACAAACATCTTGTGTAAATTCCCAGCAGTTTTAGGCTATTCACAAAACCCTAGTCACACTTCTTTCATAAATTAGTCCCTTTTATTTGGAGAACATTAATCAGCTTTCACAATGCACATTGCTATCCATTTGAAACAAAAAATTAAAGATGTTAACCAAAAGTAGATTTATGCCAGCAAGTTCTTTCATCCTCCTTCTCACGTTTATGAATAAGTTAGCTCTCCTTGAACAATAAGGCCGCCTTTCAACCTCAAGGAGGATATGAATTAGTCCCATTTATTTGGAGAACATTACTTACAATGCACATTGCTATGAAACAAAAGTTAAAGATGTGTAGATTTATAGCAAGTTCTTTTCCTTCTTTTAAAACACATCAAGGAATTTTCCTCCCAAGTCACTCAGCCCTAAGTCATCTTTCTATGTTTTGCATTTCTTATGGATTGAAGATGTCATCATCATTTACCTGACTATCTCCAGCATTGTTGGTCACATGAACTGAGGATTTCCCTTGCCCAGTTGAGGGTGTGTTCTAACCAGTTATAAGTTGAGACTAACCATATTTGTGGGGTGACACGATTTGCCATCTCTGCCTGCTCCAAGAGGTTGAGATTGAGGAGCACTTTGCTTTTAGGTCTCCTATAGTGTGAGATCTAGGGGAGATACCACTGTCCGTACAGAGACTTCAACAGCTTTTTTATCTACTTTCTTTCAACACTGTGACCAGTGATGCCTAGCCATTTTTCTTCTGGAGGTTGTTATTCTCAAATGTAGATCCTCGGAAGGAACCCCTAGAACTGTGAAGCAGATTATGTCCTTCATGCAGATGTGACAGCATTGGTCTCCTCGTTATATTTATCAACTCCATGTTTCTTTGAGGGGTCCCCATCCTTCCCTCACAGGACTATTAATACTCGTTTTATGTCTTATGGATCGGGGTTCAACCACTTTAGGTTTAACCCCTATTTGTTTGCCTTTCTTTTGTACTTTGTGTTTAGTTACATTTTATAAACCTGTAGTTTTTCTTTTTGACTAGTAATCTTTTAAAACTAACTGTAGTTTTTACTCTCACTGACCTATTTTGGTTATTCACAAAAATTAAAATAATTTCTTTCTTTCTTCAAAGAGAGAATATAGTTTCAAGTGCTTCAATTCCTAAATTTGAGAGTAACCATGTACCAAGGTAAGATAATGTAATCATTTATCTATTATGTCACATAAATCCAAAATAGTATCAATATCATTCCACACAATAATGGTGAACAGAGCTGAAGAAAAATAGTGGAATCAATAGAGAACAAATAAAAAATGAGCAGAGTTGCATGCGTGTGTATACGGATATGGATACTGCTAAGTTTTAAGACCCCCTGAAATGCATACAGTTGGATATGACATATACATATATATATATATATATGAAAAGAAATATGTTTGTAATAATTATCAATTTTAAAATATAAAGAAATTCATATATTAGACTAAAAATACACGCAAATTACACATTCACAGCCCATGGGAAAGTAGGAAGTTGAGTATTTCATGGATTTTTAAAATAATTATATGTTGTGCAGACCGAAGGAAAATAGATGAAATGAAAGAAAAGAAGCAAAGTAAGCCAAAGGAAACAGATAAAATGAGATCATAGCAGATTTTTGAAGGAAACAAACCAATCAACACTCATTCACCTCCACATCCTCAGTTATTGCTGCTAAAATGCATTATAAAGGTTCTCTGTAGTTTTCTTATAGTTTTTAGCCTTTTGAAGGGGTTTTTTTAAGTTTTTTTTTTTCAACTTTTAACTCAGATATGGCTACAATTGGCCTGCTCATTGTAACCAGCTGTATCTATTACAGTACAGTTATGGGTTCGTATCTGGATACAGTATTCGGGCAGTATTTGAGTTGAGTCGTACCAGTATCTGTGTCGGGCACACAGATATGTGTGCCCTATCAGTAGGGATGTTGTATCCTGCAACCCTAAAAATGAGAAAATGCATAAAAGGCAAAATATAATAGCTGAGGCACCTTGAGGGAATGACCTCCAAATACAGTATTCCAGAAAGAAGAATTCCACAATGATAATCTCAGATAAAATCCTACTCTATTTACGCAGCCATAATTAGGTTAGGAAAACCCATAATCCAGTAATTGGGCTCACATAACACAAAAAGAGAAAACCTAGGAACTGACTAGAAGATCACCCAAGGGTTATGTGCACAGCATGTCATATACATCATAACCAAATCATACATAATCAATATATTGACATGAATGAGGGTTAGTGGTGTTGAAGGTCCCTCCCCCTTCAAAAGGGCTGCCCTCAACACTTTGAGATGAGAAGATGTTAACACATAAATTGCTCAACCTCCCAAATAGCATCTTCTATTGCTAGGTTCTACCATTTGATGAGGTATTCATGTTCGCCCTCTTAAACAACTGCTCCATTTGTCAATCAATCATCACTTCTAAAATTTTATTTGTCTAGCTTCAAAAGCACCATTTTTGCTAGAACTTGTTTGCAAATAACCTTTTCCAAGCATGATACATAGAACACCGAATGAACCCCAACGGAATTAGGAATGCCAAATTTAAAGCCCACACTACCAATCCTGTGGTGTTAGTTGTAGGACCATAACATTTGGGTAAATCTGGTGATCCTTTATTGCCTGAGGCTTAATTGCTAGAAGGGTTGAAACTTAAGAAAAACCCAATCTTACACGTGATTTTCCATTGCTAGAGTCATCTTGATTTATGTATGAAAGGTCTGTTGAGAATTATGATGCTCCTAAGTGCTTGTATTCCCTAAGATTTTCTTACTAAGCATTATTTGATAGACACAAATCAAGAATTCCTGGACAGCTTAACAGCTGTACTTTAAAAGTAAGTGAACAGCTGGAACAGCTGTCAAGCTGGAACAGCTGTCAAAGGAATTGGATTTATCACAAGCGTGATTAAGGGGTCGAAACCAAAAGATATACAAATTTGAACAATATACAAGGCAAATGGAAGTAAAAATCCTCTTGTGGCTTTCTACAAGGAAGGTCTCATACACCAAACTGGTGTCTCACTTGGCAGTGCCAGTGACCAAAGAACATACCTTTACCTTTACCTTTATGACAGAGCCATAGCCGTTGGCAACCCTACTACCAGACACTGGATTGTGGATAGATTTTGCTGGAAAATCGGGATTTTTATGGAGGACAATAGACATGTGGATGCTGAGCACCTGGAGCAGCATAATAGTTTATAGCAGCTGATGTTTTTGCTGTAATTTTAGATGTCTTTAGCAATAAGTTTAGTCTTTGTTCAAGTATTGATTATGGTAATTGTTCCCGGTCTTCTATTAGGGATCTTTAATTTCTGTTTTATGGCCTTGCTTGGGAGATTTTCAGTCCATCTGGTTATATGTGGTTACAAGAATAGAAATTGCAACCTATATCTGGAAACCTTCAGAAAGGTAATTTTAATATAGTTCTTACCTTTTATTTAAAAAGTCCCTGAGAATGGAACTAGATAGGGTGTAAAGTGGCTGATGTCTGAGAATAGGCACAAGGATGTCTAACCTTGGTTTATGATACACTATTATGCTTTGAGTTCTTACAGTTTTGTTTCCCAATTGTGGTCTTAAGTTAGAAACGAGGTAGTTTAATAATTGATTCTTTTCTTGTCCAATAAAAATTGTATGTGCAGGATTAAAGGACTACATTTTGTTTAAAAGGGGCTAGGATTTACAAGCTTAAAGAAAACATTATTGTATCTTAAGGGATGTCATAAAGAAACCTAGATGGGGTAAGGAACATTAATAACCACAACACCCAATCCCATCTATATAGAGATTTGAGCAGTCAGTCCCCATCAAAAGATCAAGTTAAAAAAATGCTAGAATCAGATAATGCTGAGAGATACAGAACTACATACTTACCCTTAACTCAAACGATTTCAAATCTCGTGCAAGTTGTTCTGCATTTATCCCTTCACGTGCCAAAAGTCTGTACATTAAGATAACTTTCAAGTAAGTCCCGGTTACTCCACAAACAAATTCAACCAAATTTATTCACATATTACTCCCAAGAAAACAAATAAGAACTTATAATGTTACCCAACATATCAAACAATTTTTTAATGTAAGAAAATCTTCACTTAAATGCTATGTTAAATGTGTGTGGGATAAACCATGTTACGTCTTGCATCCATCACCTAATTCCAAAGCAAATGAGATGTTTGTTCTATAAGATGCTTTTTTATAACATAAAAGCTAATTTATATCACTATAGCAAAAATATGTACAAGCATATAGCACCAGTCTGCACTAAGCAACCAACCAAAGAACCCTACTGAGTTGTCTGAAGACTCCACTATAACTACTACACAACATACAACTATCAACAATTGTTAGAGCAATGCCTAAGGTCCTGGGGAAATACTCCTCACTTAACTGGAAACCTCTATGAAAGATAAAGAAAAATTGGGCCCATGAAAATACACTCCCATCCAATATGTCTGCCCAAACTGCAATGAGTGGGCTTGTTTAAAAACCCTTTTAACAACCAAAAAAGAAACCCCTGCCCTTAACAGTATCAATGGACCCAAACCAGTGCCCCACCAGAATACAATAAAAAGTTAAAACTAAAATTATAATCAATAGTTCCACGAGAAATGCACTTTCCTTCACCATATTACAGGTGCTAATTGCTAACCCTTTGGCAGGGCCTATATTTCTCATGTTTGATGTAACTTGGCAGACTTAGACTGTTATAATCGTTCGTCAATGTTATAAGCTTAAACCCTTATCCGATTCAGCTCGGCCCAACTCTAAGCCTAACAATCTGACCACTAGCTGGCAGCCTGGCACACGTTAGCACAGGGTTATGTGCACCACATGGTAGCTGCTCCATTACCATATTTAAGTATGATGAAAATAATAACATAAATAAGTGTTAGGGGTGTAACAACAATAATAAACACATAAGATAAGCTAATTTCCAATTTGCAGGGACCTTCAAGAATTTTAGGAGCTTATTAAATGGTGCAAATGAGTAATAGTTGTAATTTGAATTCATTAGCTTGATCTTATTAAAATTATTAATTAACTATTAGTTATCTATTAACTAATATTGTGTTATCAACCTCCTCAACCATATGTAACTTCTTTATGCTTAATAAAAGACAGACACACACGAGTATGTCAGTGTGTTGTGTGCCTTCCAGTCTCTTCATTCTCTCACATACTTACTAGCATCGGTATAAGAGCCAAGTTCAGGGAAGCCCTAGGACAAAGGCTAGGTACGAATAGAAAAGAAGAGGTCCAAAATTTATTTGTCAAGGATTCACGTGATTTGCAGTGTAGGGCACAATTTGTGATTGCCAGAAATAGTGAAGATTCATGGGAGGAAGGAACAACTAGTACAGTCAAGTTAGGGCACATTAGGAAAAGTCATGGCAGGAGGACATCATAATTTGAAAGACATGCAGACCAAACACACAAACTTGAAGACTCAACAAAGAAACAACACGATCAGGAAAACAATCGCTAAGGCATGAATCAGTACACATTTAGGATACATTCACGAGATTTTTAGACCAAAGCCCAGACAGTGAAGGTGAACGCAAGACATGACCAGACCAGAAGATGCAAAGGAAAAAAATGTGAGGACAAATTGTAGACAAAGTCAAGACCGTTCAAAGTTCCAGATGTTTAAGGCAAGAACATGAACAGAGGAAGATGTTTGTG
Source organism: Taxus wallichiana var. yunnanensis (assembly GCA_018340775.1). Lineage (NCBI taxonomy): Eukaryota > Viridiplantae > Streptophyta > Pinopsida > Cupressales > Taxaceae > Taxus > Taxus wallichiana. The sequence continues at coordinate 527,934,159 of CM031236.1, forward strand.
AAGGAAACAAACAAGTTCAATCGGTCATAATTTTCCAGTCTCACAATTTTCGTGCAGTCAGTACAGACTTCTCTTCACGGAAACATTCACAATTTTGCAAGCTTCAGGCATTTTTTGAAGACACTTCATCAATATTCAATTATATTTTTTGATGATGCCATAAACTGTAATTAACTTGTGGGGTCATTAATATTAGATGTGTCCATAGTGGAGGATACCTTCTGTTTACTATTTTAAGGGCCTGCCAAGCAAGTTACTTTATAGACTTTGCAATTCCTTTTGTAGTGATTTATGGGTTAGAAGTCAATGCCTGCGTGGATCATGGGCAATATCCAGAATTTGGTTATGCTGGAAATGCACAAAATTAGTTGGTCAAAATTATAATGTCTAAAGTCACAAGATTTTAACAATTGTTGAATATCGTGATTGCGATAAAATCATTCTCAAAAAGGAATTGAGACCTAATACAAACCCTGTTGACTATGACAAGCATCATAAGGAGGCCCTTCTGTTGTTGAAATTATTTGCTTTCAATTATTCAATCCATGAGGTCTGAAATGCCATGTCAACAGGTGAACTTTAGGCCAGTCGAAAACATAAATATCAAACTTTAGAGAAAAGCCAAGTCTTGTACCTAAAGAATCTATTGTTTTCAGCAAAAAGAATGAGAGACGGTCCTTCTCAGAACATCTTCTTCGGATAAAAGATCTCCAAAGACCCGACCCGCTCACTACCATCAACAAAAAGTGGAGGATGACGACCTAGTTACTCTTGTTCTAAATAGTTTACCACCCTCTAATGAATCTTTTGTGGAGGATTTACAATTGATGGCGGAAAGCCAGATCTTGACATTTGATCATGCCAATTCCTATTTGCTGCAGAAGGAATGCAGGCGAACACAGATAAGTGAATCTTGTTCTAGACAAACAATGAGTGCATTTGTTACTCCTTTGAAGGGGAAATGGAAACATAATCCTATAGTATCTACTTTCAAATATCAAGTGAAATACTATTACCATCATAAGATCAGGCATGTCAAAAGGATTGCGGGAAGCAAAAGTATGTTCTTTCCCATAACAAAAAGTTGTGGGGTCAAGCAAATGTGGCAGCAATTGAAGCTAAACAGATTATGAGGAAGAGCATGCCCTCGGGCATCATGCTTGAATAATAGTGTACCAATTGTAAGTTCTTTGATTTTGGCACATCCAGACATTTCATGTGTCGAAAGGACTGGTATGTCAAATTTACTACAAACACAAGTTTTTTTATTCAGTTTCATTAGATGATGTAAGCTTGCATGTTGTAGAAGGGATAAGAGATATCCACATAGTATTGAATAATGCTACAAAATTCATAGTAAAGAATGTTAGGTATGTTCCTAGAATGAATAAAAATCTCTTATCTATTAGTCAGTTAATTGAAAATCCCAACATTTCAATGAATTTCTCTAAAAAGAAGTGTATTGTGTCTGATGTAAACAAGACAAGGTGGTAGCCCTAGGCATTGGACAAGAAAGGCTTGTATAAAGTTGTTAGAACACTTTGCCACAATCAACTTGCATGCATTTGTTGAACAGAATGAGCAATATTAGCTTTTGTGTCATGAGAGATTATTGTGTCTAATATAAAACTCGTTTGGTAGTAGCCATGGGCATTGGATAAGGAAGCTTGTATAAACTTGTTGACCCTATTGCATTCAATTTACATGCATTGGTTGTGGAGGGTAATACTAGCATTTTGTGGCATGACAAATTTAAACATCTCAAACTTCAATACTTTGCCAAACTCAAGATTTCAATCAATCACATGGTTCTTGGTTTGCCAACTATCCAAGAAAAACATAATATGTGTGCAAGGGTCTTGGTGTCAAATTTACAAAAAACAAGCCATTTCCAAATGAAAATGCTTGGTGTATAAAGGGGCTCTTAAATCTTGTTCATGCAAATATTTGTGAGCCATCCTGAAAGTCACTCAATCCTCGGTGTAGGTATTTTCTATTGTTGGCAGATTATGTAATATCCCATTTCCATTCGAAGACCTTTGGCTTTTTTGTCAACCCAACAATCGAAGGAAAAATATAAGGGTGACTTAATTACATTTAATTATTATAAAGTGTCATTAATAAAAGAAAATATATATATAGAGCACTTATAATAATTTATATGACTTAATAATTATTAAATCTAGGATGGAAAAGGCCCAAATATAAATTGATATCCATTCTAGGTGAAAAGGCAACTTGCCTTAGAACGGGAATGGGAATATAAAAGGATAAATGCCCATTTTACTATGTATTTCCCGAGAAAAATGCAAGTTGCATTAGGAGGGAAAAAGTTGTTGGGAAAAGCATTTAATATGGAAAAATATTAAATGTTTGCATAGGGAAAATCCTTGTGAACTAATCGGATATTGTAGAGGTTGTTTTGGATCTCTTATTCCTTTATAAGGAGAAGTCAACTTGAAGGGAAGGTATTTCATAACCATTTGATATTTTCGGATTTGTGTCTTAAGCTTGTAGCTTTTGCATACGCACTTAGCTTTTCTTTAGCTTGTGGAGTAAGATCCCACAGGGACCCTAGCTTCGGTGGTGAGAGATCCATTCCTAACTAGTATGGCACTCTTCAAAGTGGTGAAAAATTCACCCTAGTTTGTCATTATTGGAGTTAATTCAGGCTTATTTGTAGCGATTAATTTAAGGGTGAGGAGTTTTTGGCAAATTTTTGTGGCAAGGATTTAAAGAAATATTATAACAGATTGTTCTTATTAATCTCTAGAGGAGCGACCCACTTGTTGGCTGATTTAGGAGTGCTTTGGAAATACTTAAAAATCCGATTTGTATTGGTATATCTTGAGGTGAATGTTGGGAATCAAAGTAGCTTGTTTTCTTAATTTTTGGAGCTGATTTGATGCCCTAAATGTGTTGGGCGACCTACTTTTAGGGCAAAATTAGGGTTTTGTGTTTTTATGCAAAAACTAATTTTGGAATATTATTCTTCATATTTTGTGGCCCAAGATCCAAAGTTTCAGCTCATTTGGACTTCTCTAGCAAAAGATATAAATTTTTGAAGTTATGTTGCGAGACAGGTTTTAAATAATTTATTGCGTAGCCTTGTTTACATCCTGAAATATGTAATTTTATACATATTTGGGCTTTATAAATTAATGGTATTAGATTTGAGTGGAATGATATAGATTTACTGGGCTGATTTGTGGTGGTATTTAATCCTACCCTAGTCGCAATTTCCTTTATAAATTCAGATCTGCAAAAGTAAATTTAATCTTTGTGTTATAAGTTGTGATATGAGGATTGGGGATTGCGTGAAATCCGTCTAGGGGCAAAAATATGTCCATTGGGGACATTACAAATGGTATCGGAATCGAGGTTCCTCCCACTGTGTGGGTTAAATATGGCAGATTGGAAAGATCTCAATGTGGGTTTTATGAAGGAAATGTTCACCAACATGGTGAAACAACAGGAAGCCACTAACCTTTATTTGAGCCAACTCACTCAAAATTTGAATCAAAGCAAATCTTGGGACAATAAGAAAAAAGGTGAGAACAAATAATGAAGGGCACCCAATAAAGGTGATTGATGAGGATTCTTGTTAGAAGAAATACCAATCTTTGAGTAAGGTTTTAGAGATAATATGTCATTTTGAGATTATTGCATGATGAAGATTGGTAAAGAAGCCCAAGCGAGGTCATCATATGCGAGTACAGACCTTGAATTACAAAAGAACTCATTTGAAGAACAATAAACTTTAGAGAAAAGGTATGCTTTCCATTAAGAAAAATTTGAGTAATTGTATAAGTGAAACTTTGCTTGTTAAAGAAATTATTCCAGCTCAAGAGAAGAAATTTGTATATGCAATTTAAAGGAGGATGTAATGGAAACTCTAAAAATCTTTGGTGTGAGGAATGGAATAGTTGAGCTAGAGTTGCAAGATTATGTCCATTCAGACATTAAGACAACACCTACAAGTTCAAAGAAAAATGTGGGCAAATGATGGCAAGTCTACACCCAGTGAAAAAAAAATCTCAATGTCGGGTTTTATGAAGGAAATGTTCACCAACATGTGAAACAACAGAAGCCACTAACCTTTATTTGAGCCAACTCACTCAAAATTTGAATCAAAACAAATCTTGGGACAATAAGGAAAAAGGTACGAACAATAATAAAGGGCACCTAATAGAGGTGATTGATGAGGATTCTTGTTGAGGAAATATCAATCTTTGAGTAAGGGTTTCGAGATAATATGCCATTTCCAGTTATTGCATGATGAAGATTGGTAATGAAGCCCAAGCGAGGTCATCATATGCAGGTACCTAAATTACAAAAGAACTCATTTGAAAAAGAAGAAGCTTCTAGAAAAAGGTATGATTTCCATTGAGAAAAATAATTGCATTAGTGAACCTTTGCTTGTTAAAGAAATTATTCCATCTCGGGAGAAGAAATTTGTATATGCAAGCAAAAGGAGGATGTAATGAAAACTCTAAAACGGTGTGAGGAATGGAATAGCAGAGCTAGAGCCGCTAGATTGATAACCGCTCAAGCGAAGACAACACCTACAAGAGTTCAAGGAAAGATGTGGGCAAATGATGCAATGAAGTCTACACCCACGAAAAAAAGTCTTTATAGAGCAAGCTGTAATGTCCCTTTCCCCATCGCCATGGCACGAGGACCAATACGGGTCCTAACCCTAGTCATGCCCAAGGGGTTACGGATCTTTGTGAGCTATTGGGTATGAATATCTAGTCCAGTTATAATTTTCCGTTGACAGGTTTATAAAGTGCTTTCAAGGGACTAGATGTTATGTTTTATCGTTGGAAGGGGCCACTTAACTCCTAGTGTTCTAATTTTGCGTTAGGGTCACCTTTTTGGACCATGGCGACTTGAAAAGGAAAAAGTAACTTTAAGTTACTTTATTATTTTGGTCTTCCCTAGGGGAAAATGCGACTTGGGCTTTTTAGGGTTCCTTGGCATGAGAAAAGCTATAAAAGGAGAAGAGGGGTGAAAGGAAGATCATTCATACATACACTTATATTTTCTTTCATGTGCAACTGTTGTTTGCAAATATCCAGCTTGTGGAGTAAGATCCCACGGGAACCCTAGCTTCGGTGGTGAGAGATCCATCCCTAGCTAGTAGGGCACTCTTTGGTGGTGAAAGATCCACCCTAATTTGTCATTTTGGAGCTGAAATCAGGGCTGTTCTTCAGAGATATTTTCAGAGGGTTTCAGTGAAGGGTTTTGGAGGTTTTTGGCATTTTTGGAGGAGAGATTCCTAGGTTTTTCAGGCAGATCTACGGCAACCTCTTTGAAAGGTCTAGCATCACTACAAGGCATTTGCAAGGGTTTCAGCCATCCCTAGGTGGGGCGACTTGTTTTAAAGATTGCAGATCTGTTTTGGAGGTTTCCACTTCCTCAAATTCTGATTTAAAGGTTGGGATATCATCTCCTATATTTATAGATAATATTTCCAAGGTTTCATAATTTTTGCATCTATATTCCTAAGATATTAATTTTAGAAGTTTTCAGCTGTTTAGGCACGCTGTAATTTTTGGCAGCATTCTATTATTCAAAAATTCAAAAATAGTTCTATAATATTTGTTATTGTATTAGCAAGCTCCATTTAAAATTTCAAGAGATTTGAGCAAGTATTTTTGGAGTTATCCATTATTTTCTGTTCGCTGCCCTAGATTTAATTTTCTGCAAAAATCAGATTTCTGTTTGGCTGCAATTTGTCTGTATTTTGCATATTTTAAAGTATTATCCTACAAGGGATATTTCAGTGGTATCAGAGCTGTTGTTTCTCCACTGTTGGGGTTGAAAGATGGGAGACAGAGACAGACAGTGAAGAGATGGGAGTGGATCTGATGAAACAATTGTTCACCAATATGGTGAAGCAACAGGAGACTACCAATCTCTATTTGAGCCAACTCACTGAGAGGTTAGCACAGGCAGGATTGAGGCTCATACGAGAAAGAAGAAGCTAGCAATATGGGACAACATGGTAATAGAGGTGAGAGTGGACATTCAGGACAAGGGTCCCCTCATGCTTCTACCAGACCCTTGGGACTCCACGAGCCTTCTTTTTTGAAGGATCCGGAAGTTTCACAGACACGACAGCCCGCAGACATTGTGGATGAGGAATCTTGTTGGGAGAAGTACCGACATTGAGTGAGGGTTTCCGGACAACATGCCATTTCAGGAGTATTGTAAAATGAAGATTGGTAGCAAGCCTAGGAGAGATTACCAGACACAAGTACCTGAGTTTCAGAGGAGATTGGGACAAATCTCTATTCCACACTTTGATGGCTCTAAGAAGTGTACCGCATCTTGGATTCAGAAGTTGAAGACTTACTTCGACTTGAATCCCATGCGTGAAGAGGATGCAATTAAGTTTGCTATCCTACACCTCGAGGGAGATGCTCATGACTGGTGGCATCATGGATTGATCACACAGGGGCACATGCATATCACTACTTATGCAGATTTTACACAGAGGTTGATGAGCAGATTCGACAGGAGGGACCCAGATAGCACTTCGTAGAGTTGACTCACTGAGGCGCAGGTTCTCTAGATCAAGACATTACATATTTTCGAGAGGTTATCAATTATGGTATCCATGTTTCTGAGAGATGAGGTTGACTTCACTCTTCATGGGCTCGACGACGCTTTAGCAAGATTTGTGAAGGCATTTGAGCCTTCCTCCTTACATGAGGCTATTAGGAGAGCACGTGATTTGGAGTTGTCCACTCCAAAATCGAGGTTTCCCCCTCGAATTCAGCCTAAGGTATTTCCTTCGAGAGCTAATGGTTCACAGCCAAAGGGCCCCCATCTAGCAGGATACAAAGAGGAGACCATTTGTAGACGAGAGAGGATAGAGAGGAGTTGAGGTGAAAGAAACTATGTTTCGATCACGCACACCATGGGTTCCAGGACATGATTGTCGAGGAAAAGGAAGGCCCAATTCATAGAGGTCTTCGAGGAGAGTGAGAGCGAGGAGGAGCGGGACGCTCGTGGAGTTGGAGGATGAAGATGAGAGACATCGATAGTGTAGGGGTTGAACAGGAGGAGACTTTTCCTCATGAGACTATTAATTACCTTGTCAGTACCCCGAGGTACAAGGCATTCAGTGGTCACGGAGTATTACAGGTCGTGAGTAGTAGTACTCATTCATAGTGGGGCAACCCACAACTTCATTGATGCATGCATTGGTAGAGAAGTGGGATTACAGCGTAAGACTTTGAGGGCTTCAATGTAGTGGTAGCCAATGGTGAGTCCATGAGATGCATGCAACGAGTTCCGCAGTTGAGTATCACCATGGGTAACCATACAGTTACCGATGACTTCTATGTGGTTGGTATTGGAGAGACCAACCTTGTGCTCAATGTACAAAGGGCTCCATTCTCTTGAGAATTTCTGACTAACTTTCGACGATGGAACTCAAGTTCAAGTCCGAGGGAAGAATGTAACCTTGAGGGTTTATCTTCAAATGCACCCAGGGTTGTTTCAGCAAAGAGGATCGAGAGGATTCACAGGCACAATGGGGTTGATTGGGCAGTACAGTGCTTGGTTTCTACCAAGAAATCAGAGGATGGACAGCCAGAGTATCATGTGGATATACAGGGGCTATTGGATAAGCACAGTGCAGTTTTTAGTGACATACCACCAGGTGTACCTCCAGATAGGGGATTTGAGCATGTGATTGAGCTTGAGGACACTAGACCAGTAGTTACTACTCCTTACCATCACCCCAAACGGTTTAAGGATGAGATTGAGAGGACTATCCATGAGCTTATTGACATGGGACACATTAGGCCGAGTTCCAGTCCTTTTGCTTCTTCGGTGGTATTGGTGAAGAAGAAGGATGGGACCATGCGGATGTGCATCGACTACCGGGCATTGAACAAGAAGACAATCAAGAACAAATATCCAGTGCCACGTATTGATGAGCTACTAGATGAGCTACAGGGGCAATCTATTTTTCTAAAATAGATTTGCGATCTAGATATCACCAGATCAAGGTTAGGGAGCAGGATGTGCATAAGACCGCTTTCAGATGCCATTATGGACATTTTGAGTTTCTAGTGATGCCATTCGAACTATCTAATGCACCAGCTACATTCCAGTCTTGCATGAACCACGTGTTCAACCGCCATTTGGGAAGTTTGTATTGGTTTTCTTTGATGATATATTGGTCTACAACAAGACTTGGGAGAGCCATATCCGCCACCTTGATGAGATATTGGGAATATTAGAAGCTAATTTGCTATATGCAAAAGCTTCTAAATGTGAGTTTGGCATGACAGAGTTGCTATATTTGGGATATGTGATTGGTGGAGGGGGAGTAAAGGTGGACAAAGAGAAAATACAGGCAATTTTGGATTGGCCGCCACCCAGGACATTGACACATCTGAGGGGATTCTTGGGACTGTGCACCTATTACAGGAGGTTCGTGAAGAACTTCTCACGATTGACTGCCCCATTGATAGATTTGACAAAGAAGGGAGCTTTCGCTTGGTCAAAAGCAGCACAACAAGATTTTTATCATCTCAAGGAGGTGATGAGTTCATGTCTCGTCCTCGCATTACCAGATTTTTCTCGGCCATTTGTTCTAGAGTGTGATGCATCAGTGAGGGGGTTGGATCGGTGCTTATGCAGGATAGGCATCCCATTGCTTATGAGAGTCGGAAATTGAGCCCAGAGAGAGAGGGTATTCAATTTACGACAAGGAGATGTTGGCCATCATGCATGCCTTGGCCAAATTCAGACAATACCTTGTGGGCAGCAGATTCGTGGTACATACAGATCACAATAGTTTGAGGTTCTTTTTGGGGCAGAAGGATCTCAACGACCGCTAGCAGAGATGGGTGAACAAGGTACAAACATATGACTTTGACATAGAATACACTAGAGGTAAGAATAATGTCATTGGCTTATGCTTTATCTAGAGGCCTTACCTTACTACTATGCTGAGTTCTATGTCCGAGATTTCAATGATCGAAGGCTCACATACCCGTTGAGTACTCCAAGAATCGGTTTCCATGTGAGATCATGGATGGTATTATAAGGATTACCGATACAGGTGGTAGATGATCTCATTTTCTACAAGGATCGATTTTCCTCAGATCAGGGGTTTAGATGAAGGACAAGATCCTTCATGCAAGACATGATACGCCATTAGTGACATCCCGTATATTTCAAAACATACAGTACATCGAGAGAGATTCACTGGGAAGGGGATGAAGGACGATGTCCTTAATCACGTCAGAGAGTGTATGGTTTGCCAGCAAACCAAATCGGAGCATTCTTTTCCTGCAAGGTTACTCCAGCCTCTTCCCATCCCCGAGCAAAAGTGGGAGAGCATATCCATGGATTTCATCACAGGACTCCCTATGGTGCATGGGCACAATTGCATTTATGTGGTAGTTGATCGATTGACCAAGTATGCGCATTTCTTTTCTCTACCTAAGAAGCATGAGGCAGCTGACGTGGCTCAGGTATTTTATACAGGATTTTTAGGCTTCATGGTTTGCCTAAAAATATTGTCAGTGACAGGGATAAGATCTTCATGAGCACCTTTTGGCAGGAGATATTCAGACTTGTATTGAGTTGACTCCCAGCACGAGCTATCACCCTCAGACTGACGGCAAACAGAGATTGTTAACAAATGGATAGAGGGCTATTTGCGGAGTTATGTGACCGGACATCAGCAGTATGGATCAGATGGTTGCATATGGGTGAGTATTGCTACAATACCACATATCAGATGAGCATCGGCATGACTCCTTTCAGAGCTTTGTATGGATACGATGCCATGTCATTTGCTGATTTGGTATTATCGGGATAATGAGCTCCCAAAACTGGGATTGGTTGCAGGAGAACCAGGATATCCTCATTTGAGCTCTTAAGGAGAACCTCCAAAACGCATGAATCAACAAAAGGTTTATGCGGATTGGCACAAGATAGAGAGGTCCTTTGAGGTAGGAAATTTGGTATTCCTACGTCCCATGCACTCTTCGGTGGTGAAAAATTCACCCTAGTTTGTCATTATTGGAGTTAATTCGGGGCTTATTTGTAGAGATTAATTTCGAGAGAGAGTTTTTGGCAGATTTTTGTAGCAAGGATTTAAAGAAATATTGCAACGGTTGTTCTTCTATTAATCTCTAGTGGAGCGACCCACTTGTTGGCTGATTTGTGTGCTTTGGAAATACTTAAAAATCCGATTTGTGTTGTTATATCCTCGAGGTCAATGTTGGGAATCAAAGTAGCTTGTTTTCTTAATTTTTGGAGCTGATTTGATGCCCTAAATGTGTTGGGCGACCTACTTTATAGGGCAAAATTAGGGTTTTGTGTTGTGCACAAACTAATTTTGGAATATTATTCTTCATATTTTTGTGGCCCAAGATCCAAAGTTTCAGCTCATTTGGACTTCTCTAGCAAAAGATATGAATTTTTGAAGTTATGTTGCAGACAGGGTTTTTAAATAATTTATTACAGCCTTGTTTACATTTGAAATATGTAATTTTATACATATTTGGGCTTTATAAATTAGTGGTATTAGATTTGAGTGGAATGATATAGATTTACGGGCTGATTTGTGGTGGGTATTTAATCATACCCTAGTCGCAATTTTCTTTATAAATTCAGATCTGCAAAAGTAAATTTAATCTGTGTTATAAGTTGTGATATAAGGATTGGGGATTCTCGGAAATCCGTCAGGGCAAAAATATGTCCATTGGGGACATCACAGATTATTTCTCCAAAAAGATGTGGGTCTACTTGAAAAAGAAGAAAAATTGTTTTGCACTATTTGAAAAATGAAAAGCTTTAGTCTAAAACTAGACAAGATGGATCAAGACACTAAGATTTGACAATGGAGGTGAATTCACTTCCAAGCAGTTCAAGGACTAGTGCAACAAGGAAGGTATTCATCAACAGTTGATAGCCCCATACACTCCACAACAAAAGGGGCTGGTTGAAGCCGTAACCAGCGTATCATGGAGATGGCTCGGTACTGATGCACAATAGGACATGCCATACTGATATTAGGAGAAGCATGAACATGACGATGTCTATTCTGAATATGAATCCTCGAAAGCCTTGCTGAATGTCATATCTAAGGAAACTTGGTTCAGAATCAAACCTGAGGTAACAACTTTTCATATTTTTGGTTTTGTTGCATATACTTTGGTTCTTGATAAAGAAAGGAGTAAAACAGAAAAGGAGTAAACCAGATTCCAAGAGTACAAATATTTCTTTACTAGTTATAGTAATCAATCTAAGGCCTATAGATTTATTGATATTTCTCTAACAAGTTAGCGTTAATCGAGAGGTTAATGTGAAGGTTACAAAATCCTTCTTCGCTTTGTAGCTAGCAAGCAATATCTGAGGTATCTCAATCTAGTGTTGCAGTTCCTTTTGAAAGTTGAGGAATGGGAATCTAGCTCATCTAGTACTGCTTCACAAACTTCGATGTGCATCAGCACATGGCTGCTATTCATAATACTCCATTGGGATATTAGCTATACTAGCCTACATTGGTCAACACTTTGGCTGAAGATCAACCATCATAGGGGTTCTCGGGTGCAACAGAGGCCTAAATGGTTTTACTCCACCATACAAGATGTGCAGGAGGATAAAATTCCTCAATCGGATACATGGGCCCAGAGGTCTAGAAAGAAGATTGTTGATTCGGTAGAGCATGTTCATTTCACTCATGTTTCTAATCTTTTTAAGGTACCTAAACCACAACAATATTCTAAAGCAAAAGGCAAACCTAAATGGAGGCTGCCATGCAAGTAAAAGATGACACCATGATAAAGAATCATGCTTGGGAGTTGGTGAAATTACCTCCAAGTAAACAACCCATTGGATGCAAATGGGTGTACAAAGTCAAATGCAAAGTTGATGGTACTTTGGACAAGTACAAGGCTTGTCTTGTTGCGAAAGGTTTTTCACAACAAGAAGGAATAGCCATGGGGAGACTTTTTGATACAGAGGCTAATGACATTCAACAACCATTCACACTGTTAGTACAATCACTTGAAAACAACATCCAAAATCCACACAATTTTTCACTTTTCCAAAGCTAAAAAGCTTGCACTTCAACACCATATGCTATATACAACTGATTCAAAGCTTAAAATTACTTTACACCTGCTTGATTCCACTAGACAACCATGTAGAAATGCTTGACAAAGTTTCAAGCCTTCACTTTCATCCAATTCCTCTCTAGACCTTTATTTTTGCTACTAGCCCTCCAAATCTGCCTTTTCTGATGTAAAATCCTCATTTCTGGGAATTAGGTCTCACTGGTAAGTTTTTCTAGGACCCATTTCCCCCTTACAAGTGTCTACAAAGTTTCATTCATCCACAATTTACCAATTTTATTTTATTCTCTTTTTACCATTTTGACCTAGTTCTCTCAATTAGCCCTCAATACACCAAAAGCTTAATGTCTGGAAAAATCTACCAACTTCCAAGCAAAAGTAATTTTGGATTCAGATACCCTTTACCTTGTTGTAGCTTTGTGCAAAATCTCATGGCCTAACTCTTTTCCAATCTCTCCCAACACCCCTTACCTTCTTTCTAGCCCTTCCTTTAGTCTACACCTAGGGTTTCAAGCTAAAACTTAGGATTTCACCAATTTCCACTAACTTCTCTCTCTGACACACCTTATGTTACCTATTTCACACTTGTCTAACCCCTTCACAAAGTTTGTATACCTTATATCTCCTCAATCTTCCATCTATCCAAAATAAGACCTTCTTAGTCTTTGACCTCCTCAATGTTCACCACTCTCCTAAGGCTCTGTTTCTGCTTCCCTTGGCTTACTTTCATTTGAAAACCCTTATTACTTCTTTACCACTGTCAAGAGTGTGCTCACTTCCTATTCCATGCATTCATTCACTTTCCACAGACACACACATTGCGCTATACTCCTTGCTCTTCTTAACTCCTTCTAGCTTGTAACAGGGCAATCATATACTCACTTTAAATATGACTCATCTTAAGTCTTGTCTTTACCTCATGGCCTTCTAAACTTACTAACTTCTTGTAATAGGCACTTTGAACAACACCTTCCTTATAACCTAGCCCCACAAACCCTCTTGCTCCTCAGGGCCACGACTGTCACAAAGCATCCTAACTGACTGCACCTTCCTTTCTTTTATAGTTATTCTATGACCTGCCTGTCCTTAGATTATTATGACTTCTTAGTGCATTTGTTCCTTTCTCCTAATGAGATTAATCACCACTACTCTCATGAGATCCTTTTCTAAGACAACTATTGACCTTTCTTGGTATTTGACTGTCACAGTCTGAGACCTAGGTCTGTGCATGGTAACTTACTATCCTTTGAACTTCTTAGACACATTCTCAACTATCTCAGAACCCTTCACACCCCTTAATACCATTACCAAGAATTTAGAAACCCTAGCTTTCATGTTATTAACCAAATTTGATCGTAGACCCTCAAACAGGGTAGAACTTCGGTGATCAGACTGTACTGTTAGGATTTTCGCGAGTTTCATTAATCATATACCTCTGAAACTTATTCCACAGCTCTGCCCCATCAACATGCACATATGTACCAATTTATAGATTTTCTTGATGGTTACTTTTTGAGTTAGACACCTTTTTGCTTCTTGTCGAAACCCTAGACAGGGTATAGCCCGAGAAGGGAGTTTTAAGGGTTTTTGAGTATAAATATTCTTCTCAAACAGTTTAGATAGCATTATAAGCTCTGAGACTCCTTATCTCTTCCCTGGAACTTGTATCTATTCACAAAACATTTAGAATATTCACTTAAAACAATTCTTTACCAGTCAAGAAAGGTTCTTTTGACTCACACAGTTTACATTAAGAAGTCTTTCTACTTCTTGGCTTCAAATATGTTAAGATCTCCTGGATACCTAGTTTAGAATGTAATTCCACCTCGCTTATGATCCCTCCTTTTTCCATCATAACACAAGAACTATTGTATTCTAAAAGCTTCTTTGAAGGAAACTCTGTTACTGTACTTACCAGTTTCACCAACATCATGAACAAGAACTTGTCATGCCCTTCAACTCAATTAATACCACCTTGATATTCCAACAAACCTTGCACATACACCAAACAACAAGTAGCACAATGGAAATACAAAAGTAATATCAAAAACCATATCTTTATTAACTTTAGTCGGAAATTCAACACTGTTTTACAAGGACCTGAGATATGCGTATGCTCCTTGGACCAAATTCTCAGGTCTCTCTGCCTCCTGAGCTTTTCCTTATGTAGTTCCTTCCTTGGATCTTCTTCTAAGACCCTAACTGACTCTTCTAATTTGAATCCTCCTCTTTATGATGAAGAAAGGTAATTATCTCTAATCCTAGGGTGACCAAATAGGGTTCTAGATGACCATAAGTCATGACATTCTTCACATAGAACTGAACCACGTATTTTACCATCATGAGGTCTTAAAATGACCTTTTTTACATTATTAATAATCTTTTCATTTCCATTAGATCCTTCCCTTTTGGATTTAGAAATTCAAATTTTAAACTTCTCCATTTTGGAGGGAAACCATACAAAGGACACAAGAACACCTAAGGAGGACTCAAGAGATAGAAATCAACATAATCACACCCAAATAGGTCCACTAAGACCCCATACAGCCAAAACATGGATAAAAACCAAAATTTGTCTATAAACAAGATGATGCTCCTGCTTCACTTTTGCTCTTACAGTGAAGATGGTCACATTTTGGGAGTTTCTTTCCATACCAGCTCAATTTGGTTAAAAGGTGTTTCAAGTGGATGTGAAGAGTGCCTTTCTGAATGGAATTTGGACAAGGAGGTTTACATTGTTCAATCTGAAGGATTTTGGGTACCTGGCTGTGATTGTCCAGTTTGCAGGTTGATTAAGTCTCTGTATGTACTTAAGCAGGCTCCAAGAGTCTAGTATATTAAGATTGATTAGTATCTCCAAGATTCTAGAATCAGGAGTCTTTTTTTATTCAAATCTTTATGTTAAAAGCGATGGTGATGAGATTGAGATACTTATTGTCTATGTTGACAATCTTTCCATCGCAGATTCACAAGTAGTGGAACCACTGCAATTCAGCAAGTGAAATCAGATTTGTGAGCCACTTTTGACATGACCAATATAGAACTCCTACACTATTGTTTGGGTGTCGAATTTTGACAACAAGACCATCTCATTTTCATAGCTTAGGTCAAGTATGCCACTAGTCTCTTGAGGTAATTAGTTTCTAAATTTTTACCCAGGTAGGAACACACTAACCTCGAAGGTTAGCAGTGGCCTGCAGCCAATGTGTTACTAGAAGGCTTTTAAATTGAATCTCAGTGGAAACAGTCAAGACACCTACCAACTGTTCTAGCAGCCATTGACAATGTGTTCCAACTTAAAAACAACTCAAATTTGTTGTAAATACATATCTAGAATGTCAAATTATTACAGTTCTTAAGTGTGTTATATTTATATTTTTGCCACAATCCAACTTGTAAACAACTCAAATTTGCTGTAAATATTTATCTAGAGTGTTAAATTATTGCAGTTCTTAAGTGTGTTATTATTATAGTTTTGCCACGTCTAGTGTATGTTTTCAACAATTTTCTGGTCAACTGTTGTTTTTTACTTATTTAGGGTCCACCGTCTACGAAACATTCAGTATCAGAGTTGTTACTATACATGCAACAGTAATGGAAACACTCATAGGAGAGCAACCACGGTTCAAAATATGCTCCAACTT